>OX451735.1:1373625457-1374825457 GCA_948472305.1 Vicia faba | reverse complement strand
GTAGGGTTACATCAAAATAAAGACTGGGTAGTAGGGTTATGAGAAGGAACCATGATAGTAGGTTTACTTCGAAATAAAAAGCCTGGGTAGTGGGGCTGCTTCAGAATAAAATCCTGGGTAGTAGGGCTATGAGAAGGAACCTGGGTAGTAGGGTTACTTCGAAATAAAAGCCTGGGTAGTAGGGCTATCTCATTTGATCACATAGATTAGTTGACCCGTTTGGTTTCGGGAACTGATTTTCCATTAGTTGTCTGCATATATGACATGTATAGCTTCATGGATTTAATCTTGAACTGTTGGAATTGTTGATGATAATCATCTTACCTGAAAAGGTACAAGATTAATTATATGTGATGCATGAAATGCATTGTGTGATGATTTTCTCAAAATAAATGAGATTATGTTGTATGCAATATGTATGTGCACGTCATGATGTATGAACATGAAATACTATTGTGACGTATCCGAGTTTGGGGAAATAAATCCCTGACTGTTATAGAAAAAGTGGTTCTTATACTAATGCTGGGGTTGGTGAACGGAGATGACTATGCCGTGGATTTACTCCTTTCTGTTTGTGAATATTCTTCCTAGGAGAGACTCTGCTTGAGAATAACTCTGCGGTGGAATAACTCTGTTTGAGAGAGGAGATGCTTTGCTGGAAGATTTTGCCGATTCGGAGAAATAAACTCCGCTAGGGGATGAACTTCCATAGCTGGAGGACTAAACTCTGTTGGGGATTTAACTTCTGTATTCAGAGAAATAAACTCTTCTTGGGAGGCAACTTTATGAACCACTTGCAATTATAAAATTTGGCTGGGGAATATAGATGTCGGCTTTCTGAAGGAACTTTGCTGGGGAAAGTAACTCCTGTTTGGGGAAGCCGATGATAAAGCTTTGGTTGCTTCTACTCTGTGGGAAATGTAGATGTCACAGGGGCGCATGTAATGGTGCCTTATTTCAAAATTGTACATGCCCCTGTACCTGCTGGACGGAGTAACTGTCGGGATTACAAATCGTTTTTTAGTTTTTGCCCCTGTTTCTTAAGTTATAAGCAACTGCCTTTCCGTTTCTTAAGCAAATATTTACGAATAGAAATCATATTCAAATGCATATGTCAAGAATAAATCATTGAACGTTTTTGCAAAAAAAAACAGAAAAAGAAAAACAAATGGTTTTGTAAAAATGACTTGTATTAATTTCTGAAGTTGGCCTATAACAAGCGTTTTTATACAAGGAAACGGACGCTCTAGTAAGAGAAGGCCGCCGTGAAAATGAAAGTTATACAATATTGTGTACAAAGAGAAGAAAACAACTATGTGTAATAATCCCATTGAGTTTCAATTCTTCTATTGCCGCTATGTCTTCGAGCGTCTCATCACTTTGCTGCTTGTCCGAAGCTGACTAGATTGATTGGTCCCATTCGAGCTTGATAGTTGATACTGAAGTCTGGTTGCAAGGTGATCTAATGAGACATAGTGATACACTTTAAATCCCTAACTTTTTCCTGGACTGCCCTTTCGGGTATTCAGTCCATCGGGATACCCTTTTTGCCCAAGCCACCTTTTCAGATTTTCGACTTGCCTGGTGTAATGTTTTTTTTGTTTTCATCCCTAATTTTTGCCTGAACCCTTATGCTTCACCGGGAAGCCCTTATTTTTTCCTAGGACAATCAACCTAGCGGGTCTTTAATCATGCGTAGTATCTTTTCACTATGTCCGCATTGACGGGGTGAGGGAGGTCGTCACCGTCCATAGTGGTCAGAATCATGGCTCCACCAAAAAAAATGCTTTTGATCACAAATGGCCCTTCGTATGTGGGAGTCCATTTTCCCCTGGGATCACCTTGCGGAAGTATGATGCGCTTGATCACTATATCCCCAACTTGATATGCTTGGCGCCTGACCTTTTTGTTGAAAGCCTTGATCATCTGTTTTTGGTACATTTGACCATGACAGACAGTAGTAAGTCTCTTCTCATCAATCAGACTCAGTTGATCAAGTTGAGTCTGGATCCAATCATCTTCATTCAGACCTGCATCCTTCATGATTCTCAAAGAAGGGATCTGGACCTCAATAGGCAGGATAGCCTCCATGATATATACTAGAGAGTAGGGTGTTTGCCCTGTCGATGTTCGCACTGAGGTGCGATAACCATGAAGAGAAAATGGTAACATCTCATGCCAGTCTTTATATGTCACTGTCATCTTCTGTACAATTTTCTTGATGTTCTTGTTAGCAGCCTCAACAATGCCATTCATCTTCGGCCGGTAAGGGGACGAATTATGATGTTGGATCTTGAATTGTTTACAGAGTTCGGTGATCATTGTATTGTTAAGATTTGTACCATTGTCAGTGATGGTTCTCTCTGGCACACCATACCGACAGATCATGTTATGCTTGATAAACCGCGCCATAACATTCTTGGTAACAGTAGAAAAAGAGACAGCTTCAACCCACTTCATAAAGTAATCAATGGCCACCGGGATGAAGCGATGCCCATTGGAAGCGATAGGTCTAATATCTATGATCATGTCAATGCCCCCACATTGCAAAGGGCCAAGGAGATGTCAAGACATTTAACGGGACGGGAGGTACATGCACATTATCAGCATAGATCTTGCATTTTTGACAAGTTTGGGAATGCTGATAGCAGTCTGCTTCCATAGTGGACCAATAGTATCCTTCCCGTAGGATCTTTTTAGCCATGGTATGTCCATTTGAATGGGTTCTGAAGGTACCTTCGTGTAGATCTCTCATAATCCTCTCCACTTTGCTCTTGTCTACACACCGCAGTAAGGTAGAGTCATGGTTGCGCTTGTAGAGGATTCCGTTACTGAGGAAGAATTTCGCAGTGAACCTTCTAAGAAACTTCTTATCGTTGACAGATACCCCCTCGGGATACTCTTGAGCCTCGAGGTATCTCTTTCATTCATGGAACCAAGGTTTGTCCGCTACTCCTTTAGTGTCGATCTCGTAGCAATATGCCGGTTCATCCAACCTTTCAATAGTGATCCGAGGGGCCTTGTTATCCCACCTGACCTTGAACATAGAAGACATAGTAGCGCTAACTGATTTTCTTCTCGTGGAAAATGTTCAAAGGTTATCTCCTCAAAGTGTGGAAGAAATGTCAGCACATGATCTTTGTACGTGATGTGATTCTGGTGCTTCGTATCCCACTCTCCTTTGATATGACTAATCATCAAGGTTGAATCCCCGAAAACATTTAAGAACTTGATCCTCAGGTCGATAGCAGCTTTGAGACCCATGATGCATGCTTCATACTCCGCTATATTGTTGGTATAGTTGAAGCATAGTCGAGAAGTGAAAGGAGTATGACAGCCTTCATAAGATATAATTACAACACCAATGCCATTACCGAGTGTGTCTGAGGCTCCGTCAAAAACCAAAGTCCATCGGGATCCTTCTTCAGGTCCTTCACCCAGTCCAGGTTCTTCATAGTCAATCACTAGCATAATATTCTCGTTTGAGATCTCAAAATTCATGGATTGGTAGTCATCCACGGCCTGATGAGCCAAATGATCAGTTAATACACTTTCCTTGATTACTTTCTAGGTTGTATATTGAATATCATATTAGGTTAAGATCATCTACCATCTTGCTATTCTTCCGGAGAGGGCGGGCTTCTCGAAGATGTACTTAATCAAATCCATCTTAGATATCAACAAAGGTGTGTGGGTCAACATATATTGTCTTAGTCGGCGAGCAGCCCATGCCAAAGCGCATCAAGTTTTCTCGAGCAGTGAGTATCTTGTCTCACAGTCAGTAAACTTTTTGCTAAGGTAGTATATTGCGTGCTCTTTTTGACCAGACTCGCCATGCTGCCCCAGCACACACCCCATTGAATTGTCTAACACTGTTAAGTACATTATCAAAGGTTTTCCTTCAATCGGAGGCATCAGAATGAGAGGCTCTTGGAGGTATTCCTTGATTCTGTCAAAGGAGAACCGGCATTCTTCATTCCACTCTACCACTTGATCTTTCTTCAGGAGTTTGAAGATCGGCTCACAAGTAGAAGTCAAATGTGAAATGAACCTGGCGATATAATTTAGGTGTCCCAAGAAACCTCTAACTTCCTTCTCAGTACAGGGAGCCGACATCACTTGTATGGCCTTCACCTTTGCAAGGTCTACCTGAATACCTTTGTCACTGATGATGAACCCCAGATGTTTACTAGACCTTACCCCGAAGGTGCACTTATGCAGATTTAACCTCAACTTGTATGTCTTCAACCTGTCAAACAGATTTTGTAGATGATTAAGGTGTTCTTCCTAGGTTTGATACCTGGCTATCATGTCATTAACATAAACCTCTATCTCATGGTGAATCATATCATGGAACAAAGCTACCATGGCTCGCAGATAAGTTGCCCCAACATTCTTCAACCCAAAAGGCATCACCTTCTAACAGAAAGTGCCCCACTGTATGACGAAGGTTGTATTCTCCATGTCTTCGGGTTCCATCTTGATCTGGTTGTAGCCAGAGAAACCATCCATGAAGGAAAAGATTTTTTATTATGCGGTGTTGTCAACCAAAACATCGATGTGGAGAAGCGGGAAGTCATCCTTGGGGATTTCCCTATTCAGGCCTCTGTAGTCCACACACATTCGTACTTTACCATCTTTCTTAGGTACCAGGACCATGTTAGCAACCCACTGCGGATATGAGGTGACAACTAAGAACCCAGCGTTGAAATGTTTCATAACCTCCGCTTTAATCTTCTCTAACATTTCAGGGCGCATACAGTGAACATTTTGCTTTACCAGAGGGCAATCTTTTTTAGCCGGCAGACGATGAACCACTATATCTGTGTTTAGTCCCGGCATGTCTTCATATGACCATACAAATATCTCAACATAATCGTGCAACATCTGTACCAACCATGGTTTGATACTAAGCTCCAGATTTGCGCCAATCTTGACTTCTTTTCTGTCTACCTCTGTGCCCAAGTTTATTGTCTCAACTGGCTCTTCATGTGGCTGTATAGCCCTCTCTTCCTGTTGTAACAGTCTAGCAAGTTCTTCAGGTACCTCACAATCTTCCTCAACTTCGTTCTCGGCTTGGTTGATCAGATTTTCGAAGTTATAACTGGAAATAGCAGAACTGTTATCAATGGGATCCAGAGTGGATATGGATCTGCAGTTTGATATGTGAGTGTGTGTAAGAGCATAGCTGTATTGATAAAGTGAAAAGTAGAAAAGAAAAATAGAGAGCGCAAAATTTGTATGCAAGAACGTCCAATTTTTTATTGATGACATATGATAATGACATATAATAACCCTCACAAATAAACCATTATGCCTCGGGTAAGACACAATGCCATAGAGTTTATATTTTTTATTACAAATCCAAAAAACAAGTAAGACAATTATTGTTGAACTAAAGTAATCGGCACAAAATATTTGGCTGTCCAGTTACTAGGTCCATCGTTGGTTGTAGGGTAGATCCAGCTGTCAATATCAGAATACTCATCATTGTCTTCTATAGCACTGTCCCCACGATTGCTTATGCATAGGGGAGGTCCTCCAGCCCGGGCACGTCGAATAACACTTTGAGCTCCTGAAGTAAAGCCCAAACCAAATTTGTCAGTTTTGTAAGGAAAATCAGGGAGCTGTCCCCAAATGGTACACCCACCTTCTTCAACTACTGTTATGTCTTCCTTGAGAGAAGCCATCTTCAAAGGAGGTCTAGTGATCTTTGGCACACTAGTGATAGTCTCGGTTGATGCCATAGTCTAGGGAACATCTTTAAAATTTTGACAAGGGGTCTTTACGAACTCACCTCCATTTCCACATACCTGAAAGAGTTCAGGTGGTTTACCAGTACTCCTCTTTACCATGCACGGTGAAAATCTTTTCCTTCACTGGATACTTCAGCATTTGGTGCAGCGTAGAAGTAACGTCTCCAGCTTCATGGATCCAAGGATGACCCAACAAAAAATAATAAGACGGCCTAATATCCATCACGTAGAAGGTGGATTCAAAGGTCTGGGAAACCACTTTGACAGGGATGTCCACCTCCCCGTGCACCATTCTTTTTGAACCGTCGAAATCCCTCACCACAATGTTACTGGGCTTTAATATCAAACCTTCACAATCTAGCCTATCAAGAGCCTTCTTGGGAAGAACATTCAGTGACGATCCAGTGTCCACTAGCACATGGGCCATAGTAGTGCCCTTGCATTTGATCGAGACATGCAGGGCATCATTATGCTTTCTCCCCTTGGGTGTCAAATCAGCATCCGAAAAACCCAACCCATTATCGACAGTCAAACTGGCCACACAGTCCTTGAATTGGTCGGTGGATGTTTCTTGCAGAACATGCGCAGTCTTGAGAAATGTAACCAAAGCCTTTGCATGGGCCTCAGAACACAATAACAGAGCCAACATTGATATCTTCTAAGGGGTCTGCCCCAGCGATTCGACCACATTGTAGTCGCTCTTCTTGATTATCTTTAAAATCACCTCCATTTCTTTTTTAGAGGATTCTAAAATAACTTCTCTAGGTGCCTCCGTCCGGGCGGGCTCACCTACAACTTATTTGCCCCGAGTCCTAGATGACTCATTGGCAGGGGTAACAACTAGAGTAAGGATGGGAGTAGTAGCAGAAGTACTAGCCGAAACAACAGATGGAATAACAATAGGCTTAGAAACAGTCTTTGGGGAGATCTCGGGAGAGAATACCCTTCCACTTTGAGTAACTTTGCTGGTCCCGGCAATGTTACTAATATCGGGATCAGCCTCTTCAGTTTTTTCGTCTTTAATGGTTAACAAATCCTGCTTGACGCCATGGTAGTAAACGTCAGCACCATAATTCCAAGGAACAGATTTGTCCGAGGAGTAAGGTATAGGGCCAGGAAAAGTGATTATTAATGGAGCAATTCTTGGAGCAGATGTAATCCTAACAATTCTTTTGGAGGAGACCTTGGAAGGATTGGCGAAAATGGTTATGATAGCAACATCTTCATGTAGAACTGTTGGAAATGGAGTCTTTTCGAACAAAATATCTTTGTTATCCATCAGGAATTGAACACCTGCTTTCAGTAAATAACAACCAGAAATATAAGATAAACACATGTGGCAACCTTCATCGCAGCCCAGAAATAAATCGGCTTGCAACAAATTCTTCTTGACGATCATGGAGTAGAAACTTTATCAACAGAAGTAACAAATAGACCAGTATCAACGGCATTAACGCCACAGTTGTGCTTGGGCATGGGAGCAGTTATGAAATTAGGCATCTCAAGAGCATCAAACTCAATCTCCTTTGCTTCGATCAGATCCTGTATCTTATTCTTCAGAGCCCAACAGTCGTTTGTATCGTGGCCTGGACTCTCAGAATGGTAAGCACACCGAGTGTTTGGATTGTAATGAGGAGATATGGTGTTGGGGTTCTTGGGAGCCTCTTTTAAGGTTACCAAATTAGATTTTAATAGATAGGGTGAAACCTCATACAACATCATATTGATGAGGGTGAACTTCCTTTGAGGTCTTTCATCCCTTGGCTGATTGTTTCGTTGTTGAGTAGCCACAGGCCTAAGCATCATTACAGCCCCTACCGTTGGACGGTGCTCGGTTTTATTCTGACTTCTTGGATGGTAAATATCATTGACCTCCTTCTTACCCATGAATGGCTTTTTCACTGTACTCGAAGAGGTGTCTTTCTGGATCTTGCCACTTCGGATCCCAGCTTCTACCCTTTCTCCAGTCAATATCAGCTCATTAAAACCATATAAGGAGCTACCAATCAGGTGATTGAAGAATGGACCAAATAGCGTACCAAGAAACATGTCCACAAACTCCCTATCAGACAAAGGGGGTTGGACTCTCCCTGCCAAATCTCTCCACTTCTGCACGTAGTCCTTAAAACCTTCGCTTGCACCCATAGACATACTCTAGAGTTGAGTACGGGTAGGAGCAGAGTCAGCGTTATATTGATACTGCTTATAAAAAGCAGCATCCAGATCTTCCCAGTTACAGATATTGATTCCCTCTAGCTGATAGAAACACTCAAGCTGAGTCCCGTACATACTCTCTTGAAAGAAATGGACCCACAAGTTCCTTTCAGCAGTGTGAGGCTGAATCTTCCTCACATAAGAACGAAGGTGAAGCTTGGGACAAGAAACCCCGTCATACTTTGAAAATACTGGAACCTTGAACTTAGGTGGTATGACAACCCCAGATACCAAACCCAGATCTTCAAAATCCATCCCTGGTACTCTTTGGATCTCCATTGCATTCATATAATCCTCTAACTGTTTGTACCTTTCATCAGTTGGAGGATATTTCTCTTTGTTGTAATCAGTGTCATTATCAGATTCCCCTGGACTAGGGTCTTCCTCCCTTGTCTCAGCCTCCTGATTCTATCCTTCCTTGGATGAAGAGGTTAGATCAACCATTTGCTTCAATGGTCCCTTGAATCTTCTTCCCAAGTTTACCACACTAGCGGTCTTCTTCATCTTCTTCTTTTTATCTTTCAGAATAAGCGCCTTCATATCTTCCAGCCCTTTAGCCAAAGCTACGAACATTTGCTGAAATTGGGCATTTTGTGCCTGAAGATCCTTGATACTTTGTTCAAAAGTCATTACTGCTGAAATAAACAACGAAGAAGATGAGAAACCTGTTATGAAACCTGTTTATGCAATGTCATGGATGATATGCATATGCAATGATTTCAAGGATTCTTAAAGGCTCAATATTTGCTTAACCAAAAGAACACACATGTTAATTGTATTAATAAGTTCGAATTGTTACAAAGAGTGCCCTTTAGGCTTACAACCAAACATAATAAAACTTAAAGAAAAAAGAAAATTAGGTTTCCCATAAGCACATCCTCTTTGGTGCAATGTAGGCGTTTATATTCCTCTCTTCATGAAGTAGCCTAGTGAGTTCCAGGACTTTCTTCTCGCTGACGTAGAATTGAGCTTCAAACGTATTGCTCTCCTCCTTAAGTTGAACCTAGGATTTTTGTAACTCCTCATGATCAGTTGGCATGTCAGGATGAAGAACAAGATAAGGAGTGTCTCCTTCAGCAACCGGTCCATAATCATATGTAGGTTGGAGGGGTAAGGCATTATAAGATTTTGAGCACGGGCTCGTACCCATTTTAGATAAGTCTCAAGAGGGATTGAATTCTTGTGCCCCAGTGTCTTGCTATCAACTCTATGTACCATTCCCCAAGCTCACATGAACCTTTTACGGTAACCCTGAGAATCATTCTCATAGTTGAAGGCGATTCCTTGGATAAGTGTATCATGAGGACCATCCCTTCTTGCATATCCAAACTATTGTAGTGCCAAACAAGGATTGTAAGTTATTCCTCCCCTAATGCCTAAGAGAGGCACATTAGGGAATTCTCCATATCAATCAATGATGGTAACATTCTCCGAGGATCGAGGACACCAATGAATACCTGAATGTGTAAGAGTCATTAGCCTATGAGACCATCTCAAACCTTGTTTATTCTTCAAGATGCATCGGGGTAGGTGCGAAATAAACCACCTAGCCAAAAGAGGAGTGCAACACATAAGGGTCCCTCTTTTCTTTATAGTGCGAGTATGCAGAGAATGTAGGATATCTCCAAGCAGAGTAGATACCAGATTGCGTGACAAGAAATATTTAACCGCATTTACATCTATGAGATGATGCGGATTAAGAAACAGTACCAACCCATAGATGAGAAGGGATAACACCTCTTCAAAGGCTTGTAAGTCCAGGGTATCCCAAAAATGATGAGCTTTGTTAAACAAGAACTTATCCAAAAAACCCTTGACACCTCTCCTGGTTTCCCAATTTTCTACTACGTCAGACCATTGTAAGGATAGAGCTTTAGCAATATCTTCAGGTTTAGGGTCTCTTTCCATACCATTGAAAGGTACCTTGTTAAGGATGGGCACCCCCAGTAACAGAGAAAACTCCTTGATAGTAGGCACTAATTGGTAATCCGGAAAAGTGAAGCAGTGATGTAGAGGGTCAAAGAACTAAAAGAGCACTTTTAACATTTCTTCATCAGGGTTTGAGGTGACCAAGATGAGAAGTCGACCATTCCTTTCAGTGAAGGGAGAGCATTCAGGAACCCTTGATACTACCTCTTTAATCTGAGGAGGTAACTTTACCAGACTGACTTGGATAGTGAATCTATAGGCGAGGACCATGTCATACAAAATAAGACAAAAATAAACCCTAAGAATCCTTGAAATGGTTAGTATGATATGCTATGTTATGATGTCATGATTATGCTCAGATATAGCAGATATAGCAAACACAAGAAAATCACACAGAGACCTTAGGTTTAAGGCTTGCATGGATTTTAAGGTAATACCCTCTTGAAGTTGGGTTGGTTCAACTTGTCCTAAATATAGTAACCGGGTTCTAAGGGATCTCAATATCACCGATCTTTCCCCCAAATTGCATTCCGATAGACAATTGACTTGCCACCAAACAAAACTCAAGAGTAAAACCTCAATGAGTGTAGCATCAATTATCAATCGACTTTGGTTTTACACCAAAGACGACTATCTCACTACATCCTAAAAAGCCAAGTTGGTCAATTAAGGCGCCAAGGTCAGTTGACGCTTTATGATACCACGCAGCGGCCCCCTATTCTCCTTGATTACTCAAGGGCTAACGGTACACGCCAAACTATCTCATCAACGTAGCTACTATTTCAACCGTGTCGGTATACCCCGCACAACTTTCTCATAGTTTATTGCTACTTACCTAAAAGGAATTCCCCAATCTGGGTTTAGGATCCAAACAACCCAAACAGATACCCTTTAAAAATAAATCAAACATGACAAGCCAAAGAAGCAATTAAAATGACCTAGATCCTAAGGTAAACCCCACTTTATATAACTCCCCAACAGAGTCGCCAGTTCTGTAATACGGTGGCAGAACTGACTGTTTTTTAGTTAGTACTGGTTTTGCGTTTGTGTTTGCAAATGTCGCGGTAAGTAAGAGTCGCCATCGTATTTTATTTTATCCAACAAAGGAAAAGGGAAAACGAAAAGAAAAAACCTTTTTTGAGATGTTTCTAAGTACGGGGGGTAGATTATAGAAAGAGAAGGTATTAGCACCCTTTTTATCTGTGGTTTTCCACGGGCTCTTAGGTACTTGCTCATTTTTTAAATTGCTTTTGTGTGTTTGTGTGCTTTTAAAAAGTTTTGAAATTGCCTTAGTGCGGCGATTCACTTTATGGTAACCCTTTTATCAATCCTCAAGAGTGTGATAAAGTGTTTTTGAAAATTTTTGTTTGAAAAGTTTGTTTGAAAGTGTATGGTGTAAAAGATTATTTTGAGCAAGTACTTAAGAGTTTCTACATACTCAAAAAAGACTGTTCGTTTTTCTTATTTTCTTTAGACAACACTATCCTACTATTAAGGAGTAGGTAGCTCCATCGTTGAAGTTTAAGGGACAATCGAAATAGACGTTTACGGTCACTTAAGGAAACGTGGAAAGATCTCTTAGTAATTGTGCTAAAACTCTAAGATCACTTTTTTACGGAGGCAGCGTCGAAAGGGTCATCGAAGGACTAGTGATCTTTTGAATTAGAGGACAGCCACTAAAAATTCTCACGTTTCGAGAATAGTGACCGTTTTCCAAAGGTAACCGAAGTGGAAGATACCCTAGGGGTGAATATGTGCAAGTGTTTGATTTTAGTTTATTTAATATTTGCATATTTAGGGTTTTCTACTATTTTAAATTATTGATCTTTTGCATACAATCCTACACATACATCTAACAGTTTATAATTGCAGAAATTAAAAGCGGAAAAGAAAAACCTAATTATTACAGGGCTTTAGGGGATGGGGATTACATAACCAAAAACTTGGGGGAAAAGCGGTAAATATCCTAACTTTAAGTATTACAAACCTCAGAGAAATTACATTAATTTGAAAAAATAATGAAAGGAATACGCACGATGAAATTAAATACGAGGAATTAAAGTTTAACGAATCTAATTGATTTAGAAGAAAAATATTTTTTCATCTTTTATTTGAGAAAATAATTAATTTTTGCAAATTAAAACTAATCTCTATTTGATTTTAATTATGAAAAGGGAATCAAATTATCCTAATTTAAACTAATCTAATCAATTAATGAAATTAATTATTTTAAGAAAAAGAAAACCTAATTCTAATGTTTTGTGATTTTTGTGATTTTAAAAAAACAATGATTTTTTTAATGTAATTAAAAATACCAATAATTAAATAAATAAATTAAAAAGAATTAAAATGGGCCTGGTATGAAATAGAAAACTGGGGGGTGCCTTGCCGAATTTGTGTTAGGCCCAGAATAACTAGCCCATCTGCCTTACGCGTGATTCAGTGAGGCTCTCATCTGGGAGTTCACCATGGGGATTGGTTGATTAGGAGCTGGATCTGATCTCGAGAAGATCCAATGGTTAGATCTTGAGAACGCAAGGTATACGTGTTGGATGTCACACACTGACACTTGCAGTCAATATTGGGAAAATGCAAAATTACTGGTTTCTGGGATCGAACCCATGTCTTTGGTTTCACATGCTTGCTCCTTTGCCATCCGCGCTTTTAACTCATTCGTGTACTTAATTAAACAAAATAAATATAAGGTAAATAGAGCACTATGCCCAGCTGTCACACGCGTGCCTTTTGGTGGGTCCCTTCTATTTAAATGAGCCAATCGACAATCTTCCTCCAGCCACATCATCATCTTTTCTAACAGCCTATTGTTTTAGACCAAACACTTTGACCTACATTCCAATCTGTCACTATAGGCTATAGTGACGGTTTTTAATTGTAGCTACAAGTCTGCAAAACTCTAAAACACAATTCAAGCAAAATAAAATCCCTCCAAAGACATGGGTCGACTGCAAATCATCCCTTGAACACGAAGAGGCCCTTAATTTGGCCCAATTTTGCTTCTAGCTAGGGTTTCCCAATTTGAAGCTTTGGAACCCTAACTATGGAAAACGACTGTACCTGCACTCAAACTCCAATTAAACCATTCCAGCATGATGTAGACATGATACCAAATGCAAAGATATAAATAAAATATGTTTATGATGGATGCATCAGTGAAATCGAATTTTAAAGAAATACACAAACTGTGATGAATGGTGGGCGTAATTCTGATGGATTCAGGCTTGGGGAATGAGTATGGTAACTTCCTAGAGGTCCAAGGATTGTTGCTTAGTCTTTGAAATGCTTTGAATTCGCCTGTGGAAAGGAATCTGATCTGCACTTTTTGACAAAAAATTGACACTTTGTTCTTGCTCTTAGAGGCAGTTGCGCATCTGAAAACCTCTGTTCTAGGGTTGCAATACATTGGCATATGTAGTGAATCAGATTAGGGTAATATTTGTGGCAAGAATCCAAAGAATAATGGCATGGTTTTAAGAAAAAATCAAATCTTGAAAAGTTGCCATATGTGGATATTTTGTGTTCATTTGACCTTGCACGATTTCTTTGGCTATTGACAGCATATGAGATCTTTATTCAATGAAAAAATCATTCCTAAACAAATTATGTGATTTATTTGGATTTATTTGATTTTATTTGAGTTTTAAGTGAATAAAAATCAAAATAAATTAAATAAACAAATAAATAAGGCATTGAGGGTCCCATAGGTCGTGGACCATGCTAGGACTGAGATTCAATCTTGAAAAGATGGGCCCATGTGGAAAAATGCAATTTTGGGCATTGTTGACTTTGTGCAAATTTCCAAAAATGGCCAAATTTGACAATGCATATCTCTCTCAATTTTGACCCTAAGAGGGTGTTCTTGGACTTTTTAGAAATCTTAGGATGTCCTATAAATAAACTTTTTGGTTTCATCTTAATTGGATCTTCCATGTTCATGTAAGGAGCTTTGACCCAAAAGGTGTTTTTGTTGACATTTTGAAATGACCTATAATGTCTGAATTTATATCTTTTCATGAGAGCATTTCTTGAACTTGGGGGCTGAAGATGAATTGTATGGAATTGGATTCTCTTCAAAAAGAGCCTTGGATGAGAAATTTCTGATAAAGTATGAGAAAGTTATGTCTGGTCAAAGTTTGGTTGACTTTTCCTATAGGAACCCTAATTTAGCAACTTTTGAGTTTTGATGAATTAGGAGCATTCCTTGAGGAATCATTATCAGCCCTTGATCAAATGATGGATATCACTTCAAAATGTGGGTGTTGACCAAAAATCTCGAAGTTTGACTGTATGTGGGCCACAGTTGACTTTTGACCTAATAAAGTTGATTTTCAGGCATTTGAGCAATTAACTGAGCAATCTTCTTGTGCAAGGCATGAAACTTGGCATGGATGATCTTGAGGAAATATTAGGGAAATGGAAACCATTCAGGTCCATTGAAACTCAAACATCTTGATGAGGAGTGAAACCCTAGTTTGAGGCTCATTGTCTTAGGAGGAGGATTTGTCTGGTCAATCCTTAGTCAACTTGAGCAATTGAGGACCTCTAGGAGTATGTTTTGAGTAAAATGAGAGGAAAAATTTTGTGGTGCAACACTCACAAACTAAAATAATCTTCACACCTCATACTTTCAAAACAACTACTTTAAAAAAAAATGCTTTATAAACACTCTTGAGGACTTATACAATGGTTATTATAAAGCAAACTGCCTTACATTGGCATTTTCAAACATCTTTCCACCAAACAACACCCTCTTAAAATATTTTCAAAACAAACATTTTGTACACATTCTCAACATACGAGAATCATTAAAAAAAATCGTACTTAGGCATTTTCAAAATATTTTCAAACATACAAAGCATTTCAAAAAGTGATCAAGCAATTAAGAGCCCGTAGATAACTACAGATGAAAATGGTGCTAACACCTTCCATTTTCATAACCTACCCCCCGAACTCAAGAAAAATTTTCAAAGTTTTTTCCTATTCTTTACACCCTTTCCTTTATTGGATAAAAGAAAAGTCAGTGGCGACTCTTGCTATCTGCAACATTTGCAATAAAACACAAAATCTCAAGTCTGTTCTCCCACCGTATTACAGAACTGGCGACTCTGCTGTGGACACTGTAAAATAACAGTGGGGTTACCTTAAGAACTAGATCACCTTTATTGCTTTACTTTTTTTCCTTGTATGCTTTATTTTTATTTCGGGATATGCTTGGTTTATTTCTTGTATAGATCTTGTACCCGGATCTGGGGGCATTTTAGGTAAGTAGCAATAGATCGTGAAAATTGTACGGCGTAGACCGATATGGTTGAAGTGATGGCTATGTTAGTGTGACACATTGGTTGGTACTGGTGTCCCTTGAGTAAGTCAAGGAGAATACTGGGCTACCGTGTGGTTTCATAAACACTAACTGACCAAAGAACCTTAGTTGACACAACTTAGCCATTAGAAAGTAGTGAGATAGCTGGATTTGGTGCAGACTGAAGTTGGTTGATACTCGATACTACACTCATTGAGATTGGACTTTCAGGATATTTCGGTTGCAGTTTAGATGCTTGTGCTGAAACAATGCCCGAGAGAAAGATCAGTGATATTGAGGCTCCTAGAACTCGGTTACTTCTTTTAGTACAGGTTGAGCCAACTAAAACTTTAAGAGGGTACTTACCTACAAACTCCATGCAAGCTTAAACCTAAGGCCTTGTGTGTTTTATTTGTGTATGATTAATTTTTAAAACATGACATCATGATATCATGATATCATGCCATATCATTTTCACTAACCATTTCAAGAACCTAGAGATTTATCTTTGTTCTATTTTGTAGGTTATTGCCACCACTCACAGAAACACTATCTGAATCAGTTTTATGAAGATACCTTCTCAACTTAAATATCTAGTCTCAAAGGTTCCTAAAACCTCTCCATTCATTAAAAGGAATTGTCGACTACTCAGTTTGGTTACCTCAGGTTTTGAAGAAGACAAGATGAGTTTTATGTTCCAGTTCTTTGACCTTGTACATCACTGCTTCACTTTTTCCGATTATTAGTTGGTACCCACGATGGAGGAATTTTCTCAATTACTAGGAGTGCATGTTCTCAATCAAATACCTTTCACCGGTTTGGAGAAAGAGCCACATCCTGAATAAATTTCATCAACCTTACATCTAAAGCGGTCCGACATTGTATCAAACTGAGAAACAAGGAGTGGAGTTAAGGGTTTTCTAGCTAAGATTCTGTTAGAGAAGGCTTGACTGTTTTGGGATGCTACGAGTTTTCAAGCTTTTGAAGAAATTTTTGCTTTGCTAATCTATGGGTTGGTGTTATTCCCTAACCCGGACCAACTCATAAATGTGAATACCATCAAGATATTTCTTTCTCGTAACCCTGTGCCTGCCTTGCTCTGAGAGATTTTATATTCTCTTCACACTCGTACTATGAGGAAGCGAGGGACTCTTATGTGTTGCATACCTTTGCTATCTAGGTGGTTTATTGGCACCTTCCCTGATCAGTATTGAAGAATGAACAAGGTCTAAGGTGGTCTCAAAGGATGATGTCGCTTTCTCATTCATATATCTATTGGTGTTCCTAATATCTGGAAGATGTTACTATCATTAACCGCTGTGGGGAATTCCCTAATGTTCCACTCCTTGGCATTAGGGGAGGTATTACTTACAACCCTTCTCTGGATCTACGAAAATTTGGTTATGCTCGAAGAGATGGTCCTCATGACGAACTTATCCTGGGTATTATGTTCGATTATGAAAATGACCCTCAAGGTTATCGTCAAAGGTTTATACGCGCTTGGGACATGGTAAAAAAGATTGATACCAAGATGTTAGGACAAAATAATTCTATCCCTTTGGAGCCATATCTCAAGTGGGTACGACCTCACGCTCAAAACCTTATGATGCCATATCCCGTTGTCTTACCAATAATTATAGAGCCTGTTGCTGAGGGTGATATTCCTTATACCATTCTTTATCCAGACATGCCTACTGACCTCGAAGAATTGCAGAAGTCCTGGATTCAACTCAAGGAAGAACAAGACACCTTTGAAGCTCAATTCTATGTAAAAGAGAAGAAATTGTTGGAGCTCACAAAACAACTTCACGAGGAGAAAAGTCTTAATGCGTACATCGACACAAAGAGGAAGCGTCTGTGGGAGACTTGAGTCTTAGGTTTTAGAAGTTCATATTTTTGTCTCCTTGAGACCCTTTTTCTTTTCATTGTAAGCCTAAAAGGTAGTTGTAATTTTGAACTTATTAATGCAATCTTTGTTTCTGTTTCCTTTTTGGCTAGCAAATTTAAATCTCCTAAGGTCCTTGAAAACATTGCATCCACATATCATGCATCATTTCATAAGCAGGTTTTCTAATACAAGTTTCCTTATATATTTATTGTTTAGTTCAGTATAAGATGGCTCTCGAACAAACTGTCAAGGATCTCCAAACTCAGCATGCACAATTTCAAGAGACTCTTCTGAATATGGCCAAATGGAAACAAGAGATGATGGCACTCCTCACCATAAAAAAGAAGACTAAAAAGTGAGTTGTTATTCTCATCATGGGGGGAAGATTCAAAGGTCTTGCTCAACCAGTTCGAGTGAATGATGTTTCCTCTGAGGAAGACGTCAACCAAGAGGAGGATGGCAGAAGTGTCAGGGGTGAAGATATAAATAATCAGGTTTCTAAGGATGAAGACTACTCCGACGAACAGTATCCTCTTGCAGATGACAAGTACAAGTAGTTGGAAGACCAACTCAAAGTTATGGAAATCCATAAAGTACCTGGATTGGATTTTGGAGAACTAGATCTGATCCCGGGGGTATTTGTCCCTCATAAGTTCAAAGTCCCTGTCTTTTATAAATATGATGGGGTCTCTTGTCCCAAAATTCATCTAAGGTCGTATGTCTGAAAAATCCAACCACATACTACTGACCAAAAATTATGGGTTCATTTCTTTCAAGAAAGTTTGTCTGGTACTCAACTTGAATGGTTCTACCAGCTGGAGGGAACCAACATTCACACATGGGAAGACTTGGATGTTACTTTTACAAGCAATATCAATATAATGTTGACCTAGCGCTGACTCGTGTATAATTGCAAAACATGTCCATGTACTCAAATGAAGGATTCAAGGAATATGCACAAAAATGGAGAGATCTAACTGGAAGGGTGCAACCTCCTCCGACTGACCGAGAATTGGTGGATATGTTCATTGGCACTCTGACGGGTCCATTCTTTAATTTGCTGATTTGGAGTTCTTCATCAGAGTTTACTGAGCTAATTCTGACTGGCGAATGAGTTGAAAGTGGTATCAAGAGCGGGAAGATTCTAATGGCTACATCTTCTAATGTTGTGAAGAAGTCGTTCATTAGTAAGAAAGAAACCAATGTTGTCTATGGACAGAAAAGTCGTAGTAAAAATGGCTGCCATCAGTTTATGGGAGCAGTATTGATTTCTAATCTGGCACCTGTTCAACAATCACAACATGGAAACCATCATAGGTCAGACGCAACGAGGAGGCAGTTTACCAAGATTAATATGCCATTAGCTCAAGCATTACAACATTTTTTAAAGGTTGATCTCATAATACTCTGGTGTTGTACCCCAATTTGTTCCCCTAAGATCCCTTCATCATACCAGGTTGATTCACTCACAACAAGATCACAATAGGATTCTTGGTTTCCCTCCCTACATTTAGTTTTGCCATTTTTGAGGGATTACCAAGCACCTTGACTTATGTTCCTTTTGTGATCAGGAATATTTTTTTTGTTTCCTTCATTTAACTAATAAAATTCAATGTTGGTTTGTCTTGCTTGTTATCCATGTAGGTGAAGGCAATGAGATTTAACAAACTACCCCATGGGTTCATGAGTTTATTTCCATGCCCTAGTCAATATAGTTTTAGAAGTTCAAACCTAACCATTGGATTGGTTTTGGAAGAATTGGAATGGCAAGGTTTCTTTGGTTCATCACATTTCAAGGTTACTAGATTTGGCTCAAAAGTACAAGGGGTTGATTGGAGAAGTTGTCATATTTGGACAAGGCCTTGTTCCTATTGGTCACAAGGGCATATTTATATCAAATTTCAATATATGGAAGTTGTTTTGGTGGCTATGAGTCCACATTATCATCCTCAACAACTTCTATTCACAAAGAAAGAATATTGGTACAAGAAGTTTGTTCAAACTTGTCAAAGTTCCTCAAGGCATTTTCTTGATCTAGAAGCCAGGGTTTTGAACTTCAAAGGAGTATATCCTGCCCATATTTTGGTATTTTTGAGTGATTACAAAGACATCCTTCTCTTCAAAGGGATATCAACAAATCACTTCAAAAGTTCCAAGGAGTTTTCATGTGGAAGGAACTTGGTGAAGAAGAAAGATTACAAGTCATCCAGATGAATACACAATTTTACATGAGTGACTTCAAATGGTCCTAACTTGGTCAATTTTTATCACCTTGAGTAAATTCTTTTTCCATAATTATTTTAAGGATGTGAACTTTATGCCTTCTTTTATGTGCAAAGTGGGAAAATGGATGGAAGTTTCCTTAAAGATGCAAAAGATTATAGGTCATTTCATGATTTTTTGCCAACTTCAACAAGTCATAACTTGCTCAAATTTTGGAGATTTTGAATGATTCAAGTTTCAAATTTCATTCAATAGATCTACTTCATGCCATATTTTTGGGTCAAGAGCAAATTCCAAGTGGAAGGCCATGTTTGGATGCAAGACATTATAGGTCATTTTTGAAGAAGAATGTGAAATATTTCTAAGTATGGAAAGTCAACCCTTTTTCTTCAACTTTGACTCAATGAAACTTTCATATCAAGCATCCATTTAACTCCATTCTTTTTCCATTTCAAAGCTTGTAACCTCATCTTTCTAAATCATCAAGAATCATGCCCTAAGACCCCTTGAGTTGAAAATGCCATTGGTCAGAAGTTGGTACTTTGAAATTGAATTTCTCACCATGTCAGAATTTTGAAATCCATAATGTGGCCTCTAATCACAAGTTTTCCACGCGTTTTTTCTTCTAAACATGTTTAGTGAAGTTCCATATTTGTTTAGCACATCAAAACGCAAGAAATGGATGAGTTTTGATAAATTTTGGATCACACTTCAGTCGTGCATCAGGTGTGCATGATTTCCCTCCAAAACGCGGCATTCACTCTTCCTTTTGATCATGTTCGCTTCTCTTATAAATACATGAACTACACCATTCAATTTCCCAAGCTTAGATAGCCAGAATCACCCTGCCAAACTTGCTTCACAACTCAGAATTCAGCAACTTCAAAATCCATTCTCGACCCTTTTTCAATCCAATTTTTCCATCAATTCACCTTCCTTGATCTTCCCTAAAGCTAACCATGTAATTACATTCAAGAATCGTGCCCTATATTGCTCCATAGAAGTCCAATTTCAGAGCTCTGCAACTCAACTTCAATAGGTAGATTCCTTCATCAATTTTTCAAAACTCTAATATCATTGTGTTGCTCTCATTTCCCTGGTTCTAGTCGCAACATTTACCTTTTACTGGAAACACGTTTTGACCATGAAATTTCAAATCCCTTTTCAAAACATTCCTTTCAAATTGCTTGAGCTACAGTTTATATAAATTTGGCGCGAGGGTGGGGTTGTCTTCGTCTTGAAGAGACGAATTGAATGGCATAGGTTTGAGCTTGTGATTTTATAGTTTGAGAGACCTTCAATTCATGATGGCTGGAGGTTGAAGATGACCAACATCTTCTAACCAATGAAGGCGCACCATCTGTATTTTTCAAATTCTGATTTAATTAATGATTTTGTATAATATTCACTAATGACCATGATATGCACAGTGCGCCAGATTCCTTGGATTTGATTACTAACGCGTTTTGACTCTTATCCAATGGTCCACATATTTTACTTTTATTTTCTTTTTCTGATTTTTACATTTTAATTGTTTTAAATTTCAAAAAATCATAGAAAATTCATTTTTAGCCCAAAAAATCGGAAAAAAATTATGAAAAATATTTTTGATTATTCTCTTTCTGATTTTTATTTTTTCACAATTTAATTTTGTGTTTTGATATTTTTTATAAATTTTACACTTATTTGATTTGTTTTAAATGTTTAAAAATGCTTTTACACACTTTTAAATTCTAAAAAAATTATGGAATGATCCAATGATATTGTGACAAATATTGGTGACCTTATTTTATTTTTGTTTCTAACTTTACTATTTTTTACCATTTTTTGTTTATTTTACCCATTTATTTTAATTTTAAAAATAGTTTCTGACTTTAAAAAATTACCAAAAAAATTGTAAAATTACTTGGGCCTTTTGCTGATTTTTCTATGGTCTTACTTTTCATATTTTTCTCATTATTTTCTATTTTTAAAATATTTTTTAAAAATCCTTTTTTGTGTATATTAAATGTGATATTATTTTGTGATTATTTTCTGGTTGATCTTGGGTTAGATTTTGGTTCATGAACTTTATTAACATCATTGGATCCATGGTGTTGAGTTTAACTCCACAAACAAATGGATGAATAATTTTAATAATAGTTTGATTAAAATTTAATTCAAATGTGATTTGTATATTTTTCCCCATCCCTCTTCATCTTATCCCTTTCTTATTGCACTAGATGTTGTTGAAGCATGATCTTTATATCATGTCTCAAAACAAATGGTGCATAGATTGCTATTGACCGACCTCAAAATAGGTGCGGCTTCTATATAAGTCCACTTATGATTACTTAACATAGCGCTAAATTTTGTCCGGATTCGAATAAATGATCATTCGTGGCCCAAACTTATGATTGCAAGCCCAAGTATGTTAACTTGATCTCTTTGATCCAATAACCTTGAGATTCATTGTGTGGAGGCTTTGGTTCTACCAATCCTCTAATGGATCTACAACACCTTTGGTCAATGCGGATCACTTAAACATCGTTGATCATTAAATGGTAATGTTGCGCCCCAAAATTTTCCCTCTTATATTTCTCAAAACATTGCAAGAAAGATCTCCAAGTTGCTCAAGGTAGTCCAAGGGTTGGTCAGTCAAGCTCTCTCCTAAGGTAGTCTACTTCAAATTAGGGTTTCATATTGAATCAAGATACTTGAGTCCAAGTGATCCCAAGTGTTCACCAATGTCCTAATATGTTCTCAAGATCATCCATGTCAAGTTTCAAGCCTTGCAGAGGAAGTTTGCTCAGTCAATTACTCAAAGGTCCAAAAATCGACTGTGCTAGGGCAAAAGTCAACTGTGACCTACATACAGTCAAACTTCAAGATTTTTGGTCAACATCCTCATTTTGAAGTATATTTCATCATTTGATCAAGGGTTGGTCATGATTCATCAAGGATTGCGCATAATTCATCAAGACTCAAAAGTTGCTAAATTAGGGTTTTGTAGGAAAAGTCAACTCAACTTTGACCAAGCATAACTTTCTCATACTTTATGAGAAATGACCCATCCAAAGCTCATTTTTAATAGGATGCAATTCCCTACAATCCATCTTCATCTCCCAAGATCAAAATATGCACACACAAGAAGTTATGAATTTGGACATTATAGGTCATTTTGAAAAGTCAACAAAAACACCTTTTTTGTCAAAGCTTCATACTTACGCATGGAATGTCAAATTGAGATGAGACCAACAGGGTTGCTTAGAGGACATCTCAAGCTTTCTAAAAAGTCCAAGAACACCTCCAAAGAGTCAAAATTGAAGAAGTTATGCATTGTTGAAGTTGGACTTTTTTGCAAAATTGCCAAAAGTCAACTATCCCCAAAACATCAAATTTTTCCAAATGGGCCCATTCTTTATCACTTGTTTTAAGCTGGCATTATAACCCACGTGCTCTAACCTTTTCCACTTGTCCATATCATATTTATATTAATTATTTTGATTTTTATTTGAATTAATTTGATTTAAATCAAAATAAATCAAAATAAATCAAATAAAAATCCAAAACATTAAATAACCAAGGATTTTATGTTGTTCCAGGCTTCATTATACAGCTATCATCCTTCCAATTCGTGCCAAGCCTTAGAGTGCACAAAAACATTGAAAAGAAGCCAATTTTGGAAATCTTTAAAGAAGCAAATCAAATCAAATCAAAAGGGATTAAAGGAGGGAGATTTGGATCAATTATGGACTTGGATTCATTCTTTGTTACATAAGGAGTGCGGCCAGACCTAAAGGAGGGTTAAATATAAAGCATAGCGCAAGAAAAGAATTGGTAAAAAGAAGCAAAAAGTGTGAGATCAAAATCCCACTTAGAGGCATCCTCAAGGCTCGAGACCTCTCCCAATCATTTTGTAGCAGTCTCCACAATCTAAAGCAATCAAGACCAATCGTTTTCGAGCCCTCCCACGCACTGTAAGTCGCTCACGGTATCACTATATTCTTGAAATCGATTAACACTATTCTTGCATCCATAGCGTAAAATGATGGCATAATCTTGATCACCATGATGTTTACAAGCTTTTGGCATTATTAATTTCATTTATGTGACCTATACCGTGAATCACCATTGTTAGGTTTTCTTGGAGTTTTTTAGGGTTTTTGATTTCAGGAATAATTGGCCCTAGTAATGGGTATGGTTGTGATCAGAAGAAGGAGATGAGTCTAACCATGGTGTTAGAATTCATTTACATGGCCTGTACGAGATTTTGAGGGTGGACATGGCTATAGTGATGGACCTTTGTCCGTGGGTATAGGTGCTTCTGGTTTTAGCCACGGAGAGAGGAAGAAGAAACAGGTGTGTCACTCCTCCATTCGTCCATTCAAGCATTGGCGTGTTTTTCTGACAATTAGCCATTAACATTTGTTTTCTTATATTATTATTGATTTGTATTATATTAACAAATAAGAACAAGTGGCGTAGTGGCAAGGGAATGTATCGAATGTGCCTCAAGACCTGGGTTCGAATCCCAGGTCCCCCTATTTTCTCTATAATATTTTCTTACAGGAAATCTAGTGCACGCATGAGTTTGATGTCCACTGTATGCCTTCCTCATCAATGTGCCAGATGGCCAGATCTGGTGGCTACCACTGAGGGTGCACCAAAAGACCAAGTCAATGCACAGGCATGGGATCAGAAAAGTCAAATTGGATCAACATCATTGGGCCAACATTCTTGTTATTCACACCCCAATATTCAGGCCCATTCTCTACCTTTTTTATATTTTATTTATTTTCATTTAATTATTTTATTTTTATTTAATTTAATTACTAACCAATAAACAATTTTCTTTTTTTATCAAAAAAATCACAAAAATATTTTTATGTCCAAATAAATCAGAATTTTTTTTATCAATAAATATTAATTAAAATAATTAGGTTATTTATGTTAGATAACTTTAATTGATTTTGCAAATATTTAAAATTAATTAAAATCAATAGGTTTTAACACTAATTTAATTATTTTATTTCATTCCTAAAATAACAAAAATCTAAAATATGTCATTTAAATTATTTTTCATTAATTAATTTAATAACCAATTAATTTAGCATTTTAATTTTAGGACTTAATTTCGTTTTTTCTTAAAATATACTAAAAACAACAAAACATTTTCTTTTAATTAGGAGGATCAAAACTCTAGTTTCGCATTCGATTAAATTTACCCGCGCGCTTTATTTCTTTATCCAAATTATTGTATCTGCTCCCGGTTTGTAATAATTTTAATTAGGACATTTACTTTTACCGCTTTTTATTTTCAAAAGGGTTGCTTTTGGCGATGTAAATACCCGACGCCTTGTAATAGTTTAGTTTAAATTCCGCACCTTTAATTTTTGCAAATATTTAACTGTTAGATGTTTGATAATAGGGTTCGCATGACAAGAATGAATGCCTAATCTTAAAACAGTTAGATCACCCTAAACATGTGCAAAGATAAAAATAATCTGAAATCAACACACTCACACATGCACACTCCTAGGATACACCCCACTTGGTTGCCTTTATAAACGGTCATTGAGTATAGGTTATTTTAGAGGTTGCCCTCTTGTCTAAAAAATCATAGTTGCCTCGAAATGGTTGCCTCGGATATCGTTGCCTCGGATAAATGATCTAAGACATTAGGGTTACCACTAAGATATCCTAACATTACTTTAGTGACTGTATGTCCCTTTCAAATTGACCCTCAAACTCCAACGATGGTGCTACCTACTCACTAATAGTGGGATAGTGTTGTCTAAAGGAAACGAACATAGAATGATTCTTTTTTAGAGTAGGTAGATTAGTTCTTAAGTACTTTCTCATTCCAAACAAATTTTTCACCCTTTCACTCCTTTTCAAACAAAGTTTTCAAAAACACTTCATTACACTCTTGAAGACAGAAGCAAGAGTTAAATCGAAGTCAAAACAAAAACTTTTCAAAACCCACAAGCACAAAGAAAACAATTTTGAAAATGATGAGCAAGTACCTAAGAGCCCGTAGATAACTATGGATATAAAGGGTGCTAATACCTTCCCTTTCTATAATCTACCCCCCGTACTCAGAAAATCTCGAAAAAGGAATTTTTCTGTGCTTTTTTCCTTTCCTTGTTGGATAAAATAAAAGTCGATGGCGACTCTTGCTTACCGCGACATTTTGCGAAAACAAATGCAAAATGCAAACCAGCATTCCAAAAATAGTCAGTTCTTCCCACCGAATCACAGAACTGGCGACTCTGCTGGGGAGAATATAAGTGGGGTGTACCTTAGGAATAATTCATTATTTTGTTTTCAGTTGTTTGATCTGTTTGCTTTATTTTTGTGGGCTTTGTATCGGAGTTACTATAGATCCTAACCCGGATCTGGGGATACCTTTTAGGTAAGTAGCAATAGACTGTGAGGGAATTGTACGACATAGACCGATACGGTTGAAGTTGTAGCTACGTTGGTGTGACACTTTAGTTAGTACTGATATCCCTTGTGGCGGAACAAGGAGAATATGGGGCTGCTAAGGGGTCATTAAGCATCAACTGACCTTAGAACCTATAATTGACACAACTTGGCCATAGAAAAGTAGCAGTATGCTACACTCATTGAGACCATACTCTCGCGATGATTCTGGTTGCAAGAAAAGGTTGCTAAACTAGAATTATGACCGATCGAGGATGGTCAGTGATATTGAGATCCTCTAGAACCCGGTTACTATTACTAGGACAGGTTGAACCAACTAAACTGAAAGAGGGTAATACCTAAACTCCATGACAGCCTGGAATTTAAGGGCTATTGTGTGACTTGTGTGCTTTCAACTTGAACTACTTGCACATGTTTGTTATCTAACAACTTGAGTTCCTTGCAGGTTTTATTTACAGTCCTTATCCAATACCTTGGATTTCTTTCCGGATTTACTTGTTTACATTACCTTGTACTTTTGCTTAAACGCATAACATACACATCATAACATCATGCCTTAACATTTCCTTAACCATTTCAATAATCTCAAAGGTTTGTGATGCAGGTTATGGTAAATCAAATGTCTAGCAAGGGGAAAAGGGGATTTATTTTCCTCTAGCCAATGTGATCTAGAGATCAAAACACGATAATTTGAGTCGGTGGCTATGACCCACTCGATATGGTGAGCTTGACTCTTGAAGAAGGACTCTCAACAAACACGAAGTTTCTTCAATCAAAGCTGCAAAATTCAAATTCTAACAGTTTCTTGTTTACCCCGTGAGATCCTTGAAAACATTGCATACATATATCATACATATCATTGCATAACAGGTCTCCCAGTACAGGTCTCTCATGTTCTTGCTGTTTATTTCAGCAATGGCTCTCCAACAAGACAACCAAGATCTTCAAACTCAAGAAGCTCAGTTCAGGGACATATTCCTAAACCTATCCAAGGGCCAGGAAGAGTTGAAAACACTCCTTGTCGGGAACTTGGTCAAGAAAAATCCTGAAGAAAATAAGGACGATCGGCTGGAACAACTGCAAGCTGAGGTAAATGCAATAAGAACCAAAATGTTGGGGCAGATGGCCCTTATCCAAGGCTTAGCCCGGGAACAAGAAGAGTTGAGAACCATTATCCACTAGCTTCATCAAGA
Source organism: Vicia faba (assembly GCA_948472305.1). Classification (NCBI taxonomy): domain Eukaryota; kingdom Viridiplantae; phylum Streptophyta; class Magnoliopsida; order Fabales; family Fabaceae; genus Vicia; species Vicia faba. Next base: position 1,374,798,508 of record OX451735.1, on the reverse strand, counting down.
CAGATACAACAGTATGAAGCAAACGGTCGAGGCCGGGGACCAAGTCATTGATCAGCCTCCAAGAAGACAAGGGTTTGGTTTGGTGAAGAATGGACCTCTCCAAGTTGCTGCTACCTTCCGGGTCCAACAACAACCTCTCCAAAAACAACGGGTTAATCAGAGTAAGGCAGATACACCCAAAAGGAAGTTTACCAAGATCAACATGCCGTTGTCCCAAGCTTTGCAACACCTGCTGAGATTGAATTTGGTGACGTTGGTAGGACCTCACCCGAATCCTAAGACTTCTTCACCTAACTACAATCCTGATGCAAGGTGTGCATATCACTCCAACAGTCTGGGGCATAATACTGACGATTGTTGGAAGTTGAAGTACAAAATTCAAAACCTGATTGACGAAAGAGCATTGGAATTCACACAAGATGGTCAGGCTGAGTTCTTCTACCATCCCTCCAAGGCACGTCCTCTGAAGTGACAAGACCAGACGAGAAGACTTTTCGTTCATTAGAATTTTCAATTTGTAATTTTCGTTTGATTGTTCAAACATGTATTCATGTCAAACTTTGTTACTTTATCAATGTGTTGCATATGTCTGTTTTGAATCAATCCATTCGTATTCACTATATTCAAATTGCTTACATTTTTTGTGATGTTCAACTCTCAATTAAAAAATTCTAAACCTTTAGAAGGAGGATGACGGAAATGATATCAAAATCTCTGCAGTATGCTTTTGAGCAGACCCCGCTAACGATGTACAGACGTTGTTTCAAATCCTAAACAATGGAGTTATAAGGAAGATAATGCCTAGTCAACCCCTTTGAGCCAAAGAAGTTGGAGTTTTTCTTTTCACACAAATTAAAACCCTTAATCACAACCTGGGGCAGGGTAGTTTCTCAGTTAATTCGGGTGCACAATGAATGGCATCAAAGAGGTCCTTCCAAAATAAAAGATGGTGATGGTTCCTTATAATCATCAGGACAAGCAGTCATTATCTCTCAGAAATAAAAGCCCATTAAGTCTAAACCTATGAAGGAGACTTACAAAACTGGGACATCCCGCTGACTGTAATCACAAAAGAAACAGTTCAGGCAAAAGACAGGGATAATAAAATCAAAAAGAAAGAGATCCTACAAACTCTCAATAAAAATGACTGCATGTTCAAAATAAACTGTCAGTATCCGAACCATCACTGGAATATTAGAGCAAAGACTCAAACAGGATCTAAATACATAATTAGCTGAGTTTAGGATCGAAGAACATCACGAAGAGTGGGTGGGTACAAATAAAATTTGAGCCTTTATCCTTTGTTTCTTGAACCGTGAACCAGGCCACGTTATAACCCTTAAAAGTCCTAGCTGAAGCATAGGTTAGTTCGAAAGCATACAGTTACAAAATGTATCCTGACCCTTGTAGGGCTTGCTGTAAATCCTGAGTTGACATCACATTTTACAAAAATTCGCTTGTTTTATTGAAAACTGCATTTTCAAAGAACTTCAAAACAGACATAAGCTTTGCATTCTTAAAATAACATTGTTTGCATATGACTATTTGTTCAACAGCAGAGAAATTCGCACGACGAATATCTAGTGAACAAAAACCTTTTCAATAAAAAGGGACACCTCAAGTGGAAAAAACACTTCCAACCAAGGGACACGGCATGAGCATTGTCTATCATCTGGGGCAGTCAAGTCAAGATTCAAGGAGTCTCTCAAAGATGCCAAATAGCCAGGGGAAGATCTCCATCTGAATCACTTGGGGCATTGGACATGAATTCTAGCAACGAATCTTGTATGATCAAACGAACATATTCTGGTAGTATGGCAACACAACACTACCGACAATGACAACTCCCTACACCCTGAGAGCGTGGACATAGTCAGAAAATACTGCGCATGAACAAAGACCAGCTAGGTTGACAGGCCTAGGAAAAAATAAGGGCATCCCGACGAACCAAAAGGGTTCGGGCAAAAATTAGGGATAAAAACAAAAAAGATTTGTACACCAGGCAAGTCGAAAACCTGAAAAGGCAGCTTGGGCAAGAAAGGGTATCCCGGTGGACTGAAAATCTGAAAAGACAGTCCAGGCAAAAGTTAGGGATTAAAGCGTACGACTATGTCCTGTCATCTCGTCACTTGCCTACCAGAAGAAGACTTATCATTTTGATCGAAAGTTACCCAAACATCTCATAGGTTGGGATAACACTCGATCCACAAGGCCTCCGCAGGCACCTTCTCTACCAGATACAGGGGCAGAAAAGTCTCGATGCAGAGTACTCGTCATATCCGCAGCATGCGTCCCAATAACATTCACTCCCCGCAGAGTAAGGAGAATACAATAATGTTAACTCTCCCCAGCTGAGACTCGCAACTGTGAATGAAACGGTAATATTCTCCCCAAGAAGAGTTTATCTACCAACAACACTGAAAAGTCTTATCATCCCCAGTGGAGTATAAAAATATCACCAGTGGAGTTTGAAGAGTTGTCCCCAGTAGACTCTGGAAGATTATCCCTAGTAGAATCTAAAAGATTATTCCCCGTGAAGTCGCAACTGGAAAATCATCCCCAGTGGATTTCTTTCCTTTCACAAACAGGAATTCAATCCCCAACAGGTTTCATTATTTCCAGCAACGGTAAATTCATCCCCAGCTGAATTTATCAACAGAATCCTCAGCAGATCATCTCTTCCCCACAGAGTAATCTCCTCATCAGTTTATTCCCCCAGCAAAGTTATCCTCTCCTGCAGGTTTATTCTCACAATCATCTTCATTCACTATCCCTAGCAGAAACGAAGAATTCAATTCTTTTCTCCAGCAACAATCTGGGATTTATTTTCCCCAGCTCAAAGCATCACATTTTCATACATCATGACATGTATACGCATCATACGACACAATCTCATTTATTTTGGGAACATCACTGCCTGATACATATCATGCATTACATACAACTAACCTTTACCTTTTAGGAAGGATACGATTAAATCTCACAAAGTTCAAGCTCTGAAGCTTTTACCTCAGTTGAATTAAGGACGAGTTCCTAAATCTCAACAGAGATGTTTCCTCAGTTGAATTACGGACAAGTTCCTAAATCTCAGCGAAGTTGTTGAATTATGGACGAGCTCCTAAATCTCGACAGATATTTCCTCAGTTGAATTACGGACGAGCTCCTAAATCTCAGCAGAGATGTTTCCTCAGTTGAATTACGGACGAGCTCCTAAATATTAGCAGAGATGTTTCCTGAGTTGAATTACGGACGAGCTCCTAAATCTCAACAGAGATTTTTCCTCAGTTGAATTACGGACGATTTCCTAAATCTCAGCGAAGATGTTTCCTCAGTTGAATTACGGATGAGCTCCTAAATCTCAGCAAAGATGTTTCCTCAGTTGAATTCAGGACGAGTTCCTAAATCTCAGCAGAGATGTTCCCTCAGTTGAATTACGGACGAGCTTCTAAATCTCAGCAAAGATTTTTCCTCAGTTGAATTATGGACGAGTTCCTAAATCTCAGCAGAGATGTTTCCTCAGTTGAATTACGGACGAGTTCCTAAATCTCAGCAGAGATGTTTCCTCAGTTGAATTATGGACGAGTTCCTAAATCTTAGCAGAGATGTTTCCCCAATTGAATTACGGACGAGTTCCTAAATCTTGACAGAGATGTTTCCTCAGTTGAATTACGAACAAGTTCCTAAATCTTGACAGAGATGTTTCCTTAGTTGAATTATGGACGAGTTCCTAAATCTTGACAAAGATGTTTCCTCAGTTGAATTACGGACGAGTTCCTAAATCTCGTCAGAGATGTTTCCTCAGTTGAATTATGGACGAGTTCCTAAATCTCAGCAGAGATGTTTCCTCAGTTGAATTATGGACGAGTTCCTAAATATCAACAGATATGATTCCTCAGTTGAGTACAGACGATCGAAATTCCTAAATATTAGTAGAGATGATTCCTCAGTTGAGTATGGACGATCGAAGTTCCTAAATATCAATAGAGATGACTCCTCAGTTGAGTACAGAAGATCGAAGTTCCTAAATATCAATAGAGATGACTCCTCAGTTGAGTACGGACGACCAAAGTTCCTAAATATCAACCGAGACGACTCACCAGCAAAATAACGGATGACCGAAGCTCCTAAAATTCTACCACTCTCAACAAAGATCAGACTTCCCCAGCGGAATCTTCCTCAACAACAAGTATACAAGCTCTCGCTAAGGAATCCCTTATGCGATCGATACTCCTTCGGATGGAATCTTTAAGCCCATCTCCCGTCAGCAATCTCCAAATGGCATCTATAAGCCCATTCCCAACATCACAAGACTACTACCACTTCATGCGAGTGCAAATTTCGTGGCACTCTAGTGTTCAATCAACTTCCACCTTCGGATTACGAAAGGCACGAAAGCCAATCTGCATCCTCAGGTTTAAGAAGATTGAACAGGGGAAGCTGTTGTACCCCAAAATTTTCCCTCTCATATTTCTCAAAACATTGCAAGAAAGATCTCCAAGTTGCTCAAGGTAGTCCAAGGGTTTGCCAAACAAGCTCTCTCCTAAGGTAGTCTACTTCAAATTAGGGTTTCATATTGCATCAAGATACTTGAGTCTAAGTGATCCCAAATTCTCCCCAATGTCCTAATATGTTCTCAAGATCATCCATGTCAAGTTTCAAGCCTTGCAGAGGAAGTTTGCTCAGTCAATTGCTCAAAGGTCCAAAAATTGATTGTGTTAGGGCAAAAGTCAAATGTGACCTACATACAGTCAAACTTCAATATTTTTGGTCAACATCTTCATTTTGAAGTATATTTCATCATTTGATCAAGGGTTGATCATGATTCATCAAGGATTGCTCATAATTCATCAAGACTCAAAAGTTGCTAAATTAGGGTTTTATAGGAAAAGTCAACTCAACTTTGACCAAGCATAACTTTCTCATACTTTATGAGAAATGACCCATCCAAATCTAATTTTGAATAGGATGCAATTCCCTACAATCCATCTTCAGCTACCAAGATAAAAATATGCACACACAAGAAGTTATGAATTTGGACATTATAGGTCATTTTGAAAAGTCAACAAAAACACCTTTTTTGTCAAAGCTTCATACTTAAGCATGGAATATCAAATTGAGATGAAACCAACAGGGTTGCTTAGACGACATCTCAAGCTTTCTAGAAAGTCCAAGAACACTCCAAAGAGTCAAAATTGAGGAAGTTATGCATTGTTGAAGTTGGACTTTTTTGCAAAATTGCCAAAAGTCAACTATCCCCAAAACTTCAAATTTTTCCAAATGGGCCCATTCTTTTTCACTTGTTTTAAGTTGGCATTATATTCCACGTGCTATAGCCTTTGCCACTTGTCCATATCATATTTTTATTAATTATTTTGATTTTTATTTGAATTAATTTGATTTAAATCAAAATAAATCAAAATAAATCAAATAAAAATACAAAACATTAAATAACCAAGGATTTTATGTTGTTTCAGGCTTCATTATACAGCTATCATCCTTCCAATTCGTGCCAAGCCTTAGATTGCACAAAAAGATTGAAAATAAGCCAATTTTGGAAAGCTTTCAAGAAGCAAATCAAATCAAATCAAAAGGGATTAAAGGAGGGAGATTTGGATCAATTATGGACTTGGATTCATTCTTTGTTACATAAGGAGTGCGGCCAGACCTAAAGGAGGGTTGAATATCAAGCATAGCGCAAGAGAAAAATTGGTAAAAAGAAGCAAAAAGTGTGAGATCAAAATCCCACTTAGAGTCATCCTCAAGGCTCGAGACCTCTCCCAATCGTTTCCTAGCAGTCTCCATAACCTAAAGCAATCAAGACCAATTGTTTTCGAGCCCTCTCACGCACTGTAAGTCGCTCACGGTATCACTATATTCTTGAAATCGATTAACACTATTCTTGCATCCATAACGTAAAATAATGGCATAATCTTGATCACCATGATGTTTACAAGCTTTTGGCATTATTCAATTTCATTTATGTGACCTATACCGTGAATCACCATTGTTAGGTTTTCTTGGAGTTTTTTAGGGTTTTTGATTTCAGGAATAATTGACCCTAGTAATGGGTATGGTTGTGATCAGAAGAAGGAGACGATTCTAACCATGGTGTTAGAATTCATTTACATGGCATGTACGAGATTTTGAGGGTGGACAGGGCTATAGTGACGGACCTTTGTCTGTGGGTATAGGTGCTTCTGGTTTTATCCACGGAGAGAGGAAGAAGAAGCAGGTGTGTCACTCCTCCATTCGTACATTCAAGCATTGGCGCGTTTTTCTGACAATTGGCCATTAACATTTGTTTTCTTATATTATTATTGATTTGTATTATATTAACAAATAAGAACAAGTGGCGTAGTGGCAAGGGAGTGTATGGAATGTGCCTCAGGACCTGGGTTTGAATCCCAGGTCCCCCTATTTTCTCTATAATATTTTCTTACAGGAAATCTAGTGCACGCATGAGTTTGATGTCCACCGTATGCCTTCCTCATCAATGTGCCAGATGGCCAGATGGCCAGATCTGGTGGCTACCACTGAAGGTGCACCAAAAGACCAAGTCAATGCACAAGCATGGGATCAGAAAAGTCAAATTGGATCAGCATCATTGGGCCAGCATTCTTGCTATTCACACCCCAATATTCAGTCCCATTCTCTACCTTTTTTATATTTTGTTTATTTTCATTTAATTATTTTATTTTTATTTAATTTAATTACTAACCAATAAACAATTTTCTTTTTTTATCAAAAAAATCACAAAAATATTTTTATGTCCAAATAAATCAGAATTTTTTTTTATCAATATATATTAATTAAAATAATTAGGTTATTTATGTTAGATAACTTTAATTGATTTTGCAAATATTTAAAATTAATTAGAATCAATAGGTTTTAACACTAATTTAATTATTTTATTTCTTTCCTAAAATAACAAAAATCCAAAATATGTCATTTAAATTAGTTTTCATTAATTAATTTAATAACCAATTAATTTAGCATTTTAATTTTAGGACTTAATTTATTTTTTTTCTTAAAATATACTAAAAACAACAAAACATTTTCTTTTAATTAGGAGGGTCAAAACCCTAGTTTCGCATTCGATTAAATTTACCCTCGCGCTTTATTTCTTTATCCAAATTATTGTATCTGCTCCCGGTTTATAATAATTTTAATTAGGACATTTACTTTTACCACTTTTTATTTTCAAACGGGTTGCTTTTGGCGATGTAAATACCCGACGCCTTGTAATAGTTTAGTTTAAATTCCGCACCTTTAATTTTTGCAAATATTCAGTTGTTAGATGTTTGATAATAGGGTTCGCATGACAAGAATGAATGCCTAATCTTAAAATAGTTAGATCATCCTAAACATGTGCAAAGATAAAAATAATCTGAAATCAACACACTCGCACATGCGCACTCCTAGGGTACATCCCACTTGGTTGCATTCGTAAACGGTCATTGAGTATAGGTTATTTTAGAGGTCGCCCTCTTGTCTAAAAAGTCATAGTTGCCTCGAAATGGTTGCCTCAGATATCATTGCCTCGGATAAATGATCTAAGATATTAGGGTTACTACTAAGATATCCTAACATTGCTTTAGTGACTGTATGTCCCTTTCGAATTGACCCTCAAACTCCAACGATGGTGCTACCTACTCACTAATAGTGGGATAGTGTTGTCTAAAGGAAACGAACATAGAACGATTCTTTTTTCGAGTAAGTAGATTAGTTCTTAAGTACTTGCTCATTCCAAACAAATTTTTCACACTTTCACTCCTTTTCAAACAAAGTTTTCAAAAACACTTCATTACACTCTTGAAGACAGAAGCAAGAGTTAAATCGAAGTCAAAACAAAAACTTTTCAAAACCCACAAGCACAAAGAAAACAATTTTGAAAATGATTAGCAAGTACCTAAGAGCCCGTAGATAACTACGGATAGAAAGGGTGATAATACCTTCCCTTTCTATAATCTACCCCCCCCCCCCCCCCCCCCGTACTCAGAAAATCTCGAAAAAGGAATTTTTCTGTGCTTTTTTCCTTTCCTTGTTGGATAAAATAAAAGTCGGTGGCGACTCTTGCTTACCGCGACATTTTGCAAAAACAAACGCAAAACGCAAACCAGCATTCCAAAAACAGTCAGTTCTTCCCTCCGAATCACAGGTACTTATTAGAATTCAAAATGGATGATATACTTGACAAAAAGAAAATGCAACTTGTTGTGTGGAGACTTTGGTTCTACCAATCCTCTAATGAGTTCCAAATGCAAGCTTCAAGATGGTCATCCAACTAACCACTAATTACTGACTTGTTTTACCTTATGCTTTTATTCTTTTTTTATGCTTTATGTACTATTTACTTTTAACATTTACATTTCATGCCATTTTCATCTTTTCTCATTTGAGCATTTATTTTCTTGCCATTTTTACTTTGCTCACTTGAGATTTTTCTTTTCCTTTCTTAAGATACTTAATAATCAGCATAAACCCTAAAAAAAATCTTTAATGGTGCTTGGACTATTTGGTTACTATCCTTGGCATTATGGAGCATGGGACTTTTCTTGGACTTAGGATTAGAAACCTTGGCCTAACTTGGAGACTTTGTGACTTTATTTGATTATTTTGTTTGGAGTTCTTGAGGTCTACCTCAAGACATTGGGTTTCTTGTTTGTTTTGTGTGCAGGTTTTTGTGATTACACCCTTTGTTTATAATCTGGAATTCACCCGTATACAGCCGTTACTCTGCCCAATTTTTATGAAGAATTAATACACTTGAAGTTTGGTTATCTCAAGAGGTCTAGTATTTCTTTTCTTGATTGGTTTTAATCCAAGTAATGGGAATTATATCTTTGCTCATAATGTCAAGTATTGGCTTCTTGTTGGTTAGATGGTTCTTATCCCTAGCTTTTACCTTATACTTTAGGATAGTCCCTTCTTCTCCTCCCATCTTCTTTAATTTCAAAAATCTTCTTCCTCCTTTTGAAAACTCTTCTTGTTTTTAAACTTGAACCACTTTCATAATAAACTTGGACTTATTTCCATGCATTTTGAAAACATTTTTTTATAAATAAACTCCAATCAACTTAATAATGCCTTGACATTGTTTGTGGGAAGACTAAAAGTCAATCAATCTCATTTCAAACCATTTTTCCACTTTGGCTTTTTATCTCTAAACTTTTCTTAAAAGATTAAACTCTTGTCAATCCTTGTAGTGATGCAAACAACTATACTTCTACAATATATAGTGAAGAGAGATATTTTCCACTTGGGTGTCGAGTGAGGCTTTGTTGATTTTGAAATCCAAGCCATATCCTCCACTTTGAGATGATGCAAATTCTCCTTTCTCATGATTGTGGGTAATAGGTATGTTTTCCACACGGACAATGACGATGGTGTTTTATCTCATAAAATTAATCAACACATTTGTGTTTTAAATTTTTAAAAGAGGAACTACGTGTACCCTGATCCCCTATTACATGAAAGGTGGTACGTAGGCACTAAAGGTTCGCAACTGCGGCGGGTGTAAAAAATTATAAAATAAATATATTTCTTTTCTCACCTCCACCATCCATTTTTATACAACATTTTTTTATAGCCAAAATATACAAATTTTATAAAGAGGCTCCTGCGGAGTACCATAGATGTTTAGGGTGCTAATACCTTCCCTTTGCATAACCAACCCCCTTACCTTGAATCTTTCCCCCTCTTTTTGGGTTATTCGCTCTTTTCCCATTCCTTTGGAAACAATAAAGCGCGGTGGCGATTTTTATTTTGATTTGTATAAAGTCTAGTCAATCCAATGGCTTAGTCTTGAACATTTCTACCGCCAACAGAAAAATGGAGACTTCACTGGGGAAAGATTAATCTCTTGCTGGTCCATCCCTAAGTGGGTTAAGCCTATCTTTGTTTATACCTGTATATGTGTTATTACTGTTTTTGGTGTTATATGTTGTATATATGTTTTTCTGGATTTTCTTGGTTTTCAGGGTGCTTGGTGATTACTCATAAGTCTTATACCCGTACATGGGTAAACTTTAAGATAGGACGGGCAGTATAGTCATGTTAACTTTGAGGGAGTAATCCCAAAAAAGGAGGCATGAGATCCCCCACTCAGAGGAGGCCCCTTTGACTGTAGTGTCTTTTACCGAGTAATCGGGAAGACGTACTGCTTTCGACCTGGGAGCCTGCTGAAACTGAGGATCATAGAATACCAAACCCATCTTGGCCTTTTAGGTGTAGTTCAGGAGCTATGACGGAGTAATCCGGAAATAGTTGTCATGCGATACTACGCTCGGACGAGTCTTTCTTGAGAATATTACTAATTACCGAGTTAATCAGGAAGTTGGTAATATCCGAAGGAAGGATGTAGACTCTGGGAACCTCTAGAACCATGTTCGGAAGGTGATAACTTTTTAGACCAATACCTTATGGGTAGTACCTTCGAACTCATGCTCATGACGTTGAACCTATGAACCCTATATGTGTGATCTTGTGTGTGATTGTTGCATCATGCATCCATGCACTCATAAGTATCTTTTGAAGAAACCTTATTTCAAGGGATTTAAAGATTGACTATTTGTGAATATCTCAAGTACTTTCTAACCATGGATTCTGGAAAGAGAAAGAGCGGAAAATACATTTTCAAGGATCCCAAGATAGATGAGTTGATCAGTCTAATTCCTGAGATCGAGTGTTCTGTGGACTTTCGAAAGAAGTATGGGTCCTTTATTCCTCTCATGAAGCTGAAGATGAAGGAGGATATTCTCTCGACCATGGTCCAGTTCTATGATCCGATGTATCATTTCTTTACTTTTCCCGACTATCAGTTGATGCCTACACTAGAGGAGTATTTTTATCTATTGGATTTACCTATTACCAATCGTATTCCTTTTACTGGTTTAGAGGGTGAGCCAAAACCACGTGAGATTGCTGCTTTGATTCACCTGGGGAAGTCTGAGGTGGAAGCCCATATGACTACCAAAGGAGGGATTAGAGGATTACCAGCTCAGTTCTTATTGGAGAAGGCTCGTTACTTTTCCAGAATGAAGAGTACAGTTGCTTTTGAGGCCATCTTTGCTCTACTTGCTTACGGGTTGTTCTTATTTCCTAATGTGGACAAGTTTGTAGACATTAACGCTATCAGGATTTCCATGATTGGAAACCCAGATCCTACATTATTGGGTGATGTTTATTACTCTATTCATCTTCGAAATTGTTATCATGGGGGATGATTATCTGTTGCACGCCTCTGTTGTACCGGTGGTTTATCTCTCATATGCCTCAGTCCGATGCTTTTTGGGATATCAAGAAGGAACCCCGTTGGGCTCCTAAGATCATGGCACTTACTCACTCAGACATTGATTTGTATCATCGAGCTTACCAGGATGTAGAGATTATTGACAGTTGTGGTAGTTTCCCCAATGTAACTCTTCTTGGTACGAAGGGTGGAATTAACTATAACCTTGTTCTTGCACGGCGATAGCTTGGTTATCCGATGAGGGATAAACCAAATAGTATTCATTTGAGTAGTTTCTTTCTGAAGGAAGGAGAATACCATAGGGAAGCTAGGGAGAAGATTGTGAAGGCCTGGCTTCACATTCATAAGAAGAGTAGGAAGGATTTGGGACCTAGGGGTGCTGTTTCTTTGGAGCCATATCTTCAATGGATCCGATCGAGAGCCATTCAGTTAAAGATGCCATATACCTGGGAGACACACATGCCTGATCTATTTGTGAAGACCACTCCTCCCTTATTAGATGATCTAGAAGAGCTGCAACTTGCTTTGGTTAGGATGAAATAGGAAAGGGATGCTTGGAAGAACAAGTTCCAAACTTTAGAGAGTTCCTATAGAGAAGACCTGAAGGAGAAAGATGACTTGATTGAGATCCTTGAGAGTCGAGTGGTAGAGTCTATGGGGAGGCAAGGGGATTTATTTTCTCATAAACCTCAACCAGGTGCTGATCACTCACTTCCTGATTCAGATGGTTGGAAGAAGGTTTCCACCAGATATGTAGAAGAAAACCAGAGGCTGAAGGCTCAGATTTCCAGGCTCACAGGGAAGCGCTAGTGTACAGAGTGATCTCCATCAGTTTTACTTCGTAGGATTTTAGATTTTATTTTCATCTTGTACTTGGGATCATTGAAACTTGTAATCCATTTTTGAGTTATTATAATAAAAAAATTTCAGTATTTCAAAAGCGTTATTACTTTAATGTTTGCAATACGTCTATAAATATATAAATCCCTTAAAATATTAAATAACAAAGTAAAAATAATCATGTGCAGTATATATCATGCATCATATTGTGCATTTTTCTTGCATTTGTTATGCATATCCAGGTGTCTTACCAAGCTTCTTTACTCCGTTCAGCAAGTTGGCTCATCACTACAACACTCGGGCTAATTTCAATAAGAAGATGGACAACTTAGAACAAGAGAATTGTGAGTTGCGTGAGGAAGTTTCTGCTTTGAAGGCCGGCATGGCCAATCTGACTACTCTGATGGAAGCTCTTGTGGCTGCTCAGAAGCAGCCACCGAGTGTTCAACCACTACCAACAAGGGCAAATACTGAAGCTCCGACCGTTCCCGTATCTTCTACTCCGGTTGTTGTTCAAAACCGTATGCATCAAGGTTATCCATGGGGAATGCCAGAGAATTTTGCACCTGAAGGTTTCAATTTTGGTCCTCAAGATTCTCTAGTGGTCCAGACTATTGTTACTCCAGCACCTCCTGTGGTGCATGTTGTTCCTGCTGCACCTCCTTCGGTGAATATGGTTCTGTTTGTTAATGATGATGTGTGTCGTCCTTTCCATCTGCCAAGTGAAGACTTGGGTCTTTATGATAGAATGGATGATTTTCAAGAGCAGTTTGACAAGATGCAGAGAGAGATGAAGGACCTCAGGGGAAAAGATCTATTTGGGTAGAATGTGAACAAGTTATGCTTGTTTCTGAATGTTAAGATACCTGCTAAGTTTAAGGTCCCGGAGTTTGAGAAGTATTAGGGCAACACTTGCCCTTGTGCTCATCAGGTGATATACGTAAGAAGAATGTCTACCCATACTGATGATCAGCGTCTGCTGATTCACTTTTTCACAATAGTTTGACTGGTACTGCGTTGAAGTGGTATATGAGTTTGGATAGCGCCAATATCCATACTTTTAATGATTTTGGAGAAGCATTCATCAAACAATACAAGTACAACGTGGGCATGGCGCCTGACCATGATCAACTCAGAGCCATGGTTCAGAAAGACAGGGAATCTTTCAAAGAGTATGCGTAGAGATGGCATGAGGTAGTCGCCCAGGTGATTCCTCCCATGGAAGAGAAGGAGATGACTAAGATTTTATTGAAGGCGTTGGGTGCTTTCTACTACGAGAGGATGGTGGCAAGCGCACCAAGTGACTTTACTGAGATGGTAGGAATGGGTATCTGCTTAGAAGAGGCTGTAAGAGAAGGCCGTTTGATAAAGAGTGAAGGATCCGGAGGTGTAAAGAAGCCATCTTATGGGTTTACCAAGAAGAAAGAAGGAGATGCAAATGTTGTTATACAAGAGACGAGGGTAAATGCTCCTAGAAGGAATTATCAGCGTCATCAGCAAGTCGCCTCAGTTACTCCTATTATGAATGCCGCTCCAACTACTGTTGCTTATCAGAGACCGACCCAGCAGGGGAATCAAGGGTATAATCAGAAAAGAGAGAGTTATGACCCTATTACCATGAGCTATACAGAGCTATTACCAGCATTGATTCAGAAGAATTTGTTCCAGACACGACCACCTCCCGCCGTACCATCACCATTGCCTTGGTATTACAAGGCAGACCAAACATGTGCTTTTCATCAAGGAGCATCAGGGCATAATGTTGAGAGTTGTTATCCTTTGAAGACTGAGGTGCAGAAATTGGTAAAGTCTGGTGTTCTATCTTTCAAGGACGTGGGACCTAATGTGAAAGATAACCCTCTACCTAAGCACGGGGGAGTAAATGTTGTGAATATGGTGGTCAGTTGTCTAGGCGACTTCCAGATTTTTTATATTAATCAGGTTAGAGGAGATCTGGTGAAAATGCATGCAGACCTCTGTGAATTTAGCTACTATACGCATGACCATTCTAGTTGTGCTATTTGCAGTACAAACATACAGGGTTAAGAGAAGATAAAGGTTGATTTACAGGAGATGATGGATGAGGGCCTCATCCACATAATCAGGCCTAGGGAAGAGTATGAAGAGAAAGTGAACATGGTTTCTGGATGTCCTGGTGAATTCAGAATTTTTGATGTGGAGGATATGAATGAGGATCTCGTGCAGCTGTATGCTACCTTCTGCCGTACGGCTGGTCAGGTGAGACACCAATATGGATCTTGCCTAGTTTGTTTTCGAGATCCCCGAGGATGTTCAATCGTAAAGAAGGGTGTTCAGTTGTTGTTAGACAATGGAACTATCAAGATTACGGGTCAGAGGGATGATTATCATGAGGTTGATATGGTTGAGGTTTGTTTAACGGAAGAAGAGTCAGATGAAGAATATGCCTCCGCAGATGAGTATTTCTCTTCAGATGAAGATTTGTTTTCCAGAAATGACTTATTGATGACTGATTGCATTGAAGAAGGGGTAAACATCATTGTGCCTTGTTTTAGTGCACCCGCATATTTTGAAGTGGAGTATCATAGCAAGCCATATGTTACCCCGTTGGTAATTAGTTTGCTAGGTCCTATCCCCTACAAATCAGATAAGGATGTGCCTTACAAATACAACACTACAATCTTGGAAGATGGAGTGGATGTTCCCATCCATCCAATGCCTGATGTTGGAAATATAGCTGAAAATAGCAGGGTGACCCGTAGCTGTCGTGTGTTTCCGCCGGTTGTTCGGAGAGATGTTGACGCTGGAAAGAAAGTTGCTGAGAATGATGAACCTAAGAAGGCTACAGGAGAGACTAGTGGAGCTACGTTAGAGAATAAAGTGGTTGATATTTTGAAGATGATTAAGATGAGCGACTACAGAATTGTAGATCAGCTACTGCAGACTCCTTTAAAAATATCTATCTTAGCTTTATTGATGAACTCCTCTGCTCATAGAGAATCCTTGATGAGGGTACTGGACCAAGCTTTTGTGGAGAGTGATATGCCAATAGATCAATTCAGTTGCGTAATATGAAACATTACGTCATGTAATAACTTGAGTTTCTGGATGATGAATTACCAGATGAAGGAAGGAATCACAACTTAGCCCTCCACATCACTATGAACTGCAAGAATGACTCATTATCCAATATGCTGATTGATAATGGATTCGCGTTGAATGTTATACCAAGGAGTACTCTCATGAAGTTGAAATATCAAGGAGTTCCTATGCGCCTGAGTGGCATCATTGTGAAGGCGTTTGATGGGTCAAGGAAATCTGTCATCGGTGAAGTGGACTTACCTATCCATATATGACCACATTTGTTCCAGATAACCTTCCAGGTCATGGACATCATTCCTGCTTATAGTTATTTGCTAGGACGGCCATCGATACATGAAGCAGGGGTTGTCACTTCAACTTTACATCAGAAGCTAAAGTTTGTGCGTGAAGGGAAGGTGGTGATCATAAATAGGGAACATGCATTATTGATATCTCATTTGTCCTCTTTCAGTATTGTAGAAGCGGATGAAACTGCTGTTGGAACCCAGTTCCAAGCTTTATCCATTGATAACATAAGAGGAAATGAGAATTCCATGGTTTCGCAGAAGGATGCGCAACAGGTTGTGCGTAATGGTCATAGTAAAGTTTGGGGACAAATTGTGGATCCACCTGTGAACAAGAACAGAATGGGCTTAGGGTTCTCATCAAAGAATGACAAAGGTAAGGGCATGAAGCCGAAGTCTGCTGCATGCAGGTATCAAGACATTTTCCATAGCGGAGGCTATCTTCATCCGACTCTTTCCAGGATTAACGCCATTGTGGAAGATGAAACAGAGCAGGAAATGCCAAATTATGTGACGCACAGAGTCAGGGTTCAGAACTGGACCACCATTGATGTTCCCTATTGCATACATGTTTTAAAGTAATTTGATTTGTTAATCTTTTTTCTTGAAAAGCTTTCACTCGACCAAAGGTGGAAGTATTAATGTTGTAGGGCTTATCTGTTTGTTGTGACTTTTAAGATCATTAATAAAAGTTGTCTTTGCTTCCCGAATTATGTCTTTATTTTCTGCTTTTTCTTGGAAAATGGTAATAAAAAAAACCCTTTCAAAATAAAAAAATAACTGAAATTCAATCTGCATAATCACTTGTTATATGTATCAGTTTCTAAAATCAATCATAAATCATATGTGCAGATTAACTAAAAAACTCGTTAAATACAATGACCCTGCACCCTCTCCCAACTTTGAATGTCCTGTGTTTGGGGCTGAAGGAGAAGATTATGATGAGATTCCAGAAGAGGTCTCACGGTTGCTTGAGCACAAGGAAAATACCATTCAGCCATATAAAGAGCCTTTGGAAGTAATCAATTTGGGTTCAGAAGAAGATCCAAAAGAAGTCAAGATTGGAGCATCACTGCATCCTAATATGAAGAGCAGGTTGATTGAGTTGTTAAAGGAGTATGTGGATATCTTTTCTTGGTCTTACCAAGATATTCCTGGTCTAGATACAAATATTGTCAAGCACCGTTTTCCATTGAAGCCAGAGTGTCCGCCAATTAAACAAAAGTTGAGAAGAACTCACCCAGATATGGCAGTAAAGATTAAAGAGGAGGTTCTAAAGCAGATTAATGCTGGTTTTCTCATGACGTCAGTGTATCCTCAATGGATTGCCAATATTGTCCCAGTACCAAAAAAAGACAGAAAAGTCTGCACGTGCGTAGATTACAAAGATCTAAATAAAGCTAGTCCAAAAGATGATTTTCCATTGCCACATATCGACATGTTAGTGGATAACACAGCAAAATTCAAAGTATTCTCATTCATGGACGAATTTTCCGGGTATAATCAAATAAGAATGGCTCCAGAGGACATGGAAAACACAACGTTTATCACACCCTGGGGAACATTCTGTTACAGAGTGATGCCCTTCAGGTTGAAGAACGCTGGTGCAACGTACTAGAGGGCTATGACAACCATATTCCATGATCTGATGCACAAGGAAATTGAAGTATATGTTGATGATATGATTGCCAAATCCCAGACTGAAGAAGGGAAAATAGAAGATTTGTTGAAGCTGTTTCAGCGTTTGAGGAAGTATCGTCTCCGCTTGAATCCAAATAAATGCACCTTCGGTGTTCGATCGGGGAAGTTGTTGGATTTCATTGTTATCCAGAAAGGAATTGAATTTGACCCTGATAAAGTCAAAGCAATTCAAGAAATGCCAACACCAAGAACTGAAAAGCAAGTCAGAGGTTTCCTCGGGCGTTTGAATTATATTTCCAGATTCATTTCCCACATGACTGCAACATGTGAACCGATCTTTAAGTTGTTAAAGAAAGATCAAGGTTGTGTGTGGACGGATGACTGCCAAAGGGCATTTGAAAGTATTAAAGAATATCTGCTTGAACCTCCTATCTTTCTCCCTCCCGTAAAAGGAAGATCGTTGATTATGTATCTGACAGTGTTAGATAAATCCATGGGTTGTATTCTGGGACAACAGGATGAAGCAGGGAAGAAGGAGTTCTCCATTTATTATCTCAGTAAAAAATTCAGTGATTGTGAGTCGAGGTATTCCATGCTGGAAAAAATATGTTGTGCTTTGGCCTGGGCGGCAAAGTGTTTGCGGCAGTATATGTTGAATCACACCACTTGGTTAATCTCCAAAATGGATCCAATCAAGTACATTTTTGAAAAACCTGCTCTTACTGGGAGAATTTCCCACTGGCAGATGTTGTTATCTGAATATGATATCGAATACCACACTCAAAAAGTTATTAAAAGTAGTGTGTTGGCAGATTATCTTGCTCACCAACCAGTGTAGGATCACCAGTCTGCAGAATATGAATTCCCCGATGAGGATGTGATGTTCCTGAAAGTGAAGGATTGTGATGAACTATTACCTGAGGAAGGTCCTGACCATGAATCTCGTTGGAGTATGATATTTGATGGAGCTGTGAATGCTTATGGAAAAGGAATTGGTATTGTGATTGTCACTCCTCATGGATCGCATATTCCTTTTATTGCAAGGTTAACATTTGATTGCACTAATAATATGGCAGAACATGAGATTTGTATCATGGGTCTCGAGGAAGATATTGATCTCAAAATCAAAATTCTAGATGTGTATGGTGATTCAACATTGGTAATAAATCAGATTAAAGGATAATGGGATACTCGTCACCCTGGCTTGATCCCTTACAAAGATTATGCTAGAAGATTATTACCATTCTTCAATAAAGTTGAATTCCATCACATCCCTAGAGATGAAAATCAAATGGCGGATGCTTTGGAAACTCGGGTTTCTATGTACCAAGTGAATACTTGGAATGATATACCCCGAATTACGTTTCAGCAACTGGATAGGCCTGCTCATGCGTTTACAGCAAAGGAGGTAGCAGATGAAAAACCTTGGTATTATGATATCAAGCATTTTCTTCAGACTCAGGAGTACCCGATTGGTGCGTCGAAGAAAGATAGAAAAACATTGAGAAGATTGGCAGGCAGTTTCTTCCTCAGTGAAAATGTGTTGTACAAGAAAAATCATGACATGGTCTTGCTCAGATGCGTGGATAGACACGAAGAAGACATGCTGATGCATGAAATTCATGAAGGTTCATTTGGAACTCATGCCAATGGACATTCGATGGTTAAAATGATTCTAAGGGCAAGTTATTATTGGCTGACAATGGAATCTGATTGTTACAAATTTGCAAAGAAGTGCCATAAAGGCCAAATTTACGCAGACAAGGTCCATGTGCCTCCGACACTCCTCAATATGATTTCCTCCCCATGGCCTTTCTCTATGTGGGGTATTGACATGATTGGGATGATAGAACCCAAAGCTTCGAATGGGCATTATTTTATCTTGGTAGCAATTGATTACTTCACCAAGTGGGTGGAGGCTGCTTCATATGCTAATGTTACTAAACAGGTGGTTGTGTGTTTCATCAAGAATAATCTTATATGCTGGTATGGTGTGCCGAGCAGAATCATCATTGACAATGGCTTAAATTTGAACAACAAGATGATGACAGAACTGTGTGAAGAATTCAAGATCATCCATCACAATTCATCTCCATACAGGCCAAAGATGAATGGGGATGTTGAAGCTTATAATAAGAATATCAAGAGAATTATCCAGAAAATGGTTATTACTTATAAGGATTGGCATGAAATGCTCCCTTTTGCTCTGCATGGATATCGAACATTTGTTTGCACTTCAACGGGAGCAACCCCGTTCTCCTTAGTGTATGGAATGGAAGTTGTACTCCCAGTCGAGGTAGAGATTCCCTCGTTACGTGTGATAGGAAACCAAGTTAACAGAGGCTGAATGTGTCCAAAACAGGTTTGACCAGTTAAATTGGATTGAGGAGAAGAGAATGACAGCTTTGTGCCATGGCCAGTTATATCAAAGAAGAATGAAGAAAGATTTTGATAAAAAGGTCAAAACTCGTGAATTTAGAGAAGGCGACCTCGTGCTCAGGAAGATCGTGTCTTTCAACACCGATTCCAGGGGCAAGTGGACTCCAAATTTTGAAGGCCCATATGTTGTCAAGAAAGCCTTCTCTGGCGGTGCATTAATTCTTGAAATTATGGATGGCGAGGAATTCCCACGTCCCATGAACACTGACGCAATCAAGAAATACTTCGCCTAAATAAATAAAAGAACAGCTCGCTAAGTTGAAAACCCGAAAGGGCGGCTTAGGAAAAAAAAGAGCGTCTCGGTAGGCCGAAAATGCGAAAAGGAGGTCTAGGCAAAAATTAGAGACCTAAACAGAATAAATTTCCCGCTAAGTTGAAAACCCGCAAGGGCAACTTAGGCAAAAGTTAGGTATTTTCTTGGCAAGTAACTACGTTAGACAACACTTGATCGTTGAAGCAACAATCTTCTCAGACCCTCACCATACTTCAACAGAAGTTGCTGCTCGGGATTTCAAAAGTTGTTAGGGGGGATAGTGGTCATTGTATCTCAATGTATCTTTTCCATTATGAATTACCATTTCTCAAAATTTGTAATCATCTATGGAGTCTCTCCATTCGCAGACTACCATTCTATTAATGAAATTCGAGCTTTTACCCAATTCTTTGTATTTCTTATTTTATTTAGCTTACAAAGACTCCATTTATTACTGATAATAACTTTCAAAGCAAAGATTAAATAACAAATTAATTTTTCAAAAAAAAAAAAGATTTTTACAATTTACTTTTACTTTGAGATTTTGATGAAACAATGACAACAAAAATGGTGATCCCAGGAAATGACAAACTACAGTTGTTTTGAGAATCTTTTGTTCCCCTCGAGATGGTCTACTCGGGTCGTTTTCACCGTACTGGGTTTATGATTCTGATATCCTCGGTCAAGTTTGGATTCATTTCTCCTCTTCCCTGAGTTTTCATGATGTGAAGTTACAATCTGCATTTTCTCCAGTGAAGTAGGCCTGAATTCCCCAGCGAAGTTTGGATGTTTCGGTGTCAGTCTGCTTTATTTGAAACTGATCTTGCAATCTCTAGTAGGCATGTTACTTTTGAAAAACACTGGTTTCCCCGATGAAGCCTGAAGAAGGATGTTCTATCCTGATATCCGTTTATTTCATCACTTTGATTTATCTACCTCCGGATCATGTTTCTCCTCGGTAAAGTTAAAGCAGGCAGTAGGTTTTGTTTCCGCAGTTGGCTTTTATCTTTCTTGGAATGATCATCTTGGATGAAGTGTAGCCGAGTGTTGTTAGTGCCTGAGGCAGTTTTGCTTGTTTGTTCCCAATGATTGTGTATCTGTTTTATCAGCATACGCACGATAGAACTCATACATTCATACATACATCATGCATAGCTAAAATTATCATATCATTGTTCATTGGCATTTAATAATATTTTTTTGTTGACATATTACCCTGTTTTGCAGAGTTATGTTGCCCTCTTTTCAATAGAGTGTTGGACTTAAGCAGAAAACGTATATTATTTCAATTTCCCTACTGAGTTGTCCCTCATAGAAGATTTTTTCTTTAAGACTTCTGGTACAGCTCCTTGCTTGGATAAATTTTGTTTTCCCTGTTGAGTTTATTTCTCAAATGATGAATTTTGGTTGACTGTTTCATTCCAGTTTATTTCTGGTTTGGATCTGTGGTTCCCCGGCAATGCTATTCACTTTGGATTACTGAAAACCCCAAGTTTTGGTTGGTGCATTTATTTTTCACAAGAATACTTTATCCCCTCGGCAAGAGTATCATGGCATCTCCCCAGGAAGACATACCTCCTTCCCAAAAAGTCATATCTTTTTGCTACCCTCGGTGAACGTTGGTAGTTCATCGTCAGTGAATGGCGGTGATATGATATATTCTCTTTCTACCTTCAGTGAAAATTGGTAGACCATCGGCAGTGAACGTCGGTGTTTGTTATCTTTTTGCTACCCTCAATGAACGTTGGTAGTTCATCATCAGTGAATGGCGGTGATATGATATATTCTCTTTCTACCTTCAGTGGAAGTTGGTAGACCATCGGCAGTGAACGTTGGTGTTTGTTATCTTTATTCTACCCTCAGTGAATGTTGGTAGTTCATCGTCAGTGAACGGCGGTGATATGATATATTCTCTTTCTACCTTCAGTGAAAGTTGGTAGACCATCGGCAGTGAACGTCGGTGTTTGTTATCTTTTTTCTACCCTCAGTGAACGTTGGTAGTTCATCGTCAGTGAACGGAGGTGATATGATATATTCTCTTTCTACCTTCAGTTAAAGTTGGTAGACTATCGGCAGTGAACGTTGGTGTTTGTAATCTTTTTGCTACCCTCAGTGAATGTTGGTAGTTCATCGTCAGTGAATGGCGGTGATATGATATTTTCTCTTTCTACCTTCAGTGAAAGTTGGTAGACCATCGGCAGTGAACGTCGGTGTTTGTTATCTTTTTTCTAACCTCAATGAACGTTGGTAGTTCATCATCAGTGAATGGCAGTGATATGATATATTCTCTTTCTACCTTCAGTGAAAGTTGGTAGACCATCGGTAGTGAACGTCGGTGTTTGTTATCTTTATTCTACCCTCAGTGAACGTTGGTAGTTCATCTTCAGTGAATGGAGGTGATATGATATATTCTCTTTCTACCTTCAGTGAAAGTTGGTAGACCATCGGCAGTGAACGTCGGTGTTTGTTATCTTTTTTCTACCCTCAGTGAACATTGGTAGTTCATCATCAGTGAACGGCGGTGATATGATATATTATCTTTCTACCTTCAGTGAAAGTTGGTAGACCATCGGCAGTAAACGTTGGTGTTTGTAATCTTTTTGCTACCCTCAGTGAATATTGGTAGTTCATCGTCAGTGAACGGCGGTGATATGATATTTTCTCTTTCTACCTTCAGTGAAAGTTTGTAGACCATCGGCAGTGAACGTTGTTGTTTGTTATCTTTTTGCTACCCTCAGTGAACGCTGGTAGTTCATCATCAGTGAACGGCGGTGATATGTTATATTTTCTTTCTACCTTCAGTGAAAGTTGGTAGACCATCGGCAGTGAACGTCGGTGTTTGTTATCTTTTTGCTACCCTCAGTGAACTTTGGTAGTTTATCTTCATTGAATGGCGGTGATATGATATATTCTCTTTCTACCTTCAGTGAAAGTTTGTAGACCATCGGCAGTGAACGTCAGTGTTTGTTATCTTTTTGCTACCCTCAATGAACGTTGGTAGTTCATCATCAGTGAACGGCGGTGATATGATATATTCTTTTTCTACCTTCAATGAAAGTTGGCAGACCATTGGCAGTGAACGTCGGTGTTTGTTATCTTTTTGCTACCCTCAATGAACGTTGGTAGTTCATCATCAGTGAACGGTGGTGATATGATATATTCCCTTTCTACCTTCAGTTAAAGTTGGTAGAACATCCTCAGTGAACGTTGGTAGTTCATCGTCAGTGAATGGCGGTGATATGATATATTCTATTTCTACCTTCAGTGAAAGTTGGTAGGACATTGGCAGTTAAAGTCGATGTTTGTTATCTTTCTCTCTGCCTTCAGTAAACGTTGGTAGCTTCACCTTCAATAGAAGTTGGTGTGTCCTTTGACCATCCTACCATCCTCTCTGATTCAGTTCTCTGGGTACACCAGTGATTTATTTTCCTGGTGGGGGTGCTCCTTTGTTTCTTTATTATTGTTACATCCCCAGTGTTATTTTGCGTCTCTTTGGTCATGTTCATATGCATTCATGATCATAAGCATTTGCATGGTATCTTAGGGCCAAAAATAGGGTTTTTTTTAATATATTTAAGTATCTTCGATCGCGTCGACACGAAGATTTTTAACCTTCGTATCTCCGAATAGAAGAAACTTAAATAAGGGCAGTTGTTGTACCCCAATGTTTTCCCCTAAGATCCCTTCATCATACCATGTTGATTCACTCACAACTAGATCACACTAGGATTCTTGGTTTCCCTCCCTACATTTAGTTTTGCCCTTTTTGAGGGATTACCAAGCACCTTGAATTATGTTCCTTTTGTGATCATGAATATTGTTTTGTTTCCTTCATTTAACTAATAAAATTCAATGTTGGTTTGTCTTGTTTGTTATCCATGTAGGTGAAGGCAATGAGATTTAACAAACTACCCCATGGGTTCATGAGTTTATTTCCATTCCCTAGTCAATATAGTTTGAGAAGTTCGAACATCACCATTGGATTGGTTTTGGAAGAATTGGCATGGCAAGGTTGCTTTGGTTCATCACATTTCAAGGTTATTAGATTTGGCTCAAAAGTACAAGGGGTTGATTGGAGAAGTTGTCATGTTTGGACAAGGCCTTATTCCTATTGGTCACAAGGGCATATTTCTATCAAATTTCAAGATATGGAAGTCGTTTTGGTGGTTATGAGTCCCCATTATCATCCTCAACAACTTCTATTCACAAAGCAAGAATATTGGTACAAGAAGTTTGTTCAAACTTGTCAAAGTTCCTCAAGGAATTTTCTTGATCTAGAAGCTAAGGTTTTGAACTTAAAAGGAGTATATCTTGCCCATATTTTGGTATTTTTGAGTGATTCTAAAGACATACTTCTCTTGAAAGGGATATCAATAAATCACTTCAAAAGTTCCAAGGAGTTTTCATGTGGAAGGAACTTGGTGAAGAAGAAAGATTACAAGTCATCCAGATGAATCCACAATTTTACATGAGTGACTTCAAATGGTCCTAACTTGGTCAATTTTTATCACCTTCAGTCCATTATTTTTTCATAATTATCTTAATGATATGAACTTTATGCCTTCTTTTATGTGCAAAGTGGGAAAATGGATGGAATTTGCCTTAAAGATGCAAAAGATTATAGGTCATTTCATGATTTTTTGCCAACTTCAACAAGTCATAACTTACTAAAATTTTGGAGATTTTCAATGATTCAAGTTTCAAAATGTCATTCAAGAGATTTACTTCATGCCATCTTTTTTGGTCAAGAGCAAATTCCAAGTGGAATGCCATGCTTGGATGCAAGATATTATAGGTGATTTTTGAAGAAGAATGTGAAATATTTCGAAGTATGGAAAGTCAACCATTTTTCTTCAACTTTGACTCAATGAAACTTTGATCTCAAGAATCCATTTAACTCAATTCTTTTTCCATTGCAAAGCTTGTAACCTCATCTTTCTAAAGCATCAAGAATCATGCCCTAAGACCCCTTGAGTTGAAAATGCCATTGGTCAGAAGTTGGCACTTTGAAATTGAATTTCTCACCAAGTCAGAATTTTGAAATCCCTAATGTGGCCTATAATCACAAGTTTTCCACGCGTTGTTGCTTCTAAACATGTTTAGTGAAGTTCCATATTTGTTTAGCGCATCAAAACGCAATAAATGGATGAGTTTTGATGAAGTTTGGATCACACTTCACTCGTGCATCAGGTGTGCATGATTTCCCTCCAAAACGCATCATTCACTCTTTCTTTTGATCTCGTTCGCTTCTCCTAAAAATACATGAACTATCCTATTCAATTTTCCAAGCTTAGATAGCCAGAATCACCCTGCCAAACTTGCTTCACAACTCAGAATTCAGCAACTTCAAAATCCATTCTCGACCCTTTTTCAATCCAATTTTTCCATCAATTAACCTTCCTTGATCTTCCCTGAAGCTAACCATATAATTATATTCAAGAATCGTGCCCTATATTGCTCCATAGAAGTTCAGTTTCAGAGCTCTGCAACTCAACTTCAATAGGTAAATTCCTTCATCAATTCTTCAAAACTCGGATATCATTGTGTTGCTCACATTGCCCTGGTTCTAGTCGCAACATTTACCTTTTACTGGAAACACGTTTTGACCATGAAATTTCAAATCCCTTTTCAAAACTTTTCTTCCAAATTGCTTGAGCTACAGTTTATATAAATTTGGCGCGAGGGTGGGGTTGTCTTCGTCTTGAAGAGACGAAGCGAATGGTATAGGTCTGAGCTTATGATTTTACAATTTGAGAGACCTGCAATTCGTGATGGCTGGAGGTTAAAGATGACCAACGTGTCATCTTCTAACCAATGAAGGCGCGCCATCTGTATTTTTCAAATTCTGATTTAATTAATGATTTTGTACAATATTCACTAATGACCATGATATGCACAGCATGCCAGATCCCTTGGATTTGATTACTAATGCGTTTTGACTCTCATCCAATGGTCCACATATTTTACTTTTATTTTCTTTTTCTGATTTTTACATTTTAATTATTTTAAATTTCAAAAAATCATAGAAAATTCATTTTTAGTCCAAAAAATCTGAAAAAATAATGAAAAATATTTTTGATTATTCTCTTTCTGATTTTAATTGGAATTTGGAATTTTTTATGAATTTTACAATTTTTTGATTTGTTTTAAATGTTTAAAAATACTTTTATACATTTTAAAATTCAAAAAAAAATTATGGAATGATCCAATGATATTGTGACAAATATTGGTGACCTTATTTTATTTTTGTTTCTGACTTTACTAATTTTTTACCATTTTTTGTTTATTTTATCCATTTATTTTAATTTTAAAAATAGTTTCTGACTTTAAAAAATTACCAAAAAAATTTGTAAAATTACTTCGGCCTTTTTCTGATTTTTCTATGGTCTTACTTTTCATTTATTGATTAATTTGAACATGGTTGATATTTTTCTCATTATTTTCTATTTTTAAAACATTTTTTAAAAATCCTTTCTTGTGTATATTAAATGTGATATTATTTTGTGATTATTTTCTGGCTGATCTTGGGTTAGCTTTTGGATCATGAACTTTATTAACATCATTGGATCCATGGTGTTGAGTTTAACTCCACAAAAAATAGATGAATGATTTTAATAATAGTTTGATTAAAATTTAATTCAAATGTGATTTGTATATTTTTCCCCATCCCTCTTCATCTCATCCTTTTCTTATTGCACTAGATGTTGTTGGAACATGATCTCTATTTCATGTCTCTAAACAAATGGTTCATAGATATATATTGACCGGCCTCAAAATAGGTGCGACTTCTATATAAGTCCACTTACGATTGCTTAACATAACGCTAAATTTTGTCTCGATTCGAATAAATGATCATTCGTGGCCCAAACTTATGATTGCAAGCCCAAGTATGTTAACTTGATCTCTTTGATCCAATAACCTTGAGATTCATTGTGTGGAGGCTTTGGTTCTACCAATCCTCTAATGGATCTACAACACCTTTGGTCAACACGGATCACTTAAACATTGTTGATCATTAAATGGTACTTATGAGAATTCCAAATGGATGATATACTTGACAAAAAGAAAATGCACCTTGTTGTGTGGAGGATTTGGTTCTACCAATCCTCTAATGAGTTCAAAATTCAAGCTTCAACATGGTCATCCAACTAACCACTAATTACTGACTTATTTTACCTTATGCTTTTATTATTTTTTTATGCTTTATGTACTATTTACTTTTAGCATTTATATTTCATGCCATTTTCATCTTTGCTCATTTGAGCATTTATTTTCTTGTCATTTTTACTTTGCTCACTTGAGCTTTTTCTTTTCCTTTCTTAAGATACTTAACAATCAACATAAACCCTAAAAAAAAATCTTTAATGGTGCTTGGGCTATTTGGTTACTATCCTTGGCATTATGGAGCATGGGACTTTTCTTGGACTTAGGATTAGAAACCTTGGCCTATCTTGGAGACTTTGTGACTTTATTTGATTGTTTTGTCTGGAGTTCTTGAGGTCTACCTCAAGACATTGGGTTGCTTGTTTGTTTTGTGTGCAGGTTTTTGTGATTACACCCTTTGTTTGTAATCTGGAATTCATCCGTATACAGCTGTTACTCTGCCCAATTTTTATGAAGACTTAATACACTTGAAGTTTGGTTATCTAAAGAGGTCTAATATTTCTTTGCTTGATTGGTTTTAATCCAAGGAATGGGAATTCTATCTTGGCTCATAATGTCAAGTATTGGCTTCTTGTTGGTTAGATGATTCTTATACCTAGCTTTTACCTTATGCGTTAGGATAGTCCCTTCTTCTCCTCCTATCTTCTTTAATTTCAAAAATCTTCTTCCTCCTTTTGAAAACTCTTCTTTTTTTTAAACTTGAACCACTTTCCTAATAAACTTGGACTTATGTCAATGCATTTTCAAAACATTTTTTTATAAATAAACTCCAATCAAATTAATAATGCCTTGACATTTTTTGTGAGAAGACTAAAAGTCAATCAATCTCATTTCAAACCATTTTGCCACTTTGGCTTTTTATCTCTAAACTTTTCTTAAAAGATTAAACTCTTGTCAACTCTTGTAGTGATGCAAACAACTATACTTCTACAATATATAGTGAAGAGAGATATTTTCCACTTGGGTGTCGAGTGAGGCTTTGTTGATTTTGAAATCCAAGCCATATCCTCCATTTTGAGATGATGCAAATTCTTCTTTCTCATGATTGTGGGTAGTAGGTATCTTTTCCACACGGACAATGACGATGGTGTTTTATCTCATAAAATTAATCAACACATTTGTGTTTTAAATTTTTAAAAGAGGAACTACGTGTACCCTGATCCCCTATTGCTTGAAAGGTGGTACGTAGGCACTAAAGGTTCGCAACCGCGGCGGGTGCAAAAAATTATAAAATAAATATATTTCTTTTCTCACCTCCACCATCCATTTTTATACAACATTTTTTTATAGCCAAAATATACAGATTTTACAAAGAGGCTCCTGCGGAGTACCGTAGATGTTTAGGGTGCTAATACCTTCCCTTTGCATAACCAACCCCCTACCTTGAATCTTTCCCCCTCTTTTTGGGTTATTCGCTCTTTTCCCATTCCTTTGGAAACAATAAAGCGCGGTGGTGATTTATATTTTGATTTTTATAAAGTCTAGTCAATCCAATGGCTTAGTATTGAACATTTCTACCGCCAACATCTGGGATCCTCCTCCTAATCCCAACACATCTTCTTCAAAGTATAACCCCGGTGCGAGGTGTGCATATTATTCGAACAATCTTGGACACGACACCAACACCTGTTTGGCCCTGGAAAAAAAATTCAAGACATGATTGACAATAAGGAAATTGAATTTGACCCTCCTGAGACTCTGAACCTGATTACTGCTCCTATTCTGAAGCATGACAAAGGCATAAGTGCTATTGAATATGTTTTGTATGTTACCTCGATAAGTGATGTGGTTACTCCTCTCTCAACAATGAAGAAGAATTTGCTACAATCCGGTTTATTTTCAGGTTGTGTTAAAGAATGTTATTATTGTGCAGTTCAACCCAATGGCTACGGGTTACTGAAGGAAAGCATTCAGCGCCTGATGGATGAACATGCAATTCTGATTGAGAAAATTCCGCATGTTGAGAATTTGTTTCGAGATTTGTCTGTCATATCTGGTACTCCTTTCAAGATCACTTCCAAGGGTCTTGTAAGGATTACTGCCAATCCAAAATCTGCTCCCGTAATCAATACAAAACCTGGGCCTATCCCATATTCCTCGGAGAAGGCTATTCCATGGGATTATGGGTTTGGAGTCTATTACCATGTGTGATACGGTGGCAGAACCGACTGTTAATACTGGTTTGTGTTTTTTGTTTGCAAATGTACGGTAAGCAAGAGTCGCCACCGTCTTTTATTTTATCCAAAAAAGGAAAAGGGAAAAAGAACAGAGAAAACCTTTTTCGAGATGTTTCTGAGTACGGGGGTAGATTATAGAAAGGGAAGGTGTTAGCATCCTTTCTATCCATGGTTTTCCATGGGCTCTTAGGTACTTGCTCATTTTGAAATTTCTTTTGTGTGTGTTTTGAAGAGCTTTGAAAATTCCTTAGTGCGGCGTTTCACTTTATGGTAACCCTTGTGTCAGTCCTCAAGAGTGTGATAAAGCGATTTTGAAAACTTTGTTCGAAAAGTGTAAGTGTGAAAAAACTGGTTGTTTTAAGCAAGTACTTAAGAGTTTCTACCTACTCGAAAAAAGACTGTTTGTTTTCTTATTTCCTTTAGATAGTGTTATCCTACTATTAAGGAGTAGGTAGCTCCATTGTTAGAGTTTGAGGGACAATCGAAAGGGAAGATTACAGTCACTTAAGGCAACAGGGGAACATCTCTTAGTAACTGTCCCAAAGTTCTAGGATCGCATTTTGTTTTACCAAGGCAACCTTCGAAAGGGACTTACGATCTCTGAATTAGACTACATCCACTAAGAATTCTCACGTTCAAGAATAATGACCGTATTTCCGAGGCAACTGAATTGGGAGATACCCTAGGGGTGAGCATGTGCAAGTGTTTGATTTCAGTTTATTTATCTTTGCACATTTAGGGTGATCTATCATTTTAATCATTTAATCTTTCCATTCAATCCTATGATCATTCATCTAACACTTAATAGTAGTGAAAAAATAAAATGTGAGAATCTTGAACCTAGCTATTACAAGGCTTTGGGGGATGGGGATTACATAACAAAAAATGGGGAATTAAAAGAGTAAATGAAAAACAGTAAAATAAACCTAGTTAAAATTATTACAACTTTGGAGCAGATACAATAATTTAAAAAAAAATAATGGAAAAAGAATACGCGCGACAAAATTAAATACGGGGAATTAACAATTAAATTCAAATACATCTAATTAGTCAAAAAATAAAAATATTTTTTGGATTTTGAGAAAGTAATTAATTTTGAAAATTAACCTAATTTATAATTAATTTTAATTATAAAAAAGGAATTTAAATTATCCTAATTAACCTAATTAATTAATGAAATTAAATATTTTATGAAAAAAACCTAGTCCTAATGTTTTTGTGTTTTTATGATTTTAAGATTTAATTAAAAAAAGATTTCTTAAAACAATTAAAAATAAATAATATAATAAAAATGTTAAAGAAATTAAAAGCAAAAGAAAATAGAATGGGCCTGATATGAGAAGCAATTTGGGGGGTGCATGGCTGAAATTTTCCAAGCCCAAGCTTGTTGGCCCTTCTGCCTGCGCGTGATCCAATAGGGCTCTCATCTGGGGGGTTCACCAAGTTCTTTGCTTGTTAAACGTTGGATCTGGATTGAAAGAAGATCCAATGGCTAGATCTGGAGGCGCATGATGGATGCCTGGTTGATCGAACCCAGTTCCCTCCCTTCAAATGCCTTGTCCTTTGCCATCTGTGCTGGTTAGTCATTTGTTTACATAATTAAGCAAAAATAAAATAAGGGAAAAATAGATCCAATGTTAAATCAACTTGACACGCAGGCATTGTGGGGCCCTAGTAATTCAAAGAACCAATCAGATGTGGAGAGAGGAACTTCATTATTGGATCCAGCCAATGGAATGCTTGGAAATGGTCACGCATGCTTGGACCACCGTCTGTAAAAGTCAAGCCACCGACCACGGTGGTCCCGATCATCTTCTCCGGTGACACGAGAAATTGAAACCTACGAAACACGCCATATCAAAGCATAAAAAAGACCCTACCCCCATTAAAATTTCCCCAGGAATCCAATGGTGGTGTCTGTTTACCCTAAAAGTCCTTGTATCACTAAAACCGAAGCTTGCTTCTCCCTAAGCCCTAACAATGGTAACTTGCGATCCTGGCTTTATTCCTTGCATGAGACACGTTAGAAAATTCACAAATAATGCAAATAGTATGGATATGCAATCAAAATGCGTTTATATTGAGGATTAAACAGGTTTTAAAAATCAAAAGATTACCAATATGGGAGGATCGGGCTAGCGCGATTCAAAGTGGTTTGGCCTTCAAAGATGGACTGGTTCACCTCTTGGAGTCCTCATAAGGGTAATGGAATGATTGGATCTCACTGAGGAGGGCTGGCTCGAGTGTTTGAGAGTTGCACTCTTCTTGATTTTTTTTGAAACTTTTTCTTTCTCTCTTGACGCAGGATGTGCACTTGTTCTTCTCCCCTTAGGGTTGGAATGGCTTGGTATTATATGTGAATCACATTAGGTCAACTAGTATGGCAAGAATCCAAAGATATCAATGCCTTTCAATTTTGCTTCAAATATTTCCAATATTGAATATCCTTGCCCATTCATAGCTTGCACGATTTCTTTGGCTTTTGACAGCACATGGGATCTCCATTCAATGAAAAAATCATTCCCAAAACAAATTATGTGATTTATTTGGATTTATTTGATTTTATTTAAGTTTTAAATGAATAAAAATCAAAGTAAATTAAATAAACAAATAAATAAGGCATGGAGGGTCCCATAGGTCGTGGAACATGCTAGAACTGAGATTCAATCTTGAAAAGATGGGCCCATGTGGAAAAAAAATGCAATTTTGGGCATTGTTAACTTTATGCAAATTTCCAAAAATGACCAACTTTTACAATGCATATCTCTCTCAATTTTGACCCTAAGAGGGTGTTCTCGGACTTTTTAGAAATATTAGGATGTCCTCTAAATAACCCATTTGGTTTCATCTCCGTTGGGTCTTCCATGTTCATGTAAGAAGCTTTGACCCAAAAGGTGTTTTTTGTTGACTTTTGAAAAGGACCTATAATGTCTGATTTTACATCTTTTCATGAGTGCATTTCTTGAACTTGAGGGCTGAAGATGAGTTGTATGGAATTGGATTCTATTCAAAATTAGACTTGTATGAGAAATTTATGATAAAGTATAAGAAAGTTATGCCTGTTCAAAGTTTGGTTGACTTTTCCTATAGAAACCCTAATTTGCAATTTTTGACTTTTGATGAATTAGGAGCCTTTCTTGAGGAATCATGATCAACCCTTGATCAAATGATGGATATCACTTCAAAATCTTGATGTTGACCAAAAATATTGAAGTTTGACTGCATTTAGGCCACTGTTGACTTTTGACCTAGTATAGTTGATTTTCAGGTATTTAAGCAGTTGACTGAGCAAACTTGTTGTGCAAGGCATGAAATTTGGTGTGGATGATCTTGGGGACATATTAGGACAATGGATAACATTTGGTATCCTTTTGATTTATACATCTTGCTTGCAATTGAAACCCTAGCTTGAGCCTTGTTGCCTTAGGAAGAGGATTTGTTTGATCAACCCTTAGTCAACCTTGAGCAATTGAGGACCTTTAGAGGCATATCTTGAGTGAAATGGGAGGGAAAATTTTGGGGTACAACAACTTCCCCTGTTCAATCTTCTTAAACCTGAGGATGTAGATTAGCTGGTCTGTCTTTCGTGATCTGAAGGTGGAAGATGATTGAACACTAGAGTGCCCAGAAATTTGCACTCGTCTAAAATGGTACTTGAATGTGTAGGTGATATCGGGAATGGGCTTACAGATGCCATTTGGAGAAGATGACGGAGGATCTTCGGAGATGGGCTTAAAGATGCCATCTAGAGAATGTGACGGGGAGTCGTCAGAGATGGGCTTAAAGATGCCATCTAGAATAATGATGATTTTGTGAGATATTCCTTCGTGGGAATTCTTGTTCCTGTTTTTAGGGAGGACTTCGCTAAGGAATGTTGGTCTCTGTCTTGGGGGATTGAGTCTAGGAGCTTCAGTTTATCCATTACTCTACTAGGGAGACATCTCTTAATTGAAGAGACGAAACTGAACTGATATCTGGTTAGGATCCAGGCTTCATAGTGACTTGCTGAGGATGATAAGGCTGACTACTATCTGGTCGTACTCCAGGCTTCACAGCAACTTATTAGGAAATGAGACTAAACTGTTATCCGGTCAGGATCCGGGCTTCACAGTGTCTTGAATTGTTGATTGACTATTATCCAGTCAGTTTCCGGGCTTCATAGCTTCTTTAACAGGAATAGAAATATTAGTATCAATTTGACTAAACCAGAGAAAGGTCTCAAGTTGTCTTTAACTGGGATATAAATCTTAGTGTCGATTTGACAAAACCCGAGAAACGCCTTGAATTAACTTTGACTGGCATAGTAATCAGGAGGATCTTAGTAGCGATTCAACTGACCCAGACGAAAGTCTTGGTACATCTTCCACTGGCATAGTAATCAGAGAGATCTTAGTGTCGACTTGTCTGACCCATGGAAAACATAGGTTAACTTTGACTGGCATAGTAATCAGAAGAATCTTAGTAGCGATTCGACTGACCCAGACGAAATTCTTGGAGTCTCTTCCACCGGCATAGTGAGCGGAGAGATCTTAGGATGACCTTGACTGGTATAGTAATCAAGAGAATCTTAGTAGCGATTCAACTGACCCAGGCGAAAGCCTTGGAATCTCTTCTACCGGCATAGTGAGCAGAGAGATCTTAGTGTCGACCTGTCTGACCCAGGGAAAAACTTAGGTTAACTTTGACTGGCATAGTAATCAGGAGAATCTTAGTAGCGATTCGACTGACCCAGACGAAAGTCTTGGAGTCTCTTCTACCAGCATAGTGAGCAAAGAGATCTTGGGTTAACTTTGACTGGCATTGTAATCAGGAGGATCTTAGTAGCGATTCAACTGACCCAGACGAAAGTCTCGGAACCTCTTCCACCGGCATAGTGAGCAGAGATATCTTGGGTAACTTTGACTGGCATAATAATCAGGAAAATCTTAGTAGCGATTCAACTGACCCAGATGAAGATCTTGGAGTCTCTTCCACCTGTATAGTGAGCGGAGAGATCTTGGGATGACCTTGACTGGCATAGTAATCAGAAGAATCTTAATAGAAGTTCAACTGACCCATACGAAAGCCTTATAATCTCTTCTACCGGTATAGTGAGCAGAGAGATCTTGGGATGACCTTGACTGGCATAGTAATCAGGAGAATCTTAGTAGCGATTAAACTGACCAGACGAAAGCCTTGGAATCTCTTCTACCGGCATAGTGAGCAGAGTGATCTTGGGATTATCTTTCTGAGGAAAATCCTGGAATAGCCCTTTGTTAGACGTAGTTTGTTGATTTGGCCCTTTCCTGAAAGGTAAAGAGTTAGTCGTATGCAATGTCATGATGTATGAAATTCATTGTGATGATGTTCTCAAAATAAATGACATTGTATTGTATGCAATATGTATGCGCATGCCGCGATGTATGGATATGGGATGCTATTGCGGTATTCCTTAGTCGGGGAAAGTAAATCCCGGACTGCTGCTGAAAAGTATTAGGAAGTCGAGTTCTTCATTTCCGTTGGGGATGGTGAATAGAGATGACTATACTAGGAATTTTCTCCCTATTTGCGAGTATTCTTCCGGGGAGAGACTCTTCTTGAGAATAAATCTGCAGGGGAATAGCTCTGCTCGCGAGAGGAGATGCTTTACTGGTATATTTTGCCGATTCGGGGAAATAAACTCCACCGAGGGATGAACTTCTGTAGCTGGAGAAATGAACTCTGTTGGGGATTGAGCTTCGGCATTCACAAAAATAAACTCTGCTCGGGAGGAGGTTCCGCAGTCAGAGAAATAAACTCTGCTCGGGAGAAAGCTTTATAACCCGTTAGGGATTATAAAACTCAACTGGGGGATATAGATATCGGCTCTCTGAAGGAACTTTGCTGGGGAAAGTATCTCCTGTTCGGGGAAGCTGAGATTAAAACTTTTGGTTTCCTCTACTCTATGGGGAGTTTAGATTTCACTGGGACGCATGCTGAGGATACGATGATGAATTTGCATCAGGACGTTTCTGCCCCTGTACCTGTTGGAGAAAGTACCTGTGGAGGCTTTATGGATGGATCTATGTGTTGAAATAAGTGTCAGAATGACATCCGTCTCTAGATCGTACATGAATTGTTGCTAGAAGATGATCTGAATAAGTATCAGGATGATATCCGTCTTTAGATCGTACCCTGAACTGTTGCTAGAAGATAGTCTGGAATAAGTATCAGGATGGCATCCATCTTTGGATCGTACCTGAACCGTTTCTAGATGAGAATATGGAGTAAGTGTCAGGATGACATCTGTATTTGGATCGTACCTGAACCGTTTCTAGATGAGAATCTAAATAAGTGTCAGGATGACATCCATTCTTGGATCGTACCTGAACCATTTCTATATGAGAATCTGGAGTAAGTGCCAGGATGACATTCGTCTTGGATCGTACTTGAACAATTTCTAGATGAGAATATGAAGTAAGTGTCAGGATGACATCCATTCTTGGATCGTACCTGAACTGTTTCTAGATGAGAATCTAGAGTAAGTGTCAGGATGACATCCATCTTGGATCGTACCTGAACCATTTCTAGATGAGAATCTGGAGTAAGTTTTAGGATGACATCCGTATCTGGATCGTACCTGAATTGTTTCTAGATGAGAATCTATAGTAAGTGTCAGGATGACATCCGTCTTTAGATCGTACCTGAACATTTTCTAGATGAGAATCTGCTTTATTCAGAATGTTTCCATTGGGGAACCTTGAGAAGCTTGGTGACTTCATTGGAGAATCTTCATTGGAGGAGTAATTTGGAGATTTTACCCTGTCGAGGGTATGAGAAAACCTGACATCAATAGGTTGTAAGCTCGGGACATGGCAGTGAACTTGTAGTAGAATGGCCCTGTCTCGATACCTATTGTAGAAAATATCAACCGGGGATTTAGCAGATGGTTTGACTATTATCCCAACTCTTAGAGTCCTTGGTGAATGCAAATAAGGGTGATAAACCTTCTACTAATTAGACAAGTGACGAGATGACGGGACATAGTCGTACGCTTTAATCCCTAACTTTTTCCTGGACTGTCTTTTCAGATTTTCAGTCCATCGGGATACCCTTTTTTGCTCAAGCCTCCTTTTCAGGTTTTCAACTTGCCGGGTGTACGTATTTTTTTGTTTTTATCCCTAATTTTTGCCCGAACCCTTTTGGTTCACCGGGATGCCCTTATTTTTCCTAGGCCAGTCAACCTAGCGGGTCTTTGTTCATGCGTAGTATTTTCTGACTTTGTCCATGTTCATCGGGTACAGAGAATTGTCACTGTCCATAGTAGTAAGTGTTGCCACACTTCCAGAAGATGTTTGTTTGATCGTACATGATTCGTTGTTGGAATCCATGTTCAATTCCCCAAGTGATTCAGATGGAGTTCTGCCCCTGGCTATTTGGCATCTTTGAGAGATTCCTTGAATCTTGACTTGACTTCCCTAGATGATGGACAATGATCATGTCGTGCCCCTTGTTTGGAAGTGTTTTTCACTGGAATGTCTTTCCATCTGAGGTGATTCTGCTCATTGAGAGGATTTCTGTTCATTGAATATTTGCCTGTGAATTTCTCTGTTGTTGAACAAATAGTCATATGCAAACAATGGTATTTTAAGAATGCAAAGCTTATGTCTGTCTTGAAGTTTGAAAGTTCATTTTTTAGTAAAACAAACAAATTTTGTAAAAGTGTGATATCAACTCGGGATTTATAGCGAACCCTATAGGAGTCAGGATACCTTTTGTAACAATATGCTTTCGAACTAACCCATGCTTCGGATAGGACTTTCAAGGGTTATAATGTGGCCTAGTTTACGGTTTAAGAAACAAAGGATAAAGGCTCAAATTTTATTTGTACCCACCCGTTCTTCGTGATGTTCTTCGATCCTATGCTCAGTTAATTGTGCATTTTGTATCCCAGTTGAGTTTTGGAATGTCCTTGATATTTCGGTGATGGTTCAGAGATTGAATGTTTATTTGGAAGAGGCATTCATTTTTTAATATATATTTTTTTTGTCGAGGATTTGTAGTAACCTCTTTTTTTGTGGTTTTCGTTATCCCTTCTTTTGCCTGAACTGTTTCTTTTGTAATTACGGTCAGCGGGATGCCCCTGTTTTTTCTTAAGTCTCCTTCATAGGTTTTGACTTAACGGGATTTTCGTTTGAAAAATAATGACTACTTTCTTTGGTGATTAGGCGGAGCCATCACCATCTTTTGGAAGGTATCTTCTACACTATTTTTCGTGTATGAAGGATGAGCTTGCGACTAAATGCGCCTCTGAATTAACTGAGAAAACTAAATGGCAAGAATCCAAAGATATCAATGCCTTTAAATTTTGCTTCAAATCTTTCCAATTTTGAATATCCTTGCCTACTCATATCTTGCACGGTTTCTTTGTCTATTGACAGCACATGAGATCTCCATTCAATGCAAAAATCATTCCTAAAACAAATTATGTGATTTATTTGGATTTATTTGATTTTATTTGAGTTTTAAATGAATAAAAATCAAAATAAATTAAATAAACAAATAAATAAGGAATGGAGGGTCCCATAGGTCGTGGACCATGCTAGGACTGAGATTCAATCTTGAAAAGATGGGCCCATGTGGGAAAAAATGCAATATTGGGCATTGTTAACTTTGTTCAAATTTCCAAAAATGGCCAACTTTGACAATGCACATCTCTCTTAATTTTGACCCTAAGAGGGTGTTCTTTGACTTTTTAGAAATCTTAGGATGTCCACTAAACAACCCTTTTGGTTTTATCTCCATTGGGTATTCCATGTTTATGTAAGAAGCTTTGATCCAAACGTTGTTTTTTATTGACTTTTGAAAAGGACCTATAATGTCTGATTTTACATCTTTTCATGAGTGCATTTCTTGAACTTGAGGGATGAAGATTAGTTGCAGGGAATTGGATTCTATTCAAAATGAGCCTTGTATGAGAAATTTATGATAAAGTATGAGAAAGTTATGCCTGGTCAAAGTTTGGTTGACTTTTCCTATAGAAACCCTAATTTGCAATTTTTGACTTTTGATGAATTAGGAGCCTTTCTTGAGAAATCATGATCAACCCTTGATCAAATGATGGATATCACTTAAAAATGTTGATGTTGACCAAAAATCTTAAAGTTTGACTGTATTTAGGCCCCCGTTGACTTTTGACCTAGTATAGTTAATTTTCAAGTATTTGAGCAGTTGATTGAGAAAACTTGTTGTGCAAGGCATGAAATTTGGCGTGGATGATCTTGGGGACATATTAGGACAATGGAGAACATTTGGGATCCTTTAGACTCATACATCTTTCTTGCAATTGAAACCCTAGCTTGAGCCTTGTTACCTTAAGAAGAGGATTTGTCTAGTCAATCCTTAGTCAACCTTGTGCAATTGAGGACCTTTAGAGGCATATCTTGAGTGAAATGGGAGGGAAAATTTTGGGGTACAACACCATGGTATTAAACAAGAGTTGTCTGATGATGATGATGATGAGTCTTATCCTAATATTGACAACATTTCAGGGACCAGTAAAATTACAAGAAGCAGAAGGATTTTCTCTCCAGAAATCTCTCTACCTGTTCAAGTTACAGTTACTAAGACAACTTCCAAAGCTCGAGGTAAAGAGCCAATGACAGAGCCTGCCCGGATGGAGGAACCAAAAGATGCTACAGTCAAGGATACCTCTGGACAAGAAATGGAAGAGGGTTTGAAGATCATTTATAGAAGCAGTTATAAAATTGTTGAATAGTTGGGGTAGACCCCATCTAAGATCTCTATGTTATCCCAACTACTGTGTTCTGAATCTCACGCGCAAGCTTTAATGAAATTTTGAAGACTTCTCATGCACCACAAGAGATTTCTGTTGATCAATTTGGAAGTTATGTTGCTAGCTTAACGACTGACAATGGACTAGATTTCCCCGATGCTGACCTGACTCCAGGGGGGGGAGAGAAATCATAATAGGGCCATGTATGTCTCCATTGAATGCAGGGGAACTATGTTGGCTCATGTGTTGGTTGATATTGGTTCTTCTCTAAATGTTATTCCAAAAGGCGCTCTTGGCAGACTGGATTGTGAAGGGGTTGTGCTAAAACCTAGCGACATCATAGTTCGACCTTTGGCGGATCAAAAAGAATGGTAGATGGAGAAGTGGACCTCCTAATCAAAGTGGGTTCACAGATCTTTGAATCCACCTTCTATGTGATGGACATCCGGACAGCTTATTCGTATCTACTAGGAAGCCCCTGGATCCATGGGGCAGGCGTTGTTACCTCAACCTTACACCAGAAATTAAAGTATCCTGTGAAAGGGAAGATTGTTACTGTCTACGGAGAAGAGGAGTATATGGCTAGCCATTTGAATTCATTCTGATACGTGGAGATGGACGGAGAATTCATCGAGACTCCCTGTCAGTCTTTTGAAGTAACTTCCCTTGCTGCTGTTGAAGATTTTTCTGCCATTCCAAAGACTACCAGGGTTCCGCACAAGATGGTTTCCTTGAGAGATGCCAAAGAAACTATAGAAGAAGGTGGTTGTACAATTTGGGGTCAGCTTCCTGATATCCCCTACAAATCTGATAAGCTTGGTTTGTGCTTTACTATCGAGGGTTAGAGGGTTGCTCGTTGCGCTCGTGCTGGAAAACCTCCATTCCGTATTATCAATAACGGAGTCAACGCTATAGAGGATGCTGATAGTGATGGTGATTTCGACAGTTGGATATTCCCAACCATTGGTGATGGACTCGACAATTGGAAAGCAGAAGACATTATCTATATCTCCTTTAGCTAGGAGTAATAGTTATTTTTGTTTTTATCGCTTTAAGAAATTTGGTTATGTAATTCCTTTTAAAACAATGACTTTAAACCTTGTGTCTTGCTCGGGGCATAATGGTTCATTTGTTAAGGGTTGTCATTTCATATGTCATATTTTCATTTAATGAAAAAATTGGACGTTTTGCATTCAAATTTTGCGCTCTTTGTCTTTCTTTTAATTTATTTACACTTTCAAATAGCTATGTGTTCTTACACACACCCACACACTACGTTGTAGATCCCCATCCACTCTGGATCTCGTTGGTAAAGATTATGCTATTTCCGCTTATGACTTTGAAAATCTGATCAACCAAGCAGAGGAAGAAGGTGGGGAAGATTGTGAGATACCTGGAGAACTTTCCAGACTCTTAATACAAGAAGAAAAGGCTATCCAACCATATGAAGAGCTGGTCAAAGTGGTAAACTTGGGTTTTGAGACAGATAAGAAAGAGATCAAGATTGGCGCCAACTTAGAGGACAGTGTCAATAACAAGTTGGTTTAGATGTTGCACGACTATGTTGAGATATTTGCTTGGTCGTATGAAGACATGCCAGGGCTCGATGCTGGTATCGTGGTTCATTGTTTGCCAATGAAAGAGGGTTGTTCTCCGATTAAATAAAAGGTTTGTCGCATGTGTCCCGAGATGTCAGAGAAAATCAAAGTCGAGGTTATAAAACAATTTAATGCAAGGTTCTTAGAAGTGATGTCATATCCTTAATGGGTCTCTAATGTTGTTCAGGTACCAAAGAAAGATGGCAAAGTACGTATGTGTTTAGATTACAGGGATCTGAACAGGGCAAGCCCCAAAGATGACTTCTCACTTCCACATATTGATGTCTTGGTCGACAACACCACTCAGCACAAGGTATTCTCCTTCATGGATGGTTTCTAGGGTTATAATCAGATCAAGATGGCACCCGAAGACATGGAGAAAACTACCTTTGTCACACAGTGGGGCACTTTCTGTTACAACGCCATGCCGTTTGGGTTAAAAATGCTAGGGCAACTTATCAACGTGTCATGGTAGCCTTATTCCATGACATGATTCATCATGAGATAGAAGTCTATGTCGAGGACATGATAGAAAGATCACAGACTGAAGAAGAACATCTTGATCACCTACATAATTTATTTGAAAGGCTGAAGAAGTACAAACTAAGGCTAAATCCGAACAAATGCACCTTTGGGGTAAGGTCTGGAAAAC
The DNA here is from genome assembly GCA_948472305.1 of Vicia faba. Lineage (NCBI taxonomy): Eukaryota > Viridiplantae > Streptophyta > Magnoliopsida > Fabales > Fabaceae > Vicia > Vicia faba. The sequence goes on along the minus strand of OX451735.1, from coordinate 1,374,757,374 downwards.
TCCTAGTTTTCGTCTACAGTGGTAAAGGTATTGAAGTTTATCCCGCAAAAGTTAAAGCTATTCAAGAAATGTCGGATCCCTGTACTGAGAAGGAGGTCAGAGGTTTCTTAGGATGATTGAATTGCATTTCCCGATTCATTTCTCATTTGACTGCTACCTGTGAGCCAATCTTCAAGTTGTTGAAGAAAGACCAAGTAGTAAAATGGAATGATGATTTTCAAATAGCCTTTGATAAAATCAAGGAGTACCTACAAGAACCTCCGATTCTAATGCCACCATTTGAAGGAAGGCCTCTAATCATGTACCTAACAATGCTAGAGAACTCAATGATGTGTGTGTTGGGGAAGCATAATGAGTCTGGTCAAAAAGAGCATGCAATATACTACCTTAGCAACAAGTTTACCTACTGTGAAACAATATATTTACTGCTCGAGAAAACTTTTTGCACTTTGGCATGGGCTTCTCACCGACTAAGACAGTACATGTTGACCCCATACTACTTTATTGATTTCTAAAATGGATCTCATCAAGTATATATTCGAGAAGCCAACCCTCTCCAGAAGGATAGCTCGATGGCAAATGATCCTAACAGAATACAAAATTCAGTACACCACTCAAAAAGAAATCAAAGGAAGTGTACTGGTAAATCATTTGGCGCATCAAGCTGTAGATGACTACCAATCTATGAACTTCAAATTCTCGGATGAGAACATTATGCTAGTTACGGATTATGAAGAACCTGGACTGTATGAAGGGCCTGAGCTAGGATCCCAATGGACTATGGTTTTCTACGGGGAATATAGCGCACTTGGCAATGGAATTAGTGTTGTAATTATCTCTCCTCAAGGTTTACATATACCCTTCACAGCCAGACTTTGCTTTGGCTGCACCAAAAAATGGTTGAATATGAAGCGTGCATCATGGGTATTAAAGCTGCTATTGACTTGAGAATAAAATTCCTAAGCGTATATGTGGATTCATCCTTGGAAATCAGGTAGGTCAAAGGATAATGGGATACAAAGCATTTGAACCTTATCCCTTATTGAGAACATGTGCTTACTTTGATTCCGTACTTCGGAGAGATTACTTTTGAGCATATCCCAAGAAAAGAAAATCAGTTGGCTGACGCATTAGCTACCATGTCATCTATGTTTAAGGTCAGATGGGATAATGAGGCTCTCAGAATTACTATGGAAAGATTTGATGAACCGGCACATTACTACGAAATTGATACTGATGGAGTAGAAGAAAAACCTTGGTTTCATGAAGTGAAAAGGTACCTTGAAATTCAATAATACCTTGAAGGGGAATCGATCAATGACAAGAAATTCCTACGGAGGTTCTCAGCTGAATTCTTCTTGAGCAATGTAATTTTGTACAAGTGTAATCATGATTCAACTCTACTACGTTGTATAGACAAGAAGGAAGCAGAGAAAATTATGGAAGATATGCACAAAGGCACCTTTGGTACTCATTCCAACGGACATGCAATGACTAAGAAAATCTTGAGAGCAGGGTACTATTGGTCAACCATGGAAACTTACTGTCACCACCACTCGAGAACTTGTCATAAGTGTCAAATTTATGCTGATAAAGTTCATGTTCCTCCAGTACCTTTGAACATCATGTCTGCTCCTTGGCCATTCATAATGTGGGGCATTGATATGATCGGATAAATTAAGCCTACTGCTTCTAACAGACATCGTTTCATTCTCTTCGCCATTGACTATTTCAAAAAATAGGTTGAACCGGCCTCATTTGCCTCTGTTACAGAGAATCTGGTAGCCCAGTTCATAAAACATAGTCTTATCTGCCGGTATGGCATCCCCGAGAGAGTCATCACAGAAAATGGTACTAATCTCAACAATACTATGATCACTGAAATCTGCACATAGTTCAAGATCAAACACCACAAATCTTCTCCATATCGACTAAAGATGAATGGCGCAGTGGAAGCCGCCAACAAGAACATAAAGAAGATTATGCAAAAGATGGTTGTGACTTATAAAGACTGGCAGGAGATGTTACCATTTGCTCTTCATGGCTATTGCACTTCAGCACGAACATCAACTGGGGAAACCCCATTCTCTCTGGTCTATGGTATGGAAGATTTCCTACCTGTCGAAGTTCAGATTCCTTCTCTGAGGATTATGAAAGATGCAGACTTGGCTGAAGACGAATGGATTCAGACTAGGTTGGATCAATTGAATTTGATTAATGAAAAGAGGCTTGCGGCTGTCTGTCATGGTCAGAAGTATCAGAAATGTATGATTAAGGCATTTAATAAGAAAATCAAGCATCGGGTATATCAGGCGGGTGACTTGGTAATAAAGCGCATAATTCTACCACAAGGTGATCCCAGGGGAAAATGGACTTCCACCTACGAAGGGCCATTTGTTGTCAAGAAAGTGTTTTCAGGTGGTGTTATGATACTAACACTATGGACGGTGAAGATTTCCCGCATCCTGTGAACATGGACATAGTCAAAAGATACTATGCATGAAAAAGACTCGTTAGGTTGACCGACCTAGGAAAAAATTAGGGAATACCGACGAACCAAAAGGGTTCGGGAAAAAATTAGGGATATATATATATAATATTGTACACCCGACAAGTCAAAAACCTGAAAAGGAAGCTTGGGAAAAAAGGGTATCCCGGTGGACTGAAAACCCGAAAGGGCGGTCCAGGCAAAAGTTAGGGATTAAAAGCGTATGACTATGTCCCGTTGGATCATTTACAACAAGCTTTATTACCAAAGTCAAAAGTTCAAATGGTACAAGTTCAATGAACTTCTCCCGACAATAAGGGATGAGATGTTCGTAGACATAAGGGCAATAGCAGAGTTGGAACCCAACGAGATCATTTCCACATAGCTGTATGTTTTGTTTTCACTTTGTACTCTTTTCATTTCATGACAATTTCCTCTTACTATGATTTATGTCTCTTTGTACAAAATCGCATGTTTATGGGCAAACTATCAATACAAATACACCTTAAGTTCAAACTTTTTATTTTTTCTGTTTTGTTTGCAAAAACGTCCAATGACTAAAATTGAATGAACATATGCATATGAACACAATTAACTATTAACAAAAGTATGCATAAGAACAAGAATAAGCATTTACTCAAGACTCTAGGAGTTGGGATGACGTTCAAGCTGTCCACAAATCCCCACAGAGCCACTTCCATGAAATCATCCCTACAGAGTGACCTTCACAAATTCATCTTCAATAAAGATACATTCCCCATAATTTCCTCAAAAGTATGATATCCTTCCCAGAAATATCACCAACCCATGGAGTTTTTGATCATTACCGTTCAGAGATTCTTATCCCCAGCTGAGCTTATTCCTCCAAAACTGTAAAACCCTTTGCAGATTTCTTCTCTCCAGTAGAGCTTATTTCCTCAGTAGAGTATTTCTTCATCAACAGGGTTTATTTCCCCAAGAGATTTCAAGTCTCCCTATCTTGAGTTTATTCCTCAGATTGCTACGAATCACCGACAAAGTTCCTCTCCCCAGTGAGCACCACTATCTCTAGGGAGTTGCTACGGAACCTGGAACCAGACCAAATATCAGTCAACTTTAATTTCCCAAACTAGTCGGAAGTTTATCCATCTCTTTTATCCCCAATCATGGTATATAAGAATTAAACTCCTCAAATGAGTCATAAGGTTATCCATATCTTTAATCCCCAGTAAAGGTATATAAGAATTAAATTCCCCAGTAGAGCGGTAAATGACTAATGTTCTTAAACTCTTCTCCCTAAACAGAAGTCAACATTCCCCAGCAGAGTTTCCTCAAACAGCAAGCAGGAATCCCCAACCAAAGTGTTCTTGACAAGGTTGAAGATTACACATGTCCTTCATCCTCAGCACCAGTCAGGGATTCATTTTCCTCAGTAAGATGTCATACGGAACTGTTGATACACTTCGACAACATTTCACATTCATATATCATTTACCAATATCATAGCATATGAATACAAAACACATATAACATTATCTCATTTATTTTGAGAACATCATTACGCAATACATTTCATACATCATGACATTGCATACAACTAACTCTTTATCTTTTCAAGTAAAGTTCACAAACAGACGAATATCATCAACAACTCTCAAATAGGTCCAAGATTAATTCCTGAAACAAGATGAGGAAACTATCTATGTGGCCAGGTCAAAGATTAATTCCTGAAACAAGACGGGGAAATTATCTCTACGGCCAATAAAAAGTAGGTTCCTGATTAACTCCCGAAACAAGACGAGGAAAATGTCTATACAATCGAGCAAAGATTAACTCCTGAAACAGGACGGAGAAACTATCTTTATTTCTTTATGGTCAGATTAAGATCAATTCCTGAAACAGGGCAGGGCGACTATCTTTATCACCAAGTGGTATGAACTCCTGAAACAATACGGGTTTACCAACAAAAACATATTGTAGATCAATTCCCAAAATAGGACGGGGCGACTATCTACATGATAAACACTTCCTTCAAAGACATTTTATGGCTCAGATTAAATCTAGCGTAAATTTATTCTGATACTTCTTCCAATAGACTTTTTTTGGCTCAGATTAAATCGACCATAGATTTATTATGATACTTCTCCCAGTTAAAGACAGACAAAAAGGCCTCTTTGGCTCAGTTTAAATTAAGCGTAGATTTATTCTTATACTACTTCCAGTTGATGTCGAGCATAGGCTTAGTATAATTTCTATTAATAGTTACTTTTGATGGAATCTTTAAGCCCATCCCATACAATTCTCCATCGCCTCTCCAAATGGCATCTTTAAGCCTATTCTCGATATTACATCAACCAACAACATTACTTCGGGCACGTGCGGGTGCAAATTGCTGGGCACTTAAATGTTCAATCATATTCTACCTTTAACTCACGAACGGCGGATACACCAATCTAACTTTTCAGGTTTAAGAAGATTGAACAGGGGCTGCTGTTGTACCCCAAAATTTTCCCTCCCATTTTCTTCAAGACATTCTCCTAAGATTATAAAATACTCAAGGATTCTCAAGAGTTGATCAGACAAACTCACCTCCTAAGCAATGGTTCAACAACTAGGGTTTCATATTGTAAAAGGAAGAATGGTTTGCAAAGGTCTCAAATGACTTTCATTGTTCATCATAGGTCCTCAACAATGCTCATTCAAGTTTCAAGTCTTACCTCACATGTTTGCTCAGTCAATGGCTCAGAAGATTGAAAATCAACTGTATTGGTCAACATCAACATTTTGAAGTGATATTCATCATTTGATCAAGCGTTGATCATGATTCCTCAAGGAAAGCCCTCAAATCATCAAAGGTCAAAAATTGTCAAATTAGGGTTTTGATTGAAGATGACTGATCATTGATTGTTGGCCTAGTACATGACCTAATGTCTTGAAGCATGATATCAAGGGCTCAAATACAACATCTTTACCTAATTACATAGCTCAAGACATTTCCAGAGATACAAGTGATTAATAGTGGAAAATTTGAATCAATTGATGAAAAGTCAACAGTCATACAAAAGTCAAACTTTGACTTTTTGGTCAACATTGAAATTCAAAAATCAAGAATCATCAAGATATTCAAAACTATCAAACTTGATCATCAAGAATCAAGAAAGTCAACATAAAGTCAAAAGTCATAATTTTCAAACACTTGGAAAAAAATTCAAATGTTTTTATACCTAAAAAAACCCTAACTTCACAAGCAAGTTTCCTCAAGGTGCAAGTTGATTCAAGGGAAACTTTCAACATGAAAGTTGTAGGGATTGATGAATTCTACAACTTTGTTAATTTAAGATATATAAGCTCATGAAGTTATGATGTTTTTTATCCAACACTTAGAAAAATAATTTCCAAGTTTTGATCAGATTTTTGTCCCAACTTCATGGCCATTTTTCACCAAGTTCCCATTTGATTTAGCCAAAACTCACTACATGAAAGTTGTAGACAATGTTCCAAGCTTTCCAAAATGTCCAAGAACACAATTTTTTCATGCTTGAGCTAGGAGATTCGATGAGATGAAGTTGGACATCCATTCTTGAATTATAGGTCATATTTATGAAGAACTCAAGAACAAACCTTCATGCCATGCCTTGTAATCTCACATTACAGGCCTCTAAACTCCTAAATATAACCATAATCAGAAGATTGCACGAAATTTTGAGCTATTATCCAAGTATTCAAGCCATTGTCCAAGTGCTTATTCCACTTTTGGCACAAAGCTAACATTGCCATTTTGATAAAGTATCTGTAATCACAAAGTCAACTTCTTGAGCCTCTAACTTGTTTGTTCTGATCACACTCAACATGAATACTCAGAAGCAAAATGTTTAAAGCTCCTAGCCACTTCATATCCCTCTTGTATTATGCATAGGAACACCAATTTTCACATAACTTGGTTGTTTCATCTCAACCAAACCAGAACTCCATAGCTTGTAAACCAAGTCCTCTCACCCTCTAAAACCCTTCCTATAAATAGAGAGCATAATACACAAGCCAAGACACGGATAGACAACCTCAAAAAACCTCTCAAAATCAGAAGTTACACATAAAACTCCGTTTGTAGCAACTTCTGACCTTGAACACCAAAAACTCAATCCACTCGTGCGTTTTCACTCTAAATAATTTACAAAGCTTATATAACTTATAGAGAACTCATTTAGAGACCTGCTTCATCATTGTAACACCATCTTCATCATCTTCCAAACTCAAAAGCGGTGTTTTGCAACTTGACTTGTCCAGAAGAATTGGGGTAATTTCAATCCAAAGCAAGCATTGCAAAAGCTTCTTGGGAGTTCAGTGAAGCTATCCAGATCATCCTAACACTTCCAGAAGTGCTCTAACTTCAAACTCGATTCTCACTTTTGAGGTAAGTTTTCTAAACTTTGAAATCTTTGTACAAGCATCATTTGCATTTATTTTCTAAAGCAAAAATGTAGATATCAATGTCTTGAAGCTAACCATGTCCTTAGTTTTCATTTATGTTGGTCGTGTGATGAGAATTTTGGGTTTGGAATTTCTTAAATATTAGGGTCCAGTTTGGTACCAACAGAAATTCACTTTAATCTTTGAGTTTTAGATTAAGTTAATGGTATGATTGAATTCGGGGTGAAATTTGGAACAACTTTGATGTTTACATTTTTTAAAAAGGTTGAGAAATTGAAGAGTTTGAAAAACCAAAAATGTTGGGTTTTATTTTGGCGCGAGGAAGAAGATGAAGTTCACAAATTTGAACTTGTGGACACGTTTTATAATATATTTATTGATGGTTGTTTCATAACTGGATGAAACAGCCACCCTAGTGGCAAGCGTGTGTGTGTGTAAAGTGTTAGTGTGCCAGAGCAGGGGTTCGATCCCGGTCTCGGACATTTTATTTTTCAACATTTCCTTTGTTAATCAGTTGTAAGCAAGGCAAGCGCGCGTGTGGTACATCCTCACATCAAAACCATCAGATCATCATGTAACCAGATCCCACGCTTCAGAAAGCCACTCCCATCATGCACCCTCAAAGAACCACCCCCACTGGATCAACCCAACGCCTGAACTCTCTATGATGGGCCTGGGAGTTTTTCTATTTCTCACCCCCATTTTTACTTGTTCAAACGCAGGCCCATTCTAACATTTATTTTATTTTATTTTCTGTTTCAAACCAAAAAAAAAACCCTAACTTAGGCCCTTTTGTTTTTTTGCTACTTTTCATCCCCCATTTCTCTTTTACAGCGTGCAAGTCCATTTTATTTTCTTTATTTTATTTTAATTAATTCTTTTTTAATTCTTTTTTATATTTTTTTGTTTAATAAAAAAATCATAAAAATGATTTTAAAAAAATTAGATTTAGGATTTTATTTAATTAATTTAATTTTTTTATAATTAAAACTAAATTAATTTCATCAACTTTTTTTTATTTAAAATGACTAATTTGCAAATTAATTAGAATTATGTTTTATATTTCAAATGTCTTTTCTAAATAAAATATAAAAAATATTTTCTAAATACTTAGAATTCTTTAGATTTTAATTGGCTAATTTAATTTTTGATAATAAAGATTTAATCGCATCTTATTTCATTTTTAAATAATTAAATTGTGAATAAAATTAGAATTAGGTCTAACTTTTTTATTTCATCATTTCAAATATTTTCTAAATAAAACACCAAAAATATTTTCTAAATACTTAAAATTCTCTAGTTTTTTAATTAATTTAATCATACCTTATTTTATCTTAGATAATTAATTTGTAAATTAATTAGGTCTAATATTTATTTCAAATACTTTTCTAAACAAAAACAATAAATATTTTCTTAAAATACTTAGAATTTTTAGGGTTTCTTAAAACATCTTTCCTCTTTTTACCACCTTTGTACTTTATTTTTTTGCATCAGTATTTTCCAATCATGTAATTGCTCAAAATTTTGTAATAGATAATTAGGGTTTACTGCTTTTCATCCCTATTCATAAGCTTGTACCCCCATCTCCGAAGCGTTGTAATAGCTTAGGACATTTAATTTTCATAATTTACTTCTTTCCTTATTACTGTTAGTAATTAGGGTTTGTATGGTAAGACTAAAATCAATCATTAGAAAACCTAAATCTCAAAGATAAATATCTGAAATCAAAACACTTCGCACACACACACCTCTAGGATAACATCACTTGTTGCCTCGGATAAAAACAATCATGTCCCTCGAATGTGGAATTCTTTGGCAAAGATCTGCAGTTAAAAAGATCGTAGTTCCTCAATGACCCTTCGATGTTTCCTTCGATAAACAATCTTAGTCCCTTACGACAATTGCTAAAGTATCTTACAAGTTGCCTTCTATGACTATATAATAACCCACGTCTGTCCCCCATATCCAATGGTAGGGTTTCCTTTTAACCAATGGTAGGATAAACATTATCTAAAGGAGGAGGAAAAGAACAAAGACTTTTTGAGTAGGTATATCGCTCGTAATCGCTTGCTCACAAACTAAAACAATCTTCACACCTCACACTTTCAAAATAACTACTTTCAAAAAAATGCTTTATAAACACTCTTGAGGACTGGTACAAGGGTTATTTTAAAGCAAACTGCCTTACATTGGCATTTTCAAACATCTTTCCACCAAACAACACTCTCTTCAAATATTTTCAAAACAAACATTTTGTATACATTCTCAACGATACGAGAATAATTACAAAATTGTTGTGCTTAGGTGTTTTCAAAATATTTCAAATATACACAAACACAAAGCATTTCAAAAAGTGATCAAGCAATTAAGATCCCATAGATAACTACAGATGAAAAGGGTGCTAACACCTTCCCTTTTCATAACCTACCCCCAAACTCAAAAAAAATTCTCAAAGATCTTCCCTGTTCTTTTCACCCTTTCCTTTATTGGATAAAAGAAAAGTCGGTGGAGACTCTTGCTATCTTCAACATTTGCGATAAAATGCAAAACCTCAAGTCAGTTCTCCTAACGTATTATAGTTTGGAACCAATGTTCTTGAAGTTGTTTGACACTTTGTCTTCGACATTTGTTCTTGATCTTCGGTTCAGTTTCTTTAAGGCTTTGTTAAGCTTTTTACCAAGAAGAGCTATAACATCTGACATGCTTTATTTAGTATCCTCTTCATTTTCATCTGTGTTGGTTACTAAAGATATACTCTTGTTCTTATTTTCAAACATTTCATTTATATCCATCTCAAAGGTTTGTAGAGAACCAATGAGTTCATCAAATTTGATGTTGCTTAAATCCCAGGCTTCTTCAATAGCTATAACCTTCATATCAAGCTTCTTAGGTAGTGATATCAGAATTTTTCTAACCAGTTTTTCTCCAGACATCGTCTCTCCTAAGGAAAAATAAATGTTGTCTATGTCACGAAAGTGAATGTTTAAGTCAGTGATGCATTCGTCTACTTTTATTCTAAGATTCTAAAATTTCGTTATGAGAAGCTGCATCCTTGAAATACGGACTTTGAATGTGCCTTCATATGCATTTTTGAGGATCTCTCAAGCCTATTTGGCTTTATTACATGTGTTTATTAATATAAACACGTTATTTTACACACCATTGGAAATAACATTCAAGGCTTTGGAGTTTCCAAGAGCTTATTCACCTTCAACATTAGACCACTCAACTTTTGGATTTAAGATTGATGTTCCATCTTGAGAGGTAAACACATGGTGTTTCCAACCGTTTTATATAGCCTTCCATGTTTGGTTGTCTATGGATTTAAGGAAAGCAATCATTTTATATTTTCAATAATCATAGTTGGTGCCATCCAAGACATGTGGTATATTGACTGATCCCCCTTCCTTTGTATAGTCCATTTGAACAAAATATACTTTTCTTGGAGCTCACCTTAATAGAACACGATGTCTGCTATGATGCCAATTAAAATTATGTTCTTCAGAGGACACGTGTTAAACACATTGTCTAGGATAATATGTATAACTTTCTTATAAAATATTAATAGATACTAAATAAATCATAAAGCAACTTAGTTTGGTGCAACATCACCTACGTCTAGGGGGCTTCCTGCCCAAGAAAGGAAATCCTTTCTCAATAGTATTAGTACAAATAGTCATAGATGAATAAACCTTGTTCAATGACCCTCTTCCTAATACTAATCGTGAATTTTTATTTACGACTCCCCCTAAATATGAGAACCCCTCTCACTTTCTCTCAAAAACTAGCCCTAGTGATTAATACATAATTTATTTTAAAGATTATTGAATTACAACTCAACTAACATAATCAATCTTTATGCCTTATGTGATACGGTGGCCAGAACCGGGACGTGGTTTCCCTATTTCGTTAAGTAAATTTCCTTGTTTGCGTTTTGCATCTGTGTTTGCAAAATGTCGCGGTAAGCAAGAGTCGCCACCGACTTCTATTTTAAACAACAAGGAAAGGAAAAAAGCACAGAAAAATTCCTTTTTCGAGATATTTCTGAGTACGGGGGGTAGATTATAGAAAGGGAAGGTATTAAAACCCTTTCTATTCGTAGTTATCTATGGGCTCTTAGGTACTTTTTCATCATTTTAAAAATTGTTTTCTTTGTGTTTGTGGGTTTTGAAAAGTTTTTGTTTTAACTTCGATTTAACTCTTGCTTCTGTCTTCAAGAGTGTAATGAAGTGTTTTTTTGAAAACTTTGTTTATAAAGGAGTGTAAGTGTGAAAAATTTGTTTGGATTGAGCAAGTACTTAAGAACTAATCTACCTACTTGAAAAAAGAATCATTTTATGTTTGTTTCCTTTAGACAATGCTATCCCACTATTAGTGAGTAGGTAGAACCGTCGTTGGAGTTTGAGGGTCAATTCGACAGGGACGTACGGTCACTAAAGGAATGTTAGGATGTCTTAGTAGTAACCCTAATGTCTTAGATCATTTATCCAAGGCAACAATATCTGAGGCAACCTTTCCGAGGCAACTATGATCTTTGGACAAAAGGATGACCACTAAAATATCCTATACTCAATGACCGTTTACCGAAGGCAACCAAGTGGGAGTGTACCCTAGGAGTGCGCATGTGCGAATGATTCAATTTCAGTTTATTTATCTTTGCGCATGTTTAGGGTGATCTAACTTTTTAAAATCAGTCATACATTCTTGTCATGCAAACCCTAATTATCCATACATCTAGCAGTTAAATATTTGCAGAAATTAAAGTGTGGAATTTAAAACTGCATTATTACAAGGCTTCGGGTATTTACATAGCCAAAAACACACCCTTTGAAATTAAATGCGGAAAATATAAATAAATGTCCTAATTACAATTATTACAAACTGTGAGCAGATACATCAATATGGATAAAAAATAGAGCGCGCGGGAAAATTAGATCGAATGTGAAATTAGGGTGTTGACCCTTCTATCCTAAAAGGAGAAAATTTGTTTTTTTTTTGTTTGTTTTTTAATATTTTTAAAAGAAAAGAAATTAGGTTTTTAAATTAAATGCAAAATTAATTAGTGATGAGAATAATTAAATGACATATTTTTGGTTTTTGTTATTTTAGTAAAGAAATAAATTAATTAAGTTAGTAATAAAACCTATATATTCTAATTAATTTTAATTATGTACAAAATAATTAAAGTTGTCTAAATTAATCAAACCTAATTAAATTAATTGATTTTTTTGCTAAAATAAATATCTAAAATTTTATTGGACATAAAAATATTTTAGGGGTTTTTTGATAAAAAAAATATTAATTTTGGTTAGTAAAATAAATTAAATAAAGTAAATAAATGAAATAAAATAAAATATAAAGAAAGATAAAGGTTGGGCCTGATAATGGGAGGTGTGAATAGCTGCAATCTGGGCCCAAAAGATATGACCCAAGCTGACTTTTGTGATCCTGTATGGCACGTTTGACTTGGCTCACGATGCACCCTTAGTGGTGGCCATCAGATTTGGCCATCTGACACGTTTGATGATGAAGGCATATGGTGGATCTTAGGCTCATGCGCGCATTGAATCACCTGAAAGAAAATAATATAGAGAAATAGGGGGACCTGGGATTCGAACCCAGGCCCCAAAAGGCAAATTCCTTGCTACGCTTACCATTGGACCACTTGTTCCTTGTTGTACATATAATATATAACAATAATAATATATAAAAATCAAGCGTAAGTGGAGGATAAAAAATGCACGCAGAAAGTTTTGAATGGGCCAATGATTGAATGACAACTCATTGTCTTCTTCCTATCTTTGTGGCTAAAAGCTTGAGGACCTATACCCACGGACATCGTCCGTTGCTACAAGCCTGTGCGCTCTCAAAATCTTCCACAGGCCATGGAAATAAAATCTAAAGCCATGGTTATGTCTGTCTCGTCCTCCTGATCACAACCGTACCACTTACAAAAGCTAATTGTTCCTAAAATCAAAAACCCTAAAACAAACTCTAAAAACCTAACAATGGTGATTCACGATTCAGTCCATATAAATGAAATTGAATAATGCAGAAAGCTTGCAAATGCTTCATAGATCAAGAATGTATAATTAATTTAAACTAATAATGATTAAAATATGAGATTCGAATTCAAGAACAGGGTCAAGTTGTGAACGACTTACAGCGTGTTCTGGGACTGGAATGGACCAGTTCTTGATTGCTTTAGCTTCTAGAGAGTCCCAGGAAGCGACTGGGATCGTTCAAGGGTCCTGAAACAGCCTCCAAATGGGATTTCGATCTCACACTTTTTCCTTGATTTTTCAAATTTGGTTCTCCTTCTCACGCCTGTTTCTAACTTGTTTTTAGGTTTGCACGCAGTCTATATGTACCAAGCAATGCATTAGGGTTGATAATTGTATCCAAATCTTCCTCCTTCAATGCTTTTGATATTTGATTTGATTCACTTTGAAAACCTTTCAAATTTGGCTTATTTCCAATCTTTTTGTGCACATATGCCTTGATACGAGTTTGATTGATGCTAGCTGTGTAATAAGACCTGAAATAATCACAAAATTCTTGGTTTCAATGTTTTTGGATTTTATTTGATTTATTTTGATTTAAGTTGAATTAATTCAAATAAAAATCAAAATAAATAATAAAAATAATATATGGACAAGTGGAAAAGGCTAGAGCACGTGGGCTATGTTGCCAACTCAAAACAAGTGAAAAAGATTGGGCCCATTTGGCAAAATTTGAAGTTTTGGGGATATTTGACTTTTGGCAATTTTGCAAAAAAGGTCAACTTCAACAATGCATAACTTCCTCAATTTTGACTCTTTTGAGGTGTTCTTGGAGTTTTTAGAAATATTGAGATGTCCTCTAATCAACCCTTTTGGTCTCATATCATTTTGATATTCCATGATCATGTATGAAGCTTTGACAAAAAAGGTGTTTTTGTTGACTTTTCAAAAAGATATATAATGTCCAAATTCATAACTTCTTGTGAGTGCATATTTTGAACTTGGGAGCTGAAAATGGATTGTATGGAATTGCATCCTCTTCAAAATGAGCTTTGGATGGGTCATTTATCATAAAGTATGAGAATGTTATGCTTAGTCAAAGTTGAGTTGATTTTTCCTACAAAACCCTAATTTAGCAACTTTTGAGTCTTGATAAATTACGAGCAATCCTTGATAAATCATGATAAACCCTTGATAAAATGATGAAATATACTTTAAAATGATAATGTTGACCAAAAATCTTGAAGTTTGACTGTATGTGGGTCACAGTTGACTTTTGCCCTAGCACAGTCAATTTTTGGACCTTTGAGCAATTGACTGAGCAAACTTCCTCTGCAAGGCTTGAAACTTGACATGGATGATCTTGAGAATATATTAGGACATTGGTGAGAACTTGGTATCACTTGGACTCAAGTATCTTAATGCAACATGAAACCCTAATTTGAGGTAGACTGTCTTAGGAGAGAGCTTTGTCTGGTCAACCTTTGGACTACCTTGAGCAACTTGGAGATCTTTCTTGCAATGTTTTGAGAAATATGGGAGGGAAAATTTTCGGGTACAACAGCTGCCCCTGTTCAATTTTCTTAAACCTGAGGATGTATATTGGCTTTCGTGCCTTTCGTGATGCGAAGGTGGAAGAGGATTGAACACTAGAGTGCCCAGAAATTTGCACTCGCATGAAGTGATAATTGTCTTGTGATGTCGGGAATAGGCTTACAGATGCCATTTGGAGATTGCTGACGGGAGATGGGCTTAAAGATTCCATCTGAAGGAGTATCGATTGCATAAGGGATTCCTTAGCGAGAGCTTGTATGCCTGTTGTTGAGGAAGATTCTGCTGGGGAAGTCTGATCTTTGTTGAGAGAAGTAGAATTTTAGGAGCTTCTGTCGTCCGTTATTCTACTGGTGAGTCGTCTCTGTTGATATTTTGGAACTTTGATCATCCGTACTCAACTGAGGAGTCACCTCTGTTGATATTTAGGAATATCAATCATTCGTACTCAACTGAGGAGTCATCTCTATTGATATTTAGGAACTTTGGTCGTCCGTACTCAACTGAGGAAACATCTCTGCTGATATTTAGGAACTTCGATCGTCTATACTCAACTGAGGAATCATCTTTGTTGATATTTAGGAACTTCGATCGTCCGTACTCAACTGAGGAGTCATCTTTGTTGATATTTAGGAACTTCGATCGCCCGTACTCAACTGAGGAAACATTTTTGCTGATATTTAGGAACTTTGATCGTCTGTACTCAACTGAGGAAACATCTCTGTCGAGATTTAGGGACTCGCCCGTAATTCAACTGAGGAAACATCTCTGCTGAGATTTAGGAACTCGTCCATAATTCAACTAAGGAAACATCTTTGCTGAGATTTAGGAACTCGTCCATAATTCAACTGAGGAAACATCTCTGTTGAGATTTAGGAACTCGTCCGTAATTCAACTGAGGAAACATCTCTGCTGAGATTTAGGAACTCGCCCGTAATTTAATTGAGGAAACATCACTGCTGAGATTTAGGAACTCGCCCGTAATTCAACTGAGGAAACATCTCTGCTGATATTTAGGAACTTCGATCGTCTATACTCAACTGAGGAATCATCTTTGCTGATATTTAGGAACTTCGATCGTCCGTACTCAACTGAGGAGTCATCTTTGTTGATATTTAGGAACTTCGATCGCCCGTACTCAACTGAGGAAACATTTTTGCTGATATTTAGGAACTTTGATCGTCCGTACTCAACTGAGGAAACATCTCTGTCGAGAATTAGGGACTCGCCCGTAATTCAACTGAGGAAACATCTCTGCTGAGATTTAGGAACTCGTCCATAATTCAACTAAGGAAACATCTTTGCTGAGATTTAGGAACTCGTCCATAATTCAACTGAGGAAACATCTCTGCTGAGATTTAGGAACTCGTCCGTAATTCAACTGAGGAAACATCTCTGTTGATATTTAGGAACTCGCCCGTAATTCAATTGAGGAAACATCACTGCTGAGATTTAGGAACTCGCCCGTAATTCAACTGAGGAAACATCTCTGCTGAGATTTAGGAACTCGCCCGTAATTCAACTGAGGAAACATCTCTGCTGAGATTTATGAACTCGTCCGTAATTCAACTGAGGAAACATCTCTGCTAAGATTTAGGAACTCGTCCGTAATTCAACTAAGGAAACATCTCTGTCAAGATTTAGGAACTTGCCCGTAATTCAACTGAGGAAACATCTCTGCTGAGATTTAGGAACTCGTCCGTAATTCAACTGAGGAAACAACTATGTCGAGATTTAGGAACTCGTCTGTAATTCAATTGAGGAAACATCTATGTCAAGATTTAGGAACTCGCCCGTAATTCAACTGAGGAAACATCTCTGCTGAGATTTAGGAACTCGTCCGTAATTCAATTGAGGAAACATCTCTGCTGAGATTTAGGAACTCGTCCGTAATTCAACTGAGGAAACATCTATGTCGAGATTTAGGAACTCGCCCGTAATTCAACTGAGAAAACATCTCTGCTGAGATTTAGGAACTCGTCCGTAATTCAAATGAGGAAACATCTCTATCAAGATTTAGGAACTCGCCCGTGATTCAACCGAGGAAACATCTCTGTTGAGATTTAGGAACTCGTCCATAATTCAACTGAGGAAACATCTCTGCTGAGATTTAGGAACTCGTCTGTAATTCAACTGAGGAAACATCTCTGTCAAGATTTAGGAACTCGCCCATAATTCAACCGAGGAAACATCTCTGCTGAGATTTAGGAACTCGTTCGTAATTCAACTGAGGAAACATCTCTGTTGAGATTTAGGAACTCGTCCGTAATTCAACTGAGGTAAAAGCTTCAAAGCTTGAATTTTGTGAGAATCTGATTGTATCTTTCCTGAAATGTAAAGGTTATTTGTATGTAATGCATGATATGTATCAAGCAATGATGTTCTCGAAATAAATGAGATTGTGTTGTATGATGTGCATATGCATGTGTCATGATGTATAGAAATGTAATGTTTTTTAGCTGGGGAAAATAAATCCCAGATAGTTGTTGGAGCAAAGAGTTGAATTCTTTGTTTCCGCTGGGGATAGTGGATGAAGATGTTTGTGAGAACAAACCTGCAGGAGAGAATAACTCCACTGGGGAATAAATTGACAAGAGAATGACTCTGTGGGGAAGAGATAATTTGCTGAGGATTCCGTTGATAAATTAAGCTGGGGATGAATTACCGTTGCTGGAGATACTGAATCCTGTTGGGGATTGAGTTTCTGTTTGTGAAAGGAATGAACTTCGCTGGGGATGATCTTTCAGTTGCGACTTCACAGGGAATAACCTTTTAGACTCTACTTGGGGAAAATCTTCCAGAGTCTATTGGGGACAATTCTTTAAACTCCACTGGGGATAATTTTCCAAACTCCACTAGGGATATTTTTTATACTCCGCTGGGGATGATAAGACTTTTCAGTGCTGATGGTAGATAAACTCTGCTTTGGGGAGAATATCGCCAATTCATTCACAGTTGCAAGTCTCAGCTAGGGAGAGTTAACATTACTGTCTTTTCTTACTTTGCGGGGAGTGAATATTACTGGGACGCGTGCTGAAGATATGACGACGGCTTTGCATCGAGACTTTTCTGCCCTTGTATCTACGGGAGAAGGTGCCTGCGGAGGCCTTGTGGATCGAGTATTATCCCAACCTATGAGGTTCTTGGTATCTTTCGATCGAAATGACAAGTCTTCTTCTGGTAGGCAAGTGACGAGATGACGAGACATAGTCGTACGCTTTAATCCCTAACTTTTTCCTGGACTGTCTTTCCAGATTTTCAGTCTACCGGGATACCCTTTCTTTCCCAAGCTGCCCTTTCGGGTTTTCGACTTGCCGGGTGTACAGATTTTTTCATTTTTTATCCCTAATTTTAGCCCGAACCCTTTTGGTTCGTCGGGATGCCCTTATTTTTGCCTAGGCCACTCAACCTAGCGGGTCTTTATTCATGCGCAGTATTTTATGACTGTGCCCATGCTCTCAGAGTGCAGGGAGTTACACTGTCGGTAGTGTTGTGTTGCCATACTACTAGAAGATGTTCGTTTGATCATGCAAGATTTGTTGCTGGAATTTATGTCCAATGCCCCAAGTGATTCAGATGGAGACTTTCCCCTGGCTATCTGGCCTCTTTTAGAGATTCCTTGAATCTTGACTTGACTGCCCCGGATGATGGACAATGATCGTGTCGTGCCCCTTGGTTGGAAGTGTTTTTCCACTTGAGGTGATCCTTTTTATTGACAAGGTTTTTTGTTCACTAGATATTCGTCGTGCGAATTTCTCTGTTATTTGGACAAATAGTCATATGCAAACAATGTTATTTTAATAATGCAATGCTTATGTCTGTCTTGAAAAAAAAATTGAAAATGCATTTTTCAGTAAAACAGGCAAATTTTGTAAAATGTGATGTCAACTCAGGATGTACAGCAAGTCCTATAGGAGTCAGGATACCTTTCGTAACAGTATGCTTTCGAACTAACCCATGCTTCAGCTAGGACTTTTAAGGGTTATAACGTGGCTTGGTTCACGGTTCAAGAAACAAAGGATAAAGGCTCAAAATGTATTTGTACCCACCCGTTCTTCGTGATGTTCTTCGATCCTAAACTCAGCTAATCGTGCATTAGATCTCGTTTTAGTCTTTGCTCTGATATTCCAGTGATGGTTCAGATACTGACAATTTATTTTGAACAGGAAGTCATTTTTGTTGAGAGTTTGCAGGATCTCTTTCCTTTTGATTTTTATTATCCCTGTCTTTTTCCTGAACTGTGTCTTTTTGTGATTACAGTCAGCGGGATGCCCCAGTTTTTCTTAAGTCTCCTTCATAGATTTTGACTTATTGGGCTTTTATTTCGAGAGATACTGACTGCATGTCTTGACGATTATAGGGAACCATCACCGTCTTTTGTTTTGGAAGGAACTCTTTGAAACCATTCATTGTGCACATGAATTAACTGAGAAAACTACCCTGCCCTAGGTTGTGATTAAGGGTTTTAATTTGTGTGAAAGGAAAAACTACAACTTCTTTGGCTCAAAGGGGTTGACTAGGGATTATCTTCCTTATAACTCCATTGTTTAGGATTTGAAACAACGCCTGTACCTCATCAGCGGGGTCTGTTCAAAAGCATACTGTAGAGATTTTGATATCATTTTCGTCATCCTCCCTCTAAAGGCTTTGAGTCTTTTAGTCGAGAGTTGAACATCACAAAAATGAAAGCAATTTGAATATAGTGAATACGAATGGACCGATTCAAAACAGACATATGCAATGCATTGATAAAGTAACAAAGTTTAACATGAATAAATGTTTGAACAATCAAAAGAAAATTACAAATTGAAAATTCTAATGAATAAAAAGTCTTCTCGTCTGGTCTTGTCACTTCAGAGGGAGTGTCTTGGAGGGATGGTAGAAGAACTCAGCTTGACCCATCTTGTGTGAATTCCAATGCTCCTTCATCAATCAGGTTTTGAATTTTGTACTTCAACTTCCAACAGTCGTCAGTATCATGCCCCGGGCTGTTAGAATGGTATGCACACCTTGCATCAGGATTGTAGTTGGGTGAAGAAGTCTTAGGATTCGGATGAGGTCCTACCAACGTCACCTGATTCAACCTCAATAGGTGTTGCAAAGCTTGGGACAGCGGCATGTTGAGCTTGGTAAACTACCTCTGATTAACCCGTTGTTTATGGCAAGGTTGTTGTTGGACCCGTGAGGTAGTAGCAATTTGGAGAGGTCCATTCTTCACCATACTAAACTCTTGTCTTCTTGGAGGCTGATTAATGATTTGATCCCCGGCCTCGACCGTTTGCTTCATACTGTTGTGTTGGTCTTGATGAAGCTGGTTAATAATGGTTCCCAGCTCTACTTGTTCCCGGGCTAAGCCTTGGATAAGAGCCATCTGCCCCAGCATTTGGGCTCTTATCGCAACTACCTCAGCTTGTAGTTGTTCCAACCGTTCACCCTTATTATCTTCAGGACTTTTCTTGGCCAAGTTCATAGCGAGGAGTGCTTTCAACTCTTCCTGCCCCTTGGATAGGTTTAGGAATATGTCCCTGAACTGAGCTTCTCGAGTTTGAAGGTCTCTGTTGTCTTGTTTGAGAGCCATTGCTGAAATAAACAGCGAGAACATGAGAGACCTATATTGGAAGACCTGTCATGCAATGATATGTATGTATGCAATGTTTTCAAGGATCTCGCATGGTAAATAAGAAATTGTTAGAATTTGAATGTTTCAGTTGATTGAAGAAACTTTGTGTCGTTAAGAGTCCTTCTTCAAGAGTCAAGCTCACCATATCGAGTGGGTCATAGCCCCCGACTCAAGTCATCGTGTTTTGATCTCTAGACGACATTGGCGAGAGGAAAATAAATCCCCTTTGCCCCTTTCTAGACGTTTGATTTACCATAACCTACATCACAAACCCTTGAGATTCTTGAAATGGTTAAGGAAATGCTATGGTATGATGTTATGATGTGTATGCTATGCGTTTAAGCAAATGCGAGGTGATGTAAGTAAGTAAATCAAGAAAGAAATCCAAGTTATTGGATAAGGACTGTAAACAAAACCTGTAAGGAACTCAAGTTGTTAGATAACAAACATGTGCAAGTAGTTCAAGTTGAAAGCACACAAGTCACACAATAGCCCTTAAATTTCAGGATGGAATGGAGTTTAGGTATTACCCTCTTTCAGCTTAGTTGGTTCAACCTGTCCTAATAATAGTAACCGGGTTCTAGAGGATCTCAATATCATTTACCATCCTCGATCGGTCATAATTCTAGTTTAGCAACATTTTCTTGCAGCCGGAATCATCGCGAGACTATGGTCTCAATGAGTGTAGCATACTGCTACTTTTCTATGGCCAAGTTGGTCAATTATAGGTTCTAAGGTCAGTTGATGCTTAATGACCCCTTAGCAACCCCATACTCTCCTTGTTCCGCCAAAAGGGATATCGATACCAACTAAAGTGTCACACCAACGTAGCTACTGCTTCAACCGTATCGGTCTACGCCGTACAGTTCCCTCACAGTCTATTTCTACTTACCTAAAAGGTATCCCCAGATCCGGGTTAGGATCTATATTAACTCTGATACAAAGCCCACAAAGATAAAGCAATCAAATCAAACAATAGAAAACAATATGATGAACTATTCCTAAGGTACACCCCACTTATTAGCATCCCCAACAGAGTCGCCAGTTCTGTGATACGGTGGCCAGAACCGGGACGTGGTTTCCCTATTTCGTTAAGGAAATTTGATGGTTTGCGTTTTTCGTTTGTGTTTGCAAAATGTCGCGGTAAGCAAGAGTCGCCACCAAATTTTATTTTATCCAACAAGGAAAGGAAAAAAACACAGAAAAATTCCTTTTTCGAGATATTTCTGAGTACGGGGGGTAGATTATAGAAAGGGAAGGTATTAGCACCCTTTCTATCCGTAGTTATCTATGGGCTCTTAGGTACTTTCTCATCATTTTTAAAATTATTTTCTTTGTGTTTGTGGGTTTTGAAAAGTTTTTGTTTTAACTTCGATTTAACTCTTGCTTCTGTCTTCAAGAGTGTAATGAAGTGTTTTTTTGAAAACTTTGTTTATAAAGGAGTGTAAGAGTGAAAAATTTGTCTGGATTGAGCAAGTACTTAAGAACTAATCTACCTACTCGAAAAAAGAATCGTTCTATGCTTGTTTCCTTTAGACAATGCTATCCCACTATTAGTGAGTAGGTAGCACCATCGTTGGGGTTTGAGGGTCAATTCGAGAGGGACGTACGGTCACTAAAGCAATGTTAGGATGTCTTAGTAGTAACCCTAATGTCTTAGATCATTTATCTGAGGCAACAATATCCGAGGAAACCTTTCCGAGTCAACTATGATCTTTGGACAAAAGGACGACCACTAAAATATCTTATACTCAATGACTGTTTACCGAAGGCAACCAAATGGGAGTGTACCCTAGGAGTGCGCATGTGCGAATGATTCAATTTCAGTTTATTTATCTTTGCGCATGTTTAGGGTGATCTAACTGTTTAAAATTAGTCATACATTCTTGTCATGCAAACCCTAATTATCCATACATCTAGCAGTTAAATATTTGCAGAAATTAAAGTGCAGAATTTAAAACTACGTTGGTACAAGGCTTCGGGTATTTATATAGCCAAAAACAAACCCTTTGAAATTAAATGCGGAAAAAATAAATAAATGTCCTAATTAAAATTTTTACAAACTGTGAGCAGATACATCAATATGGATAAAAAATAGAGCTCGCGAGAAAATTAGATCGAATACGAAATTAGGGTTTTGACCCTTCTATCCTAAAAGGAGAAAATTTGTTTTTTTTGTTTGTTTTTTAATATTTTTAAAAGAAAAGAAATTAGGTTTTTAAATTAAATGCAAAATTAATTAGTGATGAGAATAATTAAATGACATATTTTTGGTTTTTGTTATTTTAGGAAAGAAATAAAATAATTTAGTTAGTAATAAAACCTATTTATTCTAATTAATTTTAATTATGTACAAAATAATTAAAGTTGTCTAAATTAATCAAACCTAATTAAATTAATTAATTTTTTTACTAAAAATAAATATCTAAAATTTGATTGGACATAAAAATATTTTTGGGGTTTTTTGATAAAAAAAAATATATTAATTTTGGTTAGTAAAATAAATTAAATAAAGTAAATAAATGAAATAAAATAAAATATAAAGAAAGATAAAGGTTGGGCCTGATAATGGGAGGTGTGAATAGCTGCAATCTGAGCCCAAAAGATATGACCCAAGCTGACTTTTTGTGATCCTGTATGGCACGTTTGACTTGGCTCACGATGCACCCTCAGTGGTGGCCATCAGATTTGGCCATCTGGCACGTTTGATGATGAAGGCATATGGTGGATCTTAGGCTCATGCGCGCATTGAATCACCTGAAAGAAAATAATATAGAGAAATAGGGGGACCTGGGATTCGAACCCAGGCCCCAAGGCAAATTCCTTGCTACGCTTACCACTGGACCACTTGTTCCTTGTTGTACATATAATATATAACAATAATAATATATAAAATCAAGCGTTAGTGGAGGATAAAAAATGCGCGCAGAAAGTTTTGAATGGGCCAATGATTGAATGACAACTCATTGTCTTCTTCCTCTCTCCGGGGCTAAAAGCTTGAGGGCCTATACCCACGGACAACGTTCGTTGCTACAAGCCTGTGTACTCTCAAAATCTTCCACAGACCATGGAAATAAAATCTAAAGCCATGGTTGTGTCCGTCTCGTCCTCATGATCACAACCGTACCACTTACAAAGGCTAATTGTTCCTTAAATCGAAAACCCTAAAATAAACTCTAAAAACCTAACAATGGTGATTCACGATTCAGTCCATGTAAATGAAATTGAATAATGCAGAAAGCTTGCAAATGCTTCATAGATCAAGAATGTATAATTAATTTAATCTAACAATCCTTAAAATATGAGATTTGAATTCAAGAACAGGGCGAAGTTATGAACGACTTACAGCGTATTCTGGGACTGGAATGGACCGGTTCTTGATTGCTTTAGCTTCTAGAGAGTCCCAGGAAGCGATTGGGATCGTTCAAGGGTCTTGAAACAGCCTCCAAATGGGATTTCAATCTCACACTTTTTCCTTGATTTTTCAAATTTGGTTCTCCTTCTCACGCCTGTTTCTAACTTGTTTTTAGGTCAGCACGCAGTCTATATGTACCAAGCAATGCATTAGGGTTGATAATTGTATCCAAATCTTCCTCCTTCAATGCTTTTGATATTTAATTTTATTCACTTTGAAAACCTTCCAAATTTGGCTTATTTCCAATCTTTTTGTGCACATATGCCTTGATACGAGTTTGATTGATGCTAGTTGTGTAATAAGACCTGAAATAATCACAGAATCCTTGGTTTCAATGTTTTTGGATTTTATTTGATTTATTTTGATTTAAAATGAATTAATTCAAATAAAAATCAAAATAAATAATAAAAATAAGATATGGACAATTGGAAAAGGCTAGAGCACGTGGGCTATGTTTCCAACTCAAAACAAGTGAAAAATATTGGGCCCATTTGGCAAAATTTGAAGTTTTGGGGATAGTTGACTTTTGGCAATTTTGCAAAAAAGGTCAACTTCAACAATGCATAACTTCCTCAATTTTGACTCTTTGGAGGTGTTCTTGGACTTTTTAGAAAGATTGAGATGTCCTATAATCAACCCTTTTTGTATAATATCATTTTGATATTCCATGCTCATGTATGAAGCTTTGACAAAAAAGGTGTTTTTGTTGACTTTTCAAAAAGACCTATAATGTCCAAATTCATAACTTCTTGTGAGTGCATATTTTGAACTTGGGAGATGAAAATGGATTATAGGGAATTGCATCCTCTTCAAAATGAGATTTGGATGGGTCATTTATCATAGAGTATGAGAATGTTATGCATGGTCAAAGTTGAGTTGACTTTTCCTACAAAACCCTAATTTAGCAACTTTTGAGTCTTGATGAATTATGAGCAATCCTTGATAAATCATGATCAACCCTTGATAAAATGATGAAATATACTTCAAAATGAGAATGTTGACCAAAAATATTAAGGTTTGACTATATGTGGGTCACAGTTGACTTTTGCCCTAGCACAGTCGATTTTTGGACCTTTGAGCAATTGATTGAGCAAACTTCCTCTGCAAGGCTTGAAACTTGACATGGATGATCTTGAGAACATATTAGGACATTGGTGAGCAATTTGGATCACTTGGACTCAAGTATCTTAATGCAACATGAAACCCTAATTTGAGGTAGACTGCCTTAGGAGAGAGCTTTGTCTGGTCAACCCTTGAACTACCTTGAGCAACTTGGAGATCTTTCTTGAAATGTTTTGAGAAATATGGGAGGGAAATTTTTTGGGTACAACACCTTAGATATCAAACTTGGGCGCTATAAAGGTTTACAATAAACAACAAGAACAAAGACTCAAAGAACAAACCCTAACACACTAGATATTCAACTCTTACTTCATGTTTTCTTTGTTAGGATTGAGTCTTCTTATATAGCAAACCATTTGCTGGGATTTTCTCCAATGGGCTTCAAATTTGAGAATAACTTATATTTGATTTAGATGCTGATTTAATTTGCTTTCAAAGACAACCATCAATAGATCTGATTTGATCTTCATTCATTTTAAATCTTCATTTCATTTAATTTTATGTTACTTACTCTTTTTAGAAAATCTTACTAAATAACATATTGCTAAAATATACAACAACATATCTCCTTGGAAACAAACATAATCACATTCAAATTTACTTATAAACTCTGACTAACAACCTGAGGCCAGATGATGCACGCATGATGGAACATCTTATCCCACATGATGCTTCTTCACAATTTACATCTTATTGATCGTGTTTTTTTTTACCTAAAGCAGCCAATCAGATGAACAACAATAATGTTATCTCCTATGTGGACTCGTACTATCCTAGTACTTGTAATAGAAAAAAGGAATATGTGTTATTACTTTGGCCAAGGTTAATGGATAATTTTAAGGGTCCAAGTACCAAAAATAAAGATATTCTTACAAATACTTAACCTTTTATAAATGGACATTGCATTGGAATTAGAAAGAGGTTTAAAAGTTAGAAATTTTGTTGAAAAGAAGAAGAGAAACAGAGAGTTCCAAGATCCCTTCCTCTATCTATGTCATTTATGAAGGAATACAATACTAGGAAGCATGTCACCCAAGGTCACTTGTTGTTGAGAGACTACAAGTGATTTAAGTACTTCTCTTTGGTTTACCATTCATATTCTTATTGTTAAGACATGTATAACTTAGGATCTTGTTTATTGTATTTACTTTTTCTCAGTATGAGCTAAACCTATTTTAGTGGGTAATTTGAGGTTTAGCTAAAGTAGTAATATTTTGAATGCTAATGGATGTGGTTGTTATGATATTTTTATTCATGTGATTTTGGCCATACATTTATTTATGAGCCTGGTAATCTTAGAAGTATATAACAATTTTTTAGATTGCGGTAAAGTTTAATAAATATATTTTATAAACTAATATGGTAAAATAGAGAGTAGAAATATATTGCTTACTTAATCACTTTAAGTATAAAGGATTAAGTCCATAGGGGATAAACAAAACAAGTTATATGAAATGTATTGGTGTTGTTGCAAGGTGTGATACGGTGAGAGAACTGACTTGGGTGTTTTGCGTTTTCTCACAAATATTGCAGTTAGCAAGATTCACCACCGACTTTTCTTTTATCCAAAAGGAAAGGTGAAAAAACACAGGAAAGACCTTTGAGATTGTTTCTTGAGTTCGGGGGGTAGATTATGAAAAGGGAAGGTACTAGCACCCTTTTCTTCCATGGTTTTCCATGGGCTCTTAGTTACTTGCTAGATCACTTGCTTTTGTTTGAAATTGTGCTTTGTGTGGATTTTGAAAGTATTTTGTAAAGAGGCCATTGTTTAGGCAAACTTTGTAATGATTCTCGTTCGTAAGAATGTATACAAAGTGTTTGATCTTTTGAAAATGTTTTCAAGTTTTGTAAGATGTTTTGAAAGTGTAGGTGTTTGTTTTGAAAATATCAAGGATGTTTTGTTTTGAAATTGAGCAAGTAATTAGGAGAATTCTACCTACTCAAAATTCTTTCATGTTAATTTCATCTTTCCTTTGACATTGTTATCTCACCATTGATTTGGTAAGTAACCCTATCTTTGGATGTAAACGGGACGGGCGAGGGTCATCGTATAACCATGATTAGAAATCTTGCAAGGTATCTTAGCATTCTCTTTTAGGGACTAAGATCATTTGAAAGGCAATATGGATAGCATCATCGAGGGACTATGATCTTGTATTTTGCTTGTTTTTGCTAAGATACCTCACATGCGTAATATGGCTATTAGTAAGGCAACCAAGTGGATTTACCCTAGGGGTGCTTGTGTGCAAGTGTATTGTTTTCATGCTTGGTCTTGTCTTTGATTAGGGTTTTCTAATTGATTGGTTTTAGTCTTTCCATACAAACCTTAATTACTAGCATTTGTATATAAAGCGATAAATTGCGGAATTAAAATTACTACGCTATTACATCATTTAGGGGAGGGGGTATACAAATTTACAAATGGGGATTTGCAAGAAAATTAAACCTAATTATCCATTACAACCATATTGAATATTGTACAAGAATTGAATAAATAATACACAAATGTAAATGAAAAATAAATGATTTTTGTTTGGTTTTTTTAATGAAGGGGTTTTGTCTTGACCTAATTAAATAAAATGATTAATTAAAATTAAATAAAATTAACTTAAACTAATTAAGAAAAGAAATTAACTTGAAAAGGATTTTTAGGGTTTTTTATGAAAAGGTTTTAAATTAATGAAAATAAAATGAAGATTAATTAATTAAAATAAACCTAAGTTCTAAATTAATTTTAACTAAGAAAATAAAATAATATAATAATTTAACCTAAGTCTAAAAATTAATTATTTAAGAAAAAGAAATTAATTTGTTTAAAAAAATGTTTTTAATCTTTTTGTTTTATAGAGAAAATAAAATATACAAGTGTAAATAATAAAAATATTTTTATATTTTTTATTAATAAAAATAATAATAATAATAATAATAATAATAATAATAATAATAATAGTAATAATAATAAAAATATAATAAAGAGAATAAAATAGAATAAGAAAAAAGAAAATAATAAAAGAAAATGGACCAGGGGTGCAAAAGTAGTCAGGGGTTAGAAAAAAGCAAAAATGGAAGGCCCATCTGTTTGGAGGCCCAACGTCTGTTGCTGAAACAAAAAAGAGAGAAAAAATATTGAAAATGAGAAAAGGTAGCGCTGGATGTTGAACCCATGCCTTCCAACACAAACGCGCGCTACCTTTGCCACTGGGGTGGCTGTACATCCGTTAACTTATCTGAAATAATAAATACATAATGCAAAACAAGTTCCAGAAATAAACTTCATCTTCAACCTCCAGCCATGGTTCCTGTAACTCACTCATCTCTCATCCATTCACAAAACTTCCAACATCAAACTTGTTAGAAATTTCCTCACGATTCTGAATATGTAAATAACTTAAGCTAATTCTCAAAGATGAACATGAATTTTTAAAAGTACCAAATTCTGACCTAAATATTTCAGCAAGTTCAAACTCAAAATTCTCACTACTCAAGCAATATAAATGAAATATATGGACATGTATAGTTTCATGGCAATGATGTCTACATTTTATCTTCACAAATGCAAGCCTAACAATGCCTAAATGAGAAGATAGAAGTTCAAGAAATATACCTCAAAACTGGAAATCGTGAAATGAGTTTGAGCTTGGTTCAAGATTCTGCAGTGATCAGGTTAGCTTCCTTGAGTCTCTAGAAAGCTAAAGCAATGCTTAACTTGAGTTGAGAGTGGCTGAAATGGTCTGGAGAAGTCAAGTTGCAGACTTTGTTTTTTGGTTATGGAGGTTATGGTAAATGGTGTTACAGTTCTGGAATAAGGATGGGGATGAGTTGTATTTGATGTAAGGAAACTTTAGGAATTAATTTGAGGGAAAACGCACAAGGGAAATGAGAGATACAAGTTTAAGGTCAAAAATGTGTATCAATGGAGTTTTTTGTGCAATTTCTGGCTAGAGGGAATTTGGGAGTGTTTCAGGGTTCTAAAACTCCTCCCTTAGCTCACAAATAGTGACTCTATTTATAAGCAACAAGTTTGGAGTGCTCTAGTTGATCAGAATTCAAATTTACAAGTTTAAGTTCAACACGGGATTTTTTTTTAACAAAACAAGTTTCCATGCCTTGTACTTGATTCATAGAGTGGTTATGCTTTAAACAAGCTTGCTTCTGACTTTGTGGATGGAGTGTGATCAAAGGGAACAAGTTAGAGGCTCAAGAATGGACTTTATGCAAAAAGCTTGCTTTACAAGAATGGCAATGTTAACTTTGTGCCATTAATGGAAATGCAACTTGGATAATAGCTCAATTGCTTAGATTAAAGCCCTAACAGTTGTGTAAACATTTAATTATGGAGTTACAAACAAGTTTGAGGCCTTCAAAGCAAAGATTATGCATCCTAGCATGGATTTGGTTCATGTGTTCATCAAAAATTACTTGTAATTCAAGTTTGAAAACCCTAACTTCCTCTCTTCGATTATCCCTGCTCAATAATGATATCAAGGAGTTCTTAGACATTTTGGAAAGCTTTTAATGTACTCTACAACCCCTCTTTGAATCACTTTTGAAAATTCCCCTTAGAACTATATGAAAAAGTTCCATGAAGTTAGGTCAAAATCCTGACCAAATTAGGGCAAAATTTCATTAAGTGTTTTTGTTTCATGACCATGTATTCTTACAATTAATACTTGTGTGAAGAAAATTTATAGATTTCATGGAGATCTACAACTTTCATGTTGGAAGTTTCTTTTGAATCATCTTACATCATGGTGAAAATTTGGCTTAAAGTTATGAAAAAACATGAAGTTTAAACACTTAGAAAAATTTCTAAGTTTAGAAAACTTTGAGTTTTCAAAATGAAATCTTGACTTTTTGATTTCTTGATGAATAAGTTTCATATTTTGACATGTTTTGATAAATTGTGATCTTTGACATTGAATTTTGACCAAAAAGTCAAAGTTTAACTTTTCAGTGTACATTTGACTTTTGATCAGTTGATTGAAAAATCATTGTTAATCCAATTGATCTTGAGCAATATTTTGGGTCATGCCATTAGGTTAAAATGATGCAATTGAACTCTTGAAATCATGCCTTAAACCAATTGATCATTTGCTAGGTCAAAAATCATAAATTGCCCTTTCTCAGTCAAAACCCTAATTTTGACCATTTTGCCCTTTTGAAGATCTGATCAAATTTCTTGGGGAAATATGGTCCAATCTTGATCAAATGATATATATGAGTTTATAATATTTATGGGGATAAAAAATTATGAAGTTTGACTGTAAATTGGCCATAGTTGACTTTTTTCCCAATACAGTTGATTTTTATGTCAACTGCTCAATTAACTGAGCAAAAGTGTGATCCAAGGCTTGAAACTTGACATGAGAAATCTTGAGGGTCCATAATGATCCATGAAAGTTATATGGGGCATTGGAAGTTCAAATATCCTTGTGCAATATCAAACCCTATTTTTAGTCATCAGTGCTTAAGGAGGTGTCTTGAGCTGATCAACCCTGATGCAGTCTTGAGTCAAAGGAGATCTTATGAGCAAATTCTTGATAAATGAGAGGGCAAATTTTGGGGTATAACACAAGACTTATACATAAACTCTATAATGAATAAATATATATTTTAACTTTATAGACATACACCATAAAGTTTAATTTGGACCTCAATTATCATGACACCACACGTCAAATGCAAACCTTGGATGATTCCATTAAAGGGAGTATTGGCTGATATAATCTCTCACTCTATTAAACTCTTTGTCACATCTCTCCAATTTTCTTATTTTTAACCATCTGACACAATTATGTTGTTACCATTGAGCATGTTTACTTTACAAATTATTGTAAGAAGTTCAAAGTGCTTAATATAGTCCTCGTGGTATCAATATTTTTTCTTATCACTTTTTACTAGTTTGAATGTGTGTATCTACATATAAAAAGAAGTCAGCAAACACCTTACGGTGTTTACTAATTGAGAACAAATGGATAAGCTTCTTAGACATGTCTTGATAGTTGTTTAGATATAACCTAGGGAGCTTTATATACCAACACAAGGCCACATCTTTCAAGATTCTGGAAACAAGCTTGAACTCGAGATAATTTTTCTCCCATATGATCACCAAATGTGTATTGACGATGGTGGTGTGCTCACTAGTATCATTTTCTCGTCAAACTTCACTAGAGGAGGTGGGTTAAATTTTTCTAGGTTTAGGGCATCCCAAATCTCAGTAGATAGGGGTCGGGGATCCAAAACTCTATGCATTCCTTTGGTTTGCCATCTTGTCGTTTCTATTGTTGGATTTTATCAATGCTTGTTTGAAGGGTTGGGTTTTTGTGACACAATTCCTCTATAGCAGCTTGCATCTCCGCTAGGGCCTTTTGGGAGCAACTAGTTGATGAATTCTTTGTGGTCACCATTGTGAAGCAACAACTAGTTTGATCGAAATCTCTTGAAAAGGTGTGTTCCAAGAGTACTTTACCAGGCCCAACACCAACTGTACACGTGGGGAGTACAATAATGGTGACTTTGCATGCAATGTGCTAAGCAAGAGGTCTTTGAGGGCTATGATATATGGAAAAAGTAATCACATGGCCTAGTTTGTAAGTTTGGTATATGTAGCCTATGTTAACCTAACTAAATGTGCAGAGTCTTAAGGCTATAATATCGATAATGAGTCACACGACCCCGCTACGCTAGGTAGCATGGTGGGTGACTCAGTACCAACGATATAGTATGACATGGTGAATTTGCCCTTGCGCTTAACACATATGTTACCTTTCCTAGCCTCATGTTTGTCCTCTAGGTGCATCTCACATGGTAAAAGACAAATGGGCCGAAGTTGTTAAAATTACGTGAACTTAGGTCACAATATTTTTATAACAATTCTCAAACACGAATGCAATCCTCAAACTCGTAGTCTGAAGGAGCGAGATATTTAAAGAAAGACATAATAGTCCAACCTCATAAGTACAAATCATCGAAAATAATTCTTTAGCTATATATATATATATATATATATATATATATATATATATATATATATATATATATATATATATATATATATATATATATATATATATATATATATATATATATATATATATATATATATAATATTTGGTGAAAAATAATTTAATGTAGAAGGGATGAAAATATCACAATACTTTATTAAATCTAAAAGATTATATATAGTATATGTTTTTTTTTAAAAATGTATATAATATCCACTTTTAATATATAAAAGTTAACTACCACCACAATTATCATCTACTCCTAACTAAACCAATTTAGAGGCTAATTTTGTAACCCTAATGGTAATTTGACATTCCTAATTATTTTATTCCAATTAATTTAATATAACAGTAATAAATATATACATTCTAATATTTTGATTACACATTATTACTATTAAACACATACCAGCATTTAGAAATACATGAAAAACCTTTGGGATCTCTCTTCAGTTTCTGCATTCAAACTTTATTTTCCCATTTATTTATTTCTTCTATAACTAAACACTTTCACTCGTCTTTGAAATTCATTTCACGGCTTTTCGTTTGTCTTCCTCCGGTCTACGAATCCTCTGCAAATACAGGTTCGTTAGAATTATTGATTCATGAAGTGTAATCAACATTAAGAGAATTGAATATATAGAGATGATTTTAATAGATGTTGCGATATTCTCTAACCATGGAGGCTTTCAATATTGTCTTTTCAAATTTTAGCAGCTACTTGAATATTATTTTATCAATTTTATTTATTTGTGATGTTCTTTTTAAAAAATATGTATTAATATTTTGTCTTGATTATGAACAAAGTACACCATATTATATAGGATTAACATTTATATATTTCTAACGGTCATTGTTCCCTAAAATTTAAAACTTGCAAAAATTAATTCTCAATCCATTAATGCATGCGTCCCAAAAAAAAAATGGACGGGCAAACATAATATAGGTGTGAGCTCAAAACAATTGTGGATAATAATACCTAATAACTACATTAATTAAGAATTATATTTTTAATTAAGAATTATATTTTGTTGAGTTTAAATTATAATCAAGAATAATAATTAACTATCTCTAATATTATTTTAATTGATTGGCCTCTCTAACTTTAAATAACTAAAACATAGGTTAATTACTTGATTTTTTATTATTTAATTTACTTTTTAATTATTTCAATTTCATAAAATAGATTTTTAAGCCGACAAAGTGTAAAATCAAATTCAAAAAATTATTTTAATTTATATCATTCATTTGCATTGCATGATGAATAATTTATTTTATAAAACATTAAATTGTTTTTATTTTTAATTTTTACTATTCATTTGCATTGCATAAATTTTATTTAATATATTTTATTATAAATTAAATATTTATGAGAAAGATGAATAAATTAATCAACCCACTCAAATAAAAGTGCAAACAGAATTTAAGTTATGTTGTCAAGACAATATATATATATATATATATATATATATATATATATATATATATATATATATATATATATATATATATATATATATATATATATATAATAATAATTCTATTAAATTTCTTGGCCATCAATCATAGAATCGTTTTACGAAATATACAAGTAAAACAGACATGTCTGACAGGTCAAGACAACCTAATATTTCATGTTATATTTTAATTTAATATTAGGAATATGCAAATTAAAAGTTGCACATATTAATATATAAATGATATTTTTGAAAATTAATTCTATCAAATTTATTGATCTAGCTATTTAAAATATATGATTACGGGAATGCTTATAATAAGAGAGGAGTAGAGATGACAATGAGACTGATTTATTCACAAGTTAAAAACTCAAAACGTTTTATTCTTTTGTTGAAGCATATGTTTTGTTTCTTGAAATTCATTCCAATAAGGATAATATAGAGGATGTTGAAGTACATCTGGAGAATGATAATCATGTCAATGCACAACATTCTCATCCCAACATACAATATTATAATGCAGAGTTGTTTTTGGAGAAAGAAATCACAAGAGCATCAAAGGGAGGAAAAAATATCACGGTGATAAATCATATAAACCATTTAATAGTATTTTTCAGAATTTTTTCCATCTACTTGTGTACTAAATTTTGATTATGTGTAAACTGACAAAATTTAAATATTTTAGTATTTTCCAACTAAGATTGTTAGGAAAAGTTTATGCGCGCATCAAACTGCTCTAACCTTGATGGACCTTAATGAAATAACATACAATGATTGTGAGATTCTTAAAGGAAAAAGACTATATACTGAGATGTATCTTGGAAATAGTTGGTATGAGTATGCAAAGTCCAAAAATTTAAGTGTTGATGATGTCTTGATTTTTCATTACTGATCTGCTTCAGAGACGTTGTATGTTAACCTGATGAAAAAGCACCGAAAGACGATTTATAGAAGTAATGTATGAGGGTTTTGTGACTTCGTTTGTGTCATTTAGATGTTTAAATGTTTGTTTTAAGATAAGTTATTTTATGGTTATGTCAGTAGTTTTTATATCAAATGTTGAGGTTAATTTTTATGCTTCTCTTGAAATATAATTTAAGTACTATGAATATTAAGTAATATCTCAAGTTTAACTTCAGAAACATAGAATGATTTATGACTTTATTTCCGATATTCCACCTTCAAACAGAAAAAACAAATTATCTAATATCTTCAAACAAACAAAATAACTGTGTGCGGCTCGTGCAAACACACAAACCCTTTACTAATTTAATTAAAATATATCCTTTCTGTTTTAGTTTTTAGAGGTGAATCATATTTGATAATTTTTTTAATCTTAATTAGTTCATATATGCGAAGATAAAGAAATTATAAAAGCAATAAAATATTAGAAATTTTAAAAAGCAATTATGTTTTCAAGTTTGTTTGTGATCATGCTTATGCTGATTAAAAACCAAAACTTTTTGCTTACTTTTTATGTAATCTCATAATCAAAAATTTAGGTATGTTGTACAAGTCTAAAGTTGGGATTTTCATGGCAAAATATTCACCATTCAAAATAAGACATGCTCATGGGATCATGGAAACACATCATTGAAGCGCATGTAGACCCAAAAAGATGATAAACAATGAATGAATAGGAATATGTGTGTGCGTGTGTGTGTGTGACACGATGTGATCGATCTAGAATGGGGGTTAAATAAATCGTTTAAAATAATTTGTGCCTTTTTAAAATTATTTTTCAGAAATATATGTGAAATCTCCCGGAATCTCCAATCGTCTAAATGATCCTCTATTGAAAAGATAGGATATGCATAATCGTATGGGATAGAAAGACAAAGTAAGAATCAACGCATTTTACTCAATTGGTTAATCACTTATACACCCTCAATGAATATGAATTACTTCCAATGAGTTGATTAAGATAAATCTAAACACAATGAATAATTTGTGGATGAGTCAATTTGTCAAACATCTTATGAGCAAAGCACCTTAGGTTTGATTTACTGAATTGTAGCGGTGAGTTTTCTTGGATATCAATCAAAAGGATTGTTACCAATGTTGTGAAATGATCTCAACACACCACAATTTCTGTACATGGAGATTTGACATGTTATTTTTCACAAATTATAGTAGTCAAGTATGGAGATAAAGAAAAAGAAGAAGAACACATGATTTGTTAAGGCAGTTTCCCTTGTCGTCCTCGCGTAGGGTACGTCTGCCCTCAATTCTAGAATCTAGAATTGAGATACTTGATATTAAGTTGCAAGTGGTACAAGAGAAGAGATAGTTTAAAATACAAACAAATCAATGTTATTGATGTAACCGTCTTCTTCCCTTTCCTTGGTTTGAGAAAAACCAAGTGCCAAATTCTTAAAACAAACCTCAGGTTACCGCTACTTGATTAAGCAAATCCACCGTTTCTTAATCCTTTCACTCGGCTGATTTCGATCGCAAGAAATTTGACCCCAAATCTATCTTCACAATCCTCCGGTTACCGCTACTTGATTAAGCAAATCCACTGTTTCTTAATCCTTTCACTCGGGTGAATTCAATGAAGCAAAGACTTGTGCAAAAACCCCCGCACCAATTGGAATCTTGGAGGAGAAAATCCAAACGATTTTATTCAAGAACAACCCACAATTGCTAAACCCAAATCTGAATTGAATCCTTGATTTGAACTTTATCACCATAACACTTTTCTTGAATCAACAACCATGATTATGTGTAGATGTTGATTTTTGAGAAGAGAGGATGAAGATGATAAGCACTATGTGTATCTTTCACTAGTTCTTGTTGACTTCAAATGATGATGCACAATGAATATATATATATATATATATATATATATATATATATATATATATATATATATATATATATATATATATATATATATATATATATATATATATATATATATATATATATATATATATATATATATATATATATATATATATATATATATATATATGTGTGTGTGTGTGTGTGTGTGTGTGTGTGTGTGTGTGTGTGTGTGTGTGTGTGTGTGTGTTACCTAATAGTCAAGACCCAAAAGCATAGCAGAAAAACATGTGAAAGAAGCGAGTGGTCGACTCAAGCAGAAAGGGGGGTCAACGCGACACAACCCGCAGAAGAAGGAAATCCATTTTGAACTGTAGTGCATCGACCACTTCAGGGCTTACGTCGATGCAATCTTTAAATATTTTGATTCCCAGGTTGAGTGGACCGGAAAGGTCGACGTGACACATCTAGCAGGTAGAGGAAAACATTATGAAGTATAGTGTGTCGACTGCTACAGGGATTGCATCGATGCAATAGTTGAATATTCTGATTTCCAGGTTGAGTCGACTGGAAGTGTCGATGTGATATATCCAGGGTTTGTTTGAAAGTGATGAGTCGACCGCACATATCTTTGAGTCGACGCACATATTGAATTTTCTCAAAAATAAATGTTTCTGGAGATCTTCATTCCAACCATTCCACAAAAAAATTGTTCATAGGACCAACCCAAATTGAGAGTGAGTAATAATCGTTTTAACATCATTAAAATACTTATAGAGGGACCTTTCCCTCACATACTCCCCCTTTTTGATGATGGCAAAACTTTGAATTTGTGCTCAAATATGCTCCCCCTGAATTTTTGCATTCCGTAAAGCACCTCTTACAAGCTACATATAATCTTATGTATATTCACTTCTCCCCCTTTAACAACATCAAAAAGAAAAAAAAAATGAGGTCAAGAGTAACAAAATTATTCAAATGCAAAATCATCATCTATTTGTAACTTAATACACTAACAATCATTCACATAAAATGAGATTAGTGCGGATCATTATTTAGTATATTACATACCAAATGAGAATAAGATACGAAACAAACACAAAGTAGGTTTGATAGTTAATAAAGATAAATGCATAAGCTTAACAAAAAAAAAGCAACTTAAGGCCTTAAACAGAATTACACACAGACACAAATCAATTATCTAGGTTGTCGTTGTCATGGATTTATGGAGCATCCGGTGAAAGGTTTGGAAAATGTTG
Organism: Vicia faba; assembly: GCA_948472305.1. Lineage (NCBI taxonomy): Eukaryota > Viridiplantae > Streptophyta > Magnoliopsida > Fabales > Fabaceae > Vicia > Vicia faba. The sequence continues at coordinate 1,374,720,262 of OX451735.1, read as the reverse complement.
AAGGAAGGTGGATTGGAAGGAGGCAAGGTTTTAAGCATGTGATTGAAGCATGCCATGTAATTTGGAGTACCTCTGAGCTTGGACATTTGAATAGGTTGAAAAAATTTCATTTTGGACTTTAACAAGGTTGTAGAGGTTTGAGATCCTCTCATTTTGAAGGAATGCATCTTCCTTTTGTTGGATCTGCATTTTCTCCAATAGAGCTATCACATTTGAGTTGTTGTCTTGAGGAGCTTGGGCATCCTCGTCCATATTTGCTTCACCTTCTTCTTCCTCAAACTCTTCTTATTCTTCATTATCATCATCTTCACTATCACTGTTTTGGAACGTAACTGAAGTACTTCTCATAATGTAACTGTATCTTTGTTCTTTGTGATCCCATTCGAAGCCCATTAAAGTAAGTGATTTCTTTGTACATTCTAGATCAAAAGACATACCGACATAAGGGATTCCTGGAACTTTAATATTTTCTCGATTCATAACTCTTTGAATGAAGGAGGGATAGTATAGAGTGGCACCTCTTCCTAAATTGTGCAGATCAAACATTCTACTAGCAAAATAATATGGCCAACGAACCTTTATCTTATGTTTCAAAACATAAATCAGTTGAACCTCGACTTTATCTACACGAGAGAGACCTCCCTTCTTGGATCGAATAATGTGGCAAACGATCCAAAAGAGAATTCTTTCAAATGGAGCTAGGGCACCAGTAGTTACAGATCTTGGAAATAAGTCACTATTCACAATTCTGTCATTGTAAGGCTTCTTAAGCATGGAGTTTAAAGGTGACTTGAATTCATAGTTAGGAGCAAGAACAGTATCAAAAATCTTAATAGCATCAGAGTCAATTGGCCACATACCAAACAGATCTTTCCAGACATGAGAGCTCACCATATAATATTTGTTGTTGATTCTATACTTAAATTCAAATCCTCCAAACTTTCCTTGCATGCCCGCATAGAACAATTTGACTAAATACTCATTATAAGGGGTATCACACTCAAGATATAAGTGGAATTTCTGAAATCTTAGCAATTCTATGATTTCAGGTAGATGCATGTGACCCAAAGTTTTCAGATATAAAGTTGATTGCCTAACTATACTTCTCTTACCCAAAGTTTCTTCAAAAGTACTAGCAATATCATCAGAGAGAAGTGAAAGGGCAGTTACCTGAATATCAGAAGGAATACTGGAGGAGCTTCCTCTGAAGGTTCTCTTTTTTGTTACCCTTGAATCCATTTGAGGAGTTTCTTAAGATAGATTTTGATGTTTAAGGTTTTGAGAGAAATGGGTATTTTTAGAAACAAATATAATATATGAGATTCACGAAACAGGGATGCAAATTTTTACGCGATGTGTTGACCGCTTATAGAGCTTTGAGTCGACACAAACATAATTCTAATTAATGTTGAGTGTGTTATTTGGTACGCTTCGATGCATGCATGCTATGAGTCGACTCAATATTAAAGATGTTTGATTTCATGTAGCTTTTTCAATTGATTTCATGCAGTTAATATAACAAGTAGAAGCCTTATGCATTTAACAATAAAGAATAAAGTAGAGCAAGTTTAGCACTTACACATAGTCAAGAATAGAAAATAGATGGGAACGATATTACCTTCATGAAGATTGATGAGAGCTTTCGCTAAAAATATCCATAAGTGCATCAAGCATTAAGAGAATATGTCCAATAAAATAAGGAGCATGCAACTTAATTAAGTTGAAACCTATCTGAGATATTGAGAACACCAAGTTCCCTACGAATGTGAAAGAAGGGTTCTGTTGTGAGTGGTTTAGTAAAAATGTCGGCAAGTTGATTTTTGCTATCAACATGCTCGAAAATGACATCCCCATTTTCCACATGATCCCTTAGGAAATGATGTCTAATCTCAATATGTTTTATGTGAGAGTGCAAAATCGGATTTTTGGTTAGGCTGATGGCACTTGTATTGTCACAAAAGATAGGAATGCGATCAAGTCAGACATTGAAGTCGAGCAATTGTTGCTTGAGCCACAAGATTTGGGAACAACAATTACCGACTGCAACGTATTTTGCTTTGGCGGTTGACAAAGCAACAAAAACTTGCTTTTTGCTATGCCAACTGACCAAAGAATCTGAAAAGAAATGACAAGTACCACTAGTGCTTTTCTTATCCAATTTGCACCCGACAAAGTCGGAATCGGAAGAGCCAACCAAAGAACAATCACTACCCTTGGAGAACCAAAGTCCATACTTAGTTGTACCACTGAGATACCTAAGTATGCGCTTTACGACTTTCAAATGTGACACCTTAGGAAATGATTGAAACCAAGCACACATGCAAACACTAAACATGATATCTGGACGAGAAGCCGTAAGATAGAGAAGGGAACCAATCATACCTATATACCTTTTTATATCGACGAGTTTACCGTTTTCATCTCGGTCTAGGTTCACGGCCGTAGGCATAAGAGTATCGATTGCTTTTGAGTTTGTCATGTCGAATCGCTTGAGTAAGTCAAGGAAATATTTTGTTTGGCTTATGAATGTTCCTTCATTTAGTTGCTTGACTTGAAGTCCAAGGAAGAAGTTTAACTCCCCCATCATGCTCATCTCAAATTATCCCTTCATTAGCTTAGAGAATTTCTTGACCAAAGATATGTTAAAAGAACCAAAAATTATGTCATATATATAAAATTGAACTAAAATAAAATGTTTCCATTCATGTTTAATAAAAAGGGTTATGTCAACCTTTCCTCTTGAGAATCCTTGATCTAGTAAGAATTTTCTAAGACGTTCGTACCAAGCCCTAGGGGCTTGTTTAAGACCGTATAGCGCATTGTGATACGGTGGCAGAACCGGAACTGTTTGAATGTTGGTTTGCATTTTGCATTTTTTGTTCGCAAAATGTCGCGGTAAGCAAGAGTCGCCATCGACTTTTATTTTATCCAACTGGAAAGGAAAAAAGCACAGGAAAATTCATTTTTCGAGATTTTGAGTACGGGGGGTAGATTATAGAAAGGGAAGGTATTAGCACCCTTTCTATCCATGGTTTTCCATGGGCTCTTAGGTACTTGCTCATCATTTTAAATTTTCTTCTGTGTTTGTGTGATTGATTTGAAAAAAATTTGTTTGACTTTGATTTAACTCTTGCTTCTGCCTTCAAGAGTGTTACGAAGTTGTTTTGAAAACTTTGTTTGAAAAGAGTGTAAGTGTGAAAAGTTTGTTTGTTTTGAGCAAGTACCTACTAGCATCTACCTACTCGAAAAAAGAATTGTTCTATGTTCGTTTCCTTTAGACAACGCTATCCTACTATTAGTGAGTAGGTAGCACCATCGTTGGAGTTTTAAGGGTCAATTTGAATGGGACATACGATCACTAAAGCAATGTTAGGACGTCTTAGAAATAATCCTAATGTCTTAAGATCAATATTCGAGGCAACAATTCCGAGGCAACCTTTCCGAGGCAACTTTGATCTTTGAGACAAAAGAGCGACCACTAAAATACCCTATACTTAATGATCGTTTACCGAAGGCAACCGAAGTGGGAGTACACCCTAGGAGTGCGCATGTGCGAGTGATTCAATTTCAAGTTTATTATCTTTGCACATTTAGGGTTTGCTAACTGTTTTAAAGTTTACATACATTCTTGTCATGCATCCCTATTATTCATACATCTAACAGTTAATATTTTGCGGAAGTTAAAATGCGGAAAATAAAGCTAAGCTATTACAAGGCTTCGGGTATTAATTACATAGCCAAAAATAACCCGTAAAAAAACGATAAATGAAAAGAAAAAGTCCTAATTAATCTATTACATCCCATGAGCAATTACATCAATATGGTAAAAAAATAAATAAACGCGCGATGAATAGAGAACGAAGGGAAATTAGGGTTTTGACCCCGTCTAACCTAATTACAAGAAAAAAATTATTTTTGTTGTTTTTGATTATTTTTAAGAAAAAGAATAAAGTTTTTAAATTAAATACAAATCTAATTAGTAATTAAATTAATTTAACGAAAATAATTTACATGACCTATTTTTATATTTTTGGTTATTTTTTAAAGAAAATAGAAAATAAAATTAAACAAACCCTAATCCCTAACTTAGTTTAATTTATTTACAAAATAATTAAAGTTACCCTAAAATTAAACAAACCAATTAAATTAATTTTTGTATAAAAAATAAATTATAAATCTAATTGGATGAAAATATTATTTATGTGATTTTATGGTTTTTTATGAAAAAAGAATTAATTTTTAGGTTAGTTAAAATAAATAAATTAATTAATTAAGAAAATAAAAAGAAAAAAGGAAAAGAGATATGGGCCTGAGAAATCAGCAATTTGATGGGGGTGTGAATAGCAATTTCTGGGCCCAAAACAAGCAGACCCACGTTGACTCCATGGACTCCATGCTGCACGTTGACTGGGGTGTATCATGGTCATCACATGATGACCATCAGATCTGGCTTCCTAGACATCTGGTTGGTTGGATGATGAGGGTACATGGTGGTCTCCCTGCTATACACGCGCCTGATCATTTAAAGAAAAATAATGTGAAATAATGGGGGGAACCTGGGATTCGAACCCAGGCCCCATAGCCTTTTCCACTCACCTTCACCCCAACTGAGCTACGCGCTTGCTTTGTATATGAAACAACAATAAATCAATATATAAAAAACATGCAAAAATCCAAAGTTATCTGCGCGTAAATTCTAATGGGCGAATAGGGTGATGCCACGCCTTCATCCCTGTCCTCTCTCCGTGGCTAAAAGGTTCAGTGACCTTTACCTACGGACGAATGTCTGTAGCTATATACCCTGGATATCTCAAAATCACACACATGCATAAAAAATGAAACCTAATGCCATGAATCAACTCGCCTTGGCTTGCTGAGCATCATGGTGCCCTTCTTGGGGGCCAATTTTTCCTGCATAAAAAAGACCTAAAATGAGACCAGAAAACCTAGCAATGGCAGATTCCAGTATAGCCAATAAAAATGCCATTAATTGTTATAGATAGCTTGCAAATGCTTCAAGGAACAACAATATATGAACGATTCATGTTGTAGGTGCCAAAATAACGTGATTCGATTTCAAGAAAAGTTCAAGGTCGTGAATCACTTACATTGAGTTTTAGCGCAGGAAAATGCTTGTTCTTGATTGGTATGGATTTCTTGCAATCCCATGAAGCGAATGAGATGGCTAGGGGACCTTGAAAACGCCTGGAAGTACAAAATCGAATCATCACTTTCTTTGAATTTTTTCAAGTTTGGTTATGCCTTTGTGCGCCTCCTAATCTTGTTCTTTCTGGCTGCAAATGTTCACTATATACCAAGGAATGAATTAGGTTTACAAAATTCCATTCAATCTTTGTCAATTATGGCTTTTGATCTTGATTTGATTCACTTGAAAATCTTTCCAAAATAGGCCAAAATCAATCTTTTTGTGCCCACCTATGCCTTGCACGAATTGATTTACTTGCTAGCTGGATGTAGGACCTGAAATATGCACAAGATCTTGAGGTTTCAATGATTTGGATTTTTTCATGATTTGTTTTGATTTAAATGATTTAATTGAAATAAAAAATCAAAATAAATAGAAAAAATAAGATAAAGACAAATGGAAAGAGCTGGGGCTCGTGGACCATGCTACCAACTTAAAACAAGTACAAAAAGTTAGGCCCATTTAGCAAAAATTGCAATTTGAGGCATTTTTTACTTTTGGCAGTTTTGCAAAAAAGGTCAACTTCACCAATGCATAACTTCCTCAATTTTGACTCTTTGAAGGTGTTCTTAGACTTTTTAGAAATCTTGATATGTCCTATAAGCAACCCTTTTAGTCTCATCTCAATTGGGTCTCCCATGGTCATGTATGAAGCTTTGACATAAAAGGTATTTTTGTTGACTTTTCAAAATGACCTATAATGTCCAAATTCATAACTTCTTGTGAGTGCATATTTTGAACTTTGGAGATGAATATGAATTGTAGGTAATTTCATACTCTTAAAAATGAGCTTTGGATGGGTCATTTCTCATAAAGTATGAGAAAGTTATGCTTGGTCAAATTTGAGTTGACTTTCCCTACAAAACCCTAATTTAGCAACTTTTGGGTTTTGATGAATTATGGGAAATCCTTGATGAATCATGATCAACCCTTGATCAAATGATAAATAATACTTCAAAATGAGGATGTTGACCAAAAATATTGAAGTTTGACTGTATGTGGGCCACAGTTGACTTTTGCCCTAGCATAGTCGATTTTCAGGCCTTTGAGCAATTGACTGAGCAAAATTTCTCTGTAGGGCTTGAAACTTGACATAGATAATCTTGAGAACATATTAGTACAATGGTGAGCATTTGGGGTCCCTTGGACTCAAGCATCTTGATGCAACATGAAACCCTAATTTGAGGTAGACTGCCTTAGGAGAGAGTTTGTCTGATAAACCCTTAGACTTCCTTGAGCAATTTGAGGACCTTACTTGAAATGTATTGAGAAATATGGGAGGGCAGATTTTGGGGTACAACAGCTGCCCCTGTTAAATCTTCTTAAACTTGAAGATTTAGATTGGCTTGTCTGCCTTTCGTGATCTGAAGGTTGAAGATGATTGAACACTAGAGTGCCCAGAAATTTACATTCGTATGAAGTGGTATTCATCTTTTGATGTCGGGAATGGGCTTATAGATGCCATTTGGAGATTGATGACGGGAGATGGGCTTAAATATGTCATCCGAAGGAGTGTCGATCGCATAAGAGATTCCTTAGCGAGAGCTTGTATATCTGTTGTTGAGGAAGATTCCGCTAGGGAATGTTGGTCTCTGTCTTGAGAAAAAGTTGAATTTTAGGAGCTTCGGTCGTCTGTTATTCTACTGGGAAATCATCTCTTGGTCGAAGAGGTGAAAATGAACTACTATCTGGTCGTAATCCAGGCTTCATAGTGATAAGACCGACTGTTATTTGGTCATAATACAGGCTTTACAGTGACTTACTGGGGAGATGAGATTAAGCTTGCTATCCAGTCGTAATCCAGGCTTCGCAATTTCTCAATTCTTATCAGGTTGTAATCCAGGCTTCAGAAAGAATTCAATTATTATCCGGTCGCATCCGGGCTTTAACTTGAATTTAGGGCACACTAATATCTGGTCGACTCCGGGCTTCTTAGTAATCGTCCAGGTAAAATTGTTATTTGGTCAAAATACAAGCTTCGCAATGTCTTGTACCGCTATCTGGTCATAATCCAGGCTTCACGATGTTTCATACCATTATCTGGTCGAATCCAGTCTTCATGGTGTCTTGTACTGTTATCTGGTCGAATCCAGTCTTCACAATACCTCACTTCTTATCTGGTCGAAATCCAGGCTTCAGAAGAAATCAAGTGGTTATCCAGTCGCATCCGGGCTTCCATCTGATTTTAAGGCCTACTAATATTCGGTCGACTCCGGGCTTCATAGTAATTGGCCGGGTAGACTGCTATTTGGTCGAAATTCAAGCTTCACAATGTCCCTCACTGTTATCTGGTCGTAACCCAGGCTTCAGTGTATTTACCGCTATCTAGTCGTAATCCAGTCTTCACGATGTATCATACCGCTATCTGGTCGTAATCCAGGTTTCACGATGTCTTATACCATTATCTAGTCGAATATAGGCTTCATGGTGTTTGGGGAAATCAAGATATTATCCGGTCGAATTCGGGCTTCATAACTTGCGTTAAAGATATACCACTATCTGGTCGTAATCCATGCTTCGTAGTATTCTTGGCTGCTATCTGGTCGTAATCCAGGCTTCACAATGTCTTCTACCATTATCTGGTCGAGTCCAGGCTTCATGGTGTCTTGTATTGTTATCTGGTCGTAATCCAGGCTTCACAATAACTTGCGGAGCTGTTATCTGGTCGATTTCTGGGCTTCACGACTTATGTTTATGATATACCACTATCTGGTCGAGTCCGGGCTTCATGGTGTCCTTGTATTGCTATCTGGTCGTAATCCAGGCTTCACAATAACTTGTTGGGGATTAAACTATTATCCAGTCGAATCCGAGCTTTATAGCATGGGATAAACCACTATTTGTCGAGTCTAGGCTTCGCGGTATTCTGATACTGTTATCCGGTCGTTCTCCGGGCTTCATAATATGATAGAGGAATCAAGATATTATTCGGTCGTACCCGGGCTTCATAGCTTGAACTTTGTGAGAATTTGATTGTATCTTTTCCTGAAATGTAAAGGGTTAGTCGTATGTAATGCCATGATGCATGACATGTATCGAGCAATGATGTTCTCAAAATAAATGAGACTGTGTTGTATGGTGTGTATATGCATGTCATGATGTATGGATGTGTAATGTCTTTACGATGTTCTCTAACTGGGGAAAATAAATCCCAGACCGCTGCTGGAGAATATAAAGAGTTTCGCTCGCTGGGGATAACGACCGAAGGTGACTTGAGAATAAATTAGCGGGAGAATAACTCTGCATGAGAATAAACTGATGAGAAAATGACTCTGTGGGGAAGAGGTACTCTGTAAGAAGGTCCGCTGATTTGGAGAAATAACCTCGGCTATGGATGAATTACCGTTGCTGGCGGTAATGAACTCTGTCGAGGATAAATTTATGTTTGTGGAAGAAATAAACTCCAATGGGGATGGTCTTCCATCGTTGGTGATAGACGAACTCTGCTTGGGGAGAATCTTACCGACTCATTCGCGATTGCGAACCTCAGCTGGGGAGAGTTGTGTCCTGTTCGGGAAAGCTAACATCATTGTCTTTGGACACTTTTTACTCTGTGGGGAGTGTATGCATTTTTAGTCATATTCTCGAACTGGGTCTATCCCTGTACCTGGTGAATAGAGCAACTGTAAGCCTTAGACATTTCTCGTTTGCCCCTGTTTCTAGAATTACGAGTAATCGTCTTTTGTTTTGCATGTAAATATTTTATGAGCAGCAATTATTGTCAAATGCATATATCAAAAATGAACCATTGGATGTTCTTGCAAAACAAAACAGAAAAAAGAAAAATAATTTGAAATTATTGTAAAAATGAATCGTATTGATTTTGAAGTTGGCCTGTAATAGGCGTTTTGTACAAGAGGCTGACGTCCTAGTAAGAAAACGCCGCCGAAAGATGAATTATACAATTTGTGAAAAACAAAGAAAAACAGCTATGTGAACAATCCCACTGGGTTCCAACTCTGCTATTGCCTTTATATTTTCGAGCGTCTCATCACTTTGCTACTTAGTTGAAGGTAGATCAGATTGATTGGTGCCGTCTGAGCTTGATAGTCGATACTGGAGTCTGGTTGCAAGATGATCCAATGAGACATAGTGTTATGCTTTGATCCCTAATTTTTTCCTGGACCGCCCTTTCGGGTTTTCAGTCCACCGGGATACCCTTTTTTGCCCAAGCCGCCTTTTCAGGTTTTCGACTTACCGGGTGTACAGTTTTTTCATTTTCATCCCTTATTTTTGCCCAAACCCTTTTGGTTCGCCGGGAAGCCCTTATTTTTGCCTTGGCCAGTCGACCTAGCGGGTCTTTGATTATGCGTAGTATTTTTTCACTATGTCAGCATTGACGGGGTGAGGAAGGTCGTCACCGTCCATGGTGGTTAGAATCCTAGCTCCTCCCGAGAAAATGTTCTTAACCACAAATGGCCCTTCGTACGTAGGGGTCCATTTTCCCCTGGGATCACCTTGTGGCAGGATAATGCGTTTGATTACCAGATCCCCGACATGGTACTCTTGTCGTCTGACTTTCTTGTTAAAAACCTTGATCATCCGCTTTTGATACATTTGACCATGACAAATAGCAGTAAGTCTCTTTTCATAGATTAAGTTCAACTGATCAAGTCGGGTTTGGATCCAGTCATCTTCGCTCAAACCTGCATTCTTCATAATCCAAAGAGAGGGTATCTGGACTTTGATAGGCAGGACCGCCTTCATGTCGTACACCAGAGAATAGGGTGTTGCCCCTGTTGACGTTCGCGCTGAGGTACGGTACCCATGAAGAGCGAATGGTAACATCTCATTCCAGTCTTTGTATGTCACTGTCATCTTCTGCACAATCTTCTTGATGTTCCTATTTGTTGCTTCAACAACCTCATTCATCTTCGGCCGGTAAGTAGAAGAGTTGTGATGTTGTATCTTAAACTGTTTGCAGAGCTCGGTGATCATTGTATTGTTGAGATTTGTACCATTGTCCATAATGATCATCTCTGGTACACCGTATCGACAGATCAGATTGTGTCGGATAAACCGCGCCACTACGTTCTTGGTCACTGTAGCAAAGGAAGCTGCCTCAACCTATTTCATAAATTAATCAATTGCTGCCAGAATGAAACGATGCCCGTTAGACGCGGTAGGTCTAATCTCGCCAATCATATCGATGCCCTACATTGCAAAAGGCCAAGGAGTTGCCAAAACATTCAGAGGAACGGGAGGTATATGCACCTTATCATCATAGACTTGGCACTTATGACAGGTCCGAGAATGCTGATAACAATCGGCTTTCATAGTGGACCAATAATATCCTTCCCGTAGGATTTTCTTCGCCATAGTATATCCACTGGAATGAGTCCCGAAAGTGCCTTCATGTAACTCTGCCATAATCCTTTCTGCCTCACTCTTTCCCACACATCACAGTAAGGTCAAGTCATGGTTACGCTTGTAAAGGATACCATTACTAATGAAGAACTTCGCAGTGAACCTCCTCAGAATCTTCTTATCATTAACAGATGCACCCTCAGGGTATTCTTGAGCCTCAAGATACCTCTTTACCTCATAAAACCAGGGTTTATCTACTACCTCTTCAGTCTCAATATCACAACAATGTGCGGGTTTGTCCAACCTCTCAATGGTAATCTGGGGAGCTTCATTGTCCCACCTGACTTTGAACATAGAAGACATGGTAGCTAGCACGTCCCCTAACTGATTCTTCTCTCTGGGGAAATGTTCAAAGGTTATCTCCTTGAAGTGTGGAAGCAATGTCAGTACATACTCTTTGTAAGGAATAAGATTTGGGTGTTTCGTATCCCATTCGTCTTTGATCTGACTGATCACGAGAGCGGAATCTCTGAATACACTCAAGAACTTAATCCTTAGGTCAATAGTTGCTCAGAGGCCCATGATACACGCTTCACACTCCGCCATATTGTTGGTGCAGTTAAAACATAATCGGGCAGTGAACGGAGTATGACAGCCTTCAGGAGATATAATCACGGTGCCAATGCCATTACCCAACGCGTTTGAGGCTCCATCAAAATACATAGACCATCGGGATCCCTCCTCAGGTCCTTCATCCGGTCCAGGTGTTTCATAGTCAGTTACCAACATGATGTTCTCATCCGGAAACTCGAAATTCATAGACTGGTAATAACCCACGGCCTGATGTGCCAAATGATCTTCCAACACACTCCCCTTGATTGCCTTTTGGGTTGTGTATTGGATGTCATACTCAGTCAAGATCATCTGCCATCTTGCTATTCTTCGGAACAAGGCGGGTTTTTCGAAGATATACTTGATTGGATCCATCTTTGATATCAATAGGGTAGTGTGAGTCAGCATATACTATCTCAACCAGCGAGTAGCCCATGCCAAAGCGCAGCAAGTTTTCTCGAGCAGTGAGTATCGGGTCTCACAGTCGGTAAACTTTTTTCTAAGGTAGTAAATAGCATGCTCTTTTCGGCCAGACTCGTCATGCTGCCCCAGCACACACCCCATTGAACTATCCAGCACTGTCAAGTATAAGATCAAAGGTCTTCATTCAACTGGAGGCATCAGAATAGGTGGCTCTTGGAGGTACTCCTTGATTCTTTCGAAAGCGGCCTGACATTCATCATTCCATTTTACCACTTGATCTTTTTTCAACAGCTTGAAGATTGGCTCACAAGTCGTAGTCAGGTGTGAAATGAATCGGGCAATGTAATTCAGACGTCCCAAAAAGCCTCTTACTTCCTTTTCTGTTCGGGGAGCTGGTATCTCCTGTATAGCCTTCACCTTTTCAGGATCCACCTGAATACCTTTATCACTAACGACGAAACCCAACAGCTTACCAAACCTCACTCCGAAGGTGCACTTGTTCGGATTTAACCTCAGTTTATACATCTTCAACCTGTCAAATAGTTTCTGAAGATGGTCAAGGCGTTCTTCTTCAGTTTTGGACCTTGCAATCATGTCATCAACATAAACCTCAATCTCATGGTGAATCATGTCGTGGAACAAAGCGACCATGGCACACTGATATGTTGCCCCAACATTCTTCAACCCGAAAGGCATTACCTTGTAACAGAAGGTGCCCCACTGCGTAAACAGAAGGTGCCCCACTGCGTAACGAAGGTTGTCTTCTCCATGTCCTTGGGAGCCATCTTAATCTGATTGTAACCAGAAAAAACATCCATAAAGGAGAAGACCTTATGTTGCACGGTGTTGTCAACCAGAACATCAATATGAGGCAGATGGAAATCATCCTTGGGGCTTGCCCTGTTCAGATCTCTATAGTCTACAAACATACGTACCTTACCATCTTTTTTCAGCACTCGAACCACGTAGGCAACCCACTGCGGATAAGAAGTAACAGCTAGAAAACCAGCATCAAACCGTTTCATGACCTCAGCTTTGATTTTCTCAGACATCTCGGGGCGCATGCGGCGAACCTTCTGCTTTACTGGAGGACAATCTTCTTTGGTTGGCAGGTGGTGAACCACGATACCAGTGTTCAAACCAGGTATATCTTCATAAGACCAGGCGAAGATCTCAACATAGTCATGTAGCATCTGTATCAACTGTTGCTTGACACTAGGCTCCAGATTCGCACCTATCTTTACCTCTTTCCTGTCTTCTTCTGTACCCAAATTCACTGATTCCACTGGCTCTTCATGCGGCTGTATGGCCCTATCTTCCTGAAGTAACAGTCTAGCAAGCTCTCCAGGCACTTCACAATCATCCTCACCTTCGTCCTCGGCTTGGTTTATCGGATTTTCAAAGCCATAACTGGAAGTAGCAGAGTCGTTATCAATGGGATCTAGAGTGGATGTGGATCTGCATTATGATATGTGAGTGAGTGTAAGACAAATAGCTGTTTTGATAAAGTGCAAGATAGAAAAGAAAAACAGGGTGCGTAAAATTTATAATGCAAGAAAACGTCCAATGCTTTATTGATGATATATGAAAATGACAAATAATAAGCACTCACAAACAAAGCCAAAATGCCTCGGGCAAGGCATCGGGCCGTAAAGTTTTAAATTGTCTGTTACAAATCTCAAAACAAAAGTCTATTACTGTGTAATAAAAGAAACGGGCACGAAGTCCTTCTCCGTCCAATTGTTCAAGCCACCGTTGGTAGTCGGGTAAATCCAGCTGTCGATATCTGACTTTCTTCATCATCTTCGATTGCATTCACTCCCGGATTACTGATGCACAGAGGAGGTCTTCCAATCCGCGCGCACCGAATAACCCTTTGAGCCTCTGTAGTAAATCCCAAACCAAACTTGTCAGTTTTATGTGCGAAGTCAGGGAGCGGGCCCCAATTTGTACACCCACCTTTTTCAATCACAGCTCTGGCATCCTTGAGGGAAGCCATCTTCATTGGAGGTTTGTCAATAGCAACTTCAGTCGACGCAAAAGTTTTGGGGACCTCTTCAAAGTTCTGACACGGGGTTTCGATGAACTCTCCATCCATCTCCACATAGATAAAGGAATTAAGATGACTTACCATGTACTCCTCCTCACCCTGCACCGTAACAATCTTCCCTTTTACTAGATATTTCAACATCTGATGGAGCGTAGAAGTTACTGCCCCAGCCTTATGAATCCAAGGGCGACCCAACAAGCAAGAATAAGATGGTCGGATATCCATCACATAGAACGTAGATGCAAAAGTCTGAGAGCCAACTTTAATAGGGACATCCACCTCCCTGTGCACCATCCTTTTGGACCCATTAAAGGCCCTAACCACAATATTACTTGGCTTCATAACCAAACCTTCACATTCCAGATGGTCTAGCGCTTTCTTTGGAAAAACATTTAACAAGGACCCAGTATCCACCAGCACGTGAGCCAAAGTAGTGCCCCTGCACTCAATCGAGACATGCAGAGCATCATTATGATTTCTTCCTTTGGCAGTCAGATCTGTGTCGGAGAAACCCAACCCGTTGTCAGCGGTCAAACTAGCTACATAGTCTTTGAATTGATCAACAGAGGTTTCCTGCGGTACATGCGCAGTCTTGAGGAAAGCAATTAAACCCTTTGCATGGGCTTCTGAACATAATAACAAGGATAACATGGATATTTTCGATGGGTTTTTCCCCAGCTGCTCGACTACGTTGTAGTCACTTTTCTTGATAATCTTCAAAATTTCCTCTATCTCCTGCTTAGAGGTTTCTACAATGATCTTCTTAGGCGCCTCCGTCCGGGCAGGCCCACCTATAACTTCTTTGCCCCGAGTGTCGGATGACTCGGCGACAGGGGTGAAAATCGGAGTAAGAATCGAAACAGTAGCTAATGAACTGGTAGATGGAATGGCAACAAGCTTTTGAACAGTCGGAGGGGAAATCTCAGGGGAGAAGAGTCTTCCACTTCTGGTGACCTTGATAGACCCGACAATATTGCTGACATCAGCATCAGCCTCTTCAACCTTCAAGTCTTGTTTGATCCCATGATAATACACATCAGCCCCATAGTGCCATGGGACAGCCTTATCTGAAGTGTATGGGATAAGACCAGGAATAGTAATGATTAATGGAGCAACTCATGGAAAAGATGTAATCCTAACAGGCTTTCTCGAGGAAGCCTTAAAAGGATTGGCGGAAATGTTTATGATGGAAATATCTTCAACAGGAATCAACGGAATCAAAGTTTTCTCGAACAAGATCTCTTTGTTATCCATCAGGCACTGAACACCCGATTTTAGTAGATAGCAACCAGCAGGCAGGATGGAACATAGGTGGCAACCTTCACCACAGCCCGGAAATAAACCGGCCAAAAATAGATTCTTCTTAACGGTCATCAACGGAGTAGAAATGTCTTCCACGGAGGTGTAAGTCTAAGAGTGCCTAAGAGGGGGGGTGAATTAGGTATATAAAAATTTATTCGGTTTTATGAGAATACTTGTAGTAATTTATGGTTAAGTGTTTGAAGGTTTTTGATTATATCTTATCTTTTCTTGATTATGGTGATGAAAAACGATAAAAGCAGAAAAGTAAAGAACACGGTGATATATCCTGGTTCCCCTCACAATCCGAGAGTACTCCAGTCCCCTTTCCAACACGAAAGAGATTTCACTATAGTTTAGAATGATTGTACAGCCTATGCTTACTATCTAACCTATAGGGTGACCAAAGGTTCTTAACACCTTTAAGGTCAAACAAACACTAATGTGAATGAAGAACAATCCTCTTCAAATCACAACACTTACTTATAACAATCCTGGATAGTAAGGGAATACTTTCTTTTTGTAATACAATGATTTATTTGAAAGAGATGGAGAGCACTATCAATCTTTGATTGATCTTATTCTTTAAGAAAGAAACAATTCTCAAGCAATGATTATAAATGTTCACAATGAATGTATGAAACTTGTAATGATTTCTTAATGAAAATGTATATGGCAAGTTTCACAAAATTTATGATTTGTAAGAACACTTGAAAGTTTGTAAGAATATGCAAATTTGAATGATGAAAATTGTTAATTGAAGAAAGTTATTTGAATTTGAAAATCTGCACAATTTATAATGTCACAAATACCTCTTCATTCATGCCATTTGATATGAAAAGATGCAATGCAATCATGAAAGAATACCATTTGAATTATGTTCAAAAAACAAAAGAAAATCTGTACTGGTTCGCTGGGAACCGGTTCCGACCCAGGCAGAACCCGGTTCTTAGTGAACGTTATAACCCAGAATTCAAAAATAACACGCAGGAATCGGTTCCCCTATAGGTACAACCCGGTTCCTGGTACAAATTCCAGGGAAGTGATTTTTGAACAAGTGTGGAACCCGGTTCCCTGTTAGGTAGGAACCGGTTCCTGAAAGTTTATTTTCAAAAAATCCTTTTAAAAAAGATCTCAAACATAGTTTTTCTTATTGTTAAAAATGTGGGATATGTATATGATTATGAATGCATATTTGTGAACATCTATATTCAAGTTTAAGAATTATTTATACCTTTTGACATTTGTTGTTTCTTTAATAATTCTTCTTCTAATCTTCAAGACTTGTAACAAGGTTTTATATGATATTGATAAACTTTTTGCACATCCTTTGAATGTTGATATCCATGTTGTCTTCATCAAAACCAATGCTTTACACATGACTTGAGAAGCTTGCAATTACATTCTCCCCCTTTTTGATGATGACAACCAAGTCTTGAAAACAATCCTTGAAATGTTTATGTTGTTTTGTGTAGCAAAAATGTTAAGCAAATGCAAGGCTCCCCCTAAATTGTATGCTCCCCCTAAGTCCATGATTCTTTGAATTTTGGAGTGAGTTTTATGATAGTTATTTTGGCCTGCAATTTCTTTGAAACAAAACAACACATATGCATATTCTTCTCCCCCGTTGTTAACATCAAAAAGGATGGGGGAAAATAGTGAAACAAATTCTTTTACCTTTGAGTTTTACCTCATTGGTGACTTCATCAATAATCAAGCATTCATCTTTTATAAATTTGATCTTGAAGCCTTTGTCACAAAGTTGACTTGTACTTATAAGTTGTCTTTTGTTTTTCAACATAAAGTACATCTTCAATGGATATGAAAGTTAGTGTACATCTCCTGTCATATGCTTTGAACATCCACTATCAAGATACCAAACATTTGATGTGGATTTCAAGCATACCTACAAAAACAAATTATTTCTTGTTAGGTACCCAATTTACCTTGGGTCCTTCATAGTTAGTTCCCTTTTTCACCCATGCATAATGTCCACTAGCCATACTGAAATTTCTAATATAGCATGCATTGGGTGTGTGTCCAATAATACCACAGTAAAAACAGTTTGGAACAAATTTGCTCTCGTATCTGGGAATTTGTTTTCTTTTAGATACATTAGCCTTTTTCTTTTGATGATTATGAACAACTTTCTTCTTTTCTACTTTCTTGGGATTGGAACTATTACTAGCCTTTACAAAAACAGTTGGATTGTTACTTGGTTTCTTAGTATTCACATAACCAAGACCTCTTTTATCATTTGGATAACGTTGTTGGCTTAGTAATCCTTCCAATCCTATTTGTCCTTTTTCATATCATTCAATGACTCTTTTCAATTGAACAATTTGAAAGACATTTGATTCACACTTGGAGCATGCAAAGTTTTCCTTTTCTTTAATAAAATTTTGTTTTTGAAGATCAAAATCTTTAGTCATGGTGTCAATTTTTTCTAGACAAATTAGAAGTTCTTTTTCTTGTTTTGACACCTTTTTGTATAAACTTTTGCATTCTTTCAAGAGTTCATCAATTGCACCTTGAACATCATCATCAAAAAGATTAAATTCATTACTAACCTCTTCTTCATCGTCGGAGTGATGTGAAGCCATCAATGCTAGATTTGCACTTTCGTCACTATCCGAATCGGATGAAGAACTTATCTCATTATCTTCCCATGCAACATAAGCCCTTTTTTTCTTGAACTCCTTTTTTCCTTTGAATCCATTTTTCTTGGAGAGTTTTGGACAATCCGGCTTTATGTGACCTTGCTTTCCACATTCATAGCATGTGACATCTTGTGTTGATGTGGAGGCTTCTTTATCTTTATGCTTATAAAATTTCTTTCTTTTGACAAAGTTAGCATTATGAAGATTATTTTTATGACCAAAATATTTTCCTAACCTTTTTACAAGAAGCAAGAAGTTTTCATCTTCCTCCGATGCATCTTTATCTTGACTTTCTTTTGAATCAACTTTCAAGGCAATGCCTTTGGATTTCTTCTCATGATTCTCATGTTTTTCAAGCCTTCCAAGTTTCGTCTCATATTCTTGAAGCTTTCCGAAAAGTGTTGCGGAAGTCATAGTTGCTAGGCTTTTCTTTTCGGATATTGCCGTCACTTTTGGTTGCCATTCCCTAGTTAAAGACCTAAGCACTTTAAGATTTAATTCATCGTTAGTTAAAGTCTTACCGAGTTCCTTCAAATGGTTTGTCAAGTGAACGAATCTCTTTTGCAAGTCAAGGATGGATTCTTCGGGCAGCATTCTGAATAATTCATATTCTTGACTCAAAGTGTTCAATCTAGACCTTTTGACTTCGGCGGTTCCTTCATGAGTTTCTACAAGAGTATCCCAAATTTCCTTTGCTGTTGTACATGCCGATACTCGGAAAAATTCATCCATACTAAGAGCACTTTGGAGAATATTGATTGCCTTTTTGTCATAGAGAACTTTTTTCTTGTCATCGTCATCCCATGATGCTTTAGGCTTTGATGACCCAACACCATTGACAACACACACCGGAGTAAATGGACCATTCTCAACAGCATTCCATATTTCTTCTCCTTGCGCTTCAAGATGAGCCTTCATGCGAATTTTCCAAAAGTCAAAGTATTCACCACAAAACAATGGAGGCTTGTTGTTACTACCACCATCTTTGAAAACCGGATTTTGATTTGCGGAAGCCATTCTGGATCTTTAGGAATAAGTTACCTATAACTTGCTCTGATGCCAATTGTAAGTCTTAGAGTGCCTAAGAGGGGGGGTGAATTAGGTATATAAAAATTTATTCGGTTTTATGAGAATACTTGTAGTAATTTGTGGTTAAGTGTTTGAAGGTTTTTGATTATATCTTATCTTTTCTTGATTATGGTGATGAAAAACAATAAAAGCGGAAAAGTAAAGAACACGGCGATATATCCTGGTTCCCCTCACAATCCGAGAGTACTCCAGTCCCCTTTCCAACACGAAAGAGATTTCACTATAGTTTAGAATGATTGTACAACCTATGCTTACTATCTAACCTATAGGGTGACCAAAGGTTCTTAACACCTTTAAGGTCAAACAAACACTAATGTGAATTAAGAACAATCCTCTTCAAATCACAACACTTACTTCCAACAATCCTGGATAGTAAGGGAATACTTTCTTTTTGTAATATAATGATTTATTTGAAAGAGATGGAGAGCACTATCAATCTTTGATTGATCTTCTTCTTCAAGAAAGAAACAATTCTCAAGCAATGATTATAAATGTTCACAATGAATGTATGAAACTTGTAATGATTTCTTAATGAAAATGTATATGGCAAGTTTCACAAAATTTATGATTTGTAAGAAGACTTGAAAGTTTGTAAGAATATGCAAATTTGAATGATGAAAATTGTTAATTGAAGAAAGTTATTTGAATTTGAAAATCTGCACAATTTATAATGTCACAAATACCTCTTCATTCATGCCATTTGATATGAAAAGATGCAATGCAATCATGAAAGAATACCATTTGAATTATGTTAAAAAAATAAAAGAAAATCTGTACTGGTTCGCTGGGAAACGGTTCTGACCTAGGCAGAACCCGGTTCTTAGTGAACGTTATAACCCAGAATTCAAAAATAACACGCAGGAACCGGTTCCCCTATAGGTACAACCCGGTTCCTGGTACAAATTCCAGGGAAGTGATTTTTGAACAAGTGTGGAACCCGGTTCCCTGTTAGGTAGGAACCGGTTCCTGAAAGTTTATTTTCAAAAAATCCTTTTAAAAAAGATCTCAAACATAGTTTTTCTTATTGTTAAAAATTTGGGATATGTATATGATTATGAATGCATATTTGTGAACATCTATATTTAAGTTTAAGAATTATTTATACCTTTTGACATTTGTTGTTTCTTTAATAATTCTTCTTCTAATCTTCAAGACTTGTAACAAGGTTTTATATGATATTGATAAACTTTTTGCACATCCTTTGAATGTTGATATCCATGTTGTCTTCATCAAAACCAATGCTTTACACATGACTTGAGAAGCTTGCAATTACAGGAGGTCGCAAATAAATCATCATCCACAGCATTTACTCCATTACCATGTTAGGGCATATGAGCAGTTATGACGTTGGGTTTCTCTGGAGCGTCAAATTCAATCTCTTTAGCTTCAATCAAATCTTGAACTTTATTATTCAAGGCCCAACAGTTGTTCGTATCATGACCTGGGCTATCAGAGTGATAGGCACAGCGGGCGTTCGGATTATACAGCGGAGACGTGGTGCTGGTATTCTTCGGAGCTTCCCTCAGAGTTACCAGGTTGGTTTTCAACAATTGCGGTAGAATTTAAGACAAAGTCATATTAAGCCGAATATACTGTCTCTGAGGCCTCTCCATTCTTTGTTGATTGTTGCGTTGTGGGGAAACGGTGGGTCTTGATATTACTACCACATTCACTGCTTGGAGGCATGCAGGTCTGCTTTAGCTCCTCGAGCCGTAAATCGCACTAGCTTCTTTCTTTCCAGTGAAAGACCTCTTTTCTGTACTTGATGAAGCACCTTTATGTATCTTGCCACTTCTGATACCAGCTTCTACTCTCTCCCCGGTCATAATCAATTCAGTAAACCCAGATGATGAATTTCTGATCAGATGATTAAATAATGGACCAGACAAGGTCCCCAGAAACATATCAACCAACTTCCTATCAGACAGTGGGGGTTGGACTCTTCCAGTCAGATCTCTCCACTTCTGAGCATAGTCCTTAAAACCTTCGCTTACACCCATGGACATACCCTAAAGCTGAGTACGAGTGGGAGCAAGGTCGGCGTTATACTGGTACTTATTATAAAAAGCAACAGCAAGGTCCTCCTAGTTGCGGACATTAGCTCCTTCCAATTGATAAAACCATTCAAGCTGAGTCCCTGACAGACTATCTTGAAAGAAATGCACCCACAAATTCCTATCAGCAGTGTAAGGTTGAATTTTTCTGACATATGAGCGGAGATGGTGTTTTGCACAGGACACTCCATCGTACTTAGAAAAAACCGGAGCTTTAAACTTGTGAGGGATCACCACCCCAGATGCTAGTCCCAAGTCCCCGAAATCCAAACCGGGGACCTTCTGAATCTCCATACCACTTAGACGGTCTTCAAGTTGTTTGTACCTATCCTCAGCAGGAGGGTACTGTTCAACATCAAAATCAGTGTCATTATCAGAAACTACAGGGCTATGACCCTTTCCTTCCTCTTGATTCTCTCCTCCTTTGGATGAATGAGACAAATCAGCTTCATGTCGCAGCCTATTCCCAAATATGTGACCCATATTCAATAGAACCACCTTCTTCTTCTTCTTCTTCTTCTTCTCCTTCTCCTTCAGGATGAGAGTCTTCAAATCTTGTTGTCCTTTGGCCAAGTTCAAGAACATCTCTTGGAATTGAGCATTCTGTGCTTGAAGAGCTTTGATGGCTTGATCGGTAGGCATTTCAGAAGACATTATATGCTGAAATAAACAGCGAAGAAGATAAGAAACCTGTAATGGTACCTGTAATGAGGTGCATGGTAATGGAATGCGTATGAAATGATTTCAAAGACTTTGGGAGATTCAAATTTGTAAAACAAAATAAAACACACTTTATTAGATTAAACTTGTAACAATGTTTAACAATGCCTTCAAGGCGTTACAAAATAAATAAACTGAAAAGAAAATCTAAACTAGAAACGAAAAAGACATCAGAAATCCCATGGTTGTTTTCCCTTCGTGCTGACATAATCATTGATTGTCCTCTCATTCTCAAGCTGCCTCATGAGCTTCAAGATCTTCCTTTCCTGCTCATGATACTTCTCCCCGTATGTATCCCTTTCTTCCTTTAACTAAATCCAAGATCTCTTCAATGCCCCAAGGTCAGTAGGCATATAGGGATAGAGGACTGTATAAGGAAGACCTTCTTCATTAGTATGCTCCACAACCACTGGCAAAACAGCTTCATAAGGCATCCCCAGCTTTTGAACACGGGCTCGAACCCACTGGAGATAAGGTTGCATAGGGAGAAAAGTATTTGGTCCTAGCTTGTGAGGGTCAGACCTGTTCACCATGCCCCAGGCCCGTATAAACCTTCGGTGATGCCCATCAACGTCCCCTTTGTAGTCAAAGACAATATTTGTAAGAAGCAGCCCATGAGGACCGTCTCTCCGAGCGCGACCAAACTGTCGTAAAGCCAAGAAAGGACTGTAGGTTATTCCCCCTCTAATTCCAAGCAATGGGACATTAGGGTATTCCCCACATCGATCAATGACAGCTACTCTTTCCATATCCTTATAACTCCAAAGAATGTCCGTATGGGCAAGAGACATGATTCTGTAAGCCCAACCTAACCCTTCTTTATTCTTCAATACAGACTTGGGGAGGTGCGAAATAAACCACCTCGCCAGCAGCAGCGTGCAACACATGAGAGTCCCTCTTCTTCGCACAGTACGGGTATAGAGAGCATGCAAAATATCACCCAGAAGAGTAGGCACTGGATTACGAGACAAGAAGATCTTGACCGTATTCACATCTATGAGGGAATCTGGATTCGGGAAAAGAACCAAGTCGTAGATGAGGAGAGCCAAGATGTCTTCGAAAGCTTGAAAGTCCAAGTTATCCCAGAACTGTTGAGCTTGATCAATCATAAATTTAGCCAAGAAACCTTTAACCCCGCTCCGTGTCTCCCAGTTGGATACTACATCAGCCCTTTTTAGATGTAAGGCTGAAGTAATGTCCTCAGGTGTAGGAACCTCCTCCAAACCTGTGAAGGGTGTCTGCTCGAGGATGGATATGCCCAATAAATCAGAAAACTCCTCCAAAGTGGGGATTAGTTGATAATCCGGGAAGGTAAAATAATGATGCACCGGATCGAAGAATTGGAAAAGCACACTCATCATCTGTTCATCCAACTTTGAAGTGACCAGGCTAAGGAGATGACCATGTCTTCTAACAAAGGAAGAAGTATCAGGAACTTTTGAGACTAACTCTCTGAGCTGAGCATGCATTTGCACGAAGTTGACTCGAATGGTATTTCTGCACACTGAAGCCATAATCTGCAAAACAGAACAAAGATAAATCCCCTCGGTCTTTGAAATGGTTAGTACAATGAAGTATGCATGCTATGTCATGATGCATGATGTCATGATAAAACACACAACTGGTATAGAAGATAGCAGACATGGTAAAGGCAAACAAGTCACACAAGAGCCCTTAAGTTTCAGGCTTGCATGGGGTCTAGGTACTACCCTCTTGAAGTTCAGTTGGTTTTAACCTGTCCTAATAATAGTAATCGGGTTCTAGAGGTTCTCAATATCACTGACCATCCTCCATCGGTCATGGTTTCAGCTCACGCAATCTTTTCTTGCGGCCGGAACTATCTCGAGAGTATGGTCTCAATGAGTGTAGTATCGAGTATCAACTAATTCTCAACTCTATACCGAGGCCGGCTATCTCACTACTTCCTATGGCCAAGTTGGTCAATTATAGGTTCTAAGGTCAGTTGATTCTTAACGAACCATATAGCAGCCCTGTATTCTCCTTGTTTCTCCACAAGGGATACCGGTACCAACCAATGTGCCACATCAACATAGCTACTGCTTCAACCGTATCGGTCAATGCCGTACAGTTTCCTCACAATTTATTGCTACTTACCTAAAAGGTGTCCCCCAAATCCGGGTTAGGATCTATAGTAACTCCAATACAAAGCCCACAAAGATAAAGCAATCAAATCAAACAATAGAATCAATATGATGAACTAATCCTAAGGTATACCCCACTTATAAATCCCCAGCAAAGTCTCCAGTTCTGTGATACGGTGGCAGAACCGAAACTGTTTGAATGTTGGTTTGCGTTTTGCGTTTTTTGTTCGCAAAATGTCGCGGTAAGTAAGAGTCGCCACCGACTTTTATTTTATCCAACTGGAAAGGAAAAAAGCACAGGAAAATTCCTTTTTCGAGATTTTGAGTACGGGGGGTAAATTATAGAAAGGGAAGGTATTAGCACCCTTTCTATCCATGTTTTTCCATGGGCTCTTAGGTACTTGCTCATCATTTTAAAATTGCTTCTTTGTTTGTGTGATTGATTTGAAAAAATTTTGTTTGACTTTGATTTAACTCTTGCTTCTGTCTTCAAGAGTGTTACGAAGTTGTTTTGAAAACTTTGTTTGAAAAGAGTGTAAGTGTGAAAAGTTTGTTTGTTTTGAGCAAGTACCTACTAGCATCTACCTACTCGAAAAAAGAATTGATCTATGTTCGTTTCCTTTAGACAGCGCTATTCTACTATTAGTGAGTAGGTAGCACCATCGTTGGAGTTTTAAGGGTCAATTCGAAAGGGACGTACGATCACTAAAGCAATTTTAGGACGTCTTAGTAATAACCCTAATGTCTTAAGATCAATATTCGAGGCAACCTTTCCGAGGAAACTTTGATCTTTGAGACAAAAGAGCGACCACTAAAATACCCTATACTTAATGATCGTTTACCGAAGGCAACCGAAGTGGGAGTGTACCCTAGGAGTGCGCATGTGCGAGTGATTCAATTTCAAGTTTATTATCTTGGCACATTTAGAGTTTGCTAACTGTTTTAAAGTTTACATACATTCTTGTTATGCATCCCTATTATTCATACATCTAACCGTTAATATTTTGTGGAAGTTAAAATGCGAAAAATAAAGCTAAGCTATTACAAGGCTTCGGGTATTAATTACATAGCCAAAAACAACACGTAAAAAAACGATAAATGAAAAGAAAAAGTCCTAATTAATCTATTACATCCCATGAGCAATTACATCAATATGGTAAAAAATAAATAAATGTGCGATGAATAGAGAATGAAGGGAAATTAGGGTTTTGACCCCGTCTAACCTAATTACAAGAAAAAAATTGTTTTTGTTGTTTTTGATTATTTTTAAGAAAAAGAATAAAAATTTTAAATTAAATACAAATCTAATTAGTAATTAAATTAATTTAAAGAAAATAATTTACATGACCTATTTTTGTATTTTTGTTTTTTTTTTAAGAAAATAGAAAATAAAATTAAACAAACCCTAATTCCTAACTTGTTTTAATTTATTTACAAAATAATTAAAGTTACCCTAAAATTAAACAAACCAATTAAATTAATTTTTGTATAAAAAATAAATTCTAAATCTAATTGGATGAAAATATTATTTTTGTGATTTTATGGTTTTTTATGAAAAAAGAATTAATTTTTAGGTTAGTAAAAATAAATAAATTAATTAATTAAGAAAATAAAAAGAAAAAAGGAAAAGAGATGCGGGCATGAGAAATCAACAATTTGAGGGGGTGTGAATAGCAATTTTTGGGCCCAAAACAAGTTGACCCATGTTGACTCCCTGGACTCCATGTCGCGCGTTGACTGGGGTGTATCATGGTCATCACATGATGATCATCAGATCTGGCTTCCTGGATATCTGGTTGGTTGGATGATGAGGGTACATGGTGGTCTCCCTGCCTATACACGCGCCTGATCATTTAAAGAAAAATAATGTGAAATAATGGGGGGAACCTGGGATTCAAACCCAGGCCCCATAGCCTTTTCCACTCACCTTCACACCAACTAAGCTACGCGCTTGCTTTGTATATGAAACAACAATAAATCAATATATAAAAAACATGCAAAAATCCAAAGTTATCCGCGCGTAAATTCAAATCGGCGAATAGGGTGATGCCACGCCTTCATCCCTGTCCTCTCTCCGTGGCTAAAAGGTTCAGTGACCTTTACCTACGGACGAATGCTTGTAGCTATATACCCTGCTGTGATCGGTGGATCTGGAACTGACTGTTTAACGCTGGTTCGCGAAATGTCGCGGAAGCAAGAGTCGCCACCGTCTTTTATTTTCTCCAAATGGAAAGGACAAAAGCACAGAAAAATTCCTTATAGAGATTGCTCTCGGTTCGGGAGGTAGGTTATAGAAAGGGAAGGTGTTAGCACCCTTTCTATCCATGGTTATCCATGGGCTCTTAGATACTTGCTCATTTGTGTTTTCAAAATTGGTTTGTTTGCTTTTCAACGTGGGTTTTAAAAAAGTTTCTTTGAAAAATTTCAGTTCGACTCGTACGTCAGAGTGTTTGAAAAATTTGCTTTGAAAGCTTTTGAAAAGTGTCGGTGTGAAAAGTCTTTGAATTTTTGTTTTGAAGAGAGCAAGTATCTACGAGAACCTACCTACCCTAAGGAATTCGTCTGTGTAAATGTCTTTTAAAGTAGTGCCATCCCACCATTGAGAGGTAGGTAGCACCACCGTTGGAGGTGTTCGGGTCAATTCGAGTTTGTAGGGACATGGTGATCACCAGAGCAATGGGAAGACACCTTAGAAGCTACCCTCATGCCAGGTTCTCGGATCATGAGGACTTACTAAGACATCCTCTACTCGACGACCACCTTTCGAGGCAAGGCAACAGTGAGGCGTACCCTAGGGGTGGTGTGTGCGAATTGTGTGTCGTTTTCATTGATATTTGTCTTGTCATGTTTGTTGTGATCTACGCTTGATTTTACTTTTAAGTCATTCATTCTTGCATGCTTATTTAACAGTTAATATTTGCGGGAAGAGTAAATTCTAAACTATTACAAATGGCGCGGGTCCACATCGCCAAAATTAAACCGGACCCGATTTGGCGGAAAGTAAATAAAGCAAAAGAAATAAAAGTGCGAGAAGTTTAAGTTACAACGCTTTGGGAGAGATACATAATGAATTAAGCGAAATAAAACAAATGTGCGAATAAAATAAATTACGAACGAGGGCGTTGGACCCTTTTGCAAAAATTAAATTAATAAGGAATTAAAATTAAAATTAAAAGAAAAATGTTTTTTTTTTGGTATTTTTAGTGTTTTTTAGATTTAATGGAAAAAAGAGAATTAATCAAGATTAAAATTGAACGTAAACCCTAATTCTAATGGTTTTTAAACTTATTATGAAAAATATTGAATTTTTAACTAATTTAAACCTAAGTTAATTTACATGCATTTTTTAATTTATGAAAATAAATAAAATAAATATTATTATTGTAAGAAAGGGAAATTAAAAGGAATCAAAATTAATTAAACCTATTTCTACATATTTTTGTATTTTTGTTAT
Organism: Vicia faba; assembly: GCA_948472305.1. Taxonomy (NCBI): domain Eukaryota; kingdom Viridiplantae; phylum Streptophyta; class Magnoliopsida; order Fabales; family Fabaceae; genus Vicia; species Vicia faba. Next base: position 1,374,693,286 of record OX451735.1, on the reverse strand, counting down.
TAAAAGAAATTAAAATTGTAACCTAATTAAAACTAATAATTACATGTTAATTTATTTATGAAAATATTAGAATGAAATAATTTATTACATTTTTATCTTTTTCTGGATTTTTATGATGTTTTTTATATTTTGTAAAAATAATAATTACTTTAAACAAGTAAAACAATAAAATAACAATAAAAATAAAATAAGAAAAATATAGCAAAAGCAAACCAGGGGGGGTTCAGGCCCCAATTGTGAGGTGTGTCTTTAGAAATCCAAGCCCATTATATCCTGAGTCCGTTTGACTTTTGGAATAGTATGCTGAAGCGCTGACTGAGGTACAGCGTGTTCTTGAGATCAATGCCCTTGATCTGATGTCCCAGGACGCGTGGACGTTGGATAATGAAGGTGTATGGTGAACCACCTTACTGAGCCTGCATACGAACATACATGGAAAAATAATATTGAAACTAATCCAGACCTGGGACTCGAACCCAGGTCACACGCTTTGTCAAACCTCACGCTTGCCAGCTGATCTCAACGCACACTTTGTATATACAACAACAAATAAATAACAAAAATAAAAGTTGGTTAGTGGCCACTAAAAAGCACAAAAACGCGCGCTGGTTTAAACGAGCCAACCAGCATTTGCCAACGCATCGTCTTCCTCGCGTATTTTCTTTTTTTTCTGAAACAAGAACCTATTGCAACGGTTTTAGATGCGTTGTTTTAGACATGTTTTGAGAAAATAGCGATTAGGCTATTCTTGAACATAAATTAGGCGCGAGTGCATTAATCTCTTCGTCCAAGCTTCCTGAACCCATCCATGGCATTGTGGTGGTCGAATTTTACGTGATTAAGAAACCCCTAATTGGGAGCTCTGCAAACCCTAGACGACATCAATGGCCAAATCACATATATAGCACAAAAACGAAATTAACTGGCATGGTTAGTTGCAGAAACTTATAACAAACATGAATCAAGAGACAAAAATTACAAATTATGCACAAATTATGATGCACGATCCCAGAAATTTTTGGACACAGTTGAGGTTCAATCTACCAGTTCTTGGCGTGTTGATGGATGTTTGGGATTGGAACTGCTTCTGGGAACCTTGAGGAAGCCAATGGAATCAATATTAGGACTTGAATCCACCTAGAACACTGATTTCAGATTTGAGTTTTATGGAAAATTTTCAAGTTTGCAAAGTGTTTTTTCTGCGCAGCTTAGAGTGTGTGAGCATTAGGGTTGTCTTTCTGATTATGTAGTGAAGCTTTTAGGTCAACAAAACTCAATAAAATCCAATGCCATAATGGTTTTGCATATTTGATTTTCTAAGGATCTTCCATATCTTTTTTTATGTGCATTTTTGTGTCAATTAGCCTAAATCAAACCAAATCTTGCCATATTGGGATGTGCACGAGATATTGAGGATAAAACATGCATGAAAAGATTTTTTAGGTCAAGTTTTATATTTTCTACATATTTAAATGATTTAAATGAATTAATATGAATAATAATTCAAATAAATAAATAAAAAATGAGAAAATACTTCCCTTTGGGCCAAGTGGTCGTGCACATGCTTGGAATGATGAATCATGGAAGAAAAATGGGCCCATTAGCAATTTTAGGTCATTTGGATCAAAGTTGACTTTTCAAAATATCCAAAAATTTCCCAACTTCCACAAGGCATAACTTGCTCAATTTTTAAGCTTTTCTCATGTTCTTGGACATTTTGGAAAGGTCTTTGAGTCCTTTAACCAATGCCTTTGGTCCCATGTCATTTGGATTTACCAATCTCAAGTTATGGTCTTTGACTTAAAGTCCCTTTTTGTTGACTTTTGAAAATGACCTATAATGTTGAAATTGATAACTTTTTGTGAGAGCATTTCTTGGACTTGAAGTATGAAGATGAGTTGTAGGAAATGTCTTTCTCTTCAAAATGAGCTTTGGATGGAATTTTTCTGATAATCCATGTGAAAGTTATGCCCTGGTCAATTTCAGTTGACTTTTTCAGCTGTCCAAATATAGTAACTTTTGCATCTTTGATGATTTCTGAGCCAAATTTTGAGAATCATGATCAAGCATTGCTCAAATGATGTTTGTGGCTTCAAAATGATATGTTGACCAAAAATTTGAACTTTTGACTGCCAAATGACCATTTTGCCCCTACAGTTGACTGTAGTGCAATTTAGGGTTTTGACTGTGCAATTTTGAGCTGAATGCCTTGAAACTTGATATGAGGATGCTTGACCATCTTTGTAGGCATGTGAGACTTGATTGGGACTTTGAACACTCCATTTTCTTGATCAGCACATAAACCCTAGTTTTGTCTGTATAGGAGATAGTTGCACTGTGCAAACCTTGGGGAGTTTTGTGACTTGGCTTGGCAATTTCTTGGAGAATATGGGAGGGCAAATTTTGGGGTACAACACCTGCATATCTCAAAATCACACACAGGCATAAAAAATGAAACCTAATGCCATGAATCAACTCGTCTTGGCTTGCCGGGCTTCATGGTGCCCTTCTTGGGGGCCAATTTTGCCTGCATAAAAAAGACCTAAAACGAGAACAGAAAACCTAGCAATGGCAGATTCTAGTATAGCCAATAAAAATGCAATTAATTGTTATAGATAGCTTGCAAATGCTTCAAGGAACAAGAATATGTGAATGATTCATGTTGTAGGTGCCAAAATAACGTGATTCGATTTCAAGAAAAGTTCAAGGTCGTGAACCACTTACATTGAGTTTTAGCGTAGGAAAATGCTTGTTCTTGATTGGTATGGCTTCCTTGCAATCCCAGGAAGCGAATGAGATGGCTAGAGGACCTTGAAAATGCTTGGAAGTACAAAATCGAATCACCACTTTCTTTGAATTTTTTCAAGTTTGGTTCTGCCTTTGAGCGCCTCCAAACCTTGTTCTTTCTGGCTGCAAATGTTCACTATATACCAAGGAATGAATTAGGTTTACAAAAGTCCATTCAATCTTTGTCAATTATGGCTTTTTATCTTGATTTGATTCACTTGAAAATCTTTCCAAAATAGGCCAAAATCAATATTTTTGTGCCCACCTATGCCTTGCACGAATTGATTCACTTGCTAGCTGGATGTAGGACCTGAAATATGCACAAGATTTTGAGGTTTCAATGATTTGGATTTTTTTTCATGATTTGTTTTGATTTAAATGATTTAATTGAAATAAAAAAATCAAAGTAAATAGAAAAATAAGATAAAGACAAATGGAAAGAGATATGGCTCGTGGACCATGCTACCAACTCAAAACAAGTACAAAAAGTTAGGCCCATTTAGCAAAATTTGCAATTTGAGGCATTTTTTACTTTTGGCAGTTTTGCAAAAAAGGTCAACTTCACAAATGCATAACTTCCTCAATTTTTAATCTTTGAAGGTGTTCTTGGACTTTTTAGAAATATTGAGATGTCCTCTAAGCAACCCTTTTTGTCTCATCTCAATTGAGTCTTCCATGTTCATGTATGAAGCTTTGACATAAAATGTGTTTTTGTTGACTTTTCAAAATGACCTATAATGTCAAAATTCCTAACTTCTTGTGAGTGCATACTTTGAACTTTGGAGATGAAGATGAATTGTAGGGAATTTCATCCTATTAAAAATGAGCTTTGTATGGGTCGTTTCTCATAAATTATGAGAAAGTTATGCTTGGTCAAAGTTGAGTTGACTTTCCCTATAGAACCCTAATTTAGCAACTTTTGGGTTTTGATGAATTGTGGGAAATCCTTGATGAATCATGATCAAACCTTGATCAAATGATGAATAATACTTCAAAATTAGGATGTTAACCAAAAATCTTGAAGTTTGACTGTATGTGGGCCACAATTGACTTTTGCCATAGCACAGTCGATTTTTGGGCCTTTGAGCAATTGACTGAGCAAACTTTCTCTGTAGGGATTGAAACTTGACATGGATGATCTTGAGAACATATTAGGACAATGGTGAGCATTTTGGGTCCCTTGGACTCATGTATCTTGATGCAACATGAAACCCTAATTTGAGGTAGACTGCCTTAGGAGATAGTTTGTCTGATCAACCCTTGGACTTCCTTGAGCAATTTGAGGACCTTACTTGAAATGTATTGAGAAATATGGGAGGGAAAATTTTGGGGTACAACACGCACGCTTAAGTTTGTAAACATAGTTAGGATTCTCAAAATTCTCAAAACCGAGAGGTTGAGACACATAAACCTCTTCATTAATGTATCCATTTAAGAAGGCACTTTTTACATCCATTTGAAATAATTTGATGTTTTGTGAGCATGCATATGCAAGCAAAAGTTGTATAGCCTTGAGTTGGGACATCGGAGCATAAGTTTCCTCATAATTGATGCCTTCCTCTTGGTTATACCATTGGGTACCAAGTCGAGCCTTGTTGCGAGTTACAATTCCGTTTTCGTCTAGTTTATTACTTAAAACCCATTTAGTTCCAATAACTCGATGATCTCGCGGAGGGGGAAAAAGGTCCCAAACCTCATTTCTTATAAACTGATTTAGTTCCTCTTGCATGGCTAAAAACCAATATTCATCTAGTAAGGAATCTTTAGAGTTTTTGGGTTCAATTTGAGAGACGGAAGCAAAATGATAACAAAAGTTACTTAACTTAGAGCGAGTGGTGACTCCCTTTGATATATCTCCTATGATTTTGTCGATGGGATGATTCTTAGAGGTTTTCCATTCCAAAGGAAGATCATTTTTATTGCTTGGATGATCTTCCCCTCTTTCTTCGGATACTTGATCAAACTCTTCTTCAATTTTAGTAGATTCCGAGTCCTTTTCTTTGGGATCTTATAGTATGCTTTTCGAAGATACACCTGCACCATCATAAACACTACCCTTTCCGACTAATTTCGGATCAGATTCATCAAAGGAAACATGCACAGACTCTTCAACTATATGTAATCTTTTATTAAATACTTTATAAGCTTTACTTGATTGAGAGTATCCGAGAAAGATACCTTCGTCAGCTTTTGAATCAAATTTACCTAGATTATCCTTACCATTATTTAACACAAAGCATTTACATTTGAAAACGTGAAGATGAGAAATATTTGGTTTTCTTCCTTTCAAAAGTTCATAGGGAGTTTTGTTTAGAATATGATGTATTAGAACCGTATTCAACACATAACATGCCATGTTAATGGCATCGGCCCAAAAGTATTTTGGAAGACGGTGTTGATTGATCATAGTTCTTCCGAGTTCTTCTAAAACACGGTTTTTACGTTCCACCACTCCATTTTATTGTGGAGTACATGGGGTGGAAAAATTATGATCAATTCTGTATTCTCAAATTCACCACTGTGATCGCTTCGAATAGTAACTATGCTAGTGTTGAATTTGTTTTGAGAAAACTTGGCAAAATTTTCAAATGCCGAAAAGGTGTCACTTTTATTTTCTAAGAAAATTGTAAAATAAAATCTCGAGTACTACAATAACGAATCTGTAGTAGTTACCACCTAGACTTTTAATTCTAGATGGTCCAAAAAGGTCCATATGGAGAAGTTCAAGAGGTCTTGTTGTAGAAACAATGTTTTTAGATTTAAACGAGATTCTTGTTTGCTTCCCCATTTGGCAAGCATCACATAAGTGATCCTTGGAAAATTTTAGTTTTGGTAAACCGACTACTAAATCTTTTGAGACAATTCTATTTAACAAATCAAAATTCAAGTGAGCTAGATGTCTATGCCAAAGCCATGAATCCTCACTTAAAGTGACTAGACATTTCGGTCCGGTTAGGGATACATTATTCAACTCAAGCATGCATACATTGTTTACCCTAAAGACTTTGAACACATCATATTTCTTATCATTTTGTTCAATTATGCAACAATCTTTTGAAAAAGATACATTGTATCCTTTGTCGCATAATTGACTAATGCTAATAAGATTTTGTTTAAGACCATCAATTAATAGGATATCTGAGATAGTAGTAGAAGAGGGATTACCTACACTACCTTTACCGAGTATTGCTCCCTTGATATTGTCGCCATAGGTGACAAATCCTTTCTTTTTCGCCACAAAGTCAAAAAATAGGGAGATGTCGCCCGTCATATGTCTTGAGCACCCACTATTGAGAAACCATCTTTTTTACATAGTCTCAAGACATTCCACCTATGAATTTAAACAAGGGAAATAGGTACCCAATTTTTATTGTGTCCTTGTGTATGAGTGATACTTGAGTTGCATTTTGGCAACCATTTTAAGATGCCTTGAGGAACCAAAAACCTCCTAAATCGACATTTGTCAATGGTGTGCCCCTTTTGCAACAATATAAACAAGTTAGAGTTTTGGGTAAGTTACTTTTGCTTGGAGGATCTCTTATTTCATAAGGGTATTTTTATAAGGATTAATCATGCTACTTCTGAAATTTGATCTATCAATGCTAAAAGTAATTTTGGATTGTAACGCCTTGTTAAGTTTGGCTTTAAGAGTTTTTACCTCTCTTTTCCAAATATAACAAGTTTCACATCCAACCTAATCATGCCAAGAAAACTTATCATCTTTGCTATCAGTTTTGATTTTCTCTACCATGGATGCCTTGAGAGCTTCCAACTCTTTTTGGGAATTTGACACTTTTTGCTCAAGGTATGAAAATATTTTCTTGTTTGAGGCTAATCGTTTAAAAGCTTCTTTAGCCTCATTTTGTAGAGTATCAAAAGCTCTTTGCAATTCTATGTGAGACATTTTATAAATATAATCATATTTAGAGTGACTTACATTGCTTTTCTTCTTTTGATGAGCCATGAGATAAAGGTTGATCATTTCTTATTCGTCACTAGAGTCACTTTTGCTTGAAGCTTCACTATCACTATCTCAAGAAATGTATGCTCTTCTAACTTTGTTAGGACTCTTTTGGAATTTGTCTTTTCCTTTGTCTTTCTTGAGCAATGGGAAATTCGATTTGTAGTTGTGATACGGTGGAAGAACCGACTGTTTAATATTGATTTTGTGTTTGTGTTTGCAAATGTTGCGGTAAGCAAGAGTCGCCACCAACTTTTATTTTATCCAAATTAAGGAAAGGGTGAAAAGAACAGAAAAATACCTTTTCGAGATTATTTTGAGTAAGGGGGTGTAGATTATGGAAAGGGAAAGTGTTAGCACCCTTTTCATCTGTAGTTTTCTACGGGATCTTAGAGGTTTGCTCATTTTGAAATACCTTTGTGCTTTGTGTGTTTGAAAATTTTTTGAGAATGCCTTAGTACGGAGAACTTTGTAATGTTTCTCGGGATAGTGGAGAAAGTATACAAAGTGTTTTGAAAAATGATTTTTCGAAAAGTAGTATTTGTGTAAGTGTAAGATGTTTTGAGCAAACTTTTAATAGATATCTACTTTGTACTTGAAAAAAGGTTATTCTTTTCTTCCTTTCCCTTAGAAAATACTATCCTACTATTAGTGAGTAGGTAGCATTGTCATTGGATGTATAAGGGACATTTGAAGGGATGTTACATTCACGAAGGCAACTTGTAGAGACGCTTTAGCAATTTTGTTTAGGGACTAGATCATTTATCGAGAGGCAACTGTAGGGTCATCGTGGGATTATGATCTTTTGATTTTATGGGTCTTTGCTAAAGCATCCCCGTTTCGAGGGACATGACTGCTTTATTTCCGAAGGCAACCAAAGTGAGGTACCCTAGAGGTGTATATGTGCAATGTGTGTTATATTCAGTTATTTTTTTATCTCTTGTGTTAGGTTTGCTAATGTATTTGTTTTAGTCTTGCCATACATGCCTAGTTACTAGCAATTAATATGTACAGAATATAAAGTGCGGAAGTATAAATCTACACTATTACATGGCTTCAGGGAGGGGATTTACAATGTACAAAAATTGGGGGAAGAAAAATGAAGAAAGTGGATAAAATTCAATTAACTATTACATCCAGTTTACAAATACAATAATATAAAAATATGAAAGAAAATAAATAACGCGCGAAAGCTGAAAGTACGTCTAAAAACCTAGTAAGTAAAAATGAAATAAGAGAAACTTTTTATTGTTTTTTATTTAAGAAAATAATTAATTAATCCTAAAATCTATTTAGAAAATAAAATCAAATTAAGAAAAATAGTCTAAGTTCTTTTTGGTTTTTACTATGAAAAGAAAATGATTAAAACATAAATTAAATCCTAAATTCTAACTCATTTTAAATTAACGAAAATGGTTAAAATATTTATTTAATTTATTTACAAAATTAGTTTAATTAAAAAAAAGTACTAACTTAACTTTTTTTGTGTGATTTTTCTGACTATTTAGTTAATTAAATAATTAATAGAGAAAAACTAAAACAAATAAAAGGAATACAAAAATGGGCCTGATAACAAAAGAAAATAGAGGGGGTGTGAGATTGAATTTTCACTAGGCCCAATGTTGAAGAGATCTCAGGTTTGTCCTTGGATCCAGGGAGCAATGTGGTTCTTCGATCCAGGGAGGGGTATGATTTTTCGATCCAAGGATGGAGTTGACTTTCGATCTGGATCTGCAAGACCAATGTTGGAAAAAAAGAAAGATGTAGGACTTGGGTATCGAACCCAGGTCTTTCTCTCTAATTTGAATCTTCTATCCTCAGGCCTAAGCTTATTTTGGCTTAAAACTGGCTATACCATGAGTTTCGAAAGGCAAACCCTGATCATGCCTTTTGATGGCATGATTTTATTCCTGCATGTTACCTTGCGTATGATATGTTCATATAAACACAAATGACATTAGCAGCATAGATATACCAACAACATGTATTTAAAGGGCCTAGAAATACAGTTTCGACTTGGCTGAATCCTTACCAACTGGAAATGCTTCGATCTATGAATCTGGGTGTGGCTTGGCTTGGAGCAGACTCTTGGGAGTCTCAAGAACATAAGTATGGTCTTCATCTGGATTGAGGGTGGCTGCAAATCTAGTTAGAATTTTGATATGTTTTCTGTGGCGGTGTGAGTGTTCTTTTGATAGGAAATTTGTATGTGTGTGATGCAACACGTGTGGTCTCTCTTCTTTTTGCGTCCCTCTTTTTCTTAGTGCTTGCTAATGTGTTCTTTATAGAGAGAGGATGGAGGATTCACGAGAACAAAGGTTTAAACAACCATAAACAAGTGTTTTCAAAGCCATGAATGATGTTTTGTAACTTTTCCAAAGACATGGGATCTTGTCTTTTTTTGAATTTGAATGAATATGGACACCAATGGCTCCTTCGAATGACCTCCAGTGTTGATCTTCGATTGGCCTAGTGTTACTTCCTTCGAATGGCTTTCTTTCAACTTAAACCAATTGAAACATCAACTTTCCTTGACTGGTCGAAGGTTTCTTCAGTTCTTTATCAATCGAAGGCTTTGTAAAAGCCTCCTCACTTTCTTTCGAATTTCCCCATGCCTCATCATCGTGGCTTTCTATTGAGTCCCTATTTACCTTGTTCTTTGACTGGCGCTGACACTACCTAACTAAACCAAACGAAAGACTCAATCTTGGCCATTCAAAGCTTCCTTGAATAATTGTCTTTCGTTTTGACCAACTAGATCCAACTTTTGACCAAACCCCTTTTCTTTTTAGTCAACACTATGCGTGTTTCGAATGGGCCTTTGAATGCTTCTTCGAATGGATCATCTATTTGCCTTAGCTGCTTGATTCCAATATCCCAAGTGAGGACTTCCTTCTGTCCAATCGAAGCCTCCTTTGTCATGAATGTAATGGTGCACGAGGCTTGGGTTGGGCAGCATATAACCTCTTGCCCAACAATCAGCTTGAACCAAACCTCATCAAAAGGCAAAACAATTTTGTTTCCAACAAATGTGTGTCTTTCGAGCAGACCAAATGTATGTCCTTCGAAGGCACCGTTTGTGTGTTTATAATGTGGAAATTTTGTGCTCGTGAAATGAAAGCAGGCATGAAGAGGGAACATTTTGCATTTAATGAAGCTGGCATGCAGGAGCCCACTGTTTTGTGAATCAAAGTAAGCATGCAGGAGGTCACTACTGGTGGATCGAAGAGAGCTTGCAGGGGGTTCTCTCCTGAATGAAACTTGGACTAAGGCTTGCTCGAAGGGGAACCAATGCGCAATTGAAGTTGATGGGCCAATGCGTGGTCAAAGGGCTTTAGAAGCCCAGTCGAAACTCCTTGTCCAGATTCCAATCGAAGGATATTGCTGACATGCCAATTGAAGACTCTTTTGTTCACCTGTCATTCGAAGGATATTGCTGACATGCCAATCGAAGGATACTTAAACATCATTCAAAAAATTTCATTTTCTTTAGGCAAGTGTTTGTGACCACCCATGTAAGAGAAAACCTTGAAAACATGAGAGGGAAAATTTTGGGATACAACAGCTGCCCCTGTTCAATCTTCTTAAACCTGAAGATGTAGATTGGCTTATCTGCCTTTTGTGATCTGAAGGTGGAAGATGATTGAACACTAGAGTGCCCAAAAATTTGCACTCACATGAAATAACACTGTTAGTTGATGATGACGGGAATGGGCTTACATATGCCATTTAGAGAAGATAACAGAGAGTTGTCAGAGATGGGCTTAAAGATGCCATCCAAAATAGATGCTGATTTCACACATGGTCCCTTTGGGGTTCCTGTTCCTGCTGTCTGAGGAGGAGATTGTTGGGGAATGTGGGATTTTGTTTTTCTCCTGCTTGAGGAAAACTCTGTGGGGAATAGAGTCTAGGAACTTCAGTTGTCCAAGGATCTGTTGAAGAGTTATCTTTGGAGAGATGATAGTTTATTGTATTCTGGTTGGAGTCTAGGCTTCCAGTAATTTGCTGGGGATAATGGAATTAACCATTATCTGGGAATGTACTAGAAAGAGCCTGTGTAGGGTCGTTTCAGGATGAGTCCGTGTTAGACTCCATTTGGATGCTAAGAAGGAACCCGTGTAAGATTGCTTCGTCTGGTCATGTAGATAGCTTTCCTGTCTGGTTTCAGGTGTTAATCTACAATCATCTTATTCACAAATATGTGTCCTGTCTGGTTTCAAGTATTAATCTGGAGTTTGAAAATTGTCGGTTGTCCAGATAGTTGTCCTGGCTTGTTACAGGTATTAATCCACAGTTGGCCGTCCATAGATAGTTCTCCTGGCTTGTTATAGGTATTAATCTGGAACTTGTTTTTCCGGTCACATAGATAGTTTCCCCGTCTGGTTTCAGGCATTAATCCACAGTCGGTCGTCCATGGATTATTTTCCTGACTTGTTACAGGTATTAATCTGGAACTTGTTTTACCGGGCACATAGATAGTTTCTCCATCTGGTTTTGGGCAATAATTTGTGCCTTGCTGTATTTGTTGGTTAACCCATCTTGTTTTGGGAGTTCATACCACTTGCTTATGCAGATAGTTTCCCTGTTTGGTTTCAGTTATTAATCTTTGACCTGCTATAAAAGTTGATAGTGTTTGTCTATCTGCTAATTAAATCTAAAAAGGTAAAATCAGTTTTATGCGATGTCATGATGTATGAACATGTAATGCTGTTGCGCAGTATCTTTGTCTGGGAAAATAAATCCATGACTGATGCTGAAGAGTATTGGGAAGCTGAATCTCGGACTACTGTTGGTGAGTGAAGAAAGTGATTCTTCAATTTCCGCTGGGGATAATGAATGGAGATAGTTTTGTTGGCGATTCCCTTTCTCTGCCAAGGATCTTTGACTTCTGTTTGAGAATGATTTTGCCGAGGGGAAGAGTTCTGTTGGAAGATTTCACCAATTTGGAGAAATAAACTCTGTTGGGGGATGAACTTCCGTAGCTAGAGAAATAAACTCTACTGGGGATAAGGCTTTATAAACTACTTGATATTTATAAAACTCTGTTGCGGAAGGTGAACTCCATAAACTGCTTGGGGATTTTGTTGAAATCTTGTAGGGGAATCTTGAGAAGCTTGGCGACTTCACTGGGGGATTTTGGAGTAGTAATTGGAGATTTTTGATCTGTCGGGGATGTGAGAGCAACTGACGTCAATAGGTCACATGCTGGGAATATGGAAGTGACCTTGTAGTAGAATTCCCCTGCCTCTGTAACTGTTGGAGAAGGTATCTTTCGGGGAAGACATCTGCGAGGATCTTGTGGATGGCCCTTCGATATTGTCCCATTTCTTAAAGTCAGTAGCAATTGTCTTTCTGTTTTTATGCGTGTATTTGTAAGCAGTAATCATATTCAGATGCATATGTTCAAAAATAATCACTGGACGTTTTCGCACACAAAACAGAAAAATAAAAAATAATAATAATAATAAAATAAAATAAAAAGAAGAAGTTTTACACTTTCAACGGGATAGTTTTGTATTAACTTGAGTAAGCATTTTTGTACAAGGAGACAAATATCCTAGTAAGAGAATGTCGTCGTAAGAATACAAAAATAGTATACAAAGAAAAACAGCTATGCAATAATCCCATTGGGTTCCCATTCTTCTATTGCCTTTTTGTCTTTGGGCATCTCATCCCTTTCGCTGCTTGTCTGAAGCTGATTGGATTGATTAGTATCACTTGAGCTTGATAGTTGATACTTAAGATTGGCTGTAAGGTGATCCAACAGGACATAGTTATACACTTTAAATCCCTAACTTTTTCCTGGACCGCCCTTTCGGGTTTTCAGTCCACCGGGATACCCTTTTTGCCCAAGCCGCCTTTTCAAGTTTTTGACTTGACGGGTGTACAGATTGTGTGTGTGTGTGTATATCCCTAATTTTTCCCGAACCCTTTTGGTTCACCGGGATGCCCTAATTTTTTTCTAGGCCAGTCGACCTAGCGGGTCTTTGTTTATGCGTAGTATCTTTTAACTATGTCCGTGTTTACCGGGTGTGGAAGGTCGTCACCGTCCATAGTGGTTAAGATCATGAATCCACTAGAGAATATGTTCTTGATTACAGATGGCCCTTCGTATGTGGGAGTCCATTTGCCCCTGGGATCACCTTGCGGCAGTATGATACGCTTGATTACCAGGTCACCAGCCTAATATACCCGATGTCTAACCTTTTTTTTAAAAGCTTTTATCAAACGTTTTTGGTACATCTGACCATGGCAGATAGTCGCGAGCCTCTTCTCGTCAATCAGGTTTAACTGGTCAAGTCGAGTCTGGACCCATTTGTCTTCACTCAACCATGCATCCTTCATGATTCTCAAGGAAGGGATCTGGACTTCAATGGGCAGGACAACTTCCATACCATATACCAAAGATAAAGGAGTTTCCCCTGTTGATGTGCGCATTGTGGTGCAGTAACCATGAAGAGAAAATGGTAACATCTCATGCCAATCTTTATATGTCACTGTCATCTTCTGTATGATTATCTTGATATTTTTGTTAGTAGCTTCAACAGTGCCATTCATATTTCGCCGGTAGGGAGAAGAGTTATGATATTGAATCTTGAATTACGTGCAAAGCTCGGTGATCATAATGTTGTTGATATTGGTACCATTATCTATAATGATTCTTTCTGGAATACCGTACTGACAGATAATGTTATGTTTGATGAATCGGGCCACAACATTCTTGGTAACAGAAGCGAATGAAGCTGCTTCGACCCACTTCGTGAAGTAATCAATGGCAACCAGGATGAAATGGTGCCCATTAGAAGTTGTAGGCCTAATCTCTCCAATCATGTTGATGCCCCACATTGCAAATGGCCAAGGAGAAGTCAAGACGTTTAAAGGAACTGGAGGTATATGCACCTTATCAGCATAGATCTGGCATTTGTGACAAGTTCGTGAATGCTGATAACAGTCTACCTCTATGGTGGACCAGTAGTATCCTACCCGCAGGATCTTTTTAGCCATTGAGTGCCCACTAGAGTGAGTGCCAAAGGTACCTTCGTGTAAATCATCCATAATCTTTTCATCCTCACTCATGTCTACACACTGAAGCAAGGTAGAGTCGTGGTTGCGCTTATAGAGGATCCCGTTAGTGAGAAAGAATTTGGCAGAGAACCTTCTTAGGAGCTTATTATCGTTGACTGAAGCTCCCTTAGGATACTCTTGGACTTCAAGATATCTTTTGACTTCATGGAACCAAGGCTTGTCCACTACTTCTTCAACACCAATCTCATGACAGTATGTTGGCTCGTCCATCCTCTCAATGGTGATTTGAAGAGCCTCATTATCCCATCTGACCTTGAACATGGATGACATAGTAGCTAGTGCATCCGCTAGTTGATTTTCCTCTCGTGGATAATGCTCAAATGTAATTTCTTTGAAGTATGGGATTAGTGTCAACACATTTTCTTTGTACGAGATGAGATTAGGATGCTTCATATCCCATTTCCTTTGATCTGGATGATTACCAAAGCCGAGTCTCCAAACACGCTTAAGAACTTGATCCTTAAATCGGTTGCAGCTTTGAGACCCATGATACATGCTTCATACTCAGCCATATTATTGGTACAGTATAAACATAGTTTGGAAGTGAAAGGAGTATGACAACCCTCTTGAGATATGATCACAGTGCCGATGCCATTGCCAAGAGCGTCGAAATACCCGTCAAAAACCATAGTCCATCGGGATCCTTTTTCAAGTCCTTCATCTGGTCCAGGTTCTTCATAAACAGTTACTAACATGATGTTCTCATCCGAGAACTCAAAATTCATGGATTGGTAGTCATCCACAACCTGATGAGCTAAATGATCAGCTAGTACACTTCCCTTAATTGCTTTCTGGGTTGTGTATTGAATCTCGTATTCGGTCAGGATCATTTGCCATCTTGCTATTCTTTCGAAGAGAGCGGGCTTCTCAAAGATGTACTTGATAGGATCCATCTTAGATATCAACAAGGTAGTGTAGGTCAGCATATATACTCTTAGTCGGCGAGCAGCCCATGCCAAAGCACAACAAAATTTCTTGAGCAGTGAGTATCTTATTTCACAGTCGGTAAACTTTTTGCTAAGGTAGTATATCGCATGCTCTTTTCGACCAGACTCGTCATGCTGCCCCGGCACACACCCCATTGAATTATCTAATACTGTTAAGTACATTATCAAAGGTATTCCTTCAACCGGAGGCATCCGAATTGGAGGCTCTTAAAGGTATTCCTTGATTTTGTCAAAGGCGTTCTTGCAGTCTTCATTCCACTTCACTGCTTGATCTTTCTTCAGTAATTTGAAGATTGGCTCACAAGTAACGGTCATATGTGAAATGAATCTGGCTATGTAGTTCAGACGTCCCAAGAATCCCCTAACTTCTTTCTCAGTGCGAGGAGTCGGCATTTCTTGTATAGCCTTGACCTTGGAAGGGTCTACCTCAATACCTTTGTCGCTGACAACGAAACCTAAGAGCTTACCTGATCTTACTCCGAAGGTGTACTTATTCGGATTCAGCCTCAATTTGTATTTCTTCAGCCTGTCAAATTGATTCTATAGGTGATCAAGGTGTTCCTTTTCAGTCTAAGGCCTGGCTATCATATCATCCACGTAGACCTCTATCTCGTGATGAATCATATCATGAAACAAAGCTACCATGGCCCGTTGATAGGTTGCCCCCATGTTCTTCAACCCAAATGGAATAACCTTGTAACAAAAAGTTCCCCACTGTGTGACAAAGGTCGTCTTCTCCATGTCCTCAGGTGCCATTTTGATCTGATTGTATCCGGAGAAACCATCCATGAAGGAGAATACCTTATGTTGTGCGATGTTGTCAACTAGAACATAAATATGGGGAAGAGGGAAGTCATCCTTGGGGCTTGCCCTGTTCAGGTCTCTATAATCCACACACATACGTACCTTACCATCCTTTTTAGGTACTGGAAAAACATTGGCGACCCATTATGGATAAGACGGGACAGCTAAGAAACCGACATTGAATGGTTTCATGACTTCAGCCTTGATCTTTTCTGACATATCCGGCCGCATACGACGAACCTTTTGTTTCACTGGAGGGAAGTCCTCTTTTGTAGGTAGGCGATGAACCATAATATCGGTGTCAAGTCCCGGCATGTCTTTGTATGACCAGGCAAAAACCTCAACATAATCATGCAACATCTGAACTAACTGCTGTTTGACACTGGACTCCAAGTTAGCACCTACCTTGACTTCTTTTCTGTCCTCTTCATTACCCAAGTTAATTGTCTCAACTGGCTCCTCATGAAGTTGTATTGCCCTTTCTTCCTATTGTAACAGCCTGGCAAGCTCTCCCGGTACCTCACAATCTTCCTCACCTTCGTCCTCAGCTTGGTAGATCGTATTTTCAAAGTCATAATGAGCAATAGCATGGGATCCAGAGTGGATGTGGATCTGCAGTTTGATATGTGAGTGTGTAATAGCATAGTTGTTTTGATAAAGTAAAAAGCAGAAAATAAAGGCAGATAGAACAAAATTTGTATGTAGAAAATGTCCAATGGTTTATTAATGACATATGAAAATTAAACATGATAACCCTCACAAATAAACCATTGCACCTCGGGTAAGACGCAAGGTCTTAGAGTTTGTATTATTCATTTATTTCATATCCAAAAACAAAAAAAGGACAATTACTCCTGAATAAAAGTAATCGGTACAAAGTCTTTAGTCTTCCAGTTGGTGAGTCCTCCGCTGACAGTTGGGAAGATCCACTGGTCCATGTCACTGTCACAGTCACTGTCCTCCAAAGCATTAACCCCATGTTTGCTGATGCATAAGGGTGGTCCTCCGGCACGAGCACGGAGAACAAACCTTTGAGCTCCTGAGGTAAAACCCAAACCAAACTTGTCAGATTTGTAGGGAATATCCGGAAGTTGGCCCCAAATTATACACCCACCTTCTTCAATGATTGCCTTGGCATCTTTCAGAGAATCCATCTTCAGCGGAGGCCTAGTAGTCTTTGGAACACTGGCCGAGGTTTTGGTTGCAGCAACGTTCTGTGGAACCTCCTCAAAGTTCTGACAGGGGGTCTTAATGAACTTGCCGTCCATTTCAACGTACCTAAACGAGTTCAGGTGGCTCACCATTTACTCCTCCTCCCCATGAACTGTGATAATCTTCCTATTGACTGGGTACTTCAGCATCTGATGTAGGGTGGAAGTCACAGTGCTAGCCCCATGGATCCAGGGTCGACCCAATAAATAGGAGTAAGATGGGCGGATGTACATTACATAGAAAGTGGAATTAAAAGTATGAGTACCCACTTTGATAGGTATGTCCACCTCCCCATGCACCATTCTTTTAGAACTGTCGAAGGCTCTCACCATAATGTTACTGGGTTTTTAGAGTCAATCATTTACAATCTAATCTGTCAAGGGCTTTCTTGGGCAGAACATTCAACGATTAACCCGTATCCACTAGAACATGGGCCAAAGTAGTGCCCATGCACTTGATAGAGACATGCAGAGAATCATTATGTTTCCTTCCTTTGGGAGTTAGGTCTGCATCAGAGAATCTCAGGCCATTGTCAATTGTCAAACTATCCATACAATTCTCAAATTGATCAGCGGAGGTCTCTTAAGGCACGTGGGAAGACTTCAGGAATTTTACTAAAGCCTTGGCATGGGCTTCACAACATAGTAATAGGGCCAGCATTGAGATCTTGGAAGGGGTCTGCCCCAGTTGTTCAACCACATTGTAGTCACTCTTCTTGATTATTTTCAATATCTCTTCCATCTCCTTCTTAGAAACCTCAGGGATGGCTTCTAGATGTGCCTTCGTCCGGACAGGCTCAACCAATCCCTCTTTTCCCTGAGTCTCGGCCGACTCGGTAGTAGGGATAACAGTAGTACTAACAGCAGGAGTAGCTATGGGAATATTGACAGGAGCAACAGGGATGATCACTGGAGTAACAACAGTTTTAGGAGGAGAGATCTCGAGAGAGAAAAATCTTTTGCTTCTGGTGATTTTGCTGGTCCCGACGATATTACTAATGTCAGGATCAGAGTCTTCGACATCTTTATCTTTAACAACCAGAAAATCTTGCTTGACGCCATGGTAATAGACGTCAGCCCCATAGTTCTAGGGAACAGCTTTATCCGAGGAATATGGTGTAGGTTCAGGGAAAGTAATTATCAATGGAGCCACTTTTGGAACAGCTATAATCCTGACAGGTGTTTTGGAGGAGACCTTGGAAGGATTGGCGGAAATGGTAATGATAGAAACATATTCACACGGAGCACTTGTACTTGAAGTCTTCTCAAACAAGATTACTTTATCATTCATCAGGCACTGAACGCCTTCCTTCAACAAATGGCAACCATTAGGTAGGGACAAACATAAGTGGCAACCTTTGCCACAACCCAAAAATAAACCGGCCTGTAAGAGATCCTTTTTAATAGTCAGGAGTGGAGTAGCTAGTTCATCAACAGAAGTAACAAACATTCCATCATCAATAGCATTAACACCACAGTCATGTTTGGGCATATGGGCAGTTATAACATTAGGAGTCTCAAGAGTGTCAAATTCAATCTCCTTTGCTTCAATCAAATCCTGCACTTTGTTCTTCAAAGCCCAACAGTCGTTTGTATCATGGCCTGGACTTTCAGAATGGTAAGCACAACGAGCATTTGAATTGTAGTAAGGAGATGTAGTGTTGGGATTCTTCGGAGCCTCCTTTAGGGTCACAAAATTGGACTTCAGCAGGTGTGGTAAAACCTGAGATAGGGTCATGTTGATCTGGGTAAATTGTCTCCTTGGCTTATCTGTTCTAGACTGATTGTTCTGTTGCCGGTTTGATGCAGGATTGGAAATCATAACAACCCCTACCGTCGGACAATGTTCAGTTTTGTTATGATTTCTTTGGCTGTAAGCAGCGCTGACCTCCTTCTTTCCCGTGAATGGTTTCTTTGTTGTACTGAAGGATGCTTCTCTCTGGATTTTACCACTTTTAATGCCAGCCTCTACACGTTCACCAGTTAAGATCAATTCACCAAAGCCAGCGGAAGAACTTCTAATCAGATGGTTAAAGAACGGCTCGAATAACGTGCCCAAGAACATGTCCCCCGGCTCCCTATCAAACAACGGAGGCTGGACTCTTCCTGCAAGGTCTCTCTATTTTTGGGCATAGTCCTTAAAACCCTTGCCGAAACCCATAGACATACTTTGCAATTGTGTACGAGTCGGGGAGAGGTCAGCATTATATTGGTACTTCTTGTAGAAAGCAGCAGCTAGATCTTCCCAATTATGCACATTAGTTCTTTCTAGTTGATAGAACCATTCTAGCTGAGTCCCTGCCAAACTTTCCTGGAAGAAGTGTACCCACAGATCCCTATCAGTAGTGTGGGGTTGAATTTTCCTGACATACGACCTTAAATGCAGCTTAGGAAAGGAGACATCGTCGTACTTAGAAAATGTAGGGACCTTGAACTTCCATTGGATGACCACCCCTGAGACCAGTCCTAGCTCTTCAAAATCCAACCCCGGGTACCCTTTGGTTCTCCGTGGAATTGAGTCGATCCTCTAGCTGTTTGTATTTATCATCAGCAGGAGGATACTGCTCCTCAGAATAGTCAGGTTCATCTTCTTCAGACTCCCTTGTACTATGGTCTTCTTCTCTTGGCTATCCTTCCTGATTGTCTCTCTCTCTCTTGACGGAGTTGCAAGCTCTGAAACTTGCTTCACTGTTCCTTTGAACCCTCTTCTCAAATTCAGAACACCCACTGGCCTATTTTTCTTCTTCTTGTCCTTGAGAATCAGAGCATTCAAATCTTCTTGTCCCTTAGCCAGATTCAGGAACATTTCTTAGAATTGGGCATTCTGTGTCTGAAGCTCCTTAATTGTTTGTTAAAGAGCCATTTCTGAAATAAACAGCGGAGAAGATAAGAAGCTTGTTCTGTAACCTGTTCATGCAATGATATGTATGATATATGTATGCAATGTCTTCAAGGACTTCGGGAAATTTAAATTTGTGAACCAAAATGAAACAAAGATTTTATTAGTAGAATTCAAAATACAATAGTCTTTTATGCTTACAATTGAAAAATTCTAAAATCCAAGAAATCAGGTTTCCCATGGGAGCTTCCTCTTCGTGTCGAGATAGACATTAAGACTTTTCTCTTTGTGAAGTTGCTTCGTAAGATCTAACACTTTCTTCTCATTGACATAGAAATGATCCCTAAAGGTATGTCGTTCTTTCTTTAACTGAATCCAGGATCTCTGCAGCTCTTCAAGATCAATGGGCATGTCAGGATGGAGAACTATATAAGAAACATCTCCTTCGGTGATGGGATCCACAACCACTGGTAAGATGGCTATATACGGAATTATGAGGTTCTGAGCACGGGCTCGTACCCATTTGATATAAGGTTCCATAGGGATGGAAGTCTTAGGCCCCAAGGTCTTGGTATCAAATATGTTTACCATTCCCCAAGCTCGTATAAACCTCTGACGACACCCTTGAACATCATTCTCATAGTTAAATATAATGCCCTGGATAAGCATATCGTGGGGACCATCCCTTTAAGCCTAACCAAATTGTCGCAAAGCCAGAGAAGGATTATAAGTTATGCCTCCCCTAATGCCAAGTAGTGGGACATTAGGGAATTCCCCGCAACGGTCAATGATAGAGATATCTCCCATGGATCGGGAATACCAGAGAATATCCGAGTGAGAAAGTGACATTATCCTTCGTGACCAACCCAAACCTTCTTCATTCTTCAATACTGATTTAGGGAGGTTAGAAATAAACCACCTTGACAGCAATGGCGCGCAACACATAAGAATCCCTTTTCTCTTCATGGTGCGAGTGTGGAGGGCATGCAAGATGTCTCCTAGTAGAGTAGGCACAGGGTTACGAGAGAGGAAAACCTTGATAGCATTCACATCTATGAGAAAGTCTGGATTAGGGAACAACACTAAACCATAGGTTAGAAGGGCCAGAACCTCCTCAAAATCATGGAAATCCAAATCATCCCCAAATTTGTGAGCCTTCTCGTACAGAAACTTGGCTAGAAAACCCTTAACACCACTTCTTATTTCCCAGTTGGATACAATGTCGGACCATTTCATATGCAAAGTTGTTTCAATGACTTCCGGCTTGGGAGCTTCTTCTAAACCGGTGAAATACGTCTAATAAAGAATAAGTATACCCAATATTTGAGAGAACTCTTCCATGGTGGGCACCAACTGATAATCTGGAAAGGTGAAGCAATGGTGCTTAGGGTCAAAGAATTGAAAGAGTACACTCATCATCTAATCATCAAAACCCGAGGTAACCAGATTGAGAAGTCGACCATAGTTCTTGGTAAATGAGGAAGTCTCAGGAACCCTTGATACTAGCTCTTTGAGTTGGAGAGGTATTCTTACAAAGCTGATCCAGATAGTATTTCTATGAGCGGAAGCCATGATCTGCAAAACAGAACAAAGATAAATTCCCATGGTCCCTGAAATGGTCAGTGTAATGAAAAATGGATGTTATGATGCATGATGTCATGTTTAAGCAAACTAATCATACACAAGCAAAACAAACAAGACCTTAGGTTTAGGCTTGCATGGAGTTTATAGGCAAATACCCTCTTGAAGTTTAGTTGGTTCAACCTGTCCTAGAAATAGAAATCGGGTTCTAAGGAGTCTCAATATCACTGATATTTCTTTATTGAGCATTATTTCATCTTAGCAATATTTTCTTGCGGCCGAAACATCTCGAATGTCCGATCTCAATGAGTGTAGCATCGAGTATCAACCAATCTCTAACTTTACACCGAGGCCGGCTATCTCACTACTTTCTAATGGCCAAGTTTGTTCAACTAAGGTTATAAGGTCCATTAGTGCTTTATGACACCACACGGAGGCCTCGTATTCTCCTCGATTCAACACAAGGGATACCGGTACCAACCAAAGTGTCACACCAATACAACTATCGCTTCAACCATATCAGTCTACACCTGAAAGAGATCATTCTCAAATTCACCACTGTGATCGCTTCGAATAGTAACAATGCTAGTGTTCAATTTATTTTGAGAAAACTTGGCAAATTTTTCAAATGCCGGAAAGGTGTCACTTTTATTTTCTAAGAAAATTGTCCAACAAAATCTCGAGTAGTCATCTACAATAACGAATCTGTAGTAGTTACCACCTAGGCTTTTAATTCTAGATGGTCCAAAAAGGTGCATATGGAGAAGTTCAAGAGGTCTCATTGTAGAAACAATGTTTTTAGATTTAAACGAGATTCTTGTTTGCTTCCCCATTTGGCAAGCATCACATAAGTGATCCTTGGAAAATTTTAGTTTTAGTAGACTGACTACTAAATATTTTGAGACAATTTTATTTAACAAATCAAAATTCAAGTGAGCTAGACGTCTATGCCAAAGCCATGAATTCTCGTTTAAAGTGACTAGATATTTCACTCCGGTTAAGGATACATTATTCAAGTCAAGCATGCATACATTTTTTACCCTCAAGCCTTTGAACACATCATCTTTCGTATCATTGTGTTCAATTAAGCAACAATCTTTTGAAAAAGCGACATTGTATCCTTTGTCGCATAATTGACTAATGCTAATAAGATTTTGTTTAAGACCATCAAATAATAGGACATCTGAGATAGTAGTATAAGAGGGATTACCTACACTACCTTTACCGAGTATTGCTCCCTTGTTATTGTCGCCATAGGTGACAAATCCTTTCTTTTTCGCCACAAAGTAAAAAAATAGGGAGATATCGCCCATCATATGTCTTGAGCACCCGCTATCGAGAAACAATCTTTTTCCCGTAGTCTCAAGACATTCCACATACGAATTTAAACAATGGAATTAGGTACCCAATTTTTATTGGGTCCTTGTGTGTGAGTGATACTTGAGTTGCATTTTGGAAACCATTTGAAGATGCCTTGAGGAACCAAAAACCTCCTAAATCGACATTTGCCAGTGGTGTGCCCCCTTTTGCAACAATATAAATAAGTTAGAGTTTTAGGTAAGTTGCTTTTTCTTGCAGGAACTCTTATTTCATAAGTGTATTTTTTATAAGGATTAATCATACTACTTTTGAAATTTGATTTATCAATGCTAAAAGTAATTTTGAGTTGTAACGCCTTGTCAAGTTTGGCTTTAAGAGTTTTTACCTCTCTTTGCCAAATATAATAAGTTTCACATCCAACCCAATCATGCTGTTGTACCCCAAAATTTTCCCTCCCATATTTCTCAATACATTTCAAGTGAGGTCCTCAAATTGCTCAAGGAAGTCCAAGGGTTGACCAGACAAACTCTCTCCTAAGCCAGACTACCTCAAATTAGGGTTTCAGTTTGCATCAAGGTACTTGAGTCCAAAGGGTCTCAAATGCTCACCATTGTCCTAAAATGTTCTCAAGATCATCCATGTCAAGTTTCAAGCCTTGAAGAGGAAGTTTGCTCAGTCAATTGCTCAAAGGCCTGAAAATCGACTATGCTAGGGCAAAAGTTAACTGTGGCCCACATAGAGTCAAACTTCAATATTTTTGGTCAACATCCTCATTTTGAAGTATTATTCATCATTTGATCAATGGTTGATCATGACTCCTCAAGGATTGCTCACAATTCATCAAAACCCAAAAGTTGCTAAATTAGGGTTTTACAGGAAAAGTTAACTCAACTTTTACCAAGCATAACTTTCTCATACTTTATTAGAAATGACCCATACAAAGATCATTTTGAATAGTATGCAATTACCTACAATTCATCTTCATCTCCCAAGTTCAAAATATGCACTCACAAGAAGATATATATTTGGACATTATAGGTCATTTTGAAAAGTCAACAAAAACACCTTTTTTGTCAAAGCTTCATACATGAACATGGAAGACTCAATTGAGATGATACCAAAAGGGTTACTTAGAGGACATCTTAAGTTTCTAAAAAGTCAAAGAACACATATCTAGGGTCAAAATTGAAGGAGTTACGCATTGGCAAAGTTGACATTTTTTGCAAAATTACCAAAAGTCAAATGAGCCCAAAATTGCAATTTTTGTCAAATGGGCCCAACTTTTTAGGTTTGCATTGAGTTTGTAACATGACCCATGACCCATGATCTCTCACACTTGTATTTATTTTATTTTTGTCATTTATTTTGATTTTTATTTCAATTAAATAAAATAAAATCATGAAAATATCAAAACTAATCAAAGCTTGAGATTTTGTGCATGTTTAGGTCTCTTATACAGCTGGAAGAAGAATCAAACCGTGCAAGCTTCATTTGGATATAAAAATATTGGATTTGGCTTGATTTGGAAAGATTTCCATAAGGATCAAATCATGATTCAATCATCTTAATTCAAAAAGATTTGAAGGAAATTTGTAACCCTAATTCATTCTAGGGTACATATAGAACAAGTGCAGATCAAAAGAGAGGGGACTGGAGGCGTGAAAAGGGAAGAACAAATCTCAAAATTTCAAAGGAAAGTTTCAATCTGATTTCTTAGTTCCAGGCTTCCTCAAGCCATTCCAGGCACACCATTCGTTTGCTGGACATCCAAGGACCCTATTCCAATCACTAGCAAGCCTCAAAACATCCAAAAACGCGTTGTAAGCATCTCACGACATTCATACTTTTTTGAAATCGAATATCACGATTCTAGAATTTGTAGCATGACTTCTTTGCATATTCTTGATCCTTGAATCATTTGCAAGCTAATGGTTATGTTCAATTGCATTTTCATTAACTGTACAGCAAGATGCCATAGTTAGGGTTCTTGGCTCATTTTTGGGGTTTTTCTTTACAGGTACAATTGGCCATGGATAAGGGTACCATGATGCTCGTGAGGTTGCCACAAGTTGATTGGTACCGTTGTTGTGTATTTATCCTGTGATTCGCCCATTCAAAATTGTGCGCGTTTTGATAATTATTATTTTGTGTTTTCCATATATTATTTGTTTGTTGTTCCATGTACACAAAGACAAGCCAGCTCAGATGGTCAGCGTTGTTGTGGAAAAGCCAAAGGGCCTGGGTTCGTTCCCCAGGTCCCCCTATTTGTTCAATATTATTTTCTTTTACATGATCAGGTGTACAAGCATCCAAGACATCCATTGTGCATCATCAATATCTCATCATCCAGGCCATCAACAAGCTAGATCCAAGGGCCATCCTTTGGAGGTCCATTATAGGCCTAGTCAAGCTTGTAACACAGGATCTAGAAAAGTCAAATGGGCCAGGCGTTTTTGGGCTCAGAAATTGCAATTCAGACCCCCCCCCCCCTTTTGCAATAACACCAGGCCCATTTTCTTTCCTTTCTATTTCTTTCTTTTATTTAATTTCTTTATTTATTTATTTTCTAACACAAAATTAAATTCTTTTTTTTTTACAAAATCATAAAATCAATTTCACCAATTTAGAATTTAGGTTTTATTTTATTTTATCAAAATCAATTTTATATTAGTTTTTAATTTAGGTTTAAATCTAACTTTTTTTTTGTAAATAATTAAAATCAAATTAGAAAATTAGGTTTGTTCTTGATTATATTTTTATAAAGTAACAAAAATACAAAAATAGGTCAAATTAGTTATTTTTCTTAATTTAAATTAATTAGTAATTAGGTTTGTATTTATTCTATTAAAACCTTATTTTCTCAAAATAACACAAAAACCACAAAAACATGATTTTTCTTTCAATTAGGTTAGACGGGGTCAAAACCCTAATTTTTTCTCGTTCTTAATTCATCGCGCGCATTTACTATTTTTGGCGATATTAATGTAACTGCTCATGGTATGTAATAGTTTAATTGGGATTTGCTTTATTTATCGCTTTACGGGTTTTTTGGCTATGTAATTAATCCCCCTCCCTGAAGCCTTGTAATAACGTAGTTTTATTTCTCGCATTTTAATTTTCGCAAATATTAACCGTTAGATGTATGATAATAGGATTGCATGACAAGATTGTATGTTAATTTAAAATGGTTAGCAAACCCTAATGTGCAAAGATAATAACTGAAATCAAATCACTCGCACATGCGCACTCCTAGGGTATATTCCCACTTCGGTTGCCTTCGGTAAACGATCATTAAGTATAGGGTATTTTAGTGGTCGCCCTCTTGTCTAAACAAAGATCAAAAGTTGCCTCGGAAATGTTGCCTTGAATATAATCTTAAGACATTAGGGTTATTGCTAAGACGTCCTAACATTGCTTTAGTGATCGTACGTCCCTTTCGAATTGACCCTTACAACTCCAACGACAGTACTACCTACTCTTTAATAGTGGGATAGCATTGTCTAAAGGAAACAAGAACAGAAACATTCTTTTTTCGAGTAGGTAGATGCTAGTAGGTACTTGCTCAAATCAAGCTTTTTCACACCAAACACTTTTCAAACAAAGTTTTCAAAAACACTTCGTAACACTCTTGAAGACAGAAGCAAGGGTTAAAACGAAGTAAAACAAAACTTTTCAAAACAAGTACACACAAGCAATTTCAAAAAGATGAGCAAGTACCTTAGAGCCCATGGAAAACCATGGATAGAAAGGGTGCTAACACCTTCCCTTTCTATAATCTGCCCCCCATACTCAAAATCTCGAAAAAGGAATTTTTCTGTGCTTTTTTCCTTTCCGGTTGGATAATATAAAAGTCGGTTGCGACTCTTGCTTACCGCAACATTTTGTGAATACAAACGCAAAATGTAAACCAGCATTTTCCTAAAATAGTCCGGTTCTGCCACCGTATCACAGAACTGGCGACTCTGTTGGGGAGTAAATAAGTGGGGTATACCTTAGGATTAGTTCATCATAAATTGCTTCTCTTATTTGTTTTGGTTGCTTTACTATTAAGGGGTTTTGTATTGGGAATTACTATAGATCCTAACCCGGATCTGGGGGACACCTTTTAGGTAAGTAGCAATAAACTGTGAGGGAACTATACGGCGTATACCGATACGGTTGAAGTAGTAGCTACGTTGATGTGGCATATTGGTTGGTACCAGTATCCCTTGTGGAGAAACGAGGAGAATACGGGGCTGCTATGTGTGTCGTTAAGATCAACTGACCTTAGAACCCATAATTGACCAACTTGGCCATTAGGAAGTAGTGAGATAGCCGGCCTCGGTGTAAAGCTGAGAACTGGTTGATACTCGATAATACACTCATTGAGACCATACTCTTGAGATAGTTCCGGCTGCAAGAAAAGATTGCGTGAGCTGAAACCATGACCGATGAAGGATGGTCAGTGATATTGAGAACCTCTAGAACCCGATTACTTTTGCTAGGACAGGTTGAAACCAACTGAACTTCAAGAGGGTAATACCTAGACCCCATTCAAGCCTTAAACTTAAGGGCTTTTGTGTGACTTGTTTGCCTTTGCCATGTCTGTTATCTGCTATACCTGTTGTTTGTTCTATCATGACATCATGAATCATAACATAGCATGCATACTTCATTATACTAACCATTTCAAAGACCGAGGGGATTTATCTTTGTTCTGTTTTGCATATTATGGCTTTCGTGCGCAGAAACACCATCCGAGTTAACTTTGTGCAAATACCTGCTCAACTTAAAGAGTTAGCCTCAAGAATTTCTGAGACTTCTATGTTCATTAAGAGACATGGTCAACTTCTTAGCCTGGTCACCTCAAAGTTTGATGAGCAGATGATGAGTGTGCTTTTCCAGTTCTTCGATCCTATGCATCATTGCTTCACTTTCCAGGATTATCAGCTAGTTCCCACTTTGGAAGAGTTTTCTCACTTACTGGGCATATTCATCCTTGAGCAGATGCCCTTCACAGGTTTGGAAGAGACTACTAGACCAGAAGACATTGCTTCAGCTCTGCATCTAAAAAGGGCTGATGTAGTATCCAACTGGGAAACACGAAGCGGGGTTGAAGGTTTCTTAGCCAAATTTCTAATAGATCAAGCTCACCAGTTCTGGGATAACTCGGATTTCCAGGCTTTCGAAGACATCTTGGATCTCCTTATCTACGGTTTGGTTCTCTTCCCGAATCTGGATTCCTTTATAGATGTGAATGCGGTTAAGATCTTCCTGTCTCGCAATCTTGTGCCTACTCTACTAGGTGATATCTTGCATGCCCTCTACACTCGTATTGTGCGTAGAAGATGGACTCTCATGTGTTGCATGCCGCTGCTGGCGAGGTGGCTTATTTTGCACCTCCCCAAGTCCGTGTTGAAGAATGAGGAAGGTTTAGGATGGTCTTATAGGATAATGTCCCTTGCCCATACAGACATTCTTTGGAGTTCCAAGGCTATGGAAAGCACTGCTATCATTGATTATTATGGGGGATACCCTAATGTCCCGTTACTTAGAATCAGAGGGGGTATAACCTACAGTCCTTGCTTAGCTTTGCGACAATTTGGTCGTGCTCGGAGAGGCGATCCGCATGAGGTACTTCTTACCGATATTGCATTTGACTACAAGGAAGACGTCGACGAGCATCGCCGAAGGTTTATACGAGCTT
Organism: Vicia faba; assembly: GCA_948472305.1. Classification (NCBI taxonomy): domain Eukaryota; kingdom Viridiplantae; phylum Streptophyta; class Magnoliopsida; order Fabales; family Fabaceae; genus Vicia; species Vicia faba. The sequence continues at coordinate 1,374,665,064 of OX451735.1, read as the reverse complement.
GGGACATGGTGAACAGATCTGACCCTCAAGAACTAGGACCAAGGACTTCTCCCCCTATGCATCCTTATCTCCAGTGGGTCCGAGCTCGAGCCCAGAAGCTTGGGATGCCTTATGAAGTAGTGTTTCCAGTGATTGTGGAGCCCACCAATGAAGAGGGCATTCCTTATACAACCTTTATCCCTACATGCCCACTGATCTTGGGGCATTGAAGAGATCCTCGATTCAGCTGAAAGAAGAGAGGGATACCTACCAGGAAAAGTACCATGAGCAAGAAAGGAAGATCTTGAAGCTCACCAGGCAACTCGAGAATGAAAGAACGATCAATAACTATGTCAGCACCAAGGGGAAGCGTCCATGGGATTTCTGATTTTTCTTTTTCTAGTTTAGATTTGTTTTTCATTTACTTCTTTGTAAACGCCTCAAAGGCATTGTTGATCTTTTTACAAGTTTAATCTAATAAAGTTTGTTTATTTTTTGGTTTGCAAATTTAAATCTCCCAAAGTCTCTGAAATCATTACATACGCATCCCATTATCATGCACACCATTACAGGTACCATTACAGGTTTCTCATCTTCTTCGCTGTTTATTTCAGCACAAAATGTCTTCTGATCAAGCTATCAAAGATCTTCAGGCACAAAATGCCCAATTCCAAGAGATGCTCTTAAGCTTGGCTAAAGGGCAAGAGGACTTGAAATCTCTCATTCTGAAAGAGAAAGAGAAGAAGAAGAAGAAGAAGAAGAAGAAGAAGAAGAAGAATGTTGTTCTTCTGAGTATGGGCAAAAGGTTTGGAGATAGGCTGAAACAACAAGCTGATCTGTCCTTTTCATCTAAGGAAGGGGAGAACCAAGAAGAGGAAAAGGGCCCCAGTCCTGCAGTTTCTAACAACGATACTGATTATGATGAGGAACAATATCCCCCTGTTGAGGATAGGCACAAGTAGTTAGAAGCCCGTCTGAGTGCTATGGAGGTTCAGAAGATCCCTGGTTTAGATTTCGGAGAGCTGGGATTGGTATCTGGAGTGGTGATCCCTCATAAGTTCAAAGCTCCAGTTTTTGCCAAGTACGATAGAGTATCATGTCCAAAACTCCATCTTTGCTCGTATGTCAGGAAGATTCAACCCCACACTGCTTATAGAAATTTCTGGGTGCATTTCTTTCAAGATAGTCTGTCAGGGACTCAACTTGAATGGTTTTATCAGTTGGAAGGAGCTAATGTCCGAAATTGGGAGGACCTTGCTATTGCTTTTTACAGGAAGTATCAGTATAACGCCGACCTTGTTCCCACTCGTACTCAGCTTCAGAGTATGTCTATGGGTCCAAGTGAAGGTTTTAAGGACTATACTCAAAAATGGAGAGACTTAGCTGGAAGAGTCCAACCCCCTTTGTCTGACAGGGAGTTGGTTGACATGTTTCTGGGGACGTTATCTGGTCCATTCTTCAATCATCTGATCGACAGTTCGTCATCTGGGTTTACTGAATTGATTTTGACTGGGGAGAGAGTAGAAGCTGGTATCCGAAGTGGTAAGATACAAAAGGATATTTCATCAAGTACAGTAAAAAAAAGCCTTTCACAAGTAAGAAAGAAGCTAGTGTAGTTTATGGCTCGAGGGGCCAAAGCAGACCTGAACATCGTCAAACAGTGAATGCGGTAGTGATATCAAGACCCACAGTTGCTCCACAACGCAACAATCAACAGAGGGTGGAAAGACCACAAAGACAGTTCACTCGGCTCAATATGACCTTGGCTCAAATTCTACCACAATTATTGAATACCAACCTGGTAACTCTGAGGGAAGCCCCGAAGAATCCTAACAACACATCTCTTCTATATAACCCGAATGCCCGTTGTGCCTATCACTCGGGTGGCCCAGGTCATGATACAAACAACTGTTGGGCCTTGAAAAATAAGGTACAAGACTTGATTGAAGCTAAAGAGATTGAGTTTGACGCTCCAGAGAAACCCAACATCATAACTGCTCCCATGCCCAAACATGGTCATGGAGTAAATGCTGTGGACGATGATTTATTTGTGACCTCCGTGGAAGAAATTTCTACTCCTTTGATGACAATTAAGAAGAATCTATTGTTGGTCGGTTTATTTCCGGGTTGTGGCGAAGGTTTCCACATGTGTTCAATTCTTCCCGCTGGTTGCCACTTATTGAAATCAGGTGTTCAACGCCTGATGGATAACAAAGAGATCCTGTTCGAAAAGACTATGATTCCGTTGGTTCCAATTGAAGATGTTGCCATCATAACCATTTCCGCCAATCCTTCTAAGGCTTCCTCGAGAAAGCCTGTTAGGATTACACCCGTTCCAAGAATCGCTTTGTTAATCATTACTATCCCTGGTCCTATCCCACACACTTCGGATAAGGCTGTCCCTTGGCACTATGGGGCCGATGTGTATTACCATAGAGTTAAGAAAGACTTAAAGATTGAAGAAGCTGATGCTGATGTCAGCAATATTGACGGGGCTAGCAAGGTCACCAGAAGTGGAAGACTCTTTTCTCCCAAGATTTCCCCTCCGACTACTCACAAACCTGTTGTTATTCCATCTGCTAATACATCAGCTACCATCCCAGTCCCTATTCCAGTTATCACCCCCGTCACTGAGCCATCTGGGACTCGGGGCAAAGAAATCAAAGGTGAGCCTGCCCGGACCGAGGCACCTAAGAAGATCATTGTAGAAACCTCTAAGCAAGAGATAGAGGAAATTCTGAAGATTATCAAGAAGAGCGACTACAACATAGTCGAGCAGTTGGGGCAGACTCCGTCAAAAATCTCCATGTTGTCCTTGTTATTGTGTTCGGAAGCCCATGCAAAGGCTTTAATTGCTTTTCTCAAAACTGCGCATGTGCCGCAGGAAACTTATGTCGATCAATTCAAAGACTGCGTAGCTAGTTTGACTGCCGACAACGGGTTGGGTTTCTCAAACGCAGATCTAACTGCTAAAGGAAGAAATCACAATGATGCTCTGCACGTCTCGATCGATTGTAGGGGCACTACTATGGCCCATGTACTGGTGGATACCGGGTCCTCATTGAATGTTTTACCAAAGAAAGCATTAGACCGTCTGGACTGTGAAGGGTTGATTCTGAAGCCGAGTAATATTGTGGTCAGGGCTTTTGACGGGTCAAAAAGGATGGTGCACGGGGAAGTGGACGTCCCTGTTTAAGTTGGCTCTCAGACTTTTGCATCTACTTTCTACGTGATGGATATCCGACCATCATATTCTTGCCTGCTGGGTCGCCCTTTGGATCCATAAGGCTGGGGCAGTGACTTATATGCTCCATTATATGTTGAAATATCCAGTAAAGGGGAAGATCGTCACGGTACAAGGTGGGGAGGAGTACATGGTGAGTCATCTCAATTCCTTTCGCTATTTGGAGATGGATGGGGAATTCATCGAAACCCCTTGTCAGAACTTTGAAGAGGTCCCCCAGACTTTGGCGTTAACTGAAGTTGCTATTGACAAACCTCTGATGAAGATGGCTTCCCTCAAGGATGTCATGGCTTTGATTGAAAAAGATGGGTGTGCAAACTGGGGTCAGCTCCCTGATTTCACACACAAAACTGACAAGTTTGGTTTGGGCTTTACTGTAGAGGCTCAAAGGGTTGTTCGGCGCGCGCGGATTGTAATACCTCCTCTACATATCAGTAATCAAGGAGTTAATGCAATTGAAGATGGTGAAGAAGATTCAAATATCGACAGTTGGATCTAGCCTACAACCAATGGTGGCTTGAACAAATGGACGGCGAAAGACTTCATACATGTTTCTTTTATTACATAGTAATTGACTTTTGTTTTGAGATTTGTAACAGACATTTTGAAACTTTACGGCCCGGTGCCTTGCCCGAGGCACCTTGGCTTTTCTTGTGAGGGCTTATTATTTGTCATTTTCATATATCATCAATAAAGCATTAGACGTTTTCTTGCATTACAAATTTTGCGCTCCTTGTTTTTCCTTTCTATCTCGCACTTTATCAAAACAACTATTATCTTACACACACTCACGTATCATAATGCAGATCCATATCCACTTTGGATCCCATTGATAACAACTCTGCTACTGCAAGTTATGACTTCGAAAATCTGATCAACCGAGCCGAGGACGAAGGTGAGGATGGTGATGAGGTGTCGGGAGAACTTGTTAGACTGTTACTACAGGAAGAGAGGGTCATACAGCCTCATGAAGAGCTAGTGGAATCAGTGAATTTGGATACAGAGGAAGATAGGAAAGAGGTCAAGATAGGTGCTAATCTGGAGCCTAGTGTCAAGCAACGGTTGATACAAATGCTACACGACTATGTTGATATCTTTGCCTGGTCCTATGAAGATATGCCTGATTTGGACACCGATATTGCGGTTCACCGCTTGCCAACTAAAGAAGACTGCCCTCCGATAAAGCAGAAGGTTCGCCGTATGCGCCCCGAGATGTCTGATAAAATCAAAGCTGAGGTCATGAAACAGTTTGACGCCATATTTCTAGCTGACACTTCTTACCCGCAGTGGGTTGCCGACGTTGTTCTGGTGCCTAAGAAAGATGATAAAGTACGGATATGTGTGGACTATAGAGATCTGAACAGGGAGAGCCCCAAGGATGATTTCTCGCTTCCTCACATCGATGTTATGGTCGACAACATCGTGCAGCATAAGGTCTTCTCCATTATGGATGGTTTTTCTGGTTACAATCAGATCAAGATGGCTCCCGAAGACATGGAGAAGACGACTTTCGTTATGCAGTGGGGCACCTTCTGTTACAAGGTAATGCCTTACGGGTTGAAGAATGCTAGGGCAACTTATCAGCGCGCCATGGTCGCTTTGTTCCACGACATGATTCACCATGAGATTGAGGTTTACGTTGATGACGTGATTGCAAGGTCCCATACTGAGGAAGAACACCTTGACCATATTCATAAGCTATTTGACAGGTTGAAGATGTATAAGCTAAGGTTGAACCCGAACAAGTGCACCTTCAGGGTAAGGTCTGGTAATCTGCTGGGTTTCGTCGTTAGTGATAAAGGAATTCAGGTGGATCCTGACAAGGTAAAAGCCATACAGGAGATGCCGACCCCCCGCACAGAAAAGGAAGTCAGAGGCTTTTTGGGACATCTGAACTACATCGCCTGATTCATTTCACATCTGACTGCTACTTGTGAGCTAATCTTCAAGTTGCTGAACAAAGATCAAGTGGTAAAATGGAATGATGTGTGTCAAACCGCCTTCAAAAGGATCAAAGAATACCTCCAAGAGCCACCAATTCTAATGCCTCCAGTTGAAGGAAGACCTTTGATCTTATATTTGACAGTGCTGGATAATTCAATGGGGTGCGTGCTGGGGCAGCATGACGAGTCTGGCAGAAAAGAGCATGTTATTTACTATCTTAACAAAAACTTTACCGACTGTGAGACCCGATACTCATTGCTCGAGAAAACTTGCTGCGCTTTGGCATGGGCTGCTCGCCGGCTGAGACAGTATATGTTGACTCACACTACCCTATTGATATCAAAGATGGATCCAATCAAGTATATCTACGAAAAGCCTGCCTTGTCCAGAAGAATAGAAAGATGGAAGATGATCTTAACTGAGTACGACATCCAATACACGACCCAAAAAGCAATCAAGGGGAGTGTATTGGCGGATCATTTGGCGCATCAGGTTGTGGATGACTACCAATCCATGAATTTCGAGTTCCCAGATGAGAACATCATGTTGGTGACCGACTGTGAAGAACCTGGACCGGATGAAGGACCTGAGGAAGGATCCCGATGGTCTATGTATTTCGATGGAGCCTCAAACGCGTTAGGTAATGGCATTGGCACTGTGATTATATCTCCTGAGGGATGGCATACTCCGTTTACCGCCCGATTATGTTTTAACTGCACCAACAATATGGCAGAGTATGAAGCGTGCATCATGGGCCTTCGAGCAGCTATTCACCTAAGGATTAAGTTCTTGAGTGTATTCGGTGATTCTGCTCTAGTGATCAGTCAGAACAAAGGCGAGTGGGATACGAAGCACCCAAATCTTATTCCTTACAAAGAGTATGTATTGATGTTGCTCCCGCACTTTGAGGAGATAACCTTTGAAAATTTCCCCAGAGAGGAGAATCAGTTGGCGGACGCGCTAGCTACCATGTCTTCTATGTTCAAGGTCGGGTGGGACAATGAAGCTCCCCAGATTACCATTGAGAGGTTGGATGAACCCGCACATTGCTATGACATTGAGACTGAAGAGGCAGCAGATAAACCCTGGTTTCATGAGGTAAAGAGGTATCTTGAGGCTCAGGAATACCCTGAGGGTGCATCTGTTAATGATAAGAAGTTCTTGAGAAGGTTCGCTGCAAAGTTCTTCATTAGCAATGGGATTCTTTGTAAGCGTAACCATGATTCAACCTTATTGCGGTGCATAGACAAAAGCGAGGCGGAAAGGATCATGGCAGAATTACATGAAGGTACCTTCAGGACTCATTCCAGTGGACATACCATGGCAAAGAAAATCCTACGGGCAGGATGTTACTGGTCCACTATGGAAGCCGATTGTTATCAGCATTCTCGAACCTGTCATAAGTTCCAAGTCTATGCGGATAAGGTGCATGTACCTCCAGTTCCTCTGAATGTTTTGATAGCACCTTGGCCTTTTGCAATGTGGGGCAACGATAGGATCGGCGAGATTAGACCTACTACGTCTAACGGGCATCATTTCATTCTGGTAGATATTGATTATTTCACCAAGTGGGTTGAGACAGCTTCCTTTGCTACAGTAACCAAGAACGTCGTAGCGCGGTTTATCTGACACAATCTGATATGTCAATACGGTATACCAGAGAGGATCATTACGGACAATGGTACAAATCTCAACAATACGATGATCACCGAGCTCTGCACACAGTTTAAGATACAAAACCACAACTCTTCTCCTTACCGGCCGAAGATGAATGGGGTTGTTGAAGCAGCTAATAAGAACATCAAGAAGATTGTGCAGAAGATGACGGTGACATACAAAAACTGGCATGAGATGTTACCATTCGCTCTTCATGGGTACCGCACCTTAGCACGGACATCGACAGGGGAAACACCCTACTCTTTGGTATATGGCATGGAGGCAGTCCTACCCATCAAAGTCCATATACCCTCTCTCCGGATTATGAAAGATGCAGGTTTAAGCAAGGACGATTGGATCCATACCCGGCTTGATCAGCTAAATTTAATCGATGAGAAGAGACTTACTGCTATTTGTCATGGTCAAACATATCAAAAGCGAATGATCAAGGCTTTTAACAAGAAAGTCAGATTGTCAAGAATATCAAGTCGGGGATCTGGTGATCAAACGCATCATACTGCCGCAAGGTGATCCCAGGGGCAAATGGACCCCTACGTACGAAGGGCCATTTGTGGTTAAGAACATTTTCTCGAGAGGATCTATGATTCTAACCACCATGGACGGTGACGACCTTCCTCACCCCGTCAATGCAGACATAGTGAAAAGATACTACGCCTAATCAAAGACCCGCTAGGTCGACTGACCTAGGAAAAAATAAGGGCTTCCCGACGAACCAAAAGGGTTCGGGTAAAAATAAGGGATGAAAATGAAAAAGTTGTACACTCAGCAAGTCGAAAACCTGAAAAGGCGACTTGGGCAAAAAAGGGTATCCCAGTGGACTGAAAACCCGAAAGGGAAGTCCAGGAAAAAATTAGGGATCAAAGCATAACACTATGTCTCATTGGATCATCTCGCAACCAGGCTTCAGTATCGACTATCAAGCTCGGACGGCACCAACCAATCTGATCTACCTTCGACCAAGTAGTAAAGTGATGAGACGCTCGGAGATATAAAGGCAATAGCAGAGTTGGAAACCAGTGGGATTGTTCACATAGTTGTTCTTCTTTATTTTACACAAAATGTATAATTCCTTCGGCGGAGTTCCCTTACTAGGATGTCAGCCTCTTATACAAAACGCCTATTACAGGCCAACTTCAAAAAATCAATACAATTCATTTTCACAATAAATTTCAAAATTGTTTTTCTTTTTCTGTTTTGTTTTGCAAGAACGTCCAATGAATTATTTTTTTTGATATATACATTTGACAATAATTGCTGCTCATAAATATTTACATGCGAAACAAAAGATGATTATTCGTAATTCCAGGAATAAGGGCAAACAAGAAATGTCCAAACCTTACAGTTTCTCTACCCACCAGGTACGGGGATAGACCCAGCTGGAGAATATGACTAAAGGTACATACACTCCCCGCCGAGTAAGAAGTACCCAAAGACAGTGGTGTTAATTCTCCCCAAGCAGAGTTTATCTACCACCAGCACTAGAAGATTATCCTCAGTGGAATTTATTTCTTCCACAAGTAGAAACTCAATCCCCAACCGGGTTCATTATCGCCAGCAACAGTAATTCATCCCCAGCCGAGGTTATTTCTCCAAATCAGCAGATCTTCTGGCAGAGTATCTCTTTTCCCCACAGAGTCATTCTCTCGCCAGTTTATTCTCCAGCAGAGTCATTCTCCTGCCAATTTATTCTCAAATCATCTTCAGTCATTACCCCCAGCGAGAGCGAAGAACTCAACTCCTTGTATTCTCCAACAGCAGCCTAGGATTTAGTTTCCCTAGCTAGAGAACATCACACAAAAAAAACATTGCATATCCATATATCATGGCATGTGCGTACGCATCATACAACACAATCTCATTTATTTTGAGAACATCATTGCTCAATAAATTTCATACATCATGACATTACATACGACTAACTCTTTACCTTTCAGGGAAAGATACAATCAAATTCTCACAAGTTTTCTCTGGTTCAGTCAAATCGGTGCTAAGATTTCTATTCCAGTTCAAGCTATGAAGCCCGGATCCGAACGGATAATATCTTGATTTCTCCATCATACTGTGAAGCCCGGAGAATGACCGGATAACAGTACCAAAATACTATGAAGCCTGGAATCGACCAGATAGTGGTATATCCCAAATTCAAAGCTATGAAGCTCGGAAATCAACCAGAAAATAGTGGAATCCCCAACAAGTTACTGTGAAGCCTGGAAATCGACCAGATAGCAGTATAAGGCACCATGAAGCCTAGAATCGACCAGATAGTGGTATATCTTAAATTCAAGCTATGAAGCCCGATTCGACCAGATAATATCTTGATATCTCAGAATACTATGAAGCCTGGAATCGACCAGATAGTGGTATATCATAAACACAAACTGTGAAGCCCGGAGATCGACCGGAAAACAGCTTAACGAGGTATTGTGAAGCCTGGAAATCGACCAGATAGCAATACAAGATACCATGAAGCTTGGACTCGACCAGATAATGGTATAAGACACCGTGAAGCCTAGATCACAGCCAGATAGCGGCCAAAGACACTGAAGCCTGGGACTACGACCAGATAAAAGTATAAGACTGCGAAGCTCGGAATTCCACCAAATAGTAGTTCACCTAGCCAATTGCTAAGAAGCCCGAAATCGACCAGATATTAGTATGCCTTAAATTCAAGTTGAAGCCCAGATGCGACCAGATAATAACTTATTTCATTCTGAAGCCTGGAGCACGACCAGATAAGAAGTAAGAAATTGTGAAGCCTGGAGAACGACCAGATAGCAAGTTTAATATCATCCCCCAGTAAGTCACTGTGAAGCCTGGAGCACGACCAGATAGCAATTGGTCTTATTTTCTTAGCAAATTCCTGTGAAGCCTAGAGCACGACCAGATAACAGTTCATTTTCACCTCCTCGACTAAGAGATGATTCCTCAGTAGAATAACAAACGAATGAAGCTCCTAAAATTCTACTTTTACCAAGACAAGAGACCAGGGTTCCCCAGCGAAGTCTTCCTCAACAACAGGTGTACGGGCTCTCGCAAAGGAATCTCTTATGCGATCGACACTTCTTATGATGGCATCTTTAAGCCCATCTTTCGACATCAGCCTCCAAATGGAATCTATAAGCCCATTCCTGGCATCGCAAGGCCGGTTTCACTTCATGCGAGTGCAAATTTCTGGGCACTCTAGTGTTCAATCATCTTCCACCTTCGGATCACGAAAGGCAGACAAGCCAATCTACATCCTCAGGTTTAAGAAGATTGAACAGGGGCAGCTGTTGTACCCCAAAATTTGCCCTCCTATATTTCTCAATACCTTTCAAGTGAGGTCCTCAAATTGCTCAAGGAAGTCCAAAGGTTGACCAGACAAACTCTCTCCTAAGCCAGACTACCTCAAATTAGGGTTTCAGTTTGCATCAAGGTACTTGAGTCCAAAGGGTCTCAAATTCTCACCATTTTCCTAAAATGTTCTCAAGATCATCCATGTCAAGTTTCAAGCCTTGAAGAGGAAGTTTGCTCAGTCAATTGCTCAAAGGCCTGAAAATCGACTATACTAGGGCAAAAGTCAACTGTGGCCCACATACAGTCAAACTTCAAGAATTTTGGTCAACATCCTCATTTTGAAGTATTATTCATCATTTTATCAAGCGTTGATCATGACTCCTCAAGGATTGCTCACAATTCATCAAAACCCAAAAGTTGCTAAATTAGGGTTTTATAGGAAAAGTCAACTCAACTTTGACCAAGCATAATTTTCTCATACTTTATCAGAAATGACCCATCCAAAGCTAATTTTGAAGAGGATGCAATTCCCTACAATTCATCTTCAGCTCCCAATTTCAAAATATGCACTCACATGAAGATATAAATTTGGATATTATAGGTCATTTTGAAAAGTCAACAAAAACACCTTTTTTGTCAAAGCTTCATACATGAAAATGTAAGACTCAATTTAGATGAGACCAAAATGGTTACTTATAGGACATCTTAAGCTTTCTAAAAAGTCCAAGAACATATCTCTAGGGTCAAAATTGAAGGAGTTACGCATTGGCAAAGTTGACCTTTTTTGCAAAATTGCCAAGAGTCAAATGTGCCCAAAATTGCAATTTTTGTCAAATGGGCCCAACTTTTTAGGTTTGCATTGAGTTTGTAACACGATCCACGACCCATGATCTCTCCCACTTGTATTTATTTTATTTTTGTCATTTATTTTGATTTTTATTTCAATTAAATCAAATAAAATCAAAATAAAATCATGAAAATATCAAAACTAATCAAAGCTTGAGATTTTGTGCATGTTTAGGTCTCTTATACAGCTAGAAGAAGAATCAAATCGTGAAAGCTTCATTTGGACATAAAAAGATTGGATTTGGCTTGATTTGGAAAGATTTGCATAAGGATCAAATCATGATTCAATCATCTTAATTGAAAAAGATTTGAAGCAAATTTGTAACCCTAATTCATTCTAGGGTACATATAGAACAAGTGCAAATCAAAAGAGAGGGGACTGGAGGCGTGAAAAGGGAAGAACAAACCTCAAAATTTCAAAGGAAAGTTGCAATCTGATTTCTTAGTTCCAGGCTTCCTCAAGCCATTCCAGGCACACCATTCGTTTGTTGGACATCCAAGGACCCTATTCCAATCACTAGCAAACCTCATAACATCCAAAAACGTGTTGTAAGCATCTCACGAAATTCATACTTTTTTGAAATCGAATATCACGATTCTGGCATTTGTAGCATGAATTCTTTGCATATTCTTGATCCTTGAATCATTTGCAAGCTAATGGTTATGTTCAATTGCATTTTCATTAAATGTACAGCAAGATGCCATAGTTAGGGTTCTTGGCTTGTTTTTCGGGTTTTTCTTTACAGGTACAATTGGCCATGGATAAGGGTACCATGATGCTCGTGAGGTTGCCACAAGTTGATTGGTACCATTGTTGTGTATTTATCGTGCTTGTACAGGATTTTGCAGAAGCCCGGGGTTATACCTACACCCTTTGTCCGTAGGTAAAAGTTGTAGAACTTTTAGCAACAGTTGGGAGGAAGGAGATGATAGCGTGGCATCATGTGATTCGCCCATTCAAGATTGCGCGTGTTTTGATCATTATTATTTTGTGTTTTCCATATATTATTTGCTTGTTGTTCCATGTACACAAAGACAAGCCAGCTCAGATGGTTAGCGTTGTTGTGGAAAAGCCAAAGGGCCTGGGTTCGATCCCCAGGTCCCCCTATTTGTTCAATATTATTTTCTTTTACATGATCAGGTGTACAAGCATCCAAGACATCCATCGTGCATCATCAATATCTCATCATCCAGGCCATCAACAAGCTAGATCCAAGGGCCATCCTTTGGAGGTCCATCATGGGCCTAGTCAAGCTTGCAACACAGGATCTGGAAAAGTCAAATGGGCCAGGCGTTTTTGGGCTCGGAAATTGCAATTCAGACCCCCCCCCCCCCCCCCCCCCCCCCGCTTTTGCAATAACACCAGGACCATTTTCTTTCCTTTCTATTTCTTTCTTTTATTTAATTTCTTTATTTATTTATTTTCTAACACAAAATTAAATTCTTTTTTTTTTACAAAATCATAAAATCAATTTCACCAATTTACAATTTAGGTTTTATTTTATTTTAGGTTTAATTCTAACTTCTTTTTTTTTTTGTAAATAATTAAAACCAAATTAGAAAATTAGGTTTGTTCTTGATTATATTTTTATAAAGTAACAAAAATACAAAATAGGTCAAATTAATTATTTTTCTTAATTTAAATTAATTAGTAATTAGGTTTGTATTTATTCAATTAAAACCTTATTTTCTCAAAATAACATAAAAACCACAAAAATATGATTTTTCTTTCAATTAGGTTAGACGGGGTCAAAACCCTAATTTTTTCTCGTTCTTAATTCATCGCGCGCGTTTACTATTTTTGGCGATATTAATGTAACTGATCATGGTATGTAATAGTTTAATTAGGATTTGCTTTATTTATCGTTATACGGGTTTTTTGGCTATGTATTTAATCCCCCTCCCCGAAGCCTTGTAATAGCGTAGTTTTATTTCTCGCATTTTAATTTTCGCAAATATTAACCGTTAGATATATGATAATAGGATTGCATGACAAGATTGTATGTTAATTTAAAATGGTTAGCAAACCCTAATGTGAAAAGATAATAAATGAAATCAAATCACTCGCACATGCACACTCCTAGGGTATGCTCCCACTTCGGTTGCCTTCGGTAAACGATCATTAAGTATATGGTATTTTAGTGGTCTCCCTCTTGTCTAAACAAAGATCAAAAGTTGCCTCGGAAACGTTGCCTCGAATATGATCTTAATACATTAGGGTTATTGCTAAGACGTCCTAACATTGCTTTAGTGATCGTACGTCCCTTTCGAATTGACCCTTACAACTCCAACGATAGTACTACCTACTCATTAATAGTGGGATATCATTGTCTAAAGGAAACAAGAACATAAACATTCTTTTTTCGAGTAGGTAGATGCTAGTAGGTACTTGCTCAAATCAAGCTTTTTCACACCAAACACTTTTCAAACAAAGTTTTCAAAAACACTTCGTAACACTCTTGAAGACAGAAGCAGGGGTTAAAACGAAGTAAAACAAAACTTTTCAAAACAAGCACACACAAGCAATTTCAAAAAGATGAGCAAGTACCTAAGAGCCCATGGAAAACCATGGATAGAAAGGGTGCTAACACCTTCCCTTTCTATAATCTACCCGCCGTACTCAAAATCTCGAAAAAGGAATTTTTTTGTGCTTTTTTCCTTTCCGGTTGGATAAAATAAAAGTCGGTGGTGACTCTTTCTTATCGCGACATTTTGCAAATACAAACGCAAAATGCAAACCAGCATTTTCCTAAAACAGTCTGGTTCTGCCACCGTATCACACATGCCAAGAAAAATTATCATCTTTGCTATCAGTTTTGATTTTCTCTACCATGGATGCCTTGAGAGCTTCCAACTCTTTTTGGGAATTGGACACTTTTTGCTCAAGGTATGAAAAGATTTTCTTGTTTGTGGCTAATTGTTTAAAAGCTTCTTTAGCATCATTTTGTAGAGTATCAAAAGCTATTTGCAATTCTATGTGAGATATTTTATCAATATGATCATATTTAGAGTGACTTACATTGCTTTTCTTCTTTTGATGAGCCATGAGATAAAGGTTGATCGTTTCTTCTTCGTCACTAGAGTCACTTTTGCTTGAAGCTTCACTATCACTATCCCAACAAAGTATGCTCTTCTAGCTTTGTTAGGTCTCTTTTGAAATTTGTCTTTTCCTTTGTCTTTCTTGAGCAATGGGAAATCCGGTTTGTAGTTGTGATACAGTGGCAGAACCAACTGTTTAATACTGGTTTTGCGTTTGTGTTCGCAAATATTGCGGTAAGCAAGAGTCACCACTGACTTTTCTTTAACCAAATTAAGGAAAGGGTGAAAAGAACAGAAAAAGACCTTTTCGATATTATTCTGAGTAAGGGGGTAGATTATGGAAGGGGAAGGTGTTAGCACCCTTTCCATCCGTAGTTTTCTACGGGCTCTTAGAGGTTTGCTCAATTTGAAATACCTTTGAGCTTTGTGTATTAGAAAATTTTTTGAGAATGCCTTAGTACGGAGAACTTTGTAATGTTTCTCGAGATAGTGGAGAAAGTATACAAAGTGTTTTAAAAAATGTTTTTTTGAAAAGTAGTATTTATGTAAGTGCAAGATGTTTTGAGAAAACTTCTAACAGCTATATACTTTGTACTCGAAAAAAATGTTATTCTTTTCTTCCTTTCCTTTAGACAATACTATCATACTATTAGTGAGTAGGTAGCCTTGTTGTTGGATGTATAAGGGACATTTGAAGGAACGTTGCAGTCACGAAGGCAACTTGTGGAGACGCTTTAACAATTTTTTTAGGGACTAGATCATTTACCGAGAGGCAAATGTAGGGTCATCGAGGGACTATGATCTTTTGATTTTACGGGGCTTTGCTAAAGCGTCCCCGTTTCGAGGGACATGACTGCTTTATTTCTGAAGGCAACCAAAGTGAGGTACCCTAGAGGTGTATATGTGCAATGTGTGTTATATTCATGTATTTATTTTTATCTCTTGTGTTAGATTTGCTAACGTTTTTGTTTTAGTCTTGCCATACATGCCTAGTTACTAGCAATTAATATGTACAGAATATAAAGTGCGGAAGTATAAATCTACACTATTACATGGCTTCGGGGAGGGGATTTACAATGTACAAAAATTGGGGGAACAAAAATGAAGAAAGTGGATAAAATCCTATTAACTATTACATCCAGTGTACAGATACAATAATATAAAAATACGAAAGAAAATAAATAACGCGCGAAAGCTGAAAGTACGTCTAAAAACCTAGTAAGTAAAAATTAAATAAGAGAATCTTTTTATTGTTTTTTATTTAAGAAATAATTAATTAATCCTAAAATATATTTAGAAAATAAAATCAAATTAAGAAAAATAGTCTAAGTTCTTTTTGGTTTTTACTATGAAAAGAAAATGATTAAAACATAAATTAAATCCTAATTCTAACTCATTTTAAATTAAAGAAATGGTTAAAATATTTATTTAATTTATTTACAAAATTAGTTTAATTTAAAAAAAAGTAATAACTTAATATTTTTTTGTGATTTTTCTGAGTATTTAGTTAATTAAATAATTAATAGAGAAAAACTAAAACAAATACAAGGAATACAAAAATGGGCCTGATAACAAAAGAAAATAGAGGGGGTGTGAGATTGAATTTTCGCTAGGCCCAATGTTGAAGAGAGCTAAGGTATGTCCTTGGATCCAGGGAGTAATGTGCTTCTTCGATCTAGGGAGGGGTATGTTTTTTCAATCCAAGGAGGGAGTTATCTTTCGATCTGGTCCTGCAAGACCAATGTTGGCAAAAATAAAGATGCAGGACCTGGATCGAACTCGGGTATTTCTCTCTAATTCGAATCTTCTATCCTCAGGCCTAAGCTTATTTTGGCTTGAAACTGGCTATACCACGAGTTTCGAAAGGCAAACCCTG
Source organism: Vicia faba (assembly GCA_948472305.1). Lineage (NCBI taxonomy): Eukaryota > Viridiplantae > Streptophyta > Magnoliopsida > Fabales > Fabaceae > Vicia > Vicia faba. The sequence goes on along the minus strand of OX451735.1, from coordinate 1,374,649,183 downwards.
ATCATGCCTTTCGATGGAATGATTTTATTCCTTCATGTTACCTTGCGTATGATATGTTCATATAAACACAAATGACATTAGCAGCACAAATATACCAACAACATGTATTTAAAGGGCCTAGAAATACAGTTTCGACTTGGGTGAATCCTTACCAACTGGAAATACTTCGATCTATGAATTTGGGCGTGTCTTGGCTTGGAGCAGACTCTTGGGAGTCTCAGGAACACAAGTATGGTCTTCGTCTGGATTGAGGGTGCCTGCAAAGCTAGTTAGAATTTTGATATGTTTTCTGTGGTGGTGTGAGTGTTCTTTTGATAGGCAATTTGTATGTGTGTGATTCAACACATGTGGTCTCTCTTCTTTTTTTGTCCCTCTTTTTCCTAATGCTTGCTAATGTGTTATTTATATAGAGAGGAGGGAGGAGACAAGAGAACAAAGGTTTAAACATCCATAAACAAGTGTTTTTAAAGCCATGAATGATGTTTTATAACTTTGCTAAAGACATGGTGTAAGTGTTTGTTTGTTCGCATTATTTTTTTGGTAAAACCAGACTTGCGAATGTCATGACTGATGTCATAACATTCTGGGATAAAGGTAGATTCTGCAGAAGGAATGTTCTACAGGAACTACTCAGTATGAGTGAATATTATGATGATTAAGCTATGATCATAAGTACTGAATTCTACCAAAATCAGTGAGCAAGATACATGATGTCATAACCAATGTTAAGACATCCTGTACTGATCAAGTTGTTGTGCAGATTTATTATTCCTGAGAATTTTCAGGAATCTGGTGTGCTACTCTGAGTTGAAGAATATTGTCCAGATCAAATGCTCACGTGGACATTAGGTTAACCTTGATTAACCCTAATCTGTTATGATGAAAGCCCAAGACCAAGTCTTTAGGTTAACTTTAGTTAACCCTAGCTATTTTTATGGAAGCCCTAAATGAAGAATAGTCTGCTTATATATTTCTCACAAAGCCTAATGGTGAGCAGCGCTTTTGATAGAAGATCAATAAGGCATTGTATAGTTGTAACTACTGTGAGCCAAGCAATTATCAGTTTGATAAGTGACTTGGATTAGGATTTGTTTGTAAGGGTTGTTTATCACTCAAAGCTTTGAAGCACGAGTGTTGTGTCTCTTGATTAAATCTTTGAAGCAAAATCAAGTGTTTGTATTGAAGAATGTCTTCATAATCTTATTAATTAGTAGATTAGTATCACTGCTATGATTGAGGGGGAGTGAGTAGGAACTCAGATTTAAGTAGGACTTAGATTGAAGTTGCATTGGGTAGGTCTTAAGTGAAGGAGATAAACTGGTTGGTTTATTCCTAAATTAATACTCTTATAGTGAATTTCCTCCCTGGCTTGGTAGCCCCCAGAGTAGGTGTTGTTATACACTGAATTGGGTTAACAATTGATTGTGTTCTTTACTGTATTTTAAATTACTGTTTAGAGTGTGTACAAGTTTGTCAGATACGGTGTCATAACATTCACTGTGACATTAAGTATCTGTTGCCAAAATTTCAATTGGCATCAGAGCGGGCACCCTGCCTGTCTTTCTGGGTGAGATCTAGGGATATTCTTTTCTGGCGCTATGGACAAGGAAGGAGGATTTGGGAACAGACCACCTATTATGGATGGATCAAATTATGACTACTGGAAACCTCGTATGATTGCCTTCTTGAAGTCACTGGACAAAAAGGCTTGGAGAGTTGCTGACAAAGGATGGAACCATCCCACCATAATTGGGAAAGATGGGACGACTAGTCTGAAACCTGAGGAAGAATGGAGCAAAGAAGAAGATGAGTTAGCCCTGGGTAACTCTAAAGCATTAAATGCCTTGTTCAATGGAATTGATAGAAACATATTCAGACTAGTACATCGATGTGAACTGGCCAAGGATGTTTGGGACACTCTCAAAACCACCCATGAGGGTACATCCAAAGTAAAAATGTCAAGAATTCAGATGCTCACTACCAAATTTGAGAATCTAAGGATGATGGAAGATGAGACCATTCATGAGTTTCACATGAACATCTTGGAAATTTCCAACACCTCGGGAGCATTGGGAGAAAAGATGTCAGAAGAAAAGCTGGTGAGAAAGATTCTCAGATCCTTGCCTAAAAGGTTTGCAATGAAAGTGACTGCTATAGAGGAAGCTCAGGATATCTGCAACTTAAAGGTTGATGAACTCATTGGGTCACTTCAGACATTTGAGATGGGGATCAGTGACAATGTTGACAAGAAAAACAAGAGCATAGCCCTTGTATCCAATACTGAAGATGAAAGCAAGGAGAGTGATAAAGAGAATATTTCAGAAGCTATAGCTATGCTTGGAAGGAAGTTCAACAAACTCATCAAGAGAATGGACCCAAAGTCAAGGTCAAATGTCAAGAACATTTCCTCTGACATTAGCAGATCATATGACTCCAGCAGAAGAGCTAAGTCTGAAGAAAAGGGAAATCAAAGCAGAGGAATCCAATGCCATGGATGTGAAGGATATGGGCACATTAGAGCTGAATGTCCTACCTTTCTAAAGAAACAAAAGAAAGGAATATTTGTTACTTGGTCTGATGGTGACTCAGAAAGTAACTCTGAAGAAGAATCTGTTAAACTAGTTACTGCTCTATCGGGTATTTGTAACTCTGATAATGATTCTAGTGATGAGGAAGTGACATTTGAAGAACTTGCTGACTCCTACAAGAAGCTATGTATCAGAAGTGTTGAAGTCTGTCAGCAAAATGAGAAACAGAAAAATCTCATAGTAAAGTTGGAGGTTGAGAAGAAGGCAGACACTGCTACTATAAGCCATCTCGAAGGTGAAGTTCTAATGTTGAACTCCAAACTTGATCAGATAACTAAGTCTGTCAAGATGTTAACAAATAAAACTGACAAGTTGGAAGAAATCCTTCAGGCTGGACAAAATGAAGGAAACATGTCTGGTCTAGGATTTGTGGCTGCAAAGAAATCTGATGTTGACAAGAAGAAGACCAGGCCTGATAAACAAATGTCAAAGCAGATGTCACAACATAGGACTCAACATCAAGAACAAAAGAAAAAGCATCAAAGATGGAGATGTCATTATTGTGGAAGGTTTGGTCACATAAAGCCATTCTGCTTCAGATTATATGGATATCCTAATCAGACCCCATATGTCAACCTTAAGACTAACAAGGCACCATATACTCAACAGTGGAAGAAAAAGACTGCAGCCCTGATAGCTCACACCTCCCTTAGAGTTTCTGCCAAGGAAGACTGGTACTTTGACAGTGGATGCTCTAAACACATGACTGGAATCAAGAATCTGCTGAATGATGTTAAACCTCATACTACTAGTTATGCCACTTTTGGAGATGGTGCTAGAGGAGAAATCAAAGGAGTTGGAAACTTGGATTTCCCTGGAGTTCCAAACCTAAACGAAGTGTTGCTGGTAAATGGTTTGACTGCTAATCTCATAAGTATCAGTCAATTATGTGATCTAGGATTCAAGGTCAACTTCACCAAGTCTGAATGTCTTATAACTAATGAAAAACAAGAAGTTGTAATGAGAGGAGTCAGATCAAAAGACAACTGTTATTTATGGGAGTCTGAGAACACTAACTACTCTTCTGTATGCTCTATAGCCAAAGAAGAAAAGGAAGTGAAACTGTGGCACCAAAAACTTGGTCATTTACATCTAAGAGGGATGAAAAAGATCATATCCATGGAGGAAGTCAGAGGGATTCCAAGGCTTCAGATTGATGAAGGGAGAGTCTATGGTGAATGTCAGGTTGGAAAGTAAACTAGAATGCCACATCCAAAGACAAGACATCTGACCACCTCTAAGGTGCTAGAACTTCTACATATGGATCTGATGGGTCCAATGCAGGTGGAAAGTCTTGGTGGAAAGAGATATGCCTATGTTGTTGTGGATGATTTTTCCAGATTCACCTGGATAAACTTCATTAGGTAAAAGTCTGATGTATTTGATGTATTTAAGGAATTGTGCAAAAGAATTCAAAGAGAAAAATGCATTGTCAGAATCAGAAGTGATCATGGTAAGGAATTTGAAAATAGTAAGTTTGATGAGTTCTGTTCCTCAGAAGGAATCAATCATGAGTTCTCTTCACCTATAACTCCTCAACAAAATGGAGTTGTGGAAAGGAAAAACAGGACTATACAGGAATCTGCCAGAGCAATGATACATGCCAAAAAGCTTCCTATTCATTTTTGGGCTGAAGCTATGAATACAGCCTGTTATGTCCATAACAGGGTCACCTTGAGAAAGGGAACATCATCCACCATTTTTGAACTATGGAAAGGAAGAAAGCCTACAGTGAAGTACTTCCATGTCTTTGGGAGCAAATGCTATATTCTGACAGATCGTGAACAAAGGAGAAAGATGGACCCTAAAAGTGATGAAGGAATATTCCTAGGATACTCTACCAACAGCAGAGCATATAGGGTATTCAATTACAGGACCAAAGTTATGATGGAGTCTATAAATGTCATAGTTGATGATCACCATGAGGAAACAAATGTCCCATGTGATGTTGAGACATTCTTTGAGACTTCAACACAAGTGTCTAAAAAGGATGATGTGCCTAATCCTACTCCATCAGAGTCTGAATCAAAGGAAGCTAACAAAGATCCTTCCATCAGAATTCATAAAGATCATCCTAAGGAACTCATCATAGGAGATCCTAACAGTGGAGTCACTACAAGATCTAGAGAAATCATCACAAACTCTTGCTTTGTGTCTAAGAATGAACCAAAAAATGTTAAAGAGGCTTTGACTGATGAATACTGGATTGGAGCAATGCAAGATGAATTGAACCAGTTCAAGCAACATGAAGTATGGGAGTTAGTTCCTAGACCAGAAGGAACAAACATCATTGGCACAAAGTGGATCTAGAAGAACAAATCAGATGCTGAAGGAGTTGTCACCAGGAATAAGGCAAGGCTTGTTGCTCAAGGATACACTCAAGTTGAAGGGGTTGATTTTGATGAGACTTTTGCTCCTGTAGCCAGACTGGAATCAATCAGACTTCTATTGGGAGTTGCTTGTCTCCTTAAGTTCAAGCTATTTCAGATGGATGTGAAGAGTGCCTTCCTAAATGGGTACTTAAATGAGGAAGTATATGTGGAACAGCCTAAAGGATTTGTGGATCCAAACTGTCCTGATCATGTCTACAAATTGAGGAAAGCTTTATATGGTCTGAAACAAGCTCTTAGAGCTTGGTATGACAGGTTGACAAAGTTCCTCACTGATAAAGGATACAGGAAAGGAGGTTTGGATAAAACTCTTTTTGTCAAGAATGAAGGAGGAAAGATAATGGTAGCTCAAATTTATGTTGATGACATAGTGTTTGGAGGAATGTCAGATAAAATGGTTAAACATTTTGCTAACCAGATGCAAGCTGAATTTGAAATGAGCCTCATGGGATAATTGACCTACTTTCTTGGACTACAAGTCACACAGATGGAAGACTCAATTTTTCTATCTCAAAGCAAATATGCAAAGAATATTGTCAAGAAGTTTGGGATGGAGAATGCCAGTCATAAAAGGACTCCTGCACCTACTCATTTAAAGTTGTCCAAAGACACAAGTGGGGCAAATGTGGATCAAAGCTTGTACAGAAGCATGATAGGAAGTCTGCTATACTTAACAGCTAGCAGACCTGACATTGCCTTTGCAGTAGGAGTATGTGCAAGATACCAGGCTGAACCCAAAGTAAGTCACATCAACCAGGTGAAAAGAATTTTGAAGTATGTGAGTGGAACTTACAATTATGGCATGTTGTACTCTCATGGATGTGAACCAATTCTGTCTGGTTATTGTGATGCTGATTGGGCTGGTAGTGCTGATGATAGAAAGAGCACCTCTGGAGGATGCTTCTTTTTGGGAAATAATCTTGTCTCTTGGTTCAGCAAGAAACAAAAATGTGTGTCTCTATCTACTGCTGAAGCTGAATACATAGCAGCTGGTAGCAGCTGTTCTCAAATGATCTGGATGAAACAGATACTTACTGAGTATAATGTCACACAAGATGTCATGGCATTGTACTATGACAATTTGAGTACTATTAACATATCCAAGAATCCTATACAGCACAGCAGGACTAAGCATATTGACATTAGACATCACTTCATCAGAGATCTTGTGGAGGAGAAGGTGATTAAGCTGGAACATGTTGCCACTGAACTACAACTGGCTGACATTTTTACCAAGGCACTTGATGCTAGTCAGTTTGAGAATTTAAGGGGCAAGTTGGGTATTTGCCAATATGAAGAGATGTAGCAATTAAATTTGCTTAATACAAGGGTTGAAAGAGATATTTTAATCAAGTCTATTCTGATTGGGCTAATCATTTGTTTCCCTCTTTCTTTCCAAAAGTTTAAGAAGAGGAATAGACATACTTATATCTCCCTCTTCTCATTTTGCTGCATCACTCTCCATTTCCTCAAAAGAAGATTTCACACACGCTGTCACTTGTTTTCTCAATCTCTCAAGATGTCTCAACAATCTGTGTCATCATCTTCATCAAAGGCAACTGCATCTTCCTCACCCACTGACACCGAACCTAAGGCAATCGTAAATTGCATGGATGTTGATGTTCTTGAGGTAACTCTACTTCGTGAAATGGCAGCTGATCCTACTAAGGTCAAAAAGCTGCGAACCATACATGCAAGAAGATCACAAGCTTCTCCCTCTGGTAAATCTTCTCAACCATCATCCTTTGTTCCTCTAGAGATAGCTAATAAGGAAGGTTTTGCTTATGTGCATCAAGCTATTGCCAGACTAGTCACTAGGATTCTTAATGAGAATCACTTTGTTCCTGGTATATATGTACCATTAAACCAAGAAACTGCTAGCCCTAATTTAGAAAGGGATCTCAATGTCACTCAGAATGTTGAGACACCTGATGACAACATTGAGAAATCTCCAGAGAAACCTGATGATCACCAGACCCCTACTGACAAGGTTGTTGAACCTCCTGTCATTGATGTTGATGAAGAATTTTCTGACAATGATTTAATTGCTAATATTAACCCTAGCATAGCTATAAGGATGATGAGTAGAAAAGAAAAGCAGAGTGCTGCCCAAAGCCCCTCCAAAGAGAAGGCTACTGAAGTTGTTCATGAGAAAGCTAGGCCTGAGAATAAGGCTAGAGAAGAAGCTGAGAAGGATCAAAAAGTTGGAACTGCAAAAGGGAAGGGTAAGGTAAAAGCTAGGGTATCTGTTGGTAGTCTCTCAAAACCCCTGAGACAACCTATAGTCAAGAAAAGAAAGGCTCCTGAACCCTCTGAATCTGATGAGGAATCAGACTTTGTTTTTGATGTTGAGAGCAATGTTCTAGACATTCCTCTCAGGAAGAAACCCTCTTCTAACAAACTGCCTAAGGTTCCTGAAGTTGCCATTGACAACATCTCCTTTCACCATCCAGAAAATGCAAGCAGGTGGAAGTATGTGTTTCTGAAAAGGATTGCCTTAGAGAGGGAGCTGAACAAAAGTGTTATTGAGTGTAAGGAAATCATGGATCTCATCAAGGCTGCTGGCCTGATGAAAACAGTGGTCAAGTTTTCCAACTTCTATGAGATTCTTGTCAAAGAATTCATAGTAAATTTGTCTGGTGGTTGTGCTGATGGAAAGTCAGCTAATTTTAAGAGTATTTATGTGAGAGGAAGGAAGGTAAATTTCTCCCCTACTGTGATAAACAAATACCTAGGAAGGCCTGATGATGCTCAACCTGAGCTTGAAGTTACTGACAACCAGGTTTGTCAAACCATCACTCCCAAGCAAGTCAAACACTGGCCCTTAAAAGGGAAGCTAACTGCAAGCAAGCTGAGTATGAAGTTTTCCATACTGCACAAAATTGGTGCAGCTAACTGGGTTCCCACCAACCACAAATCCACTGGTTTGGGAAGATTTATCTATGATGTTGGAACCAGAACAAGCTTTGATTATGGAAACTACATCTTTGATCAAACAATGAAACATGCTAAGAGTTGTGCTATTAAAGGTCCCATTGCTTTTCCCTCTCTCTTGTGTGGTATAATCATTGATCAGTATCCTGATATCCTGGTTGAAAAGGACTCTATGCAAAAGAGCCCCTGCACTTGGTTTTCACTATAAGTTGTTTCAGGGAACACATGTCCCTGACATTGTCATGACATCTGCTGAGACATCAAATGTCAAAGCTCATTCCAAGAAAGTTGATGTTATAGTTGTTCTAAAAGAAACCTGCAGAGAGCTTGATGCAAGAAAAAGGACTCTTGAAAAGCTGATTGCTAGTCTGGAACAGGAGGAGAATGAAGAACAAATGAGGGAAGAGGATGCTGATGAAGAACAACATGATGCTGCTGAAAATTGTGCTTCCTCAGAGGATGACAGTACCTGAAGGTCTGTGTTTGCTGAAAAGATTGATGCTGGAACTTGTTGCTGCTAAATGATACCTTCTCTCTGTTTCTGTGTTTTTTGAATTTCCTTTTGGATGACTGTATAACTTAAAGTACTAGTACCTTTGACCTCTTTATGGCTAAAAAGGGGGAGAAGAAATTGTGGTGATTTTTGGTAGAATTAGATATTGGTAGTTAGATTAGTTGTTATTTAAATAAAAAAAATTTCTGCTGCATTCTAATCTCTGATTGTTTAGGGGTTTTAGCCAAAAATTTGCCAAAGGGGGAGTTTGTAAGTGTTTGTTTGTTGGCATTATTTTTTTGATAAAACCAGACTTGCGAATGTCATGACTGATGTCATAACATTCTGGGATAAAGGTAGATTCTGCAGAAGGAATGTTCTACAGGAACTACTCAGTATGAGTGAATATCATGATGATTAAGCTATGATCATAAGTACTGAATTCTACCAAAATCAGTGAGAAAGATACATGATGTCATAACCATTGTTAAGACATCTTGTACTGATCAAGTTGTTATGCAGATTTATTATTCCTGAGAATTTTCAGGAATCTGGTGTGCTACTCTGAGTTGAAGAATATTGTCCAGATCAGATGCTCACGTGGACATTAGGTTAACCTTGCTTAACCCTAATCTGTTATGATGAAAGCCCAAGACCAAGTCTTTAGGTTAACTTTAGTTAACCCTAGCTATTTTTATGGAAGCCCTAAATGAAGAATAGTCTGCTTATATATTTCTCACGAAGCCTAATGGTGAGCAGCGCTTTTGATAGAAGATCAATAAGGCATTGTATAGTTGTAACTACTGTGAGCCAAGCAATTATCAGTTTGATAAGTGACTTGGATTAGGATTTGTTTGTAAGGGTTGTTTATCACTCAAAGCTTTTAAGCACGAGTGTTGTGTCTCTTGATTAAAGCTTTGAAGTAAAATCAAGCGTTTGTATTGAAGAATGTCTTCATAATCTTATTAATCAGTAGATTAGTATCACTGCTGTGATTGAGGGGGAGTGAGTAGGAACTCAGATTTAAGTAGGACTTAGATTGAAGTTGCATTGGGTAGGTCTTAAGTGAAGGAGATAAACTGGTTGGTTTATTCCTAAATTAATACCTCTTATAGTGAATTTCCTCCCTGGCTTGGTAGGCCCCAGAGTAGGTGTTGTTATACACTGAACTGGGTTAACAATTGATTGTATTCTTTACTGTATTTTAAATTACTGTTTGGAGTGTGTACAAGTTTTTCAGATACGGTGTCATAACATTCACTGTGACATTAAGTATCTGTTGCCAGAATTTCACATGGGATCTTGTCTTTTTTTTTTAATTTGAATAAATGTGGACATCAATGGCTCCTTTGAATGCCCTCCATTGTTGCTCTTCAATTGGCCCAGTGTTACTTCCTTCGAATGGCTTTCTTTCAAATCAAACCAATCGAAACACCAACTCTCCCTGACTGGTCGAAGGTTGCTTCAGTTCTTTATCAATCGAAGGCTTTGTAGAAGCCTCCTCACTTTCTTTTGAATTTCCCCAGGCCTCATCATCGTGGCTTTCGATTGAGTCCCTATTTTCCTTGTTCTTCGACTGGCGCTGACACTACCTAACTAAACCAAACGAAAGACTCCATCTTGGCAAGTCGAAGCTTCCTTGAATATTTCTCTTTCATTTTGACCAACTAGATCCAACTTTTGACCAAACCCCTTTTCTTTTTAGATAACACTATGCGTCTTTTTTCGAATGGGCCTTTGAATGCTTCTTTGAATCGATCATCTATTTGCCTTAGCTGCTTGATTCCAATATCCCAAGTGAGGACTTCCTTCTGGCCAATCGAAGCCTCCTTTATCATGAACGTAATGGTGCATGAGGCTTGGGCTGGGCAGCATATAACCTCTTGCCTAGCAAGCAGCTTGAACCAAACCTCATCAAAATTCAAAACAAGTTTGTTTCCAACAAATGTGTGTCTTTCGAGCACACCAAATGTATGTCCTTCGAAGGCACCATTTGTGTGTTCATAATGTGGCAATTTTGTGCTTGTGAAACGAAAGCAAGCATGAAGAGGGATCCTTTTGCCTTGAACGAAGCTGGCATGCAAGAGCCCACTGTTTTGTGAATCAAAGTAAGCATGCAGGAGGTCACTACTGGTGGATCGAAGGGAGCTTGCAGGGGGTTCTCACCTGAATGAAACTTGGACTAAGGCTTGGTCGAAGGGCTTTAGAAGCCTAGTCGAAACTCATTGTCCAGATGCCAATCGAAGGATATTGCTGACATGCCAATCGAAGAATCTTTTGTTCACATGCCAGTCGAAGGATATTGTTGACATGCCAATCGAAGGATACTTAAACATCATTAAAAAAATTTCATTTTCTTTAGGCAAGTGTTTGTGACCACCCATGTAAGAGAAAACCTTGTAAAACACGAGATGATAAATTTTGGGGTACAACAGTAGTGACCGGGTTTTCCGTAGTTAAAATATGATCCTCTTGATTTAGATTTCTTACCTTCATCTTGTCTTGACGGTTTTGATTGGCTTTTATAATTGATGAGATTTTTGTCCGAGTGTTGGACTTCATTCTTTAGGAGATATCTATGATATTTTCTCACAAACAGCCCCATGTCTTCACTTGAAATTTCATCATCAACACTAGAATCACTCACACATGAGTTACCAGTGGAGGACTTTGAGCTTGAAGCCTTTAATGCAATAGACTTCTTTTCTATGTCTTTTGGTTTTTCTTTCTTTTCCTTTTTCTCGTGCTTATTGAGATTTATGAGCTCTTGCTCATGCTCTTGAAGCTTCCCAAACAATATTGTTATATCGAGTGTAGCTAGATTGTTGGCTTCCTTGATTGATGTAACTTTAGGTTTCCATTCCCTATTAAGACAACTTAAAATTTTGTTAGTAGCAACGACATTGGGAGTAACATGACCAAGAGTGTGTAAGCGATTGATTATATGAGGAAATCTCTTATGCATATTGTTGTACCCCAAAATTTTCCCTTTCATTTTCTCAAGAAATCACCCTAGATTCTCAGGTTTACTTCCATCCAATCCCGAGCTTTGAATTACAAATTTTTCAAGAAAGTCGCCTGCAAGGGCAAAATAGTCATTTTCACATTAAAAGGTTAAACTTTGACTTTTAGATCAGAATCAAATCTCTGAAATCATATTTCATCAAAACATTTTGGAATATGAAGTTTGTATCATCAAAAAGTTCAAAAGCCAAATTTCTAAATACTTGGGATTTTTTCTAAGTATTTAAGAAAAATGACACTTCAGAACTTCTGAGCCAGCCTCCAGGCAGGTGCAGTCAGAAGTTGTAAACATGGTTCAGCACATAGTCTTCAGTCAGAACATGGCTCTTCAACATCTATGCAAGTTCAGTCAGAGTTTGCTAGACTAATGCAAAGAAGATAATAAAGTGTAATACGAAGCCTAAAAGCTCCTTCAGAACATGTTGGAGCCAGAAGGTAAGAGGATCAGAAGATTGGATGCTACGCTGAAGCAGAACATCTAATCCAGAGCTTTCAAAGGTAAATCAAAGAAGGTTACTGGAAAACCTGGGGAATCCTTCAGAGTATGCTGAGGCAACAGGATACTAAGATCAGAAGTAGGGTGTTTTGTTCTAGACTACGCTGAAATGGAACTTCTGATCCAGAATTAAGCAATGATGCGAAATATCACATTACAGGATTTTTGATTTTGACAAATCTCATCATCATTTAATGCTCATTAATGCTCACAACCACTTTTGAGTCTTTGTCCAAAGGATCTCTCCACGTGTAGTGTAGAATGACTTTTGTATAGTAAGGGTCCATGCGCTACCTTTTGCTCGTGGGTTCACTTTTCCTTAATCCCTGCTTGCTAATCCAGCCTAAGCTAAAAAAACTGTCAAATATCACACCTTTTTTGGAACTTGCTTCAAGAGCAAGTCAGCATCTAGCGTATGATGTTGGCGCTACTTGACATTTCAAACACACAAAACTTTGCCTATAAATAGAACACCATTGGTCACTAAGAAGGGGCCAGAGAAAAATTTGTGAAAGAGGTCAAAATTTTGAGAAAGAAAAGCCTTGAATCCCTGCCAAAATTCCAAGAGTTCCAAGAACTATAAACACAACACGTAAAACCTTGTTAACTTTTGATTCCTTGCATTTAAAACTCCACTTGTTCTCAATTATTTCTTGACTAAAAAACATTCACACAGTTTCTGATCCACACGTTGGAAACTACCTTAAATTTTGTGTTCATATTGCTATACACTTTCCATCCATCCACTCAAAGAAATCAGAACAAAACCTATTTGCCATCCCTAGAAGTTGAAAACTTCCAGCTTACTGAGTACGTGAAGAAGCTGTTCAGAGCTTCATCAGAGTTGAGGTTAACTCCGGTTCACAGAACTTCTTCCAACTACAAGGTAAGTTTGTGATGACCATCACCACATTACTTAAGCATTACCAGATTTAAATGCTCAGATACAATGTAGATATCATGTTTTTGGTGTCATACATATTCTGAGATTTCATGCCTTATGTCTTCCTAAGTAGGGAATAAATCAGTTCAGAACCTCTTGAAGGAATTAAAACTCAGAATTAGGATTGGCAAGTCCACACGTGCCTCTGATTTATAGTTCTGATATTTCCTATTTCTGAAACGCTATGACACCTGCTGTAACTGTTCTATGCATGTCTTTTGTTTTATGGAGAAATAACCAAATTACAGATGTTTTGACTATCATAGAGAGAGAGAGAGAGAGAGAGAGACCAAGTTCTGCCAGTGGTATCAGAACTTCTGATGCTTGTTTTGTTGCCAGTGGTATCAGAACTTCTGAAAACTACTGTGTTCCAAGTGGGTTCAGAACTTCTGACCTTATACATTTTCACTAACAGGTTTCTGTTTTACAGTGTGCCAGGGTCAGAACCTCTGACTTCATTTTTATCAGCAACACGTTGATTATTTTTTTTCTTTATTTTATTTTTGCTATCACTCTCCATTCCATTAATCAGCAAACATCAAAAGTATTTCCTTCACACTTTATTTTATTTCTTAAAATAAAAGAACAAGACATTTTCTAAACAAGTTCATTTCTTCCTTATGTTATGCATTTCAATATGGTTGTAATAATAACTTAGGACTTATTTTTACTTGCAATCCCCATTCATAAATATGTACCCCTATCCCCTAAATATTGTAATAGTATAGGACTTTATATTTCTGCAATTTATCGCTTCCAAATGTAAATGCTAGTAATTAGGCGTGTATGGCAAGATAAAACCAACAAGTATACCACTAAAAATCAAAGATAAATACATGCAATCAAACACACTTGCACACATGCACCCTTAGGGTAATCTCACTTGTTGCCTTACAAAAATGGCTATGTTATGCATGTGGGATGTCTTAGCACAAACGAATCGAAAAATACAAGATCATAGTCCCTCGATGACGCTATCAAAGTTGCCTTTCAAAATGATCTTAGTCCCTAAAAGAAAAGTGCTAAGTCATCTCACAATATTGCTATCATGATCATACGATGACCCAACGCCCGTCCCTTCACATCCAACGATGGGGCTTCTTACCAAAACAATGGTAAAATAGAAACATCTAAAGGAGGAGGAAAAGCATATCTAAGACCTTTTGAGTAGGTAGGTTCGCTCTCGTTTACTTGCTTGCTCACAACAAAAACTTTATACACCAACACTCTCACTTTGAAACATTTTCAAAAGACAACACTTTGTACGCGTTCTTATAGAGACGAGAACCGTTACAAAGACGTTTTCAAAATCACTTTCAAAGACACATCTCACAAACACTTTTTTTGAACTATTTTCGAAACAAACACTTTGTATGCGTTCTTATAGAAACGAGAACAATTACGAAGTTCCATTTTCAAAAATACTTTCAAAAACCACTCATAAAGCACAATTTCAAACAAAAGCAAGTGATCTAGAAAGTAACTAAGAGCTCATGGAAAACCATGGATGAAAAGGGTGCTAATACCTTCCTCTTTCATAATCTACCCCCCCGAACTCAAGAAACAATCTCAAAGGTCTTTCCTGTGCTTTTTCACCTTTCCTTTTGGATAAAAGAAAAGTCGGTGGCGACTGTTGCTAACCGCAACATTTGCAAACACAAACACAAAACCTCAAGTCAGTTCTCCCACCATATCACAGAACTGGCGACTCTGTTGGGGAAAACATTATAAAAGTGGGGTTACCTTAGGGCTAGATCACATTTATTTCCTTATATTGTTTGACTTGTTTGCTTTACATTATGGTTCTTTGTTTGGGTTTGAATCCTCCACCCGAATTTGGGATACATTATAGGTAAATAGCAATACATTGTGGAAACTGTGCGGGGTATACCGACATGGTCTAAACAATAGCTATGTTAGTTCGAAATATTTGTGGGTACCCGTAGCCTTTGAGTTAATCAAAGAGAATACGAGGCCGCTGAGTGATGTCATGAAGCACTAATGAACTTCTAGAACCCTTTACTTGACCAACTTGGCCTTTAGGATGTAGTGAGATGACCGGCTTTGGTGCAGTCCGAAGTTGGTAGATACTCGATACTACACTCATTGAGGTTTGGTTTCTTGGGATATTTTGGTCGCCATTAAAAAGGCTTGAGCTGAAACAATGACCAAGGAAACAATCCGGTGATATTGAGCTCCTTAGAACCCGGTTACTATTATTAGGACAGGTTTAAGCAAACTAAACTTCAAGAGGGTACTTACCTATAAAACCCCATGCAAGCCTAAACTAAGAACTTGTTTGCTTTTCTTGTATATGCATACTTGTACATAACATCATGGACATCATGAACATCATATGCATTCACTAACCATTTTAAGGGTTTTGGAGATTCATCTTTGTTCTTGTTTTGTAGGATATGGATTCACTTCGTAGGAAAGCTATCCAAGTCAACCTTGTAAGAATTCCTCCATAACTTAAGGAGCTAGCTTCAAGGATACCTGAGAACTCTCCATTCATTGAGAGACATGGTCGTCTACTCAACTTGGTCACCTCCAACACAGATGAGGATATGATGAAGGTGCTCTTCCAGTTCTTTGATCCTTTACACCATTGCTTCACATTTCCCGACTATCAGCTTGTGCCTACTTTGGAAGAATTCTCCCAACTCTTGAGGATTCCCATTCTCAATCAACTACCTTTTAACGGTACGGAAAGAGACCCAAAGCCAGAAGAGATTTCTCAAGCTCTGCACTTGCACTCATCTGATGTCACAACTCATTGGGAAACTAGGAGTGATGTCAAAGGCTTCTTAGCAAAGTTCTTGTTTTAGAAAGCCCAAAGTTGTTGGAATTCCTTAGACTTGCAAGCCTTTGAGGAAATTATGGCTCTTCTTATCTATGGGATGGTCTTGTTCCCCAATCCTGACCAACTCATAGATGTGAGTGCCGTTAAAATCTTCATGTCACGCAATTCGGTGCCTACATTGCTAGGGGATATCCCTACACTCTTTTCACACTCGCACAATGAGGAAAAGAGGTGTCCTTAAGTGTTGCACTCCTCTCCTGGCAAGATGGTTTATCTATCATCTTCCTCAATCCGTCTTAAAGAATGATCAACGTTCAAGGTGGTCACAAAGGTTAATGACGCTCAAACATTCAGATATTCATTGGTGTTCCCGATCCAAAGAGAATGTTATCATTGTTGACCATTGTGGGGAATTCCATAATGTCCATCTACTTGGCATTAGGGTAGGCATCACCTATAACCCATGCTTAACTCTAATACAGTTTAGTTACGCCCGAAGGCATGGCCTGCACGAGATGCTGATTCCAGGTTTGGTATTCGACTACGACAACGACGATCAAGATCTTCGCCAGAGATTCATCCGAGCTTGGAGGATGCTAAACAAGGTGGATAGAAAGACTTTGGGGCACAATAATTCCATCCCTCTTGAGCCTTACCTCAAATGGGTACGAACCCATGCTCAAAGTCTTATGATGCCTTATCCTTCCTTTCTTCCGGTAATTATTGAGCCTATCAAGGAGGGAGATGTTTCATACACTATCCTACATCCTGACATGCCCACATCTCTTGAAGACCTACAAAGGGATTGGATACAGCTCAAAGGAGAGCGAGATACTTTCGAAGCCCAATTTTATGCAAGCGAGAAGAAGGTTTTGGAACTCACTAGGCTACTTCATGAGAAGCAGACTCTAAATGCCTACATAGCACAAAAGAGGATACGCACTACTTTTTTATCTTAGAGTTTTGTATTATTTTGCCCAAGGTGCATTGATGTACTCAATCTTTATCTTATTAATATAACGTGTGTTTCCTTTTTGTCTAAAATGAACCTGAATCTTAAAAATCCTTGAAAACATTGCATATGCGCATATCATTCATCATAACATAAATAGGTCTTTTGCAACGAGTTTCCTCATCTCTCTACTGTTTATTTCAGTAAGATGGATCTCGAACAGACAGTCAAAGATCTCCAAGCTCAGAACACGCAGTTTCAATAATTGCTCATGACCCTAGCCAAGGGGCAAGAAGAGTTGAAGACTCTGCTAGCTGAAGAAAAAAAAAGAAAACAAAGAAGGTTATTGGGGTTTTAAACATGGGGAGAAGGTTTCAAGGACAGACTAGAAGAACCTTGAATTTTGCAACAACATCTGGTGAAGGAGAGGGGAAAGGAAAAGAAACAGCGGTCCCGTTAGAATCTGAAGAGGAGGAAGAAGAGGAAGACTACTCTAAGGAACAATATCCTCCAGCTGATGATAAGTACAGACATCTTAAAGAGCGTTTGAGCATTATGGAAATACAAAAGGTGCCAGGCCTAGACTTTAAAGAATTGAGATTAGTGTCAAGAATTGTGATTCCTCCGAAATTCAAAGTGCCCTTGTTTGCAAAATATGATGGAGTGTCATGTCCTAAGATGCACCTCCGGTCATATGTGAGAAAGATCCAACCACACTCTGCCGATAAAAAATTGTGGGTACATTTTTTCCAAGATAGTCTATTTGGAACACAACTCGATTGGTTTTACCAACTGGAAAGGGCCAACATTCACAATCAGGAAGATCTTGTCGTAGCTTTCTATAAGCAATATCAATATAAAGCTGATTTGGAGCCTACCCCTACTCAACTTCAGAGTATGGCTATGGCTTCCAATGAGGGTTTCAAGGATTACACGCAGAAATAGAGAGATCTAGCTGGAAGAGTTCAACCCCCTCTGTCTGAAAGGGAATTGGTGGACATGTTCTTAGGCACTCTATCGGGCCCTTTCTTCAACCATTTAATTAGAAGCTCATCTGCAGGATTTACTGAGTTAATACTGACCGGAGAAAGGGTGGAAGTTGGCATAAAAAATGTAAAGATTCAGAAGGATTTATCTTCTTCTACAGCTGTGAGAAAGCCTTTTATTGGGAAGAAAGAAGTAGCTGATGTATATCCACAAAGGAACCAAGGGAGAGCCGAACGCCGACCAATGGTAGGGGCTGTTATGATCCCAAAGCCTACATCTGATCAACCAAGAAGTAATCAACCGAGGGTGGAAAGGCCAATTCGGAAATTCACCAGAATCAATATGACTCTGTCCCAAGTATTACCGCATCTTCTAAAATCCAATTTTGCAACTTTAAAAGAAGCTCCAAAGAACCCCAACACAACGTCCCCTCATTATCACCCAAATGCCGGTTGCGCATATCACTTCGAAAGTACGGGTCACGACACTAACAACTGTTGGACCTTGAGAAAAAAATTCAAGACCTTATAGAGGCGAAAGAAATTGAGTTTGATGCGCCTGAGAAGCCAAACGTCATTTCTTCTCCTATGCCCAGACATGGTCACAACACCAATGCTATTGAAGAAGATTTGTTTGTTACCACAGTTGATAAACTCATGACTCCACTCCCAATCATTAAGATAAACTTGTTGAAAGCCGGTGTATTCTCGGGTTGTAATGAAGACTGCCACCTTTGCTTATCCTCACCAATGGTTTGCCTTTTGTTGAAAACAGGCATTCAATGCTTGATAGACAACAAAGAGATCTTGTTTGAAAGTACTCCTGTTTCACCTATTCTTGTTGAAGACGTTTCAATCATCACCATCTCCACCAATTCTTCTAGGGTCCCCAAAAGACCCGTTAGAATTACATCGGTTCCAAAAACTACTCCTTTAATAATCACAATGCCTGGGCCAGTCCCATATGAATCAGACAAAATTGTGTCGTGGAATTACGGTGGAGACATCTACTACCATGGAATCAAACAAGATGGGTTGGCCACTGAAGAGATAAACTCAGAAGAAGAAGACTCCGACATTAGTAATATTGCCGGAACTAGTAAGATTACCCGAAGCGGTAGAATCTTTTCTCCAGAAATTTCCCCCCAAAGGAAGTTTTTGGACCCGTGGCTGCTCTAAAGGTTACCCCCGTACCAATAATCATCTTTGCAAGTGCTCCTATTGACAAAGACGATACAACCCCTGCTGTCATTCCTACCAACACTCCTGCTACTGAAACTCGAGGAAAAAGTATTCAAGTGGAGCCTATCCGGACGAAGGCTTAATCACTGACTATCCCCGAGACCTCCAAGAAAGAAATGGAGGAGATTCTAAAAATAATAAGGAGGAGCGACTACAACGTAGTTGAACAGTTGGGGAAAAATCCCTCCAAAATCTCCATGCTGGCATTGTTACTGTGTTCCGAGGCACATGCGAAAACCCTGGTGAAGTTCCTAAAGACAGCCCTTGTGCCTCAAGAGACATCTGTTGACCAATTTCAAGATTGCATGGCCAGCTTGACAGCGGATAACGGCCTAGGCTTCTCAGATGCTGATCTGACACCAAGGGGAAGAAAGCACAACGAGGCATTACATGTCTCTATGGAATGTAGAGGCACAACTCTGGCCCATGTCTTGGTGGACACTGGCTCATCTTTGAATGTTTTACCAAAGAAAGCACTCGACAAATTAGACTGCGAAGGACTGACGTTGAAACCAAGTAACATAGTCGTAAGAGCATTTGATGGCTCAAAGAGGATGGTACACGGGGAGGTGGATATCCCCATAAAGGTTAGGACTCAAACTTTCAACTCAACTTTCTATGTAATGGACATCCGCCCCTCTTACTCCTTTCTGTTAGGACGGCCATGGATCCATAATGTCGGTGTTGTCACCTCTACACTGCACCAGATGTTGAAATATTCGATCTAGGGAAAGATTATCACTGTCCACGGAGAGAAAGAATATATGATTAGCCACCTAAATTCCTTCAGGTATGTGGAATTGGACGGCGAGTTCATTGAAAATCCTTTTCAACATTTTAAAGAAGTCCCCCAAGAGGTAGCAGTAACCAAGATTGTGTCCCAGATTCCCAAGATTACAAGACCTCCACTCCGGATGTCATCTCTAAAGGATGCCAAAGCCGTAGTAGAGTAAGGTGGATGCACCATCTGGGGGAAACTTCTGGATATTCCGTATAAATCTGACAAGTTTGGCTTAGGGCTCACTTCAAGTGCTCAGAAGGCTGTACGTCGTGCCCGTGCTGGACGGCCACCCTTGAAGATTAGAAACTGAGAGGTCAACGCGGTGGAAGATGGTAAAGAGGATTGCAGCTTGGAGGATTGGATATTTCCAACTGTCAACGGAGGACTTCGCAATTGGGAGGCCAGAGACTTTGTCCTAATAACTTTCATCCCTCAGTAATTTATCTTTGCATTTCTGTTGGACTTGTAATATTCACAAACAATTCGCATATTTAAAACCTTGTGTCTTGCCCAAGGTACAATGGTCCATTTGTAAGGGTTATTATTTCATCTTCATATGACATTCAATGAATCATGGAAGTTTTTCACATACAAACTTTTGTGCTCATTTTTTATCTTTTACATTTTATTTTTTAAAGGATGGTTATACCCTTACACACACCCACACTCACAAATGCATGTACCCCTCCATTCTGGATCCCATGGGTAACGATACTGCTATGGCCTTTTGTTACTCTGAGGATCTAACCAACCAAGCCGAAGACGAAGGTGAGGAAGATTTTGAAGTACCAGGGGAACTGGCCAGACTACTACAACAAGAGGAAAGAGCCATTCAGCCTCACGAGGAACCTGTGGATACGATTAATCTGGGTACCAAGGAGGATAAAAAGGAAGTCAAGGTGGGTGCCAATCTAGAGCCCAGTGTTAAGGAGCATCTGATTCAGCTGTTGCATGATTATGTTGAGATCTTTGCCTGGTCATATGAAGACATGCCAGGACTTGATACAGACATCGTGGTACATCGTCTACCTACAAGAGAGGATTGTCCGCTAGTAAAACAAAAAGTCCTCCGCATGAGACCTGATATGTCAGAAAAGATCAAAGCGGAAGTCATGAAGCAATTCAATACTGGATTCTTGGCTGTCACTTCTTATCCTCAATGGGTTGCCAACATTGTTCCCGTACCTAAAAAGGATGGCAAAGTACGAATGTGTGTGGAGTAT
The DNA here is from genome assembly GCA_948472305.1 of Vicia faba. Lineage (NCBI taxonomy): Eukaryota > Viridiplantae > Streptophyta > Magnoliopsida > Fabales > Fabaceae > Vicia > Vicia faba. The sequence goes on along the minus strand of OX451735.1, from coordinate 1,374,628,325 downwards.
AGAGATTTAAATAGGGCCAGTCCTAAAGATGATTTTCCACTCTCCCACATTGATATCCTGGTTGACAATACGGCTCAACACAAAGTATTTTCCTTCATGGACGGATTCTCAGATTACAACCAAATCAAAATGGCACCCGAGGACATGGAGAAAACTACATTTGTCATACAGTGGGGCACATTCTGCTACAAGGTGATGACATTCGGACTGAAGAATGTTGGGACAACCTATCAACGCGTCGTGGTAGATTTATTTCACGACATGATACATCATGAAATAGAGGTCTATGTAGATGATATGATAGCCAGGTCACAAACAGAAGAAGAGAACTTGGATCACTTACAAAAGCTGTTTGAGAGATTGAAGAGGTACAAGCTAAGGTTGAATCCAAACAAGTGCACATTCGGAGTACGGTCCAGTAAACTCTTAGGTTTTGTCGTCAGTAACAAGGGTATTGAAGTCGATCCTGCCAAAGTTAAAGCAATACAAGAAATGCCTGCTCCTCGAACTGAGAAGGAAGTCATAGGATTCTTGGGACGCTTAAACTATATTTCCAGATTCATTTCTCACCAAACAGCTACTTGTGAGCCAATCTTCAAGCTATTGAAGAAAGATCAAGTAGTCAAATGGAATGATGAGTTCCAGGTTGCTTTTGACAAAATCAAAGAGTACTTACAAGAGCCTCCTGTGTTGATGCCACCAGTCGAGGGAAGACCACTAATCATGTATCTGACTGTTTTAGAAAACTCAATGGGGTGTGTATTGGGGCAGCATGACGAGTATGGCCGAAAATAGCACGCTATTTATTACCTGAGCAAAAAGTTTACCGACTGTGAAACCAGATATTCACTGCTCGAGAAGACTTGCTGCGCTCTGGCATGGGCTGCTCGGCGGCTAAGATAGTATATGCTGACTCATACTACCTTGTTGATATCTAAGATGGATCCAATAAATTACATCTTCGAGAAGCCTGCTCTTTCTGGGAGGATAGCTAGTTGGCAAATGATCCTAACAGAATACGACATACAGTATACTACCCAGAAAGCCATAAAGGGAAGTATGCTAGCTGATCATCTTGCTCATCAAGCTGTAGAAGACTATCAGTCCATGAAGTTTGAATTCTCGGATGAAGACATCATGACATTATACAATTGTGAAGAAATCAGACCATATGACGGACCTGAACAAGGATCCCGATGGACCCTGTTTTTTGATGGGGAATCCAATGCACTTGGAAATGGTATCGGTGTTGTACTCATATCTCCATAAGGGTGTCATACCCCCTTTACTGCCAAAATTTGCTTCAACTGTACAAACAACATGGCAGAGTAAGAAGCATGCATCTTTGGTCTCAGAGCTGCCATAGACTTGGGAATCAAATCTTTAGATGTGTTTGGAGATTCAGATTTGGTCATCAGTCAGATCAAAAGGGAATGGGACACTAAGCACCCAAACCTTATCCCTTACAAAGAACATGTTTTGACATTGCTACCACATTTTGAGAAGATTACCTTCGAGCATCTCCCGCAAGAAGAAAATCAGCTAGCAGACGCTCTAGCCACAATGTCATCTATGTTTAAACTTAATTGGGATAACGAGGCTCCCCAGATCACCATCGAATGAATGGATGAACCAGCACATTGTCACGAGATTAATACTGAAGAGGTAGTGGACCAACCTTGGTTTCATGAAGTCAAAAGGTATCTCGAGGCTCAAGAATATCCAGAAGGAGCTTCAATCAATGATAAGAAGTTCTTAAGGAGATTCTCGGCTAAATTCTTCCTTAGTAATGGCATCCTGTACAAACGCAATCATGACTCCATTTTACTTCGGTGTGTGGAGAAGGTTGAAGCTGAAAAGATCATGGCTGAATTACATGAAGGTACTTTTGGCACCCATTCCAGTGGGCATACGATGGAAAAGAAAATCCTACAGGCAGGCTATTATTGGTCTACCATGGAAGCAGATTGCTATCAACATTCTCGAACCTGTCATAAATGCCAAATTTATGCTGACAAGGTGCACGTACCTCCGGTTCCTCTGAATGTCTTGACAACTCCTTGGCCTTTTGCTATGTGGGGGATTGATATGATTGGAGAGATCAAACCTACAGCCTCCAATGGACACCGCTTCATCCTAGTGGCCATTGACTATTTTACAAAGTGGGTCGAAGCAACTTCCTTCGCTTCCGTTACCAAGAATGTTGTTGCCTGCTTCATCAAGCAAAACCTCATTTTCCGGTATAGTATCCCGGAAAGGATCATCACTGACAATGGTACAAATCTTAACAACACTATGACCACTGCATTATGTGAGCAATTCAAGATCCAGCATCATAATTCTTCTCCCTATCGGCCAAAGATGAATGGTGTTGTCAAGGCTGCAAATAAAAACATTAAGAAGATCATACAGAAAATGACAGTCACATACAAAGACTGGAACGAGATTCTACCATTCGCTATCCACGGTTATCGTACCACGGCTCGCACGTCAACCGGGGCAACACCCTATTCTTTGGTTTACGGCATGGAGGTTGTCTTACCTATTGAGGTTCAGATCCCCTCTCTAAGAATTATGAAGGATGCAGGATTGAATGAAAACGAGTGGATCAAGACTCGACTTGATCAACTGAACTTAATTGGTGAAAAGAGACCTACTACTGTTTGCCATGGTCAGATGTATCAAAAAAGGATGATCAAGGATTTCAACAAGAAAGTTAGACGCCAAGTATATCAAGTTGGGGATCTAGTGATCAAACGTATCATTTTGCCACAAAGTGATCCCAGGGGCAAATGGACTCCTACCTATGAAGGACCATTTGTAATCAAGAACATATTCTTCGGTGTTGCAATGATCTTGACCACCATGGATGGCGACGACCTTCCACACCCTGCAAACACAGACATAGTCAAAAGATACTATGCATAAGAGACCCGCTAGGTTGACATATCTAGGCAAAACAAGGGCATCCCGGCAAACCAAAAAGGTTCGGGCAAAAATTAGGGATAAAATAAAAAATTTGTACACCCGGCAAGTTGAAAACCCGAAAGGACGGCTTGGGTAAAAAAGGGTTTCCCGGTAGATTAAAAACCCGAAAGTGCGGTCCAGGCAAAAGTTAGGGAATTAAAGTGTATGACTATGTCCCGTCGGATCATTTGACAGACAACCTCTGGATTTTACTGACAAACTCGGAGTTTTTGATCAATTCAATCATCTCCAGATAAGGAAAATAGACAAGATATTTGGAGATATGAAGGCTATAGCAGAATGGGAACCCCATGAGATTATTACACATAACTATCTTTCTTTGTATAAATTTTTCTTGTTTTATGACAGCATTCTCTTACTAGAATGTTTGTTCCTTTTGTACAAAAATACTTATCCAAAGTCAATACAAAGATGTCCCTTTGAAAGTGCAAAAACTATATAAAATTTTCTTTACGCTTGTGTTTTGTTTGCAAAAACGTCCAATGATTCATTGATGAACATATGCATTTGAACATAATTACTGTTTACAAATAAACAAAATGAGAAAGACAATTACTGATAGGTTGAAAGGACAGGAAAACGTCTCTAGGCTATTCCATAAGTGATCCCCTATAGTACATCATTAAATCCCCAGTGGAACAAAACTTCAAGTTTTTAATCCCCAGTAGAAGTCGTCAAATTTCTCAAGATTCCCCAAGCGGATCTTATAAGCAGTACATGGCATTGCACTCACTACAGAATTTACTTCTCTCGACAAAAGTTCATCGATACTTCAGCTTCAAGACATGAAGATTCACATATCCTCAACAGCATTTAGGGATTTATTTTCCTCAATCCTACAACAATACAGCAAATCAGCTCACATACGCATCCATCGCATACATTTATCATAAACATTGATAAAACAAATACATTACACCATGCAATGTGACTTTGAATTCTAGCTAACATTTTACCCTTTTCAGGATATGGTTAACAGCTATCACTCAACTTTTGATATAGTCCAGATACGTTCCAAGACACGGAAGCCATTCTGATACTCATTCAGATTCAACTTTTGATAAAGTTCGGATACGCTCCAGACCCAGAAGCCATTCTGATACTCATTCAGATTCAACTTTTGATACAGTTCGGATATGCTCCAGACCCGGAAGCCATTCTGATACTCATTCAGATTCAACTTTTGATACAGTTCGGATACGCTTCAGACCCGGAAGCCATTCTGATACTCGTTCAGATTCAACTTTTGATACAGTTCGGATACGCTCCAGACATGGAAGCCATTCTGATACTCATTCAGACTCAATACAGATAGGCTCTAGACATAGACGCTATTCTGATGTTCAACTTACAGATTACATCTCAATAAGCATTCTTGGATGGCATCTACAAGCCCCTCTCCAACAAGATTCTATCACCTCTCTAAATGGCATCTTTAAGCCCATTCCTCCTATCGCCGCCGAGTGCAAATTTTTGGGCACTCTAGTGTCCAATTATCTTCCACCTTCGAGTCACGAATGGCAAATCTCGCCAATCCAACTCTTCAGGTTAAAGAACATTGAACAGAGGCAGCTGCTGTACCCCAAAATTTTCCCTTTCATTTTCTCAAGAAATCACCCTGGATCCTCAGGTTTACTTCCATCCAATCCCGAGCTTTGAATTACAAATTTTTCAAGAAAGTCGCCTGCAAGGGCAAAATAGTCATTTTCACATTAAAAGGTCAGACTTTGACTTTTGAATTAGAATCAAATCTCTGAAATCATATTTCATTAAAACATGTTGGAATATGAAGTTTGTATCATCAAAAAGTTCAAAAGCTAAATTTACTATGGAAAAGCCAAATTTCTAAATACTTAGGATTTTTTCTAAGTATTTAAGAAAAATGACACTTCAGAACTTCTGAGCCAGCCTCCAGGCAGGTGCAGTCAGAAGTTGTAAACATAGTTCAGCACATAGTCTTCAGTCAGAACATGGCTCTTCAGCATCTATGCAAGTTCAGTCAGAGTTTGCTAGAGTAATGCAAAGAAGATAATAAAGCGTAATACAAAGCCTGAAAGCTCCTTCAGAACATGTTGGAGCCAGAAGGTAAGAGGATCAGAAGATTGGATGCTACGCTAAAGCAGAACTTCTAATCCAGAGCTTTAAAAGGTAAATCAAAGAAGGTTACTGGAAAACCTGGGGAATCCTTCAGAGTATGCTGAGGCAACAGGATACTAAGATCAGAAGTAGGGTGTTTTGTTCTAGACTACGCTGAAATGGAACTTCTGATCCAGAATTAAGCAATGATGTGAAATCTCACATTACAGGATTTCTTATTTTGACAAATCTCATCATCTTTTAATGCTCATTAATGCTCACAGCCACTTTTGAGTCTTTGTCCAAAGGATCTCTCCACGTGTAGTGTAGAATGACTTTTGTACAGAATTAGGTAAGGGTCCATGCGCTACCTTTTGCTCGTGGGTTCACTTTTCCTTAATCCCTGCTTGCTAATCCAGCCTAAGCTAAAAAAACAGTCAACTATCACACCTTTTTTGGAACTTGCTTCAAGAGCAAGTCAGCATCTAGCGTATGATGTTGGCGCTACTTGACATTTCAAACACACAAAACTTTGCCTATAAATAGAACACCATTGGTCACTGAGAAGGGGCCAGAGAAAAATTTGTGAAAGAGGTCAAAATTTTGAGAAAGAAAAGCCTTGAATCCCTGCCAAAATTCCAAGAGTTCCAAGAACTATAAACACAACACATAAAACCTCGTTAACTTTTGATTCCTTGCATTCAAAACTCCACTTGTTCTCAATTATTTCTTGACTAAAAAGCATTCACACAGTTTCTGATCCACACGTTGGAAACTGCCTAAACTTCTATGTTCATATTGCTATACACTTTTCATCCATCCACTCAGAAATAAGAATATCACCTCTTTGCCATCCCCAGAAGTTAAAAACTTCCAGCTTACTGAGTACGTGAAGAAGTTGTTCAGAGCTTCATCAGAGTTGAGGTTAACTCCGATTCACAGAACTTCTTCCAGCTGCAAGGTAAGTCTTTGCTGACCCTCACCACATTACTTAAGCATTACCAGATTTAAATGCTCAGATACAATGTGGATATCAGGTTTTTGGTGTCATACCTATTCTGAGATTTCATGCCTTCTGTCTGCCTAAGTAGGGAATAAATCAGTTCAGAACCTCTTGAAGGAATTAAAACTCAGAATTAGGATTGGCAAATTCACACGTGCCTCTGATTTATAGTTCTGATATTTCCTATTTCTGAAACGCTATGACACCTGCTGTAACTGTTCTATGCATGTCTTCTGTTTTGTGGAGAAATAACCAAATTACAGATGTTCTGACTAACATAGAGAGAGAGAGAGAGACCAAGTTCTTCCAGTGGTATCAGAACTTCTGAAGCTTGTTTTGTTGTCAGTGGTATCAGGACTTATGAAAACTATTGTGTTCCCAGTGGGTTCAGAACTTCTGACCTTATACATTTTCACTAACAGGTTTCTGTTTTGCAGCGTGCCAGGGTCAGAACCTCTGACTTCATTTTTATCAGCAACACGCTGATTCTTTTTTTTCTTTCTTTTATTTTTGCTATCACTCTCCATTCCATTAATCAGCAAATGTCAAAATTATTTCCATCACACTTTATTTTATTTCTTAAAACAAAAGACCAAGACATTTTCTAAACAAGTCCATTTCTTCCTTATGTTATGCATTTCAATATGGTTGTAATAATAACTTAGGACTTATTTTTACTTGCAATCCTCATTCATAAATATGTACCCCTATCCCCTAAATATTGTAATAGTATAGGAAAAACAATTATTAAATCTGTGTTACAATTATTTTTACTTGCCTTAGATTTAACAATTATGTTTGACTTATTTTTAATCTGTTTTTTTACTGTTATTTTAATCTGTTTTTTCCCTAAATATTGTAATAGTATTAGAAAAACAATTATTAAAATAATTAAAATATTAATATTCAAATTATTTAAAAATATTTATAAAATATATTAAAATATTAATATTAATATTAATATTAAATAATAAATATTAAAATTAAATTATAGTTATTAAAAAACATTAAAATATAAAATAACATTAAAATAGCGATGTATTTTTCAAAAATTGATAAATATATACATTTTTATATAATAATACAAATGATAATATATAAATATATAATATTGATATGAAGTGAGATGAGTATTAAAATACTTATTCTCAGCACACATATTCATTTGTTTTAATAGATAATTATCCGTGCAAGTATCCGTATGTATTTATATTATGGATTTTTATTCTATAACGTGGTATGTGGTGACGAGATAGATGGTGACCGTGGCCGAATGAATGGTTAGTGGGGGAAGACAACGCCGTCATGGATGCTGCTTGTTTGTTGATGTGATGCAAATAATTGATCTTTGGTGAGCCTCTTTCAATTTTGGGCACGCATGTCGGCAAATTACATCAACTCCACTTTCACGTCAATGTCTAATAGTCTACTACTTATAAATTTAAAGAATATGTAAATATCATTTTATAAGAATTTGAGATAGGTGAATATAATTTCTCCTATAATTTATAAAATCTTCTATGATAATATTAATTATAATATTTAGATGAATGGGTATCTCTACTTATGTTTGTTAATAATTTTTTATTATATATTTTAAATAATATTAATATAAACAACTTATTAATATTTATAAATAAATAATTGTTATAAAAAATATTATAATAGTTTAGTTTAGATTAGAAAATGAAAGACTTTGAAAATAAATGATTAAAATAACACATTAATTATTTTTAAAATAATTATTGTATAGAATTGACAAATAATTATTTATTATTAATATATTTTTAATATTTAAATTAATATAACAAAAATGTTAAATTATGAAATTTGATTTCATTCATCCAAACTCTCTAATTAAAAACACCACCGATATAATTTTTTGTTGTTTCAAATTAGATGGATTTTGTGTAAATTTTCTTCTCTAAAAATTTTCAAAACTTTTTCTTTTTGAAAAAAAATTCCCTTTCTATTCTCTTCAAATCCTCAAATAAAACTTAAGAGAAGAAATTTGGTGAAAGGAAAGTCTATATCCAAACTATTTTTTCTTATATGATGCTCTGGAAGGTTTTTATTTTTTAAGAATGACAGAGATATTTCAAACAAATACATAAAAATAATTCGAATAAATCCCAAAAAGAAAGTTAATGAAAAGAAGAATCAATACACAAAGTTAACAAAATATAATAAGAATATCTTTTGTTATATATATATATATATATATATATATATATATATATATATATATATATATATATATATATATATATATATATATATATATATATATATATATATATATATATATATATATATATATATATATATATATATATATATATATATATATATATATATATATATATATATATATATATATATATATATATATATATATATATATATATATATATATATATATGTATATATATATATGTATATATATATATATATATATATATATATATATATATATATATATATATATATATATATATATATATATATATATATATATATATATATATATATATATATATATATATATATATATATATATATATATATATATATATATATATATATATATGCAAAATATTTTTTTTAGGCAAAACTCTATTTCAGAAGCACAAATATGAAAGAAAGTTCTTCAATAAGAATGCTAATGTTGATTGGGTATCTAGAGTGATTGTTGACAAGTTGAAGAACAATCCAGGTATGAAATTGAATGAAGTTGTAGCAGATGTAAGATTGAGGTTTGCTACAGAAATTACTGGATGTAGGGCTTTCAAAGCAAGACAGCTAGCTAGAAAGTTTGTTGAAGGGGATTCAGCCAAGCAATACAGTATGCTATGGTCATATGGAGCTGAATTGAGGAGGGCGTCCAAAGGAAACACATTTAATTTGAATATTTCTGGTTTTCCACCTAGGTTTGAAAGGTGCTACATGTGCTTTGATGGTAAAAAGAAAGTATTGAAGATTGGATGTAGACCATTCATAGGGTTAGATGGATTGTTAAGTTACTTCTTGGAGTTGGTTTGTTAAGTTACTTCTTGAAGACATTGGTTCTAATAGTAGGTGGTGTTTCATGTATGATCAACAAAAGATATGCTTAAAGTTACTTATTTATTTAGTGTTTAATGTTACTTATTGATGTCATTTTCATGTATATGTAGGGACTGGTGAATGTATTTGAGGAGGAATATCCTGAGTTCGAACACAGGTTTTGCTTAAGGCATTTATATGCTAACTTCAAGAAGAAGTTTGGAGGTGGTACACTATACAGAGATCTCATAATGGCTGCAGCAAAGGAAACATATTTTTGAAGCTCACGAGGATAAGATGAATCAAATTAAGGAGGTAAGTCCAGATGTTTTTGGATGGCTAAATGCTATTCCAAAAAATAAGTGGTGTAAGCATGCCTTTCCCCTGTACTATAAGTGTGATGTTCTTATAAACAACCTAAGTGAATCATTCAATGCTACTATTTTAATACAAAGGGATAAGCCTATAATTACCATGTTTGAGTGGATTAGGAACTATCTTATGGCTAGGTTTGCCACTCTTAGGGAGAAGGTTGAAAAGTACAAAGGAGAGATCATGTCTAAACCACTTAGAAGGTTAGATAGGGAGATAGAAAAAGTGATAATTGGCTGCCCACATATGGAGGTAGATTAACATTTCAAGTAAGTCATGTAATGTTAATAGAAAGTTATGTTGTAGACTTGGCAAAACATACTTGTTCTTGTAACTTTTGGGACTTGGTTGAGATCATATGTAGACATGTTGTTGCAACCATACATAGGAAGATAGATAATCCAATTAAGTATGTACGCAAGTGTTACCATAAGTCTACTATGTCTCATGTTACAATGAAGTTATCAGTCCCATTAATGACCAAAACAAATGGCCAAGGACTATATCAGTCCCATTACATATGAAGTCTACTATGCATTCTAGAACAACATGCTTGAGATCACTTGAGGCTTTAGATAATGCATTTTGTTTTTCCTTCTCAAGTTCATCAAAACTATATTACTTGGGTCTATATCCTTAATTGTTTAAGCATTATGCTTAACTTATCATTAATTATCTTTACAGTTCACTTTATGATTGACCTTATATATGTCTTTACAATTGTCTTTATAGTTGTCATCATAGTTTTCATCATCATTGTCATCATCAAAATATGATGCCTTGGTTAGAGATATATTACCTGTAATATAAGGTTCTGCACTCCCGAGTCACATATGGCCCAGAGGAAGGTGTTGGTATAGATACAGAAACAAATCACAACTCTTCTTCTCATCCATGTCAAATTGAGCTCTCATGCGAGATTCACTTGTGTTTGCCATAACTCTATGCACCACTACAAATAATACATTTCATAACAAAACTTTTACCTCACTCAACAAAAAATCAAGATATAATGCCCAGGCGTGCTATGTTTTAATTTATAAAAAAAAATAATACCACCTATTCCCCCGGTTTCTGAATAAAACCTAAGGGAAAACATAATTCAAGACATGATTCGAATCCTAGCAAATACAGTTTATGTTTTTATCTCTTTAAAAGTGGTGCCTTTTTTAAAATTTATTTGTAAATTAAATGATCTATTACTTCGGTTTTTGTAATAATTGAGAGATTAAATAATCAGATTTTACTATAAAAGCACTCGCTAAACAGATTTTACCCTAAAGCTAACTTATATGTAGCCACTCCAAACCCGTATGCATCATTATTTTGAATAGATTGCAAGATAGAAAATATCTTCAATATTTTGTGTTCTTCTATCTTGAACAAAATATTTTTCTGCCCTTGCAATCTATCTCACATGATGGTTTGATGTTGTTATTGTATATTGGAATAACCTTCCTATGTTGTCAATTAAAGAAAATACTCTATAATTTATTGCTTTCCTCGGTTGATAATATTGAGAAATTTATTTCTAAACTTGTTGTAAATTGTAAACAATTGCATCATACAAAAAATAGTGAGTGGTAAAAAATTAAAAAGGAAAAAGACATGTTACTTTCAATTTTTGTGTCATTCACCATTTTTTGCAAATAATATATTACCTCTATTTTTTGATAAAACCGAGGGGAAAATCCTTATTTTATTTTTTAACTAAAAAAGAAAAAATCTTTCCCCTTGGTTTTGAAACAGAACTGAGGGGTTTAGTTACACCACTACAAGAACAAATATATGTCATACATTTATAAAGTAACAACGCTCAAGATATTGACAAGACATCAATCTACAATGAATTTATGCCCTACATTAACCATTATATATACATATAACTTCTTATAAGTTGGATGCATAAAATGTGTGCAACAAAATATAGATAACAATTATTCTCCAAACATAACAGTGAGGATGATGAATCAGATTTGTCAAAATCTGAATTTGTTGTAATTTTTAATATTCTGATGTAAACAATATTAAAAATAATGTATTTTAATATCACTAGTGTAGATAAGAGATTTAACACCCGTTAGTAACACAAAGCTTCCCAAACACCTTATTTCTCAAATTTACACTTTCTACTATCACCCTTCCCACATTAATTTCTTTTTCATGCAAAATAGCTAAGAGTAGGAGTGTTCAAAAAATATATGAACTGAACCAAACTGAAGTTAAAATAACCAAACCAATATATTTGGTTAGTGAACTGAACCACTATTTTACTAACGGTTCTAGAACCGAACCGAACCAAATTAAAATTAACCAAACATAAAACAAAACTGAACCATTAATAAACATAAAAACTAAACTCTATCTTTGAAATTGAAAACACCAATTTCATGATAAGCTATTTCGTTTGGAGAGCTAATATCATCTGAAAAGTGATTATGAAAATAAGCGCTTTTGTGCGTTCATGAAGCTTACGCTACTACCACTGTTGCATTTATTCCAATTGAAATCAGGTTACTACAAAGTGAATATGCCTCTATGTTTGATGGAGAATCACTTTTGGGGAGGCGATTTAGAAAATCGTGTTTGACTGTGTTCCCGCTTAGATTGGCTTGTGGGTTTGATTGTTCCGTTCCATTACCAAATCATAAGATCCTCACGTGCATAGGAGAGCTTTCTATCGTTTAGATCAGGTTATTCATCTTCCCTACAACTTCACATTTTCTCTACATCTTCTATTTCCGTCAACCTTGGGTAGTGGTATTCTTCCAGTAAAAGATAACTGATTACTTTTCCAACTTGTCAACTTACTCTTAGCTTTCTCTAGAAGGAACTGATAATCTTTTATCCTCGGGCTTCTCCCTGTAAGAGGTACCCCAAGATACAATCCAAGAGTCTTAGATTTTTTGAAGTTTGACATAACCAACAATTTGTTCTTCATTAGAACACTCGTATTATTAGAGAAGAAGATAGATGTCTTCTGGAAACTGATACGCTGACCCGAACTTTGCCAAAAAAATTTCAACACCCTTAATGTGCACTTCACAAAAAGGTAATGAGAGATTGGATCTCCTTTCTTCATCTCAAAATACTATCCTTGCTGACCTTTCCAAAGCATATTTAACTTTGCAGTCGAGATGGACTCCATAATGATTTAAGTCAGCTTCTCCGGAATCCCTACTTCAGTTAAAACTCTTTCCACAAAGGCCCCGCTCATATTGTCACAGGCCTTTGAAAGATTAAGTTTAAAAAAAATTAGCAAGCTTTCCCTTTCATTTTATTCATTCTATGGATCAATTCGTTTGCTACCATAATGTTGTGGTGTATAGTTCTTTTAGGAATGAAGCCCGTTTGGTGAGGAGAAACCACATGCCCATAAAATTCTTCAATCTATTAACTACTATTTTACCGAGAATCTTGTAGATAACACTACACAATACAATGGGCCAAAATTGTTTAACTAGTTGGGGAGCCTTAACTTTGGGAGTGAGGCATAACCTAGCAAAGTTGATGTTTGAAACCAGTTTGGAATTTCCCCATAATCGATTGATGTAAGCACACACATTGGCTCCAACGGTATCCCAAGACTTTTGGTAGAACCCAACAGGGTACTCATATGGTCCTCGTGACTTCTAAGGAGAAAGATATTGCACTCTTGATTTCTTCTACCTTAAAATTTTCCTCTAAATGCCTAATCCAATAGTTATCCAACTTAGGGTACCTACAGACAGTAGAAATCCAAGAGCTAGTGTTGGTTCCTAATGTGTACAGATTGTGAAAGTTGACTCTGAATAAATGCTCAATGTCAACATGATCATCTTTCCTTTTTCCCATTATTATCCTTGATCATAGTTCCGTTTTTCGTTTCATGGATTAACATGTGGTGATGGATTTGTTTGTAGGATTTTAATGGCTTCGAATCAGCCTTATTGTTGGGGGGTAATAGTGGGTATATTAATATGGGTGTGCCTCAGCCTATGATTAGAGAAACTCAGTATTTGGAAATTCGTGCTGGTGATTATCATGTATGTGGATTGAGAAAGGTTAAGAATAGAAATTCTTCTTTGGTGGATTGTTGGGGATACAACATGACTGCAAATTACGTGTTTGATGGAATGACTCAGTCAATTTCAGTAGGTTCTACGTTTAATTATGGATTGTTTCTGAATAATGAGAGTGTTTTTTGTTAGGGTGATGAGAATAATAATAAGGTGATTAGTTTTATTCCTTTTAAAATGAAGTTTAGAATGATTTTTGTTGGCGGGTTTCATGTATGTGGAATCTTGGAAGGGGTGAATTCGAGAACTTTTTGTTGGGGGAGAAGCTTGAACATTGAAGAGAATATTTCAGTAACAACCTACATTTTACTCACTAGCCTCAATATTCTAATTGGCTTGCTTCTAAAGAAACATGCCACTTGGAATGTTAATCTCTATCAAAGGAGGAAGCATCATCTTCATTTAGATTAATTCAGGGAACTACTAGTTTGATGCACTCTACTGTTAAAGGATTCCCTTGCTTGTGCCTGAAAGTTATGCAGGGAAACAATTTCTTAAGAATTGAGTTGGGGGTGATCAACAACACTTGGCAAGTACGAAACAACTTCATGTTCATCCAGAAAAGGTTTTTGAATCTGTAGGTGAGCCAGAGGCTAGTGGGTGGAACTGGAACTTCTCCCTTTGCAGTTTCCGTTAGCAGTAAACCGGCTTTCCAAAAACAGGAACATAAAGTTATGAGTTGTGCATTATGGCTGGCATCCATTTGGAATTCCAACATTCAGATACTTCTGAAACTTTGTACTTTATACGTTGTATTATGGCTATAATCTTGCAAGAATTCTTTGACATGAAGCATGTGAAATATGGTAAATTTAGAAGAAATATATTGTTGCCTCTGGGGGAATGGTATCGAAAATATGAACATTATATATTGGTGATGGGACCTGAGCTTTGATTGTTTGAATAATTTATACTAACTTGAGACTTGAGAGGGTACACTATGGCTCATAATGGGTAGACAGATGTTTAGGAAAAGTAGATAGGATGATACAGAGAAACCTACATGGCATTGACAACACTACCTTTAATTATATCTCTTTCTAGCTCTCTTTTTGAATTTGGTTGGTTGAAGATGTTGTGGGACGTTTGACATTCATTTTAGGTGTAGCTTCTAGTTCTAGACCATGTTAATTTCTCTTCATGCATGTATGTTTAAATTATAGATCAGTGGAATCACCAATATAACTGTGATGGATAATATGGGAAGTTATGTAACACTTAATTTAAATATAACCGATGTTTGTTTGTTTATGTAATCAACTCAGCTTGGCTTGTCTTGCATTGTTTCTTAAGGTGATATGTTACTTTATGGTTTAAGTTCTAATTTTGCTATTGTTTTTTATTAAATAGATGATAGAGAATGTAGAACATATAAGTCTTACAACTTCAGTTAGCACTCATGATGAAGCTATATTGCCACCACATCCTAAAGAAAAAAAGCGTCAATTGTGGTATGATATATGGAACCATTTCACCACGGTGGAAGGTGATGAAAAAAAAGGCTAAATGTCAATATTGTGGAGTCTTAATTAAGTATAGTAATAAAACAAGTGGTATGCAGACTCATCTAGGTAGATGCACTGCTTATGATCATGATAAAACCTAATACACCTAACCAAACAAAAGGAGAAAACCAATTCAGAAGGGAAAGTAGTTTGTTCTCTAAGCTATTATAAATTTGATCAAGAGGAATGTCGAGCGCTACTTGTGAAAACATTTATGTGTTGTGAGCTTCCATTCCGTTTTGTGAAGAATGAAGTCTTTAGAAAGTTATTAATCACTTTGCAGCCTCAGTTTTATATCCCATCACAGTCTACATTGAGGAGTGATATTTGGGAGCTCTACCTTGAAGAAAAGGAGAAATTGAAAAAGTTCTTGTCAAATTGTGGAAGAGTTTGTTTGACTAGTGACAATTGGATTTCAACTCAAAACTTAAGTTATATGAGTTTAATCGTGCATTTTATGGACAATGACTGGAAGATGCATCAGAAAATCATCAATTTTTGTCAAATCATGGGGCACTCGAGTCACATGATTAGAAAACATGTTGACGATTACTTAAGAAGTTGGGGGTTTAGTAAAATCTTAACCATAACAGTTGACAATGCTTCGATAAACACCATTATGATTAAGTATCTCAGCATAAGGATGATTAAGTATCTCAGCATAAGGATGGGGTCTTGGAGTAATCTTGTTTTGAATGGGGAATATGTTCACATGCGTTGTTGTGCGTATATCTTGAACATAATTGTAAAATATGGATTGAAGGAGGATAAAAGTTGGATTAAAATTTTTTTTCATGCGGTTAAATATGTCAAATCTTCTCCTAGCAGACTAGTCAAATTTATGGAATATGCGGTGCAAGAAAAAGTTACATACAAAGGTGTTGTTATCCTTGATGTTGAAACTAGATGGAATTCAACTTATTTAATGTTGAAGGTTGCCTTACAGTATCAAAAAGCTTTTGACTTGCTCTATGCATGAGATTAGACATTTCACGAAGAAATGGGCAAAACGAATGAGGGAGTTAAGAGGATTGGGCATATGTTGCATCAGTGCTTCCCTTGCTTGGGATGTTTTACAAACCTATAAATAATTTGTCTGGATCATTATATGTCACTAGTGCTTCATATATGGCAGAGGTATTCACCATTGGAAAAGGGATAAATAAGCATTTAAAGAGTAATAATGAGCA
The DNA here is from genome assembly GCA_948472305.1 of Vicia faba. Lineage (NCBI taxonomy): Eukaryota > Viridiplantae > Streptophyta > Magnoliopsida > Fabales > Fabaceae > Vicia > Vicia faba. The sequence continues at coordinate 1,374,612,088 of OX451735.1, read as the reverse complement.
CATAAAAAACACGACGAGTAAGATGAAAAAATTCAACAAGTATTGGGGAAATCCTGACACAATAAAAATCTTACTATTGATTTCTTTTTTTCTTGATCCAAGGCTGAAATTGACTATTGTAGATTTTTATATTGATCTTTTATACGTTGACACCGAAAAAGTCGATGATTTCAAAAAATTGAAGTCTTCTCTTTCAGAACTTTATGTTCAATATCGAGGTTTTGACGACTCTCAGTCTAGCCAAGTAGACACACCACCAAATAAGAATGATGATGATAATATTTTCTGGCACTACATTCAAGAAACTGGGCATAAGTCTGATCCTAAGACTGAAGTTGAATCATATCTACAAGAAACATGGGTATCATATGTTAAAGCAATTGAGTTTAACATCTTAGGTTGGTGGAAAGTCAACTTAACTAGATGTCCTATTTTGGAAAGCATAGCTCGAGAAGTGTTGGCTATTCCCGCCTCTACTGTAGCTTTAGAATCTGCTTTCAGCACTGGTGGAAGAGTTATTGGTGATTATCGCACTTGTCTAACACCTAAAATGGAGGAAGCGCTTGTTTGCACGCAAGACTGGTTGATAGGAGAATCAATCTCCTTATTTTCTGAGGAGGACCTTGACGAGATCCATCAATTAGAGCAAGGTAAATCAATTTTCTAACCTTTTTTATTTATAATTTTCCAACTTATTCTTGCATTTATTGATACTTTGTCTATTTAAAATTATTCACGCTAAATGATTATCAAGACTTTGTTTGTTTTCACAGTAGGAGTGAAATCTATGGCCTTGATATTGGTAATATGGGGATTTCTTTCATATATTTATCAAAATTATTTAGATGATAAAAAGGCTAAGGAAGTTAAGAGACTTTGTCTTAGGGTCTCAAAGGGTGAGGTAGAATCTCTTTTGAAATGAGTTGAGAGAAGGAGGAAAATAAAATGTAATGTTGTTGATTCTGTATCTTTATTGATACTATAGCAAGATATTAGTACATTTCCATTGATCACTTATGTTTTTCTACTTATGTATGCCAGAACTATATCTATTTGTGCACTTGGTTATGAAGTTATAACTATTGGTTTTTTAAAAATGAGTTATCAAATGGATCTTCATTCTATTCTTTAATTTGTTCGTATGCTATTTTTTTTTAAATTATTTTGTAGAGATAACATCTCAGACATCAGTTGTCAATCTTGATGGTGATGAAAACTTTGCAAGTTAAAAAGAAATCTTGATGATGATAAAGCCTATTGGAAATGTAATTTAGTTAATGTCTACAATTCTCAATACTTATTCTTTAATAGGGCCTTTTAGAATTTTCATTTTTAGTATAAATATGCTACCTAGGCTATCAATATTGTAACTCATTCATTTCTTTTTTTAATATACAATAGTAGTCCTCTTTGTTATCATTCATTGCTCATTCTTCTTCTCCCCTTTCATTACCTCGCACCAGCAAATTGGTATCAGAGCTCTTGGTTCTATTTTCCTGGGAAACACGAGTGTTTGTGAGCTGTGTGTTTGATTTTGGTTCATTGATTTTCTGTTGAAATCTTGAACAAAATCTGAACATAATTTGATTATGTGGGTTGGGAAACAGTGTGTTTGAAGATCTGAAAATCCGTGCAAGGTTTAAAATGAGTGGAGACGGTAGTTTGAACACCAAACTTCCAGTTTTTAATGGCAAAAACTGGAACAAATGGATGATACAAATGCGTGTGTTGTTTGGTGCACAAGATGTTCTAGATCTAGTTACAGATGGTTATGTACTAGCTGGAGCAGATGCAATTGAAGAACAGAGAACTGCTGAGAGGATTATGAGGAAGAGGGACCAAAAAGCTCTGTTCTATATCCATCAGTGTGTGGATGGAAGTGTGTTCGAGAAGATTGATGACTCAACAACGTCTAAAGGGGCGTGGGATTTATTGGTGAGATGTTACGGTGGTGACACATCAGTAAAGAAGGTGAAGCTTCAATCCCTACGAAAGAAATATGAGAACCTGAACATGAAGAGCAGTGAGAAAGTTTCTGAATATATCTCCAGAGTGATTCTGATCACTAACGAGATAAAGGCGTGTGGAGAAACTCTATCAGAACAGGTATTCATAGAGAATATTATGAGGTCACTTACCCCTCAGTTTGATTACATTGTTGTTTCTATTGAACATTCTAAAAATCTGGAAACCATGAAGATAGAAGAATTGTAAAGCAGCTTAGAAGCACAAGAGTTACGTCTATCTGAGAGAACTTCTGAGAGGGAAGCTGAGCAAGCTCTGAAGGCTTCTCTTGTCAAGAAAGACCAGAAGCATAATAGACGTAGTGATAGATTCCAGAAGTCAGAAGCCTCAAGTTCTGATGATAAGAAATATCATAAAGGAAAGGAGAGGTATGACAAAAGGAAGGTTCAATGTTACTCTTGTAAACAATTTGGCCATTTTGCCAGAGATTGTAGGTCAAACAGGGAAAGGAAATCAGAAGAAGCATATATGGCTAAGAGAAACTCTGATGATGAACCTGTACTACTAATGGCTTCTGATTCTAATGGAAAATGCTCAGAAGATTGGTGGTATATGGACACTGGCTGTTCAAATCATTTAACTGGAAACAAATAATGGCTGACAGACTTTGACTCCAGAAGGAGAACAAAGATCAGATGTGCTAATGATAAGTATCTTAATGCAGAAGGTATGGGAGATGTTAGAGTTAGAGTGAAGAATGGGAAATACATTCTGATCAAATACGTTTGGTATGTTCCTGGTATTAGAAGCAATCTGATGAGCGTAGGTCAGCTGATTGAGAAAGGTTTCTCAGTTGTTATGAAAAACAATCTTCTGACGTTGTATGATTCCAATCAGAAGTTAATTATGAAGTCTGGACAAGGAGGCAACAAAACATTCAAGGTAAATGTAGAAACAGCTGAAGCAACATGCCTTAGTGCAGAAGACGCTGAAGGTAACAGTAAGCTGTGGCATAAGAGGATGGGGCATTTGAACTATAGAAGCTTAGGGCATCTATGTTCTAAGAAGCTTGTACATGGTATTTCGAAGATTGTGAAGCCTGAGAAGTCATGTGAGATATGCATGAAAGGCAAGCAACCTAGTTGTCATTTACATCAGAAGTAGCCCCCAGAGCGAAGCATGTTCTGGGAGTAGTACATTCTGATGTGTGTGGACCATTTCTAGTACCTTCACTTGGAGGAAATAATTATTTTGTGTCTTTTATGGATGAGTTCACAAGAATGACATGGGTAACACTCTTCAAGTTCAACCATGAAGTGTTTACTGAGTTCCAGAAATTCAAAGTGAAGGTTGAGAAGCAGAGTGGTCAGAAGTTAAAAATTTTGAGAACAAATGGTGGAGGTGAGTATAACTCTACAGTGTTTCAGAAGTTTTGTGAGGAGAGTGGAATAGAACATGAGGTTACTGCTCCATATACTCCTCAACACAACAGTCTTGCTGAAAGAAGAAACAAAACTTTGCTTGATATGACCAGAAGCATGCTGAAAGAGAAAAAGCTACCTCACGTGCTATGCGGAGAAGTTGTTGCCACATTATTCTGAACAGGTGTCAACAAAGAAACTGAAGGAACCTATTCCTTTAGAGAAATGGACTGGAGATAAGCAAAGTGTCAGTCATCTGAAGATGTTTGGCTCTGTCTGTTACAAACACGTTCCAGAAGCTAGAAGAAAAAAACTAGATGATAGAAGCAAAGTAATGTTGTTGGTGGGGTACCACAGTACATGTGCGTATAAGCTTTATTGTCCATAAACTAATAAAGTTGAAGTCAGCAGAGACGTTATGGTGAAAGAGTCTGAAGCATGGGATTGGAACAAATCTCAATCAGATTTTGGTGTAATACCAACACCAGAGTTAGCCTCTGAAGATCTTTTAGAATGTTCAGAAGATGAATCTAATTCTGAAGATCCTGAAGATTCTAAAGATGAGTCAGAAGAAGATTCTAGAAATGGATCTGATTCTGATCCAGATGCGGATGATGATCCAGAAACTGGTGGTGATCACAGTTTTGGAAGGGAAAACTCTGAAGGTGGTAACTCTGAAAGTAGTAGTTCTGGTGCAGCTTCAGAACAAGCTCAAAGACCACAGAGAATCAGACAAAAACCCAGAAGGTTTGCAGATTTTGACATGCTGCAGGATAATGACGTTGAATCTGAAGGAGAAGTCGTTTAGTATGCCATGTTAGTAGATTATGAACCAGTGGGCATTGAAGAAGTTATCAAGAAGAAAGAATTGCTTAATGCCATGAAAGAAGAACTTGAGGCAATAGAAAGGAACAAAACTTGGAAATTGACTAAACTTCCAGATAAGAAAAAAGCCATCAGCGTCAGATGGGTTTTTAAGTTGAAACTTAAGCCAGATGGTTCAATTGACAAGCACAAAGCTAGACTAGTAGCTAGAGATTTTCTTCAGAAACCTGGGCTAGATTACTTTGAGGTATTTGTGCCTGTAGCTAGGCATGAAACAATCAGACTGGTGAGTGCTTTAGATGCAAACAGAAATTGGCCTTTAATGCATCTGGATGTGAAGTCTGCATTTCTAAATGGTCCATTACAGGAAGAAGTTTATGTGTCACAACCTTTTGGATTTGTGAAAAAGAATTAGGAAGGGATGATATACAGGTTAAATAAAGCTTTGTATGAACTGAAGCAAGCGCCTAGAGCTTGGAATATGAAAATTGATTCATTTTTCAAGAAGCAGAGGTTTCAGAAGTGTGAGATGGAATATGGAGTTTATGTACAACATTCTGATAACAATATGATTCTGGTGTGTCTCTATGCTGATGACATTTTGCTAACAGGTAGCTGTCCAGAAGATATAAAGAAATTCAAAGAAGTTCTGATGAACGAGTTCGAGATGACAGATCTAGGAAAAATGACATATTACCTAGGGATGGAGATTTTGTACTCGAAGAAGAGTATCATTCTGCATCAGTTAAAATATGAACAAGAACTTCTGAAGAGATTTAAGCTGCAAAATTACAAAGTTGCCGTGACACCATCAGAAACAAATCAAAAATTGGACTCTGACTCTGATGGTGATTCTGTTGATTCTACAACCTTCAAACAATTAGTTGGTTCTCTAAGGTATTTATGTAATACTAGACCTGACATTTGTTATGCAGTTGGATTGATCAGCAGATTCACGAGTAACCCTAAGTGGTCTCATTTCCAAGGTGCTATCAGAATTCTGAGATATATCAATGGAACTTTGAGATATGGAGTATTGTTTCCTTCTGAAAGAAAGACAGAGTCAGAATTAGTAAGTTATTCTGATTCTGACTGGTGCGAGGACAGAGTGGACATGAGAAGTACTTCTGGATACTTGTTTAAATTTCTGGGAGGTCCCATTTCCTGGAGTTCCAAGAAACAACATGTCGTGGCTCTGTCAACATGTGAAGCTGAGTATATCGCAGGTGTTGTAGCTGTTTGTCAAGCAGTTGGGCTTCTGAATCTCCTGCATGATCTGAAGGTTGAAGTTGAGGAATCTTTGAAGCTGATGATTGATAATAAGTCTACAATTGATCTTGCCAAGAATCCAGTGCTACATGAAAGAAGAAAGCACATTGAGACGAAGTATCACTTTCTCAGATGTCAAGTTCAGAAAGGAGTGTTAGAAGTTCTACACTGTCGCACTCAGAAACAGCTTGCAAATCTTCTGACAAAGGAAGTTAAAACAAATCAATTTCTTCATTTGAGAGATGAAATTGGTGTTGTTAGTTTCTGATAGAATATCTAAATTAAGGGATGGTATTGGAAATGTAATTTAGTTAATGTCTACAATTCACAATGCTTATTCTTTAATAGGGCCTTTTGGCATTTTCATTTTTAGTATAAATATGCTACATTGGCTATCAATATTGTAACTCATTCATTCCTTTTTTGAATATACAATAGTAGTCCTCTTTGTTATCATTCATTGCTCATTCTTCTTCTTCCCTTTCATTACCTTGCACCAGCAAAGCCTTTCCAAGTTAAAAGAGTTTAACACCCTAATTTAATTTTAGTTACTTTTGGTTTAAGAAATAGTTCGTGAATTAGATAATATGACACGTTTGGATTGACTTCTTCGAGCCTATTTATTGACATAAGTTGTAATCTTTTATAAGCTTTTTTTTTAGCTTATTTTGTAAGTTTTTCAAGATGAAAATAACTTATACAAATTTATTCATAACACATATATATCAAAACAGCTTATGACATTTTTTTAAAGCTTTTTTAGCTTATCTTATAAGTTCTTCAAGATAAAAATGACTTATACAAACTTATTCATAAGTGCTTATTTTTATAAGCACTTGTGTTATAAGCTGTAAATAAGCTGTTTATTCAAGTTTGCGATTTTGATTTGAATTAATTTGTAATTTTGATTTTGAATAAGTTAAAAAATTATATAATAAGATATATTAAAAATATTTATAAAAAAATACTACAAATAAATTTATATAGTTTTTTATTAAAAAAATTCAAAACTAAGTATAAGAGCTCGATTCCTTAACAAATGGTCCAGTTTGAAAAAAATTTCTTCTAATGGTTTGGTACGATTCGAAATTCTAAACCATTATACCGAACTAAAAATTTTGGTTCAATTTAGTTCTAAAAAATTGAAACGGTTCGGTACGATTCAAATGACTTTATATAAAGATTCAGTTCAATTCGATTCAATTTTTTAACAAAACTGTACCATGAACCATCCTAACTAAGAGTGTGAACACTCTTGATAAAATGAAGTTAGAATAATTTGATTAGCTCTCAATGTTGGATGTAAAAAGGTGGGAAACGATTAGCTTGATGGGGTTTCTAAGAGGTTTTTTTGACCCAAGTCGCCTATTCTTTACCAAGCTCGCCCAAAATATGCTTCCACTAATCATCTTTTGCCATATTCATTGGCAATTTTCTATGGTGCACTCATATGGGGTGTCTAAGCCTAAAAGGTTATTAATCAAACATGAGCTATAATTGATAAATTATCCTCTCACAAAAGAGCGGTAGTTAGAAAGTGATCCATGCATGCTAGCATAGAATTCTAAGCATATGAAGAAGTTTTCCACTCCTATGATCTCATTCAACTTTTGACATTTTAAATTATATAGCATATGGAACAAGTTAGGGTGATCCCTTAAATCTTTAATCTCAAAACTCCTTTAACCATTAAATATATGATTTCTAAATGCTTCTTGTCTTTTTTCTACTTTAAGGCTAGTAAATTTGCGGTACAATGTGGGTGGAAGGATATTTGTAAATGGAGCACTAGATGATTCTTTTCCCTTGTTGTTCTTTTGGCGTTTAGGTGCCATTGGTTATGGCAAATTTGAAGAAATAAGATGAATTAGCAAAGCAAATTAATGAAATCAATGTCTATTTATAGCATTTCGTTAAAATATGGTGCACATGCTTCCAAACGTGTCATATTATGGTTATATATCGCTCAAATGAAATGGATCTCTAACTGCTTCAATGTACCACATCACCAAATAACATGTCGCGTTTTGGAGTTGATATGGCTATAACACACCACACTCAATAGTAAATGTAACACATTTTCCCAGTGGCGAACTTCTTTGGAAATGATAAAAAAATGTCAAAATTATCTACACTCTAACTTTTTGACCCAACTCTCTCTAAATTTTTTATTTTAACTTAAAAACTAAAAGTAAAAACACAATAAAATAAAAAATAAAGTGTAACGAGAGAAAAAAAACTTAACTTTGAAGAGTTGTCTCCTACTCATTGTTCTTTTAGCGTTATTAGTTTAACACAATAAAACCAAAAATAAAGTGTAACGAGATAAAAAAAATAATTTGAAGAGTTTCCTCCCATCTATTGCTCGTTTGATGTCATTAGCTTAACACCTCATCACCTAAATTACGGTGGATATTTCATACTTGAATTAACATCAACTTCATGAACTTGACTTGTCTAAATGTTTTCTTAAGTGTAATTGGGTACGATAACTTGATCAAAGATGGTATAATTTGATTTAACTTTGTCCTTTTCTTATAATTTCTCTTGTACCACGAGCTCCCATCTTAGGTGTAAATGATGTTTTCTTATACACTAAAACTTTTCTTCTTGACTTGGTTAAAATCAATATTACGATTGGCGTATGTGAGCACAACTTCATCAATAGATATTTTGCATGATATTAAAACTAAAAAATTTAAACATTTTTGTATATTGGACGATATCTCTAAGTCATGTGGTACTCCCTTGCATTAGAGGTCTTAGGAATCATTAAAAACCACTTTGAAATTGACCAAAATCATGAAAATCAGTTTTCTGCATAAAAATTGCTTGCATGTGTCAGCACATATGTGTTTCAGGCCGACACATATTACTCAATAATGAAGCTTGTAGCTTCTATTTGACACATGTCGACACATGCATCACATAGTCCAGAATATACTGTAACTTTCAGTTTTATGTGCCAGCACATACGATTTCCAAGTTGGCATATCTACTACAATATTAAAGCCTTTATTTATTGACTTGCATAGACCGACATATAAGCCTTTTAAGGCCGACACATACTGTTAATTTATGACTTATGTGCAGGAACATACGTGTTTCAGGTCGGCACGTACTGTTTAAGTGAGTTAATTTTTCAATTCTTTTTAATTTTGAAAATTACCTCTTTACTCATAAACTTCCACAATTATAAATACATCATTCATACATCGTTCCAACTTAATGAAACTATAAACACTTACCACCATTGCTTTTCACCTTCAACCTCTAATCTATACATATACACTAATAAATCACACATAATCATCTTTTGTTGGGGTGCCATCTAAGCGAGGTTTGATAACGTCCAATTAGATTTTTGTGTAACCGAGAATATTGGGTTGAGAATTATGGGGGGTTTCATCTGGAAAAACCTAGGGTTTGTCCTCTAAGATGTTTGGTAGATTTGGGGATTATGTTCAATTCTTTCAAGAGAGGACTGCGGCCAAGTGAAAAGCTTTTGGAGTTTGATACCCAAAGAAGTAGCGAGAGAACGTAAATCAAATTGAATGGTCTTGTATTCAATCGGTACAATTGATCGCGAACGAAAGATATTTATAGTTTGGTGCCCAAAGGAGTAGCAAAATTCAATAAATTAATTGGTAGCTATTTTTTGTCTTGTTCTTGCTCAAGATAAAAAAAGAGAGAAGGGGTTGAATCAACAACAAACAATTAGGGTTTATAGGGTTTCTCTTGGATCACTTCTCTTGTAATCAAATTTTTCTATAGAAAGAAATTATCCTAATTCCAAAATTGGAATTGGGGAGAGACGTAGTCATAGCGAGGACGTTTGGTGAACTTCCTAAACAAATCCTCGTCTATCTCTCCCTCTCTCTCTTATCTCTTTACTTACTTTACTTTTCATTAAGCAATTTGGTAAATAGCATTTATTAATCGATCGACTCGTAAGAATTTTCCCGTGACTGTTTTTGTTTTCAATTGGTTGTTGAGTGTCTTACAATCAATTTTATTATAAGGGCTTTTTCATATGAACACAACTCAAGGAAAATTCTTAAAATTCGCTCGCACACCAAGTGTTTGACAAATTGCATTGTTCCCTATTTTTGCATTATCATTGGAGATAGTATTGCTAGTAACTTTCTATAAACAAATAATATTTTGTTACTTGTTTCAAGTGTGTAAATTTATATTGTTGTTTTGTTCATTCCATAAGACTTAATTGAATATCTGAATTCCAATAACTAGGTTCGTGTAGACGAATTTCTTCGATGAAAATCCCAGATACGACACACTTTATACACCTTCCATACATCAAATACAACTCATCCATAACCACTTTGCACACCTGTAACCACTCAAACTCCATATCCATCTCAAAAATCCGAAGCTTGCATATTGATTTGGGTAGAGTGATTTGGCATAGTTCAAAGCAAGTAGAGACATCATTAGCTTCAGGAAGATTCAAGGGTGATAAAGGAATCATTCTATTGCTTTTGGAACCATTAAAATATGCATTAGACCTTTCCTCTAATAAGTAAAATTTATCAACTTGGAACTCATACATTCGTGCATCATTAAGGTTTTTGAATGACTGAACCTCTAGGGTTACTTCTTGTTTTGATGATAACATCTATTATCCTTTGACTTTCAGTTTGAATGATTGATACTATTTAAATCCTTGTGAAATTCTAAGCAAGTTTGATCTTTACAGTTTTTATTTTGGTTGAGAAACGAGAGAGAAACAATTGCATCATTATGGTTTTGAGAGTCTTGCATCCATAAGGTTTGGGGTTCGAACCCCCCTCGCTCCAAACCTTTTTGTGTTATTTTTTTCATTTCCACTTGATAACTTGCTTCATATATATTTAAGTGAGCGCATCATGTTGACACCACACATGTAGTGGTCTAGTGGTATTTGTTTTGAGTGGTAAGCATCAGGGTGTGGGTTCAAGTCCCCTGGGCAACATCCCATATTTTTTAACACTAGTTCATTTTTGTTACTTTCTTTATTTATTTTCAACTTTCAACTTGATTTTTCTATGTTAATATTATTTCCTTTTACCTTAATTTTTTGCATACTTCTTTGTTTGTCTATATATTTTATTAATCCATAAAAAATTACCAAATATAATATTTATTTTGCTTATTTTTATTATGTTGAAAACTAGTTCTTTTTATGTGTTTTTAAATATTTTATTGATGTTTCTTTGACTTATTCTTTGACCTAATTGATCATATGTGATTATGTGGCTATGATATACTTTGAGTGTGTCATGTTTGATGTTGATGGGATGATTAAATTGGTTTCTACCTAGGGTTTAGCACACTTTAATGAAAAAACTTTGTGTGTTTGACACCTTAAAACCCTAATTGATCAAGGTATTTTCTCTTTGGATTTAATGCATTATAAATATGTACTTGCTTATTTCTTGATACCATTATGATGTATTGATGATTTGTTTTCCATGAGTTAAAGCTTCCTTTGATCACATATTTATGTACACTCCTAAATTTGATACTGTGACTTTGTTTGGTTCTAAAATTTGATGCTCACCATGTTCACATCTTCTTGGTGTTTATAATTGATTGTTGTCATGATGAACTAATGACACAAATGCTTTATTTTCCATGTACCTTGTGTGTTTGTATGATCCATGATTGAATGTTTTATTAAAGTATGTTTCTACCTTCTATCTTTTGTCACAACTTTCACTTGATAAGCATGTGGACTTTCCCTTTACTCTAATGTAAAGATTGATTTGATCATGTGTTTAGGCATACACCTACAACCCTAACTTCACGAGTCTTGATTATATTTGACCTTATACACTATGTCACTCACTTTGTCTTTAATGATCTACCTTTATTTATCTAGACATGAGATATTGTGCTTAATACCTGTTCATCTTTGATTTAGCATTTTTCTTAAATGACTATCTTAAAAGCCATGCTACTTTGTGATCTTATCCTCTCCTTTGTGACATGTGTGATTGCTCTTTGTTTTATTAGTGATCATAACCTTCATGTATTAGTAATTAATGTTTATACTTTGTTGTGTTAATACTTATGTCCAAATCCAAGGAAAGATATTACAGTGTTGACTTGATAGTCATGTACTTGTTTTTGTCTTGTGATCACCTTCATATGTTTACCTTTTGTATAAAATCTTTGTGAATGTCTGTTGTACCCCAAAATTTTCCCTCCCATATTCTTCAAGATTTGCCAAGATCAAGGTTCAAAATCTCTCAAGGGTTGCACAGTCCAATTGCCTCCTAACACAGTCAAAACTAGGGTTTTGGTTCTGGCAAAGAAATTGAAGTTTCCAAGGATCCAATCAAGTCCCACATGCCTACACACATTGTCAAGCATCCATAGGCCAAGTTTCAAGACTCGCAGCATCAAATTGCACAGTCAAAAACCCTAATTGCTTCACAGTCAACTGCAGGGGCAAAATGGTCATTTGACAGTCAAAAGTCAAAATTTTTGGTCAACATCTTATTTTGAAGCCACAAACATCATTGATCAATTCTTGATCATGATTCTCAAAGCATGGCTCAAAAAGTCTCAAGATGCAAAAGTTTCTATTTTTGGACAGTTGGAAAAGTCAACTACAAATTGACCAGGGCATAACTTCCTCATGGTTTATCATAAAAATCCCATCCAAAGCTCATTTTGAATAGAATGACATTTCCTACAACTCATCTTCACACTTCAAATCCAAGAAATGCTCTCACAAAAAGTTATCAATTTCAACATTATAGGTCATTTTCAAAAGTCAACAAAAAGGCACTTTAAGTCAAAGACCATAACTTGAGATTGGTAAATCAAAATGACATGGGACCACGGACATTGGTTAGAGGACTTCAAGACCTTTCCAAAATGTCCAAGAACATGATCATAGCTTCAAAATTGAGCAAGATATGCCTTGTAGAAGTTGGGAAATTTTTGGGAATTTTGAAAAGTCAACTTTGCTTCAAAAGCTTCAAAATTGCTAATGGGCCTCAATTTCTTTCATGAATCATTACCCAAAGGCTATGCACGAACCGTTGACCTCAAAGGGATGTATTTTCTTATTTTTGATTAATTATTTGAATTTTTATTATTATTAATTCATTTAATTAAATTTAAATATGAAAAAATATCAAATAACACTTATCAAATCTTTTTGTGCAGCAAGTTCACTCATTATGAGCTAAATATTTCGTGCATCAATTAACAAGGCAATATCTTCCACAATTGGCAAGGATTGGCATGAAAAAAGATTGGAAAAGATATGGAGAAAATCAAATATTCAAAACATGAATGCATGGATCTTTGGACTTGGTTTTGACCTAATTTCGTTCAAATACTTATACACAAGATAACCCTATTCCATTGGACACGAAATATTGCTCAGAGGCTGCATAACCAAATTGAAAATTTTCATCAAAAGTTGGAATCTGAAAACATAGTTACAAGGCGTTTCAAAGCACAACAAGACTTCCAATACATTCCTGACATTGCTAGGAACGTGTTGCAATCAAGAACCAATCTCCAGACCTCAAGAATTGATAGAACGCAGTCTCACTTTTCATAAATATGTTCATTATCGTGTTTTAATTTTCAAGCATTGTTCATGTGTTTTGTTGATTGATTTACACTAATATGGATGTTCTGAAGCTAATGGTACCCTTTAATTGAACTAACAATGCCTATATCAAAATCTGCCATTGATGGATATTAGGGTTTCAGGAGCTCTAATTTAGGGGTTTACACATATGGCAAAATCAGGCCACCAAACCTATGCCATTGAATTCGTGACATGAAGACGAATCATTCCATGACCTCGCGTCCTTTTTATATTTGGCCATGTCCTATTCGCTATTTTTGCAGGTCTTGTTTAGTGGGGGTTTAAAACCCCCGCTATTTGGTTATGTTACAGGAAGAAAAAGGAAGAAGACGCTGAGGTGTATGAACGTGGTTGGATGATTTGAACGTTGGCGCGTTTTTTTGATTGCTTCAGCATAATATTGTTTTTTCATATATATTATTCATGCTCCATTATATTGACAAAGAAACGCGTTGGTGCAGTTGGTGGCTGATGTGTCCTGCAGGTACTGGGACCTGGGTTCGATTCCCAGGTCCCCCCACATATTTCATGTTTTTTTCCTTAACGTGTTCCCATGCAGTTTCCTTAAAATATTCCACCATGCATCCCAACGCTTAGGCTTGCCAAGTGTCCCTGATGATCAATCCAATGGCCATAACATGAATTCCACCATGTACCTCAGTCAATGCTCATACACACGCGCTAGAAAGTCAAAGGGGCTTGGATTCTGATGGGCCAAAATGCTTCAATAAACCTCCAAATTGGGCCAGACACCCCCCATGGTTTGCATCAATTTTTAATTTTTATTTGTTTTCTTTCTTAATTATATTAATTGTTTTAATTGCTTTCTTTAAATTCCTAAAATAATTTTCATAATAAAAATAAAATACAAAAAAGTCAAAAATGTTTATTGTTGTTGATATTAATTTCACCATTATTTATTTTGTAAATAAACTTTAATAATTAACTAGTTAATTTAGGTTTTAAAACTTTAATGTTTTTCTTAATAAATTAAAATAGGTAGAATTAGGGTTTTGATATTTTTTTCACCTTTTCTTTTTAAATAATTTTTTATTATTATCATTATTATTAATTACTAATTTATTTTTGTAAATAAACATGTACATTAATTATTTAGTAAATTAGGTTAAATTTTAATATTTTTTCATTAATAATTAAAAACAACTTAGAATTAGGGTTTCTCTTCAATCTTAATTTTCTTTATTTCATTAAATACCAAAAACCTAAAAAACATGTCTTTCCTTTTATTAAATAATTAATTAACTTTTAATTTCATTTAATTTCTTTAAAGGGTCCAACGCCCTCGAACGTGCAACTTTAATTCTTTCGCGCATTTATTCTTATTTTTTCTTTGTGAATATTATGTAACTGTTCAAGCCATGTAATAGTAATTAGGAATTTATTTACTTTCCGCATTTTTATTAAAACGGGTCTTTGTTAATTTGGCGATGTATAGACCCGCGCCTTGTAACAGCGTATGATTTACCTTTTCCGTCATTTAAATTTCCGCACTCTTAAAACTGCTAAACTTTGCATGAAAGAATGTATGGCCTAAAATAAAAACAAGCGTAGATCACCATGATACATGTACAAGATAAAACATAAACTGAAAAAAATACACAAATACACACACCACTCTTAGGGTACGCCTCACTGTTGCCTTGCCTTCGAAACGTGGTCGTCGAGTATAGGACGTCTTAGTAAGTCCTTATGTCCATTGATCCCGTTGCCTCAAAACAAGTTGCCTCGAAACGGTTGCCTCGGAATAAAAAAAGGATCAATGGCATAAGGGTAGCTTCTAAGGTGCCCTACTGTTGCTCTGGTGACCACACTGTCCCTGCAAACGAATTGACCCGAACACCTCCAATGGTGGTGCTACCTACCTCTCAATGGTGGGATGGCACTACCTTAAGGACTTTTACACAGCCTAATTCCTTAGGGTAGGTAGATGACTCATAGATACTTGCTCTGTTCAAAAACAAATCAAAAAACTCTTTTCACACCGACACTTTTCAAAAAAACTTTCCAAACAATTTTTCAAACACTCTTGAGGACTGATACAAGAGTCGATCTGAAATATTTAAACGAAACTTTTTTCAAACCCACTCACAATTGAAAAGCAAACACTTTTGAAAACACAAATGAGCAAGTATCTAAGAGCCCGTGGATAACCACAGATAGAAAGGGTGCTAACACCTTCCCTTTCTATAAATCTACCTCCCGAACCGAGAAACTATCTCATAAGGAATTTTGCTGTGCTTTTGTCCTGTCCATGTTGGAGAAAATAAAAGACGGTGGCGACTCTTGCTTCTGCGACATTTCGCGAACCAGCGTTAAACAGTCAGTTCTAAATCCACCGATCACAGAACTGGCGACTCTGCTGGGGACTCTTATAAAGTGAGGTGTACCTTAGGACTAAGATCACTTGTGTTTTCAATTGTTGTGCTTGTTTGCTTTATTATTATGGCCTGCATCGGAGTTACATAGATCCTAACCCGGATCTGGGGATACCTTCTTAGAAAGTAGCAACAAGGCTGTGAGGGAACTGTGCGGGGTATACCGACATGGTTGAAGCAGTCTGCTATGTTGATGTGACACTTTGGTGAGTACCGGTAACCCTTGAGTCCAGTCAAGGAGAGTACGGGGCCGCTGCGTGGTGTCGTGAAGCATCAACCGACCTTAGGAACCTTAATTGAACCATCTTGGCCTCTTTAGGGTAGTGAGATAACTGACTTTGGTGCGGTCCGAGGTTGGTTGATACTCGATACTACACTCAATTGAGGGTTGTTTTCTTGGAATATTTCGGTCGCCAGTTCAGTGGCTAAATCGAAATGATGAACAATGAAAGCAATCCAATGATATTGGGACCCTTAGAACCCGGTTACTTCTGATAGGACAGGTTTTGAACCCACCAACTTCAATAGGGTAGTACCCCAAACTTCATGCTGGCCTAAACTCTAAGGGCTCTCTTGTGTGACTTGTGTGCCTTCCAACTTGACTATTTGCATGCTCGTTATCTGACACTTGAATTTCTTGCAGGTTTTGTTTACAGTCCTTAATTGGGACTCATAACAGGGTTCACCTACATTACCCCATGCATAGCATAACATCATACCATTGCATGCATCCTGCATAAAGACTAACCCATTTCAAGGATCTCAAGGGCTTGTGATGCAGGTCATGATGAATCAAAATGTCTAGCAAGGGGAAAAGGGGATTTATTTTCCTCTAGCCAAGGTTGTCAGGGGCTATGACCCACTCGATATGGTGAGCCTTGACCCTTGAAGAAGGACTCTCAACAACATGCAGTTCCTTCAATCAAGCTATCGGACTCTAATTCTAACAATTTTCTTGTTTACCCCGCGAGATCCTTGAAAACATTGCATGCATACATACATATCATTGCATTACAGGTATCCCTTTTTCAGGTTGCTTACCTTCTTCGCTGTTTATTTCAGCCGATCATCATGAATCCTGAGTCATCTACTGAGAAATCCATCAAGGCCCTCCAGGCTCAGAACGCCCAGTTCCAAGAGTTGATCATGAGTCTAGCCTAGGCGCAATAAGATCTGAAGACCTTGCTTTTGAAAAAGAAGAAGAAGAGGACGGTGCTGTTCAACCCTAGACGCAAATCTGGGAATGGGTCACAAAATGAAGTTGAGCAGACTACCCCATCTATTGGGAAAGACAGTCCCCAAGAAAGGGAGGTTCCTAGTCCAGTGGTCTCCGACAACGAGACCGATTACAATGATGAGCAGTACCCTCCAGCTGAGGACAGGTATAAACAGTTGGAAGACCGGCTAAGTGCTATGGAGATACAAAAAGTGCCCGGCCTGGACTTCGAAGATCTAGGTCTGTCTTCTGGGGTGGTGATCCCACATAAATTCAAGGCACCTGCCTTTGCCAAGTACGACGGGGCATCCTGTCCTAAGCTGCATCTCAGGTCTTATACAAGGAGGATCCAGCCCTACACGGCTGACAAGAATTTATGGATTCACTTCTTTCGGGATAGTCTGTCGGGAACTCAACTCGACTGGTTCTATCAACTGAATGGAGCCAACATCTGCAGCTGGGAGGACTTGGCCACTGCATTCTACAAGCAATACCAGTACAATGCCGACCTCGCTCCTACACGTACCCAACTCCAGGGTATGTCGCTAGGATCAGGAGAAGGTTTTAAGGAATATGCGAAAAAGTGGAGATACCTTGCTGGAAGGGTGCAACCACCCCTGACTGATCGTGAGCTTGTGGACATGTTCTTGGGGACCCTGTCTGGTCCATTCTACAACCATCTGATTGGGAATTCTTCTGCTGGGTTCACAGATCTGATCTTGACCGGGGAGAGAATTGAAGCTGGTATCAAATCAGGAAAGATTCAAGAAGCTGCACCTGCTGATGCTCAGAAAAAGCCCCACAGTGGGAAGAAAGAGTCCAATGCTATACATGGTAAAAAGGGTCGTCATGATGTAGGGGCAATCCAGATCTCTGATCCCGCGCCTGTTCAACAAAGAAAGAGCAATAGGCGTAGGATAAAGTATTAAGATAGGAAGTATACTGACATCAGCATGCCTTTGTCTCAGGCACTACAACAATTGCTGAAGGCGAAACTGATCACACTGAAGGATCCTCCTCAAAATCCTGATACTTCCTCTCCCAAGTACAACCCGGGTGTGAGATGTGCCTACCATTCTGACAGTCCCGGACATGACACCGACGACTGTTGGACCTTGAAGAACAAGATCCAGGATTTGATTGACGCCAAGAAGGTCAAGTTTGAACACTGATCCTACACCAAATCATCGAGAATGTCTTTTGTTCATTCGAATGTTCAAGCTGTATTTTTCTTCGATTGTTCAAACATTTTATTCATGTCAAACTTTGTTATTTCATTAATGCATTACACGTGTCTGTTTTGAAGTAATTATGTTTACTATGCTTAAAACTGTTTTCATATTTTTGTGATGTTCAACGCTCGGTTAACAATTCTAAGCCTCTTGAGGGAGGATGACAAAAACGATACCACAGTCTACAGTATGCTTTTGAACCGACCCCGCTGATGAGGTACATGCATTGTTTCAATTCCTAAACACTGGAGTTATAAGGATGATAATCCCTCGTCAACCCCTTTGAGCCAAAGAAGTAGGAGTTTTTCTTTTCAAAAATTAAACCCTTAATCATAACCTGGGGCAGGGTAGTTCTCTCAGCTGATCCAAGTGCATAACGAACGGCACCAAAGGAGTCTTTCCAAACCAAAAGATGGTGATGGTTCCGAATAATCATAAAGACAGGCAGTCATTATCTATCAAAATAAAAAACCCAATAAGTCAAAACCTATGAAGGAGACTTACAAAACTGGGGCATCCCGCTGACTGTAATTCCACAAAAGAAACAGTACAGGCAAAAAATAGGGATAACAAAATCAAAAAGAAAGAGGTCCTACAAACCCTCAACAAAAAAAGGAATGACTTCCTATTCAAAATAAACTATCAGCATCCGAACCATCACTGGAACATCAGAGCAAAGACCCAAACAAGGTCTAACGCACGATCAACTGAGTTTAGGTTTGAAGAACATCACGAAGAACGGGTGGGTACAAATCAAATTTGAGCCTTTATCCTTTGTTTCTTAAACCATGAACCAAGCCACGTTACAACCCTTAAAAGTCCTAGCTGAAGCATGGGTTAGTTCGAAAGCATACTGTTACGAAAGGTTTCCTGACTCCTTAAGGTTCACGGTAAAATAATGAGTTGACATCACAATTTACAAAACTCACTTGCTTTTATTGAAAAATGCATTTTCAAAAATTTCAAGACAGACATAAGCTTTGAATTCTTAAGATAACATTGTTTGCATATGATTATTTGTTTGAACAACAGAGAACTTTGCGCAACGAATATCCGATGAACGAAGGTCTTCTCAACAAAAGAGTCACCTCCAGTGGAAGAAACACTTCCAATCATGGGGAATGGCATGATCAGTGTCCATCATCTGGGGCAGTCCAACCAAGATTCGGAGAATCTCCCAAAAGGCCAACCAGCTTGGGGAAAATCTCCATCTGGATCACCTGGGGCATTCCGACAACGAATCTTGCCTGATCAGACATCTTTTAGTGGTACGGTAACGCAATACTACTGACAGTGACAACTCCCTGCTCTCTGAGAGCATGGATATAGTCGAAAAAATACTACGCAAAATCAAAGACCCGATAGGTTGACACACCTAGGCAAAAATAAGGGCTTCCCGGCAAACCAAAAGAGTTCGGGCAAAAATAAGGGATGAAAAAAAATATGTACACCCGGCAAGTCGAAAACCTGAAAAGGCGGCTTGGGCAAAAAAGGGTATCCCGGTGGACTGAAAACCCGAAAGGGCGGTCCAGGCAAAAATTAGGGATCAAAGCGTACGACTATGTCCTGGCATCTCGTCACCTGTCTACCAGAAGATTTGTCAATTACCCCCACAGGTGCCTTCTCCCACTGAAACTGGGGCAATAATGAGTTGTCTAAGCGATCTAGTTGCTCTGCCATCAAGGTACCAAGACAAGTTCAGCTGAAGAATGACCAAGATACCCTAATTCCCCACAGAATGAGACAAGGTTCAGCCATACTCCCCCCAAGCAGAGAAGGCACAATACCTCCAGCAAGTCAGCAACACTCTCCCCAAGCAGAGTTAGCTTACTGTCAGCCTTAAGGAAGTTGGATTATCCCCCGAAGATCTCAATATTCCCCGGCGGAGTACAAACATTCCTAACAAGCGTCCCTGACAATCTTGATCTAAGATTGTTCCCCGGAGGAATATCGGACATCAAGTGGAGCCATTCCCCAGTACATCTCAAAAGTTTCCCCAGGAACGTTGAATCCATCTCCCCAACAGGAAGCTTATCCCAAGTAGATTCTGGAAGCTTGTCACCCGCAGAGCACGAACGCGTCTCCCGGATTTTATTCAAAGGTTATTTCCCCACCAGGATATAACTGGGTTATCCTCAGCTAATGGCCACGGAAAGATCGTCCTCGGCGAAGTCTTCCTATCCCCAACGGAGTTCATCAGATCTTCCAACAAAGCTCGTCAATGGTATCCCCAATGGAGTTATCATCAAAACCTCAGCGAAGTATCTCCTCCTACAGAGTAGATCCCCCGCAGAGTAATCTCTCCAACAAGTTTATTCCCCAACGGAGTCATCTTCTCCTACCAGTTTATTCTTGCAATCATCACCCCCAGCGAAAACGAAAAACTCTCTTCAATATCAGCCCAGGATTCAGCTCCCGGCATTCGTCAAGGATTTATTTTCCTAGACAAAAATACATTCATAAACATCACATTGTCATACATTATGATACATGCATACACGCATCGTATCACCCCAATCTCATTTATTTTTGAGAACATCATGACATCATGCATGTCATACATCATGACATTGCATACAACTAACTCGTTACTTTTTCAGGAAAGAACGATCAACAGATAAAAGTCTTTACCTTTTGAAGTAGAAGACGTCCAAGATTCCTTCATCATTCTGCTGAGGTTGTAGTCGCCTAAGATTCCTTCATCGTCCCGTTGAGGTAGTAATCGCCCAAAGGTTCTCTCATCATTCTGCTGAGGTTGTAGTCGCCTAAGATTCCTTCATCATCCCGTTGAGGTAGTAATCGCCCAAAGGTTCTCTCATCATCCCATTGAGGTAGTAATCGCCCGAAGGTTCTCTCATCGTCCCATTGAGGTAGTAATCGCCCGAAGGTTCTCTCATCGTCCCGTTGAGGTAGTAATCGTCCAAGGTTCTCTCATCGTCCTGTTGAGGTAGTAATCGTCCAAGGTTCTCTCATCGTCCCGTTGAGGTAGTAATCGCCCAAAGGTTCTCTCATCGTCCCGTTGAGGTAGTAATCATCCAAGGTTCTCTCATCGTCCCGTTGAGGTAGTAATCGTCCAAGGTTCTCTCATCGTCCCGTTGAGGTAGTAATCATCCAAGGTTCTCTCATCATCCCGTTGAGGTAGTAACCATCCCTGATTCATTCATCACATCAGTATCAACAAAAACCTTTTGAAGTTCCAGATCCGATTCCTGTATCCTGCCAGGGTGTATCTGTTGACGACTAACATTACCAGACTCGATTCCTGTATCCTGCCAGGGCACATCTAAAGAGTTCGAAGATCCAACTCCTGTATCTTGCCAGGGTGTATCTGTTGACGACTATATTCTCCGGACTCGATTCCTGTATCTTTCCAGGGCACGTCGGAAGAGTTTAAAGATTCGATTCCTGTAGCCAGCCAGGGCACATCTACATGAAGAGTTTGAAGATCCACCCCTGTAACAGGCCAGGTAATTATCTTTCTTTCTCAGGTATGCAAGTTCTCGCTAAGGAATCTCTTACGCGGTCGACAACCTCCCGATGGCATTTATAAGCCCATCTCCACATACCGACAGTCTCCAAATGGCATCTATAAGCCCGTTTCCGACAAGGTTCTGTCACAATTCCAGATGACATCTATAAACCCATCCTCTTATCCAGCATCTCTCCAAATGGCATCTGTAAGCCCATTCCCTGCATCACACTGCTGACATTCTACTATGTAAGTGCAAATTTCTGGGCACTCTAGTGTTCAATCATCTTCCACCTTCGGATTACGAAAGGCACGCCATCCAATCTACATCCTCAGGTATAAGAAGATTGAACAGGGGCAACTATTGTACCCCAAAATTTTCCCTCCCATATTCTTCAAGATTTGCCAAGATCAAGGTTCAAAATCTCTCAAGGGTTGCACAGTCCAATTGCCTCCTAACACAGTCAAAATTAGGGTTTTGGTTATGGCAAAGAAATTGAAGTTTCCAAGGATCCAATCAAGTCCCACATGCCTACACACATTGTCAAGCATCCATAGGCCAAGTTTCAAGACTCACAACATCAAATTGCACAGTCAAAAACCCTAATTGCTTCACAGTCAACTGTAGGGGCAAAATGGTCATTTGACAGTCAAAAGTCAAATTTTTTGGTCAACATCTTATTTTGAAGCCACAAACATCATTTGATCAATTCTTGATCATGATTCTCAAAGCATGGCTCAAAAAGTCTCAAGATGCAAAAGTTTCTATTTTTGGACAGTTGGAAAAGTAAACTGCAAATTGACCAGGGCATAACTTCCTCATGGTTTATTATAAAAATCCCATCCAAATCTCATTTTGAAGAGAATGACATTTCCTACAACTCATCTTCACACTTCAAATCCAAGAAATTCTCTCACAAAAAGTTATCAATTTCAACATTATAGGTCATTTTCAAAAGTCAACAAAAAGGCACTTTAAGTCAAAGACCATAACTTGAGATTGGTAAATCAAAATGACATGGGACCAAAGACATTGGTTAGAGGACTTCAAGACCTTTCCAAAATGTCCAAGAACATGATCATAGCTTCAAAATTGAGCAAGATATGCCTTGTAGAAGTTGGGAAATTTTTGGGAATTTTGAAAAGTCAACTTTGCCTCAAAAGCTTCAAAATTGCTAATGGGCCTCAATTTCTTTCATGAATCATTACCCAAAGGCTATGCACGACCCATTGACCTCAAAGGGATGTATTTTCTTATTTTTGATTAATTATTTGAATTTTTATTATTATTAATTCATTTAATTAAATTTAAATATGAAAAAATATCAAATAACACTTATCAAATCTTTTTGTGCAGCAAGTTCACTCATTATGAGCTAAATATTTCGTGCATCAATTAACAAGGCAATATCTTCCACAATTGGCAAGGATTGGCATGAAAAAAGATTGGAAAAGATATGGAGAAAATCAAATATTCAAAACATGAATGCATGGATCTTTGGACTTGGTTTTGACCTAATTTCGTTCAAATACTTATACACAAGATAACCCTATTCCATTGGACACGAAATATTGCTCAGAGGCTGCATAACCAAATTGAAAATTTTCATCAAAAGTTAGAATCTGAAAACATAGTTACAAGGCGTTTCAAAGCACAACAAGCCTCCCAATACATTCCTGACATTGCTAGGAACATGTTGCAATCAAGAACCAATCTCCAGACCTCAAGAATTGGTAGAACGCAGTCTCACTTTTCATAAATATGTTCATTATCGTGTTTTAATTTTCAAGCATTGTTCATGTGTTTTGTTGATTGATTTACACTAATATGGATGTTCTGAAGCTAATGGTACCCTTTAATTGAACTAACAATGCCTATATCAAAATCAGGCCACCAAACCTATGCCATTGAATTCGTGACATGAAGACGAATCATTCCATGACCTCGCGCCCTTTTTATATTTGGCCATGTCCTATTCGCTATTTTTGCAGGTCTTGTTTATTGGGGGTTTAAAACCCCCGCTATTTGGTTATGTTACAGGCAGAAAAAGGAAGAAGACGCTGAGGTGTCTGAACGTGGTTGGATGATTTGAATGTTGGCGCGTTTTTTTGATTGCTTCAGCATAATATTGTTTTTTCATATATATTATTCATGCTCCATTATATTGACAAAGAAACGCGTTGGTGCAGTTGGTGGCTGATGTGTCCTGCAGGTACTGGGACCTGGGTTCGATTCCCAGGTCCCCCCACATATTTCATATTTTTTTCCTTAACGTGTTCCCATGCAGTTTCCTTCAAATATTCCACCATGCATCCCAACGCTTAGGCTTGCCAAGTGTCCCTGATGATCAATCCAATGGCCATAACATGAATTCCACCATGTACCTCAGTCAATGCTCATACACACGCGCTAGAAAGTCAAAGGGGCTTGGATTCTGATGGGCCAAAATGCTTCAATAAACTTCCAAATTGGGCCAGACACCCCCCATGGTTTGCATCAATTTTTAATTTTTATTTGTTTTCTTTCTTAATTATATTAATTGTTTTAATTGCTTTCTTTAAATTCCTAAAATAATTTTCATAATAAAAATAAAATACAAAAAAATCAAAAATGTTTATTGTTGTTAATATTAATTTCACCATTATTTATTTTGTAAATAAACTTTAATAATTAACTAGTTAATTTAGGTTTTAAAACTTTAATGTTTTTCTTAATAAATTAAAATAGGTAGAATTAGGGTTTTGATATTTTTTTCACCTTTTCTTTTTAAATAATTTTTTCTTATTATCATTATTATTAATTACTAATTTATTTTTGTAAATAAACATGTACATTAATTATTTAGTAAATTAGGTTAAATTTTAATATTTTTTCATTAATAATTAAAAACAACTTAGAATTAGGGTTTCTCTTCAATCTTAATTTTCTTTATTTCATTAAATACCAAAAACCTAAAAAACATGTCTTTCCTTTTATTAAATAATTAATTAACTTTTAATTTCATTTAATTTCTTTAAAGGGTCCAACGCCCTCGAACGTGCAACTTTAATTCTTTCGCGCATTTATTCTTATTTTTTCTTTGTGAATATTATGTAACTGTTCAAGCCATGTAATAGTAATTAGGAATTTATTTATTTTCCACATTTTTATTAAAACGGGTCTTTGTTAATTTGGCGATGTATAGACCTGCGCCTTGTAATAGCGTAGGATTTACCTTTTCCGTCATTTAAATTTCCGCACTCTTAAAACTGCTAAACTTTGCATGAAAGAATGTATGGCCTAAAATAAAAACAAGCGTAGATCACCATGATACATGTACAAGATAAAACATAAACTGAAAACAATACACAAATACACACACCACTCTTAGGGTACGCCTCACTGTTGCCTTGCCTTAGAAACGTGGTCGTCGAGTATAGGACGTCTTAGTAAGTCCTTATGTCCATTGATCCCAATGCCTCAAAATAAGTTGCCTCGAAACGGTTGCCTCGGAATAAAAAAAGGATCAATGGCATAAGGGTAGCTTCTAAGGTGCCCTGCTGTTGCTCTGGTGACCACACTGTCCCTGCAAACGAATTGACCCGAACACCTCCAATGGTGGTGCTACTACCTCTCAATGGTGGGATGGCACTACCTTAAGGACTTTTACACAGCCTAATTCCTTAGGGTAGGTAGATGACTCATAGATACTTGCTCTGTTCAAAAACAAATCAAAAAACTCTTTTCACACCGACACTTTTCAAAAAAACTTTTAAAACAATTTTTCAAACACTCTTGAGGACTGATACAAGAGTCGATCTGAAATATTTAAACGAAAATTTTTTCAAACCCACTCACAATTGAAAAGCAAACACTTTTGAAAACACAAATGAGCAAGTATCTAAGAGCCCGTGGATAACCACAGATAGAAAGGATGCTAACACCTTCCCTTTCTATAAATCTACCTTCCGAACCGAGAAACTATCTCATAAGGAATTTTGCTGTGCTTTTGTCCTGTCCATGTTGGAGAAAATAAAAGACGGTGGCGACTCTTGCTTCTGCGACATTTCGCGAACCAGCGTTAAACAGTCAGTTCTAAATCCACCGATCACAGAACTGGCGACTCTGCTGGGGACTCTTATAAAGTGAGGTGTACCTTAGGACTAAGATCACTTGTGTTTTCAATTGTTGTGCTTGTTTGCTTTATTATTATGGCCTGCATCGGAGTTACATAGATCCTAACCCGGATCTGGGGATACCTTCTTAGAAAGTAGCAACAAGGCTGTGAGGGAACTGTGAGGGGTATACCGACATGGTTGAAGCAGTCTGCTACGTTGATGTGACACTTTGGTGAGTACCGGTAACCCTTGAGTCCAGTCAAGGAGAGTACGGGGCCGCTGCGTGGTGTCGTGAAGCATCAACCGACCTTAGGAACCTTAATTGAACCATCTTGGCCTCTTTAGGGTAGTGAGATAACTGACTTTGGTGCGGTCCGAGGTTGGTTGATACTCGATACTACACTCAATTGAGGGTTGTTTTCTTGGAATATTTCGGTCGCCAGTTCAGTGGCTAAATCGAAATGATGAACAATGAAAGCAATCCAATGATATTGGGACCCTTAGAACCCGGTTACTTCTGATAGGACAGGTTTTGAACCCACAAACTTCAATAGGGTAGTACCCCAAACTTCATGCTGGCCTAAACTCTAAGGGCTCTCTTGTGTGACTTGTGTGCCTTCCAACTTGACTATTTGCATGCTCGTTATCTGACACTTGAATTTCTTGCAGGTTTTGTTTACAGTCCTTAATTGGGACTCATAACAGGGTTCACCTACATTACCCCATGCATAGCATAACATCATACCATTGCATGCATCCTGCATAAAGACTAACCCGTTTCAAGGATCTCAAGGGCTTGTGATGCAGGTCATGATGAATCAAAATGTCTAGCAAGGGGCAAAGGGGATTTATTTTCCTCTAGCCAAGGTTGTCAGGGGCTATGACCCACTCGATATGGTGAGCCTTGACCCTTGAAGAAGGACTCTCAACAACATGCAGTTCCTTCAATCAAGCTATCGGACTCCAATTCTAACAATTTTCTTGTTTACCCCGTGAGATCCTTGAAAACATTGCATGCATACATACATATCATTGCATTACAGGTATCCCTTTTACAGGTTGCTTACCTTCTTCGCTGTTTATTTCAGCCGATCATCATGAATCCTGAGTCATCTACTGAGAAATCCATCAAGGCCCTCCAGGCTCAGAACGCCCAGTTCCAAGAGTTGATCATGAGTCTAGCCTAGGGGAAACAAGATCTGAAGACCTTGCTTTTGAAAAAGAAGAAGAAGAGGACGGTGCTGTTCAACCCTAGACGCAAATCTGGGAATGGGTCACAAAATGAAGTTGAGCAGACTACCCCATCTATTGGGAAAGACAGTCCCCAAGAAAGGGAGGTTCCTAGTCCAGTGGTCTCCGACAACGAGACCAATTACAATGACGAGCAGTACCCTCCAGCTGAGGACAGGTATAAACAGTTGGAAGACCGGCTAAGTGCTATGGAGATACAAAAAGTTCCCGGCCTGGACTTCGAAGATCTAGGTCTGTCTTCTGGGGTGGTGATCCCACATAAATTCAAGGCACCTGCCTTTGCCAAGTACGACGGGGCATCCTGTCCTAAGCTGCATCTCAGGTCTTATACAAGGAGGATCCAGCCCTACACGGCTGACAAGAATTTGTGGATTCACTTCTTTCAGGATAGTCTGTCGGGAACTCAACTCGACTGGTTCTATCAACTGAATGGAGCCAACATCCGCAGCTGGGAGGACTTGGCCACTGCATTCTACAAGCAATACCAGTACAATGCCGACCTCGCTCCTACACGTACCCAACTCCAGGGTATGTCGCTAGGATCGGGAGAAGGTTTTAAGGAATATGCGCAAAAGTGGAGATACCTTGCTGGAAGGGTGCAACCACCCCTAACTGATCGTGAGCTTGTGGACATGTTCTTGGGGACCCTGTCTGGTCCATTCTACAACCATCTGATTGGGAATTCTTCTGCTGGGTTCACAGATCTGATCTTGACCGGGGAGAGAATTGAAGCTGGTATCAAATCAGGAAAGATTCAAGAAGCTGCACCTGCTGATGCTCAGAAAAAGCCCCACAGTGGGAAGAAAGAGTCCAATGCTATACATGGTAAAAAGGGTCGTCATGATGTAGGGGCAATCCAGATCTCTGATCCCGCGCCTGTTCAACAAAGAAAGAGCAATAGGCGTAGGATAAAGTATTAAGATAGGAAGTATACTGACATCAGCATGCCTTTGTCTCAGGCACTACAACAATTGCTGAAGGCGAAACTGATCACACTGAAGGATCCTCCTCAAAATCCTGATACTTCCTCTCCCAAGTACAACCCGGGTGTGAGATGTGCCTACCATTCTGACAGTCCCGGACATGACACCGACGACTGTTGGACCTTGAAGAACAAGATCCAGGATTTGATTGACGCCAAGGAGGTCAAGTTTGAACACTGATCCTACACCAAATCATCGAGAATGTCTTTTGTTCATTCGAATGTTCAAGCTGTATTTTTCTTCGATTGTTCAAACATTTTATTCATGTCAAACTTTGTTATTTCATTAATGCATTACACGTGTCTGTTTTGAAGTAATTATGTTTACTATGCTTAAAACTGTTTTCATATTTTTGTGATGTTCAACGCTCGGTTAACAATTCTAAGCCTCTTGAGGGAGGATGACAAAAACGATACCACAGTCTACAGTATGCTTTTGAACCGACCCCGCTGATGAGGTACATGCATTGTTTCAATTCCTAAACACTGGAGTTATAAGGATGATAATCCCTCGTCAACCCCTTTGAGCCAAAGAAGTAGGAGTTTTTCTTTTCAAAAATTAAACCCTTAATCATAACCTGGGGCAGGGTAGTTCTCTCAGCTGATCCAAGTGCATAACGAACGGCACCAAAGGAGTCTTTCCAAACCAAAAGATGGTGATGGTTCCGAATAATCATAAAGACAGGCAGTCATTATCTATCAAAATAAAAAACCCAATAAGTCAAAACCTATGAAGGAGACTTACAAAACTGGGGCATCCCGCTGACTGTAATTCCACAAAAGAAACAGTACAGGCAAAAAATAGGGATAACAAAATCAAAAAGAAAGAGGTCCTACAAACCCTCAACAAAAAAAGGAATGACTTCCTATTCAAAATAAACTATCAGCATCCGAACCATCACTGGAACATTAGAGCAAAGACCCAAACAAGGTCTAACGCACGATCAACTGAGTTTAGGTTTGAAGAACATCACGAAGAACGGGTGGGTACAAATCAAATTTGAGCCTTTATCCTTTGTTTCTTAAACCATGAACCAAGCCACGTTACAACCCTTAAAAGTCCTAGCTGAAGCATGGGTTAGTTCGAAAGCATACTGTTACGAAAGGTGTCCTGACTCCTTAAGGCTCACGGTAAAATAATGAGTTGACATCACAATTTACAAAACTCACTTGCTTTTATTGAAAAATGCATTTTCAAAAATTTCAAGACAGACATAAGCTTTGCATTCTTAAGATAACATTGTTTGCATATGATTATTTGTTTGAACAACAGAGAACTTTGCGCAACGAATATCCGATGAACGAAGGTCTTCTCAACAAAAGAGTCACCTCCAGTGGAAGAAACACTTCCAATCAAGGGGAATGGCATGATCAGTGTCCATAATCTGGGGCAGTCCAACCAAGATTCGGAGAATCTCCAAAAGGCCAACCAGCTTGGGGCAAATCTCCATCTGGATCACCTGGGGCATTCCGACAACGAATCTTGCCTGATCAGACATCTTTTAGTGGTACGGTAACGCAATACTACTGACAGTGACAACTCCCTGCTCTCTGAGAGCATGGATATAGTCGAAAAAATACTACGCAAAATCAAAGACCCGATAGGTTGACACACCTAGGCAAAAATAAGGGCTTCCCGGCAAACCAAAAGAGTTCGGGCAAAAATAAGGGATGAAAAAAAATCTGTACACCCGGCAAGTCGAAAACCTGAAAAGGCGGCTTGGGCAAAAAAGGGTATCCCGGTGGACTGAAAACCCGAAAGGGCGGTCCAGGCAAAAATTAGGGATCAAAGCGTACGACTATGTCCTGGCATCTCGTCACCTGTCTACCAGAAGATTTGTCAATTACCCCCACAGGTGCCTTCTCCCACTGAAACTGGGGCAATAATGAGTTGTCTAAGCGATCTAGTTGCTCTGCCATCAAGGTACCAAGACAAGTTCAGCTGAAGAATGACCAAGATACCCTAATTCCCCACAGAATGAGACAAGGTTCAGCCATACTCCCCCCGAGCAGAGAAGGCACAATACCTCCAGCAAGTCAGCAACACTCTCCCCAAGCAGAGTTAGCTTACTGTCAGCCTTAAGGAAGTTGGATTATCCCCCGAAGATCTCAATATTCCCCGGCGGAGTACAAACATTCCTAACAAGCGTCCCTGACAATCTTGATCTAAGATTGTTCCCCGGAGGAATATCGGACATCAAGTGGAGCCATTCCCCAGTACATCTCAAAAGTTTCCCCAGGAACGTTGAATCCATCTCCCCAACAGGAAGCTTATCCCAAGTAGATTCTGGAAGCTTGTCACCCGCAGAGCACGAACGCGTCTCCCGGATTTTATTCAAAGGTTATTTCCCCACCAGGATATAACTGGGTTATCCTCAGCTAATGGCCACAGAAAGATCGTCCTCGGCGAAGTCTTCCTATCCCCAACGGAGTTCATCAGATCTTCCAACAAAGCTCGTCAATGGTATCCCCAATGGAGTTATCATCAAAACCTCAGCGAAGTATCTCCTCCTACAGAGTAGATCCCCCGCAGAGTAATCTCTCCAACAAGTTTATTCCCCAACGGAGTCATCTTCTCCTACCGGTTTATTCTTGCAATCATCACCCCCAGCGAAAACGAAAAACTCTCTTCAATATCAGCCCAGGATTCAGCTCCCGGCATTCGTCAAGGATTTATTTTCCTAGACAAAAATACATTCATAAACATCACATTGTCATACATTATGATACATGCATACACGCATCGTATCACCCCAATCTCATTTATTTTTGAGAACATCATGACATCATGCATGTCATACATCATGACATTGCATACAACTAACTCGTTACTTTTTCAGGAAAGAACGATCAACAGATAAAAGTCTTTACCTTTTGAAGTAGAAGACGTCCAAGATTCCTTCATCATTCTGCTGAGGTTGTAGTCGCCTAAGATTCCTTCATCGTCCCGTTGAGGTAGTAATCGCCCAAAGGTTCTCTCATCATTCTGCTGAGGTTGTAGTCGCCTAAGATTCCTTCATCATCCCGTTGAGGTAGTAATCGCCCAAAGGTTCTCTCATCATCCCATTGAGGTAGTAATCGCCCGAAGGTTCTCTCATCGTCCCGTTGAGGTAGTAATCGCCCGAAGGTTCTCTCATCGTCCCGTTGAGGTAGTAATCGTCCAAGGTTCTCTCATCGTCCCGTTGAGGTAGTAATCGTCCAAGGTTCTCTCATCGTCCCGTTGAGGTAGTAATCGCCCAAAGGTTCTCTCATCGTCCCGTTGAGGTAGTAATCATCCAAGGTTCTCTCATCGTCCCGTTGAGGTAGTAATCGTCCAAGGTTCTCTCATCGTCCCGTTGAGGTAGTAATCATCCAAGGTTCTCTCATCATCCCGTTGAGGTAGTAACCATCCCTGATTCATTCATCACATCAGTATCAACAAAAACCTTTTGAAGTTCCAGATCCGATTCCTGTATCCTGCCAGGGTGTATCTGTTGACGACTAACATTACCAGACTCGATTCCTGTATCCTGCCAGGGCACATCTAAAGAGTTCGAAGATCCGACTCCTGTATCTTGCCAGGGTGTATCTGTTGACGACTATATTCTCCGGACTCGATTCCTGTATCTTTCCAGAGCACGTCGGAAGAGTTTAAAGATTCGATTCCTGTAGCCAGCCAGGGCACATCTACATGAAGAGTTTGAAGATCCACCCCTGTAACAGGCCAGGTAATTATCTTTCTTTCTCAGGTATGCAAGTTCTCGCTAAGGAATCTCTTACGCGGTCGACAACCTCCCGATGGCATTTATAAGCCCATCTCCACATACCGACAGTCTCCAAATGGCATCTATAAGCCCGTTTCCGACAAGGTTCTGTCACAATTACAGATGACATCTATAAACCCATCCTCCTATCCAGCATCTCTCCAAATGGCATCTGTAAGCCCATTCCCTGCATCACACTGCTGACATTCTACTATGTAAGTGCAAATTTCTGGGCACTCTAGTGTTCAATCATCTTCCACCTTCGGATTACGAAAGGCACGCCAGCCAATCTACATCCTCAGGTCTAAGAAGATTGAACAGGGGCAACTATTGTACCCAAAAATTTGCCCTCCCATATTCTTCAAGATTTGCCAAGATCAAGGTTCAAAATCTCTCAAGGGTTGCACAGTCCAATTGCCTCCTAACACAGTCAAAATTAGGGTTTTGGTTATGGCAAAGAAATTGAAGTTTCCAAGGATCCAATCAAGTCCCACATGCCTACACACATTGTCAAGCATCCATAGGCCAAGTTTCAAGACTCACAACATCAAATTGCACAGTTAAAAACCCTAATTGCTTCACAGTCAACTATAGGGGCAAAATGGTCATTTGATAGTCAAAAGTCAAATTTTTTGGTCAACATCTTATTTTGAAGCCACAAACATCATTTGATCAATTCTTGATCATGATTCTCAAAGCATGGCTCAAAAAGTCTCAAGATGCAAAAGTTTCTATTTTTGGACAGTTGGAAAAGTAAACTGCAAATTGACCAGGGCATAACTTCCTCATGGTTTATTAGAAAAATCCCATCCAAAGCTCATTTTGAAGAGAATGACATTTTCTACAACTCATCTTCACACTTCAAATCCAAGAAATGCTCTCACAAAAAGTTATCAATTTCAACATTATAGGTCATTTTCAAAAGTCAACAAAAAGGCACTTTAAGTCAAAGACCATAACTTGAGATTGGTAAATCAAAATGACATGGGACCACGGACATTGGTTAGAGGACTTCAAGACCTTTCCAAAATGTCCAAGAACATGATCATAGCTTCAAAATTGAGCAAGATATGCCTTGTAGAAGTTGGGAAATTTTTGGGAATTTTGAAAAGTCAACTTTGCTTCAAAAGCTTCAAAATTGCTAATGGGCCTCAATTTCTTTCATGAATCATTACCCAAAGGCTATGCACGACCCATTGACCTCAAAGGGATGTATTTTCTTATTTTTGATTAATTATTTGAATTTTTATTATTATTAATTCATTTAATTAAATTTAAATATGAAAAAATATCAAATAACACTTATCAAATCTTTTTGTGCAGCAAGTTCACTCATTATGAGCTAAATATTTCGTGCATCAATTAACAAGGCAATATCTTCCACAATTGGCAAGGATTGGCATGAAAAAAGATTGGAAAAGATATGGAGAAAATCAAATATTCAAAACATGAATGCATGGATCTTTGGACTTGGTTTTGACCTAATTTCGTTCAAATACTTATACACAAGATAACCCTATTCCATTGGACACGAAATATTGCTCAGAGGCTGCATAACCAAATTGAAAATTTTCATCAAAAGTTGGAATCTGAAAACATAGTTACAAGGCGTTTCAAAGCACAACAAGCCTCCCAATACATTCCTGACATTGCTAGGAACATGTTGCAATCAAGAACCAATCTCCAGACCTCAAGAATTGGTAGAACGCAGTCTCACTTTTCATAAATATGTTCATTATCGTGTTTTAATTTTCAAGCATTGTTCATGTGTTTTGTTGATTGATTTACACTAATATGGATGTTCTGAAGCTAATGGTACCCTTTAATTGAACTAACAATGCCTATATCAAAATCAGGCCACCAAACCTATGCCATTGAATTCGTGACATGAAGACGAATCATTCCATGACCTCACGCCCTTTTTATATTTGGCCATGTCCTATTCGCTATTTTTGCAGGTCTTGTTTATTGGGGGTTTAAAACCCCCGCTATTTGGTTATGTTACAGGCAGAAAAAGGAAGAAGACGATGAGGTGTCTGAACGTGGTTGGATGATTTGAACGTTGGCGCGTTTTTTTGATTGCTTCAGCATAATATTGTTTTTTCATATATATTATTCATGCTCCATTATATTGACAAAGAAACGCGTTGGTGCAGTTGGTGGCTGATGTGTCCTGCAGGTACTGGGACCTGGGTTCGATTCCCAGGTCCCCCACATATTTCATATTTTTTTCCTTAACGTGTTCCCATGCAGTTTCCTTCAAATATTCCACCATGCATCCCAACGCTTAGGCTTGCCAAGTGTCCCTGATGATCAATCCAATGGCCATAACATGAATTCCACCATGTACCTCAGTCAATGCTCATACACACGCGCTAGAAAGTCAAAGGGGCTTGGATTCTGATGGGCCAAAATGCTTCAATAAACTTCCAAATTGGGCCAGACACCCCCCATGGTTTGCATCAATTTTTAATTTTTATTTGTTTTCTTTCTTAATTATATTAATTGTTTTAATTGCTTTCTTTAAATTCCTAAAATAATTTTCATAATAAAAATAAAATACAAAAAAATCAAAAATGTTTATTGTTGTTAATATTAATTTCACCATTATTTATTTTGTAAATAAACTTTAATAATTAACTAGTTAATTTAGGTTTTAAAACTTTAATGTTTTTCTTAATAAATTAAAATAGGTAGAATTAGGGTTTTGATATTTTTTTCACCTTTTCTTTTTAAATAATTTTTTCTTATTATCATTATTATTAATTACTAATTTATTTTTGTAAATAAACATGTACATTAATTATTTAGTAAATTAGGTTAAATTTTAATATTTTTTCATTAATAATTAAAAACAACTTAGAATTAGGGTTTGTCTTCAATCTTAATTTTCTTTATTTCATTAAATACCAAAAACCTAAAAAACATGTCTTTCCTTTTATTAAATAATTAATTAACTTTTAATTTCATTTAATTTCTTTAAAGGGTCCAACGCCCTCTAACGTGCAACTTTAATTATTTCGCGCATTTATTCTTATTTTTTCTTTGTGAATATTATGTAACTGTTCAAGCCATGTAATAGTAATTAGGAATTTATTTACTTTCCACATTTTTATTAAAACGGGTCTTTGTTAATTTGGCGATGTATAGACCCGCGCCTTGTAATAGCGTAGGATTTACCTTTTCCGTCAATTAAATTTCCGCACTCTTAAAACTGCTAAACTTTGCATGAAAGAATGTATGGCCTAAAATAAAAACAAGCGTAGATCACCATGATACATGTACAAGATAAAACATAAACTGAAAACAATACACAAATACACACACCACTCTTAGGGTACGCCTCACTATTGCCTTGCCTTCGAAACGTGTTCGTCGAGTATAGGACGTCTTAGTAAGTCCTTATGTCCATTGATCCCGTTGCCTCAAAACAAGTTGCCTCGAAATGGTTGCCTCGGAATAAAAAAAGGATCAATGGCATAAGGGTAGCTTCTAAGGTGCCCTGCTGTTGCTCTGGTGACCACACTGTCCCTGCAAACGAATTGACCCGAACACCTCCAACAGTGGTGCTACCTACCTCTCAATGGTGGGATGGCACTACCTTAAGGACTTTTACACAGCCTAATTCCTTAGGGTAGGTAGATGACTCATAGATACTTGCTCTGTTCAAAAACAAATCAAAAAACTCTTTTCACACTGACACTTTTCAAAAAAACTTTCCAAACAATTTTTCAAACACTCTTGAGGACTGATACAAGAGTCGATCTGAAATCTTTAAACGAAACTTTTTTCAAACCCACTCACAATTGAAAAGAAAACACTTTTGAAAACACAAATGAGCAAGTATCTAAGAGCCCGTGGATAACCACGGATAGAAAGGGTGCTAACACCTTCCCTTTCTATAAATCTACCTCCCGAACCGAGAAACTATCTCATAAGGAATTTTGCTGTGCTTTTGTCCTGTCCATGTTGGAGAAAATAAAAGACGGTGGAGACTCTTGCTTCCGCGACATTTCACGAACCAGCGTTAAACAGTCAGTTCTAAATCCACCGATCACAATGTCTGTCTTGTGTACTTTAACCCTAATCTCGTTTTCAAACTTTCACCACTTTCATTAAAAAACCTTGACTTAGTCATTACATTTTTAAACTTTCTTTCTTTAATAAATGCTCCAATAAACTTAAGCATATTAAACAATTTCAAAAACTAAAATAGATTCAACCTCACCCAAATCTTTTTCCACTTTAGATTTTAAATTAAAAACTCTTTTCATAAAAAAATTAGACATGAGTCATCTCCATATTTGAGATGTAATTCTCCTATCTCCATATTAGTGATTGAAGTAAATGCAATTATTTCCACTTGAGGGAGGCAATGGTAACTTGTTGATCTTATATCTAAGTTAAGAGCCTTACTTCATGATGATGAAAGATCCATCTTATCATACTTGTGGTGGAATTAGTTGAGTATTCTCCTTAAGACGATGAAATGTCTCTTCTCTTAAAAACAAATCACAACAAACCATTTTGTTATTTTTACTATGAACTACAAGGTTTTGATCCTTCATTGGTACATAAGTTTAAAACTATGTATTTCCAAACAAAAATATAATAAAACATACTTCTTTTCTCATCACCATACTTACTTGCAAACAAACCAATTTTAACCAAAAACAAATATTATAAGAGATTCCTATAGAATACTATAGATACATAGAGTGCTAATACCTTTCCTTTGTATAACCAACCCCTATACCTTATATCTCTTTGTGCTTTGCGTTTAGTTTAGTTGTACTTCTTGCATTGCATGTTTAAATAGAGGTTTTTGATCTTTTCCATTATCCTTGGAAACAATAAAGTTTGGTGGTGACTTCCTAAAATTTTTGTGACTCAAGTTAGTCAATAGCTTGGTCTCCCAATTTTTCACCGCGATAGAAATGACGACTTCACTGGGGACATAATATCCAAGTGGGTTGAGCCTATGTTTCTTTATCTGTTTTGTTATTATTTTTGTTTGCTTGAATTCATTGGTATTTTCTGTTTCTTTGGGGGTGTTTATGGATCTTTGTAAGGACAAGTCCTACACCCGGACTAAGTTACACTTAAGATTATGATGGTGGTATAATCAAAAGTTACATGACTGGAGTAATCCTAACATAAGTAGCATATGATAACCCCACTCAGTGGAGGCCTCTTTGAGGGTGATAATGCTAAACAAAACTGTTGTTAAAGCATTATTACTTTCAACTTGAGAGCCCAAGAAGCTGAGGACGGTAGAACCCTTAACCCCATCTTGTCCTTTAGGATTTTTTGTAGTGACAATTAAAAAGTAGTCTTGGATTAGTCGTTATGCGATACTACACTCCGACGAGTTTTTCTTGAGAATATTATTGATACACACAAGTAGTTTTGTAAATTAGTAATATCAGAAAGAAGAATCACAACTCTAAAAATTTTTAGAACCTTGTTCTACAGTTACAGTAAACCCATAGTACATACCTTATGGTTGGTTCTTACCCATGATTCTTTGCTCGTGACATTAAACCCTTAAACCTTGTTTGTGATTATTACATAACCATACATTCATGTATTCATAAAACTTTTTTTACTTAGTTTTCAAGGAACTCACAAGTTCTCATTTCAAATATTATAGGATCTATGATCATGGATATCGGAAAGAGGAACACTAAGAAGTACAATTTCAAGAGTCCCGAGTTACGAGAGTTGAGAAAGCTATGGTCTTTGGTATCTAGTCATGAGGATTTTAGAGGATGTTATGGGAGGCTTTTGGCTATTCTCCAAATTAAGGTGCCAGATGGAATTCTTGAAACTCTTGTTCAGTTCTATGATCCCCTTTACCATTGCTTCACATTCCCCAATTGTCATCTAGTTCCTACCTTAGATGAGTACTCTTTTTATATTGGGTTTCCAGTGTCAGATGATTTGCCTTTCAGTGGTTTTGAAGAGGTTCCCGAGCCTCTACCTATTGCTAAAATCCTTCATTTAGAGATATTTGAGGTGAAAGCCAATCTCACTTTTCTAAAAGGTTTCCAAGGTTTGACTTCCAAAATATATACTGTCTTAGTCAAAGCATATAGTAGGGAGTCTTTCGAGCCAATTCTTGCCTTAATAATTTATGGTCTTGTGCTATTTCCAAATGTTGACCATTTTATTAATGTTAATGATATCCAAATATTCTTAGTTGGTAACCTAATGCCTACTTTAATTGGAGACACTTACCATTATATTCATCATAGGAATCGAAAAGGTTATGGAACCATCACATGTTGTGCACCTCTACTGTATAAATGGTTTAGTTTACACTTACTGCAGTCCAATCTCTTCAAAGAAAATCCAGAAAAGATTAGGTGGTCGCAAAGGCTTATGTCCATTACTCAGGCAGATTTAACTTGGTATAATTCATCTTATGATATTGGGGTGATCATTTACATTTGTAAGGGATTCCCTAATGTACCTCTTCTTGGTACATAAGGGGGAATCATCTACAACTCTGTTCTTGCTAGATTCCAGTTTGGGTATCCTATGAGGAAAAAACCCGACAATATTCTATTATCGCGTTTCTTTTTACTTAATGAAGAGGAGAATCTATATTTGAAGGAGGAGATCATGGATTCTTTGCGTAAGATTCATAGGAAGTGTAAAGATCATTTGAGAAAGAAGAACTACATTGCCTTTGAGCTCTTTACTCAGTGGGCCCATAATAGATCTTGCAAGCTCAAGGTGCCTTATTTTCTTGAGAAGACTTTACTACCAGTGGCCACACCATCATCTTCCACCATTCCCATTGAGAATATGGAGGAGTATCAGGAAACTTTGGCTAGGATGAGGTTGGAAAGAGACATATGGGAAGAAAAGTATCATATCTCAGAGTATGAAATTAGGGATTTGAATAGAAAACTGAAGGAGAAGGAAGATACGCTCTTTCTTCCAGATAGTTGGCTTATTGAGTAGGATGAGAAGCTTTGTCATAAGAATACAATGCTTAAGCAATATTCTAGGGAAAGGAAAAGAAATCAATAATATCTGATACATGTTACCTCTACTACCAATGCATGGAAGAAAGTTATCGATCAGTTGGTGGACTAAAATACTGAGATGGAAGTTTTATATGAAGAGAAGTTCAGGAAGCTCAAGCTAAGAGGAGGGTTTGGTTCTTCTTCAGATGGGACTCCTTATGAACCATAAGACCTAAGTGTTTTCCTCTTGTATTTTAGGGTCTTTTGAAATACTATAGATACATAGGGTGTTAATACTTTCCATTTATATAACCAACCCCCATACCTTAGATCTCTGTGTGCTTTGCTTTTAGTTTAGTTATACTTCTTGCACTGCATGTTTAAATATATGGTTTTGATCTTTTCCCTTTTCCTTGGAAACAAAAAGTTCAGTGGTGACTTCTTAAAATTTTTGTGAGTTAAGTTAGTCAATAGCCCGGTCTCCCGATTTTTCACCGCGAGAGTAAGAAAATAAAATTAAACTAATAAAGATATAAAAACATTATAATTATGTTGCTTGTGTCGTGTCAATTAACCTTCCTCATCAACAGTCTCAGCTTTATCATTTCCTCCTTATGGTTTTTCTTCATCTCCAGCTTTAGCTTTTGGTGTTCCACTTCCACTAGCATGACCACTATCCCACTCATAATGGAATTCCCTATTTGTTGGCCATTAGAAATAGTTGCTAAACTAATACTGAGTTGGAATTGACTCAAATGGATCATATGGCTCTTGCATTCGAAATTGAAACCAATTCAAAGAATTTTTAATGGACAATATACCATAGTGATATGCCTAAAAAACATCCCACCCATATAAGAAATAATCTCTCATGAAAACATCCGTGCTATCAAGGTTGACTGCTCTATATTGAGGCTCAATAGGTACAATAAGTGGCTCTTGTGGTGGTGGTGGTACTCTTTCTTTTCCCCTTGTGCACTGTCATGTGATGAATGACTCATCCAACTTAGTTACTAGCTAGAGATGGTCATGATTGGAATGTCAACACCATGTTGCCTGCCAACCCCATAATTAAACCTAGGAATCTGAGGGCATGCCTTTTTGGAGATGATTATGTTAATGTCCACTTGTTTCCCTTTTACTATGTACCAAATGAGCTATGCAATATTCAGGTTGGAAGAAGAGGTATGACTTACCTGTATAACCTTTTTTGACTAGAAAGGTCATCCAAATATGTACTTGGATAGTTAGGTCAGATATTCTAAAACGAACAGGAAGTCCATTTTGTCCTAGCTAATATGTTTTCCCTATATCAGAGATATCAACGACTATTTTATTATATTTCCAATCGGGTATAAGTCCATTATATTTTTTCACTTGGTCTGACAGTGGAGATGCTTGTGAATAGTGTTGAAAAGTTTTTGTATTGGATGAACTAGCTTTGAATCTTCATCCTTGATTTAAATTATTGTTTTGTGGGATGTTGTTATTCAAATATTTCCCAATATTTTGATTTCCTAAATAGTTTATTTCCCCATCAATAGAGGGCAAAGTCCAGTTGGATGATCTCCTATAGAGTTCACATAATTCAATATGCATATGTTGAGGTCTTTCATGCATTTCCTTTAGTTGTTGTGGCAGCTTTGTTAGTTGTTTGGTTAATTCATCCACTATTTGAGTTAACGAATTGTTTTGAGCAAGAATGCAAACATTGGTATTCAGTTCTATGATATCGTTCTTCCTTTGATAGGGATTCCTATTATGTTTCACTTGATGGTTATTAAGATATATTCACTCAATAATTGTAGTTGCATCTTCAACATTTTTAGACATTAGAGAATTTATAACAGTAACATCTAGTAACAACTTAGGTTATTATTGAAGTCCATTTTTGAAAATGTGTATTTGCATTAGTTCGTAAAAACCATGGTTTGGACATCATCTCAGCATGGACTTGTACCTTTCTCATGCTTCACAAAGAGTTTCTGTTACACATTGGAAGAACACCATGATGGTTGTCTTTGCTTCCATGAATTTGTTATGAGGAATGAATCAGTTTAGGAACTTTTCCTCTAACAAGTTCCAATTTGTCATTGTTGATGTGGGTTAGTCTAGATACCACTCTTTTTCTATTCTAATCAGTGAGTGTGGAAAAAATAGGAATACTTCCTCTTCGTCATCTTCCGATGCTCTTAGCGTACAATCAATCTCGGAGAATTTTGTCAGATGTTTATATGGGTTTTCATGATCTAAGCCTGCAAAAGGGTTAGCAAACAAATTTTTTAACAATCCAATTTTTATTTCACTTTGTTAGACATTCCTTTATGTTCTATCCGAGTGAGCTAGATGTCTGTGACTATGTTGATACAGTGTGCCATCATTGTCGTTTCCATTGTTATTACTTACGTCAACCATTGTTCCTTGTTGTTTTGAGATAGAAGACTCTTCTAGATCTAGCCTTTCGTCTATTTGTTTATTTGTCATGTTTTCACTAAGTAGGAACCTTACCTAGCATAAACTAATAAACACATAGTTGATCCTAAAAGTTAATTGGTTAGTGATTATAAACAAAATATTCAGACTATACACTTATGCACAAATATAAACAAACTTAAAATAATAAACTATGCTATATCTTTAAAATTTAACACCAATCCTCGACAACAATAATCGTATCCACAAAGGCCATCAGTTTTAAAGATAATTTAGCAGTGTTTTATTATTCTAAGTTTGAAATGGTTTTGTGGTTGTTGTGACGCGGTAAAGTAAATGACATAAAGTAAAGTTGGAGACTTTTGCGTTAATAATAGGAATTCTTTCTAGAGGTATATTTTATCATTACATACCTATCATGCAAATCCATAGGTCAGTAATATGTTCCTTTATATAATGTATAATACACCAACATGTTACCCTCATTCATATCTCCTTTTGGTTTCCATGCCGTGAGATCAATGTATTACCCAATAACCGATATATCAGATTATTAACCAACATAAAGCATTAAGTTCCAACAGTCGCAATGTAACGAGACTCCACACTGATACTTCTACGATATGTCTGGACATTGACATATAACTATGTCTAGGATTAGTACTCTATATATGATTATCTTGAATCTAGTAATAACAAGCACCTTTTCGTGTCAGGTCACACCATGAAAACATGTTTTAGATTTCAAAGCTAAAACGAGAGTTAAGTTTAAAGAGTAATCAATATTACAACATGGTTAGATTTATATAGAACTCCATGACATATTTAGTACATGAATATAATGACTTCATATATCTCCAACAATAGATATTTTAACTACGCTTACTAATGATTAGCGTAACAATCAATCTTTCCAAAGAAGTTGACATTGGATGTGGTATTTTCCCTATCATCTGAGCAGCGTTTCCACCTTCATGCTTCCTTTATCATTCTACTATTATAGACATGAGTGAACCTACTCCAATTTTGTACTCCTTTGATCCACCGAAACTCTCTTTTCACTGAACTGAAAACTTTTATTTATCAGCAAAACTTTTATTTATGAATGTAAATCTAACTTTTATCATTAGACTGATGAAAATAAAAAAAATATTGTTAGGTTTGTGAGTCACCAATTAATCTACAAGTGTTGATAACAAATTAGAAATGACATAAGTGAAAATAAAACTGTTGTAATAAAATATTGGAAAAATTTCTCCTCTATCAATAAATTACACGAAGATCTTTGAAAAAGTTTGTCAACCTTTAAATATGTATCATCCGAAAATATATTTATCTAGTTCCCTTTCATTACAATATTTTAAGATAATAAAGGATATACGTTAAAAGCGTAAAATAATTTTACATTGTCAACCAATCACAATCATGTTAAGTGTCAAATTATATTGTTATTTTTAAATAAAGTATATGAATGGTTAAATGTGAATTTTCATTAGATGATAATGTAAAACTATTTTATAATGTCAGTGCACTATCTTTTAACTCATATTTAATAAATAAAATTAAAAACATATTATTAATATTAATATTCTAATATTAAAAAAATAAAATATTATGTTTTATTTTTCAAATACATACAATTGAAAATAAATGTCATAATTTATTTAATTTTTTTAAATAATAAATGGTTCAATTTGGGATGGACAACAGTTGGTTTGGGTTGAGTATGGGCCTAATATGCCAAACCGTTTGAAATCATGGATGAATTTATTAGGCCCAATTCTGACTGAACTTTCAATTGGTTTAGTCGGTTCAGTTTAATTAGTTTTTTGATTGAAATGGATCGGTTTATTTTATTTTTTGATATTAAATAAAGCATAAATGGCATACAAAGAATGATTTTCATCAACCTAAATAAGTCATTCACACCAAATTTGAAAATAATACAACTTTCATCAAATTCTAAATAGATCATTCAAACATCCATGAGTCCTGAACAATTTCTTAAAAATCAAGTTGAAGAGATTCATATAACATTAAATGCTTTAAACAATCAAGAAGAAATTACTTCAAACAAACATAAACTACCATCGACATAAAAGTTGTTATGTGAGAGATGGCTTACCCATTGCATGGTACAAAAGCATGAATTATTGGTTTTCATTAGCCCATTTGCAATAAATATTACAGCATGACGTCCCATCATACCACACGCTAAAATATGAGTTTCGAAAAGTGACTAAAAAAAAGGCTTGTGTTGTTGAGTCACAAAGTGACTCCAAAATATTCAAAAAAATTCACACCTGTAAACTTTTTTATAATTTACATAAAAAATCATGTAAGATAACTAATTTCATACCTAAGAGTGAACCAAACAGGCCCAACATGCCTTGGAGAAGCTGCTCCACCAGTAACAACTACTTAAAACTCTAAAAGTTAATAAAAATAAATAATGAAAACATTTAAAAATGACCCAAAATAACATTTAAAATAATGGTAAAAAAGACAATGTTTTGATTCATAAAGTACCTGAAACAATGGAATCAGTTATCTCATATTCTTTAATCATATTAAAGAATTTTAGTTCGTCGTCAGAAGGCTTCAACCAGTTTTGAAAACAAATAAGAGCGTCCACCATTTCTGGAGTCAAAGAGCTCATATACATGTCTAAAATACTCCCCCTGGTGCTAAAAGCACTTTCTGAAGCTACACTTGAAATTGGTGTTGCCAACACTTCCCGAACCAATGATGCTAATTTAGGATAATGGGTGCAATTCTCCTGCCACTAGTTAGGAATGCTAAAATTGTCCACATCCCCACAACACGAGTCACCTAAGTACTTATCTAATTAATTTTGATTTTCAATGGTGTCTTTCTCCTTCAAGTGCTTTTTAACAGCATTAGCCCTTGTAAAATGTGATGATCTTTTAGGTTGGGAAGATGTTTCTCCAAGGGAAGTGCTCCTAGATGGTGGGTTTATGATACCAGC
Organism: Vicia faba; assembly: GCA_948472305.1. Lineage (NCBI taxonomy): Eukaryota > Viridiplantae > Streptophyta > Magnoliopsida > Fabales > Fabaceae > Vicia > Vicia faba. Next base: position 1,374,568,207 of record OX451735.1, on the reverse strand, counting down.
CCCAACATACTTGTCATGATCAAATTTATGTCAATTGTACAACTTAAAGAGACTAGTTTTAATATGCTCAACAATTTGCTTAGAAAGTTCCCTACCAATCCCATACATGTCATTAAAAGACCACCAAATATAGTTAAACTTAAACCTAGGGTCAAATATCACTCTAAAGTAAACAAAATTATTCACTTTGTTCACAATCCCAATTTTTATCATATTTTTCCAACATACTTGAAACCATTGGAGCCATAAAAGTATTCATATTCAAAGACGCTTCATGTAGATCACACAAAATTGAAGACAAGTTATGAAAAGCTAAATGCAATGTCACTACTTGGGAAGATGAAAACACTTTGGTTTCTACATAGAATGCTTTTAAAAAAAATCACAAAATCCTTAGATTTTTCCCAATAAACAGAACAAGGTGGACCAGAAATGTAAAAAATTCCATGTATCTAGGATCCCCATCCTCTAACTTTTCAAATGCCGCTTCAAACTTTTCTGCATCTGAAGCGTATATGGCGCAGTTGCTATGAGTATACGACTCTACATGCTTGATTTGGTAGTTTTTTGATGTAGGGATGATGTGCTAAGGTGTTGTGATATCTCGGAGATATTTGTTGATCCTATAAGGAATTTATTATGGTTGTTAGTTGATGGTGAGTTGTGTGTATATTTGTTGAGTTATATTGTTAAGTTGATGTTATAATAATTTTGTCCCTGTTGTTGTGATGTTGTTGTTAGTTACCGTAAATGATGGATAATACTCCATAATATGACGAAGTTGACTGCGTTGGATATGTTGATGTCACTAGAAGGGTGATACAACGATATGAATAGAGTTGTTGATATTGTGTTGATAATTGGCATACCTATGTATATATGAGAATGAAATTGTGTATGTTTTTTTGATGTTGAAAATGTTGTTAAGATGATAATATGATGTTGTATATCCAAGTATAAGCGTGTTACCAATTTAAATGTTGATGTGTCAAAATATTGTTGAAGTGGTTGATAAGTTATTAACGATTATGTTGTGAAGATGTTGAATAATTAGCACGTGTGGATTTAAATTATATCATGTTGAGCGTTGTCATGTCGAGAAAGTAGTGGTCAAAGTGTTGCCGAACGCGTATTTGAAGATCAGAGAGTTGGATGCGAAATTCGCATTAAGAGTGATTGTATCAAGTAGATTTTCAAGGACGAAAGTATTCTAAGTGGGGGAGAGTTGTAACGCCTCGATATTTAATTATTCATTTAATCAAATATTTTTGAATATTTTATATTAATTCGAATTTTTATCGTCAAAGTCGGAATTATTTTATTTAGTGGTATGATAAATAATCGAATTTAATTTGGTGGAATTAAGTGGAAGTATTATTTTATTATTAAGCTTAAATATGATATTGTGCTTAGTTTGTGGTGTTGTGATGTAATAAGGGGGTATGTCACTTAGGCTCATTTAGATTTATTAAGAGAAATAATATTATTATAGTAGAAATAAAATTAGAGGAGAAAGAGAGGATATTGTATCAGGAAAAGAAAAAGAAGAGAAAGAGGAATAGGGTTTTGAGAGGAGAAGAAGAACAAGAGAAGTTGCTACTAGTGCCAAATCCCCAGAAATTCCATTGAAGTTTCTTAGAGCTGCACTCAATCCAAGGTAAGGGTGGGGTTCTTGCTAAATAAATGGGAGTATGATGAATTTTAATTTGGGTTTAGGGTATTAGTTTCACTACTTTGTTGTGCTAAAAATTAGTTGTGTTTCTATTAAAATTAACGATTGATTTGAGTTGTGTTGTTATTTGTTGTATTTGAACTTTGTTGGATTAATGCTAAGCTAGGATAAATGGGTAAATTGAAACAAGGAATGAACAAGAACAAGGCACATGTATGAAGGGAGGCAAAACTGGTTTTTAAGCTCCAAGCCTCCTGACACGGGTCGTGTCAGCTCACACGGGTACCCGTGTCAGCCTCTGTGCTCCACGCCTTCCCCTTTCCTTCTTCTGACACCGCCGTGTCAGGCAACACGGCCACCCATGTCAGCTGCTGTAGCAATTTTTTTGAAAATTAGACTTATACAATTTTTCTGACCCGATTCGTCCTGTTTGATTCTGCAAACCAAAACATAAAATATGGTGATAAGGAATAAAACATCAATTAGTTGAATGAAGAAATGATTGAGTAACTACTAAATTCCTGTATAGAACCATTGGTCAATAGCCGAATTAGGCGGTATAATTAGTTGTCTGGAATTTAATGAAATTTGACAGGGTAACTAAGTTTAATTAGTAGGTAATTATGGATATGTCTTTTTGTTAAAATTATGTTGATTATGCCGAATTTCCGGTACAATTGGTTAAGTCATTCCGTCTGGTTTATGGACATTGTTAATTATAGGTCTTATGACCAATGTTGTGTTATTTTATGTTGATCGATGAATGTGCTGTTATTGCGAGATATCATTGTGTATATATGGAATTTGCTATTTGTAATGTGATTATGAATTATTTCTCTGGGTAGCCTTATGGTGTGAATCCTAGTGAATATATAATGAATATGTTGTTTGCATGAATTGTTGTTGATTACGTTGATGACGTTGTAGGCCTATGGCCAGTGAAGTAGTGATATAGGTGTATCCCTCGTGAAGTGTTTAATGATGTTGTTGTATGTGTTGTACATTCATACATTTGCATTTGTGAAGGCCTGTATTGGCAGATTTTGTGAAGGCCTGTATTGACAAAATGAATTATGAAGAAGGCTTATGCCTTGTACCTCGGAATTACTGGAAAATATTTATGTTAGGAGTTTTACTCTGATGGTACCACATGCATTCACATAGTTTCGAGTTGCATATTCAAGTTGTATATGTTAAATTATGGTTTTGATAATTTGTGAAGTGTTAAATTATTGTTGTGTGAAGTGGTGATTCTTTTTATTCTTTACCTAATATAATGTTTATCATAACCCTATTTATATAGTTTGATATCCCACCCCTTCTGTTTGAATGTTGCCCTTTGTTGGTAACATGCAGGTAACCAAGATGAGTAGCCGATAGCATCGTTAGTTCTAGTTCGGTGTCATTTGCTCTGATACGTAGTACTCGGGGGGAAATGAACACTTGTCCATTTTGTTGTTTAATTACCGAACCTTATGTGTTATTTGAAGAGTTTATTGCATTGATATTGTTTTATGATTCAAAAGATGCTATATCTTATTTGGAGAACTATTATGAATCCGCTGTGTGATTAATCAAAGTTTGGTTTATGTTATGAAGACTATATTTATGAGTTGTGTTCATTCCGCTTCTTTAAGTTTTATGTATCTATTCTAAAAGCATGACAAGTTTATGTGTCTTTGTTGAATATGTGACATCCTGATTACATTGGAAATTTTTATACTCTGATTTCCCATATAATTGCTTAGGTTAGAATTGGGATGTTACAACTATAGGTTCATGCTCATCAGATAAAATGTCAAACTCTAACCAAACAATAGAACTTTTCCTACTTCCACTAGCATTATGTTTCCTTTTGTGTTTACCAGTGGGAAGGGGAGGAAGTACAACACCAACTGCATGTGGTTGAGTTTGTAGAGTAGGAGAAACAGGATGCTCCATCCCTGAAAAGGTTTAGGTGTAAGCATATTACCATCTTCTAAATTAAACACCCATTCACACAACCATACGTCTATAACAAACAATAATACATACTACTTTATATCACTATCAAACACACAATCATATATCACTAAGAACCCCTACTTCTATAAAGCACACAACTTTATATCAGTACAACAACAATAAAACACACACTAATACATATAACAGAAAATGATTTATATGAAGAGGTCCATTATGGTTTAATTTAATTAATTTGTATTATATATCATTTACAAAGTAGGTGGGAGTTTGGTATTTCTATCTAAGTTGATAAGGTATTGTTAGCCATCAATTTTCAACCAAGGGAGGTGATTATAAGCTAGAGGTCATCACCAAGACGAAAGTATTTTCGACACAACCCATGATGAGATAAGAGGCGTCGATAAATTACCAAGGAAAAAGTATTTTTGAGACTTAACAAAATTCATAGTTTTGAAGTTGGGTCGACGTAATGGTTTGAAGTCAGTCAATTGAGAGCCAAATCGATGAAAGGTTTGAAAGCCAAATCAAATACGCAAAACATTTAACATAGAAGTAGTTTCATTGACGGTTACCAATAGGACGTGGGAAGGTTCAAAAAGGAAATTTCATCACAAACTCCGAATATGGTTATATAACCGTTGAACATGTAGGATAAAAATTACTTTTGTTTGTTTATTTAAGAAAGTTTTTTCATTAAAGTAAGGGGTTGCATTTTGTAACATTGTAAGAAAACACTCAAAGTATCTGCATCAAGATAGAAACGAGTCACTTCTGAAAATTGTATGCTTGCATCCACATTTAAATTCAAAGAAATTTACTTCAAGTTTTCTGTCTTGTTTATCATTCTTGCAAATTTATCTTTATATTTGTTTTTTTTACCTTTTTCTGATTTTTAATCCCAAAACACCATACCAAACTTAACACTAAGTCTAGGACTCTTATAGTCGGTCTTGCAAGTAACCTTTAAGTAAGAGGCTATTACTTGTTTGCGAGAAACCCTTACGGACAAATTGGCACACCTGGTGGCACACATTTGTGTTAAATATTCTCAAGTTCATCTCAATTGGTGCATGAGATTGAGGAGTGGTAGAAAAATGGTAGATCCTAGAAATCCAGATAGGGAACAACCCCAGGAGGAAATACCAATGTTGCATCAAGTGTTGGTTCAAGCTTTGTGGTTGTGTCTTTAACGAGCCCAAGCATACCAATTACTACAAGTCAGCCAATGACTTCAAGACCAAACATTGTCAATACTATAGGGAAATATCTACCTAGTTTCCCAATGCCTACACATGATGGTGGCGAACGAGTGTATGGAATGCCAACAACAATGATGGAAAGCTTGCATAATAGCGTTTCTACATTTGGTGAAAATGAAACATCAACGTTTTCTCCTTATCACGCACCAGGGCCTGTGGGAAGTCAGTTTGGTCGTTCGACTGGATTGAGTTTTTCACACCAAGTAATACCCACTTTCACCCCAAGTTCCATTGTAGTTATGAGGCACTAGATGGATGAAATTAATCACGAAATGGTCAACATGCTCACTCAACATATGAGTGTCATATTGAGACCATTAATCGAGAGTTCAATGCAGAGTTACCAAACATTGGAAACTCAAATGACTCGTATTGGTGATTTCCTTGGTGCCTCTAGAGTGCCAATTCAATATGTTACACCACCTTAATCAAAAGAGCCAGTGCAATATGAAGAAATGGTCGACGAGATAATCAACCAAGAGTAAGAGATTCCCCGGGGCACCGAACCTATGCCGAGGGTTGTTGAACAACCCCTAGTGGTAAGAGTAAATCAAAACCCGAATGCTGACCAAGTGATCAGGAAGGTTCGACGTGACGCAGTGGTTGGAGAATAAACCATAGAATCCATTATTGAATGAATCATAGTTTGAAACAGAATGAATACTGGATCTCAGAGGCCTACATATTCTTCTCTGTTACTAGATTTTGTTTTACAAATAGAACTACCTAGGGGTTAGAAGGTTCCTAAATTCTTCAACTTTTTAGGGGATACAAAAGAGTCCATTGTTAAGCATGTTTCCAGATATCAAATCAAAGTTGGTGATATAGCCAATAATGAGGATCTAAAGCTAAAATATTTTTCAAGTTTCTTGTTGAAAAACGTGTTTAGCTAGTTTACAATGCTACCTCCCCAGTCGATCTATACGTGGAACCAATTAGAGAAATTGTTCCATGAACAATTTTACATGGGGAAATAAAAAATAAGTCTAACAGAGCTTGCTGGCATCAAATGAAAAGCCTTTGAGTACAACAACCAGTACTTGAACAAGTTAAGACTTTTGAAAGCAAGATGTTTTACTCACGTCCTTGAGCACGAATTAGTCAAAATGGCTGCGAATAGCCTAGACTATTCGATTAGGAAAAAGTTGGATACTCAATACTTGAGAGATATGGAAGAATTAGCTATTAGGGTTCGATAAATAAAACGCTTAAAAGTTGAGAAAGCCAAAGTTAACAAGTATCAAAAGAAAGGGAAGATTTCTTATGTAGCCATTGAAGAATATTCTTCTGACGATGATGAGTTAGTGGAAGAAATAGAGGTTAACATGGGTGAACTCCAGCCTGGGCCTCCTTATTCTTGTAAACCATTGAGTCCATCAAACAGGATGAATCCCATCGAAATCGAGAAAAGTGGAAAAGCCATCACAAAAGCGTACACTTTCAATATAACCAAGTGTGATGAAATATTTGATTTGTTAGTAGCAGATGGTTAAATTATTGTGCCTTAGAGCCTAAAGAATTCCACACTATATTAAAATAAGAAAAATGGATTATGAAAATTTCATAATTTTCTTAGTCATAAAACATCTCAATGTGTTCTTTTCAGGGAGTTGGTGCAAAGCTCTTAAAGAAGGCAGGCTTGAATTTGGTGAAAAGCCAAAGATGCAGGTGGACACTGATCCATTAGAGGTCGGAGAGGTTCTATATGCAGAACCTTTCAAGGGCATGATGGTTGAAGCTACTGAGGGTTTCGACGGTGAAGTTATGATGGTCGAAGCTACTGAAGGCTTTGACGTGAAGATGGAAGATGAGTTACCAATAATTTATCCTTAGCCTGAGGAATGTTTGGTTGATTTCCAGGAAAAATTAAAAGTGAATGGATAAAAGGATTGATTGTGCCCTAGGTGTAATATTGTATATGACGAAAAAATGGTTGAAAGATATGAAGCTGCAACAAAAAAGGATTTCAAGGAAGAGAAGCCTATAGTACAAAGGCTTGTGTTTAACAAAGAGGGAATACCTCGATGCAATGAATAATATAGGATGCTATTTCAAAATCCTAGATAGAAAACCTTTCGTCTTTCGTCATATATCCCACAAGAAAAATGGGTGGAACCGGTAAGTCAAAAAGGAGGGAAAAGGCCAAAGTGGAGAGTGGTGTTCCAAGAAGATGAGGCTCAAGAGAAAAGGTTGAAGCCCAAGGGATATCATGTGTCTCCTAACTATAAGGGGAAGAACCCAATGACCAGAACACAGTAGAGGCGTTATTATAGAAATAAGAAAGATGCAAAAGAAGGCACGACAGAACAAATGAAGGATGTCGAAATTCCTAAGAACATAGAAATGTAAAGTCGGTCGAAAGTCTGAAGCCCGTGGGAGCTATCAAATCTATCGAAACTCCAATTTAGAATAGAAGTTACCTAAAATAGAGGTTGAGCGAAAAAGAAAATATCATTGTGAATCATAGGTTGGCAATGAGAATAACACCTTTAGGAAATAAGGAAGTGGTGACAACACAAAGTGCAAAATACACTCCCATGACTGAAGATGAAAAGGAGGAGGAATATGAGCCTCTTCCTGAAGATGAGGAAGATGATTATGATCCTCTTGAGGATGACATGGTTGACGATGACTATGGCGAAGATTTTATCATTAACCGTGGCATTGTGTCGGTATTGCCTGCGGAGTACGACAAAGTGTCGAAGTATCTGAAAATGAGGAAGATTATGTGCCAAATGAAGTGGTTGATGATATACCATTATGCTACTATGTCATGAATAGTGATGTGATGGAGGAGTAAAAAGTTGTATTCGATAAGCCAAGTCCATGCATGTTATGTCACCTCAAGCCTTTATTCATAAAGGCAAAATTAGATAGTATGTCAGTGAATAAAGTATTTTTCGATAGGAGGCATCTATGAACCTAATTCCCTGTCCAAGAAAATGGGAAAGTGTGGTACCAATCTTCGACCATATAACATGGGTTTTTATCTAATTACGAAGGAAAAACCAGCAACATACTAGGAGTTTTCCAGGTCGAATTGGCTGTCGGTACAACCACCAGGTCGACACTCTTCATGGTAATAAATTCCAAAGCCAATTTTCATCTATTGCTGGGATGTGAGTAGATCCACGAGATACGGGAAGTTCCATCAAACCTTCATCAAAGGATATCCATTTGAAGAAAAGATGGTGTTGTCGAGAATATAGAGGTTGACTAGAGTTATTACAAAATTAATGAGAGTAAAGGTGGAAAGAAATCTTACGACCAACACTTGGAAAATGTAGCGCTTGGTGATGATGAGGTTCACATTCTTGAAGAAAATACAAATTTTTTCTAAGTTTGAATACCAACTATGGATTCATTTGGGACACTAAACAAGAAGTGATATCAAGGGAGTCTAATCCAACTATGGGGTGGTATGTGGTCGAGGGTGATGACCAGTGAGTTAGAAAGCATGGCTCGAGTTTTTACCTATGTGGCTAAAAACAAACAAAGTTTGGTTTTGGAAGTCGAGAAGTTACAAAATGTGGCTGTCGAAACCAGAGCAAAAAATCTAGAAGGCCACTGTGGCCAAGCATCAACTTCGGAAATCCGGGTGCTAGATTGTATCTATGACAATGAGCCTTTGGGGTTTCTAAGAGACCCATTGAATTTAGTGTAGAGAGTACAGGTCCAAGATCCTTTAGAATAAGTGGATCTAGCAGATGGCGTGACAAAGAGACCAACTTACATCAGTACGAAAGTTGAGTCAAAAATGAAGGTTCAATTGGTTAAACTATTAAAAGAGTACAAATATTTCTTTGCGTGGGAATATGGTAAAATTTGTAACACCCCAAATTAATTAAGTTATTTTTTTAATTTCTTAATTAGTTATTATGCGTATTTGTGATGAATTTGTGATGTATTTGTGGGGTAACTGTGATGTTTTGATGATTATGATGGTTATGTGATGTTTATGTGTGGTGTAGTGGAATTAAGATGAATAAGAGGATTTTTGGTAAATTAGAGTAATTAGTTAGAATTGTTGTAATTAGTAAAATAGAATAATATTAGTATTAAGAGATGATAAGAGAAAAGTAGTCATTTGGGAAGAATAAATAAGGGCAATAGTGGAAGACCGTATTAGGGGTCCGAGGGGCAAGTTTGGTATAAGGAAGGTTTGAGAGTTAGAACGCTTATTCTGTGTAATCGTAATATTTGGAAGAACGATGTTAAGAGGCAAAGCTAGGGCACAGAGATGCAGGAGGACTTTTATGATAGAACACCAAGAGGAATTAAGTTTTCTGCTTTAATCTAAGGTAAGGGGTGTTTATCATTGTTATTATAATTGATCTAAGGTTTAGATAATTGTATAATTGTGTTAGGTTTTGGTTGATGATGATTATGTGGTGTTTGATGATGAATTGATGAAATTGTGATGTTTAATCGCAAAGTATTGATGCATATGAAGTATGGTATTTTGGGATGTTGTGATATGATGATACCATGTGAAATACTGATGTTTGGAGACTTGTAATATGGTGAAATCGCAAGAAATTGGGACTGGTTTATGCAGGAAATCACAACAGGAAAACCCTGTTCGTGCAACGTCACCAGGTGAAGAGGATGTGTCGCCGGGTGATGATGACATCGTGTGGGAGTCGCCAGGCGAGAGACAGTGCGAAAGGAAGGGAAATAAATGTGAAGCTACTAAATTGTATCGCTCCAAGTGTCGCCGACCGATGCAAGAGGGGATGGAGGCTTTTCCAGGCGATGAAAGTAGTGTCGGGAAAAGGTGTCCAGAATTGAATGGTTGTTTTGGATTTTCTTAAAATTTCCATAACTTGAGTTTTAGAACTCGATTTGAGGTGTTATTCAAAGTGTTGGACAACTAACACAATGAACTATAGTTCTATAGAATAAAATGATGAATAAGGAGAATATTCATAATACCTAAGTTAGGATAAAGTTAGGATTACCCGTGTTGGATCATGATGATGCCTTGTCTATGATGATGTTATGATGATGGTTTGTTTATTATGACGATATTATGATGCTTTATGTATTATAATGATATGATGATGCTTTATTTATTATGATTATATGATAATGTTGTGATGAATTCACGAATGGTGCTGCGTTTTGACTAGTCGTGGTTGTATTTATTATATTGGTGCGCATCATGTATTCAATGCATAGTTTAGGACTTCGGTCCAGTGATGTTATTAGGACCTCAGTCCAGTGATGATGATAAGACGATAGTCCAGTGAAGGCATCAATCCCATAGTGCGGATTGAGTGCAATATCATGAAGTACTTTGGTTCCAAGTGGGAATCGATCCTATTGGTGAGGATCTTTGGAGAAAACGATGACTGAGTTATCAATGAAGTTTTGGTACCACATGCATGAGTCTTTATTGTTGCATTTCATTCTACGTGACATTGCATAATGATATGACGATACTTGATAATAAATGGCGTGTAATGAGTATGTTGCTATGTATTGATGAAGTTGTGAAGGTGTGAGTATAGCATGAGGTTCTGATGATGTGTGAAGCCTTGCCTAAGTGCATATCTACTATGTTTATTCCTTATATATTTTATAATGATTATGATTAACTCACCCTTTCAGCTTGGAAATGTTGCCTCTATCAATGGGTAACTTGCAGGTGATCAAGATTAGTGCAGGAAGCTTAGAGGATAACTTCAGAGTGTGTTTGTTCATTTTCCGTAGAATTAAGGTAGTATTGCTCTGATATGTGACGTCGGGGTTGAGATCATTTGATTGAGAACTTTATGTCTTTAGTTTATTTTGAGATTTATAAACTACCTCTCTTGGTATTATGGACTGTTTTGATATATGAAGTTTAATTGATGAATTATGACAGTGATTTTTGTGAAGTACCTTAGTAATAAGGATTGTTTTGAGACTATGAATATGTTGCGTTATTTGAAGTTATTATGTGATGAGACCAAAGTATTATTTGAGTTAAAGTGTTTTGCAATCCGTGTTATGAAGTAGGATTTTTTATATTGGATTTTTTATGAAGATGTGATGCCCTTCGGTTGTCTCTATGTGATTTTATTTTCGTAAAATTTCATGCAAAATATATGTGGGCTTAGAAGGGTGTTACAAAAAATTCCAGGAATGAGTCAAAGCATAGTGGAGCATTGTCTTCCTATTCAACAAGGGAAAAGGCTGGTAAAGCAACATCCCCAAAGATTCTCCGCAGAGATCACATTAAAAATCAAACAAGAGATTGAAAGACTACTCAAGAGCAAGTTCATCTGAACTACAAGGTATGTTGAATGGTTGGCAAATATTGTTCATGTTATTAAGAAAAACGAAAATCTTAGAGTTTGCATGGATTTTAGGGATTAGAATAAAATGGCTACTAAGGATGATTATTCGATGCCAGTGGCAGAAATGTTAGTCGATTCAGCCGTATGTTTCAAATATTTGAGCATGCTTAATGGATATTCTGGCTATAACCATATTTTTATAATAGATGAGGATGTGCCCAAAATGAAGTTTCAATGTCCAGGGGCCTTGGGAACTTATGAATGGGTTGCGATGCCATTTGGTTTAAAAAATTCCATAACAACCTATCAAAGGTCCATAAATGCCATATTCCATGATTTTATAGAGCATTTTATGAAAATTTATATTGATGATGTTGTAATTAAATCATCATCTGAAAGTGGTCATCTAGACCATCTTCGACGATCATTCAAAAGAATGAGAAAATATGAATTGAAAATGAGTTCACTAAAATGTGCTTTCGGTGTGCATGAAGGAGACTTCTTAGGCTTCGTAGTGCATAAAAAGGCATCGAGATCATTAAAAAAAACAGAAGCAATTTTGGATCTCAAGCCTTCTTCGACGAAGAAATAGTTGCAGTATTTGTTGGGGAAAATCAATTTCTTAAAGAGATTTATATCAAATATAAGTGGAAAAACTAAAGTTTTCTCTCCATTGCTCAGGATCAAAAAAGAAAGCGAATTCCACTGGGGAGAAGAGCAGAAAGAGGCTTTCGACGCAATCAAGGAATATCTGACAAAGCCTCATATCTTACTGCCACCTAGTAAAAAAACATGAGATTATATATAGCTGTGTCTGAATGGAAAATATGAAGCATGTTAGCCCAAGAGGATGATAATGGTGTCGAAAAACCCATATAATACCTTAGTGTAGTATTGATAGATGCAACAACTAGGTATAGTTTAATTGAAAAATTGTGCCTATGTTTATACTTCTCATGTATGAAATTAAATCAATATATTAAGTCAGTTGATGTTTAGTGTGATACGGTGGGAGAACTGACTTGTGTTTTGCGTTTGTATTCGCACTTGTTCGGTTGAGCAAGAGTCGCCACCGACTTTTTATTTTATCCTAAAGGAAAGGTTTAAAAAAGCACAGCAAAAACCTTTTGAGATATTTCGTGGGTTCGGGGGGTAGATTATGAAAAGGGAAGGTATTAGCACCCTTTTCATCCATGGTTATCCATGGGCTCTTAGTTACTTGTTTTTTAGATCACTTGCCTTGATTTTTCGATTGCTTTGAAATTGTGGTGTGTGTGTGTGTTTTGAAAATGTTTTTGAAGAGATGCCTTGTTTTAGGCAACCAATGTAATTGACTCGTGTTTGAGTGTTTTACAAAAGTGTGTATCTTTTCGAAAAGATGTTTCAAATATTTTTGAGAGTTTATTTTGAAAGTGTGTATGAAGTGTGGTTTTTGAAAAGAAGGCAAGTGTTTTTGCAAGTTGATCTCAAGTAACTAAGAGTTTTGTCTACCCCTATTGTACTAAAAGGTTTTCTCTATGTTTTCAACCCCTTTTAACAATTTTGTTCCACCATTGAATTTGGTGGACAATCTTGCGTTTAGGAAGTTTAACGGGACGGGCGCGGGTCATCGTATGGACCATGAATGCAATGGTGCCAAGTGTCTTTGGCAATTTGCTTGAAGGGACTATGATCATTCCATTTAGGCAACTTTCAAAAGCGTCATCGAGGGACTTATGATCATTATGAATTCGTTTTGCCAAAGAAACTCGACGTGCAAGCATGGCCCATTTTGGAAGGCAACATGTGGGATTACCCTAGGGGGTGCAAGTGTGATTGTGTATTGATTTCATGTATTTGTCTTGTATTAGGTTATCTAGCATTTGGTTTTATGTACATGCAAACCCTAGGTCTAACCATGGTATAATTCGAAAGCGGTAAATTGCGGGAATTTAAAAGTCTACGCTATTACAAATAGTATCTGGGAGTGGGGGTACAAATTCACGAATGGGGATGAGACTTTAGGAATGTAGTGTCCAATAATTTACAACCAAATCGAATCGCGATCAAATATAAATGTAGCGTATATCAATGTATAAGAAGGGTAATTGTATGATGTATCAAATGTAAAATGTATTGTGTAAGTGCACATGTATTTATTTACAAGTGCGAGATGTGATTTTAAATGTATTATTAAGTATTGTTAACTTAAATGAAAAGAATTAGATGTTTATTTATTTAATCTTTGTAATCTCGTATTTTTCTTTAATATGTACAAAAAGAAAATTTAATAAAAGAAAAGAAAATGTTCTAAGTTTGAAAATTGTTATTCACATTTGATATAAATTTGTATCTTTATATTTTTGTTTAATATATACAAAAAGGTATTTTAATTAAAAGAAAGAAAAAATATTTTAAATTTTAATTATATTGTGTATATTAAAAATGTATACAAATTATTAACTAAAAAAATGTTTTAAGTTAAATAAATAAAGAAAGAGTTTTAATTAAAAGAACGTGTTATGTTCAAGATTATGATTATGTTATAAAAAGTATTATTAACGAAAAATTTAATGTACATAATGTTATGTTAATTTATATCTAAAAAGAAAATAATAGTTTAAATTGTGAAAAGAAAATAAGTATAAACAATTGGTTTAAGAATTTAATGGGCCTTTTCTATGTTAGCCCAAACTGAAATGTAAAAGAGAGGCAAAAAGGGATGGGGTGCGTTCAGGAAAAAGACATGGGCTTAGGCTGAGAAAGGGCGAGGCCCAAGATGCTTCCCACAATTGTTTTTTAGGGTTTGATTATTTGTTTCATTTGGGGAAAAATCTTAGGGCTTGATGTACACAGAAGCGGCGCCGTTCTTCGTTTCACTTCGTCTTCGTCTTCTCATGCCTTGATGCCTCTGAACGTTGTCTGTCCTTTGCCTATGGCCACCAACGCCACCGTTCCCGTTTCTCCCTCCAATGGACCGTTTAGGTGACACTTACAAGGTTCGAACTCTGTCTTTCTCGCGTTTAGGGTTTTCGTTATATCTTTGATTTTAAGTTTTGATTGGGTCTTGATTTATGTGTTTTCTTCCGTTATTTTGACATGTATGCAAAGGATATAAGAAGACTACCTTTCGGAGACGGAGGATGGATCCAGGAGGCGTTTGGAGGGCCGGCAACGAGGAAAACTTGATGAGGCTGTGAACTTTGGGGAGACTTCCCTGGTACTCAGTATTTTTGCCCTTTTCTTTTTCGTTGTTTAATGATGCATGCTGAAAACAAATCTTTATCCTCTTCCTCTTGCTGCTTCTTTGCTTCGTATGCTTGCCTAGGATGAATGTTTTCTGAGGCCTTTGAGATGATGGCTCTTTTCCTCATTTTTGACTTTGCCTTGCTTACATGCTTAACGCTGTATGATTGTGGTTTGTTAGCTCCCCAATGATGAACTTACAGTTCTGAGGGCTTGTACCTGTTGCCTTTGAATGCTTGCCCCTTCTGTGCTTGGTTAAGACACTTCTATTCTTCTTCTTCTGGCTTGTCTAGCTTGATTTTTGTTATTGGTACGCTGGGGTATGTTTGTGATGCTTTGGATGTTTTCTTGCCCAGTGATGAACTTACAGTTCTGAGGGCTTAAGTGGGTTTGGATGTTTTGAGTTTGATATGCTGAGATATTTTTATGTTGGTTATGGCCTTGTGTGGAAAAACTTCTGGTTTTATTTTATGAGGTTTGGACAGTTCAAGTTTTGATGTTATTTGGTGGTTAAGGCTTGTATGGTCTAGGTTTCAAGCTGGACAGTTTGCATCGTTTTCTTACAGGTTTTAGCTTGTTGTGTCTTTAAGGCTAGGCTTGACAGGTTTGTTGTGAGGTTTCTATGCTTTTTGTGAACTGGTTTTTTAGCAGGTTCAGGACTTGTGTTTAATGAGTTTAAACACAGGTTTTAGGCTTATGAGGTTTAAGCTTATGGCTTAGCAGGTTGTTGGTTTGGAGCTGGAGGGTTTGGCAGGTTTACTTCAGGCTATGTGTTTGGGCTTTGACAATTTGTATATACTGGTTTTTGCTTATGCTGTTTAGGTCTTTTGCACAGGGTTGGCGTTTTTGTGAACAAGTTCTATGCTTGGGTAGTTCAGGCAGGTTAAGCTTGAGGCTAAAAGCTTGAGGCTTTGGCTTGCTCTGAGTTATCTTTTTGTTTGTGATTTCTCCTCCTTTTCTACTGTTCTGTTGCAGTTAGTTTTATATTTCTTTTTTTTTTCATGCCTAAGCCTGCAAACCTGCTTTCTTTCACTCTCTCTCCTCTCTCTCCTTATTTTAAGCATATTAAATATTGCTTAGATATTATTTTCTGAAAAAGCAAAGGCCTAGGGAAATGATGAATTGAAATTTGTTTGCTTGCAATACATGTTTCCTCTTCACTTTATGTCTTCTTTTCCATACTTTGTGCTGCATTTGTACTTGCATCTGAATATTCTGATATCTTTGATATTCTGATATCTTTTGGACAACTTTAGTTGACATTGGAACTGAGTTTTGAAATTGTGACTTGCTTTAGGCCATTCAGTTTGTAACTTATACTTTGGTTATTTGCATATGCTGTCTTGCTTTGAACTATGCAGTTTTGACAATTTGAAATGTGCAATTTTTGACTTTGTGCATTCATTTTTAATTCGCAAACATTTTCACCCTTCTTTGTGAACCGGGAGAAATCCCGTAATTTGCAGAGAGGGCTAACTGATCCCGGCCGTTTGCTTTTAATGATGAACTCTATATCTGTCTGTCTCTTTAAATATTTATCTGTTTCTAACTTTTCTTCTTTTCTTTTGCAGATAAAAATTGAATGGAGAGGATTTAGCAACAGATGAAGAATGAAGAATTGGAGATTTAGAAACAATTAGGATAGTCTTATTTTAAATTTAATTATTGTAAAATTATTATTGTAAACAATTTGTAAACAAAACAATTGTACAAATAAATTAAAGATAAATAAAAACTCTTTTTTATCCAATTAATTCTTTTCTTCTTTTCACTTGTTTACTTTATTATCTATAATTATTTAAATTAAAATAATTGAAAATAAATTCCAACTATTTAATCTTAGAATAATAAATAATTAAATAAACATTGCTTCAACATTGATCAATTAAACTTGGCGCTTCCAACGTCCAAAGCAAAACAACAGTCAATCACAACAATTGCCCAGACGTTTTTCCTTTTACTGATTTTAACCAAACGTTGCAAACCCAATCCAAATGCATCTTTTCACTGATTTAATCACACAAATGCGAATTCAATCCAAATGCATTCTTTTACTGATTAAGTCAAACAATGCGAATTCGAACCAAATCTCGGAATAACTTGAAAAGCACCATAGAATTAAATCTTTCTGAGGAACTGCGCATGAACAACCCTAATTCCTGATTAAATGCCAAAGAAGCGTTCGCCTGATCGAAGTTGAGCCAAAATCATCCAAAACCCTAAGCAAACTGTATGAACTGTTCTAGAGCCATGAAAATCAATAAAACCCTAATTATGTCTGACTGACGAGAAAAGTCTGTTTGACCGATTCTTGAGCCAGTTTGAAAAATCAGGAAACGCCTGAAGCTGTGATTTCTTGAGGAAAAAAGCGAGGGCAAATTTTGGGGTACAACAGTTGCCCCTGTTCAATCTTCTTGAACTTGAAGAGTTAGATTGGAAAGTTTGCCTTTCGCGACTCGAAGGTAAAAGAAGATTGGACACTAGAGTGCCCTAAAATTTGCACTCGATGATCTGATGGTAGAGGGAATGGGCTTACAGATGCCATCTGAGAATGGGCTTAAAGATGCCATTTGGTGATGGGCTTAAAGATGCCATCTAGTGACTGCTGGTAGGAGGATGGGCTTGTAGATGCCATCTGTGAATGGGCTCAAAGATGCCATTTGGTGATGTTTGTAGGAGGATGGGCTTATAGATGCCATCTGGAAATGGGCTTATAGGTGCCATTTGGAAGTGTAATGGATAGTTGTGGAGATGGGGTTACAGATGCCATCGGGAGGTGCGACGGAACTTTGTCGGGAATGGGCTTATAGATGCCATTTGGAGTTATGTGTCGATCGCATAAAATATTCTTTAGCGAGAACTTGCGTACTTGATAAAGAAAGATAATTTCCTGGCCTGTTACAGGGGTTGATCTTCAGTCTCTTCATGCAGACATGCCCTGGCTGGATACAAGTATCAAATCTACAATCAAACGTTCGCAGATATGCCCTGGCTGGATACAGGTATCGAATCTGGAATTCGTTGTTAACAGATATGCCCTGGCTGGATACAGGAATCGAATCTGGAAATAGTCGTCAACAGATATGCCCTGGCTGGATACAAGAATCGAATCTGGAAATAGTCGTCAACAGATATTCCCTGGCTGGATACAGGAATCGAATCTTCAAACTCTTCAGATGTGCCCTGGCTGGATACAGGAATCGAATCTGGAAATAGTCGTCAACAGATATGCCCTGGATGGATACAGGAATCGAATCTTCAAACTCTTCAGATGTGCCCTGGCTGGATACAAGAATCGAATCTGGAAATAGTCGTCAACAGATATGCCCTGGCTGGATACATGAATAGAATCTTCAAACTCTTCATATGTGCCCTGGCTGGATACAGGAATCGAATCTGGAAATAGTCGTCAACAGATATGCCCTGGCTGGATACAGGAATCGAATCTTCAAACTCTTCAGATGTGCCCTAGCTGGATACAGGAATCGAATCTGGAAATAGTCGTCAACAGATATGCCCTGGCTGGATACAGGAATCGAATCTTCAAACTCTTCAGATGTGCCCTGGCTGGATACAGGAATCGAATCTGGAAACTGATCACTCACAGATGTGCCCTGGCTAGATACAGGAATCGAATCTGGAATTGTGACAGTTGGAGGTAGTCGTCTTTTGGATTGTCCTTTTCCCTGAAAAAGGCAAAACATCAGTTGTATGCAATGTCATGATGTATGAAATGCATGATGTCATGATACTCGAAATGAGATAGCGTTGTATGCACTTTATCATGTATGTCAGCAGGATGTATGAAATGTGAAATGTCTATGAATGTATTTTCGTCTAGGAAAATAAATCCTTGACGACCGGCCAGGGAATTAAATCCTGGGCTGATGTTGAAGAGTAAAGTTCTTCGTTTCCGCTAGGGACGATGGTTGCAAGAATACACCGGTAGGAGAAGATGACTCCGTTGGGGTTTGATGAGAACTCCGCTGGGGATTCCACTGATATGTTATGTTGGGGAATTTGATGAACTCCGCTGGGGATAGGAGGAACCTGACTGTTGTTGGGGAAGGCAAGAATCTTTTGATTGTGAGAAGGAACCGGCGTATGGTTTCCTGATGATGAGTCCGTGTAAAACTGCATATGAGGTTTGAGAAGGAACCGGTGTAGGGCTGCTTCATGATGAGTCAGTGTAAGACTGCATCTTCCAACAGGTGATGAAGGAATTGTTGAACACTTTTGACATTCGAATGCCCCAAGCGGTGATGTAGATAATTTCCTGGCTTGTTACAGGTGTTAATCCACAATTGGTCGTTCACAGATATTTTCCTGGCTTGTTACAGGTGTTGATCTGGAACTTAAGAAAGCTGGTCAAGGAGATATTGTCCTGGCTTGTTACAGGTGTTGATCTCTGACCTGAGAAAGAAAGATGGTTCCGTGGCTTGTTACAGGTGTTGATCTTCAATCTCTTCATGCAGATAATTTCCTGGCTTGTTACAGGTGTTAATCCATAATTGGTCGTTCACAGATATTTTCCTGGCTTGTTACAGGTGTTGATCTTCAATCTCTTCATGCAGATAATTTCCTGGCTTGTTACAGGTGTTAATCCACAATCATTCGTCCACAGATATTTTCCTGGCATGTTATAGGTGTTGATCTGGAACTTAAGAAAGGTAACAGAATGGCAACCATGTCTGGAGCACATCTAGACCGTATCTTCCAATAGGTGATGAAGTAATTGTCGAGCACTTTTGACATTCGAATGCCCCAAGTGGCGATGTAGATAATTTCCTGGCTTGTTACAGGTGTTAATCCACAATCGGTCGTTCACAGATATTTTCCTGGCTTGTTACAGGTGTTGATCTGGAACTTAAGAAAGGTAACAAAATGGCAACCGTGTCTGGAGCACATCTGGACCGTATCTTCCAACAGGTGATGAAGGAATTGTCGAGCACTTTTGACATTCGAATGCCCCAAGTGGCGATGTAGATAATTTCCTGGCTTGTTACAGGTGTTAATCCACAATCGGTCGTTCACAGATATTTTCCTGGCTTGTTACAGGTGTTGATCTGGAACTTCAAAAGGTTGCTTACAGACGTGCCCTGGCTGGATACATGTATCGAATCTCTAAACTCTTTATGCAGACATGCCCTGGCTGGATACAGGTATCGAATCTACAATCAATCACTCACAGATATGCCCTGGCTAGATACAGGAATTGAATCTGGAATTGTGATAGTTGATCTGTTGGCGGTTGTAATTTCCAGCAGGTGGTGAAGGAATGATTGAACACTTTTGACATTCGAATGCCCCAAGTGATGATGAAGGAGTCTTGAATCAGACTAAACTGCGGATTGAGAGATTTCTTGAAATCTTGACTGGACTGCCCCAGGTTAACTGAACCTTGAAAGATCTGTTGAAACCTTGACTGGACTGCCCCAGGTTAACTGGATGGTGCTATGTCATGCCCCTTGTTGATAGCAGATTTGTAATGGAAGTGTCGTCCTTTTGAAGTGATTTTAACTCACTGAGAGAGTTTTCGTTCCTCCGAACATTCGTTGTATGAAGTTCTTCGCTGTCAAACAAAAAGCCAAATGCAAACAGTGATATTCAAGTAATTCAAAGTCTATGTTTGTCTCGAAGTTTTGCAAAATGCGTTTTTTAGCAGAAAACTTTTTATAAGACAAGTCAACACAAGATTTAGAGCAAAGCCTTACAGGAGTCAGGATACCTTTTGTAACAGTATGCTTTCGAACTAACCCATGCTTCAATTAGGACTTTTGAAGGGTTGTAACGTGGCTTGGTTCACGGTTTAAGAAACAAAGGATAAAGGCTCAAAGTATATTTGTACCCACCCGCTCTTTGTGATGTTCTTCAACCCTAAGCTCAGTTAATTGTGTGTCATACTCTGTCTTGAGTTTGGAACGACCTTTGGGCGATGGTTCACCCATTGAATTTGGGAGACAGTCATCATCTCCTTTTGCAACATTTTTTTCATGTTGTTGAGGATTTGTAATGACCTCACTATTTTTATTTTGATTTGTTATCCCTAACTTTTGCCTGACTGTTCCCATTTTCGAGATTACAGTCAGCGGGATGCCCCAGCTTTCTTAAGCCTCCTTTATAGGTTTTGGCTTGGTGGGATTTTCTCTTTTGAGAGATTGACTGCCTATGTGATAGGGAACCACCCTTGTCTTTTAATTCCAAAGGAATGCTTTTCTTTTTCTTTGACGTCGTCCGTTGTATTACGAATTGAGAGTTTGCGAGTTCAATGCGCGTTTTCTCTTGAATTAACTGAGATACTACCCTGCCCCAGGTTTATATCAAAGGTTTTGATCGTTCAGAACAGAAAACTCCTACTTCTTTGGCTCGAAGGGGTTGACTAGGGATTAACTTCCTTATAACTCCAGTGTTTGGGAATTGAAAGAAATGTCTGTACATCATCAGCAAGGTCTGTTCAAAAGCATACTGTATGAGATTATGGTATTGTTTCTTCATCCTCCCTCTAAAGGCTTGCAGCTTTTTATCAAGAGTCGTATATCATAAATAAAAGCATAAGAGTAGTGAAACGAATGGATGAATTCAAGACAAATATATGCAATGCATTAATGAAAACAGAGTTTAACATCAACAGATAATTGTTTGACAACAAAAGAAATTACAACTTTGAAAATTCAAAATGAAGCAAAAGTCTTTCAGCTTGAGCTTTGTCACTCCAGGTGGAGAACCCCTTAACGGAAGATTTTCATCTCGCCGTCTGGCATGAACTCCAGCACTCCAATGTCGATCAGATCTTGAATCTTGTTCTTCAAGGCCCAACAGTCGTTGGTGTCGTGTCCCGGGCTGTAGGAGTGGTAAACACAAAATGCGTCGTGACGATAGTTAGGAGAGGAGGTATTGAGCTTCTGAGGAGGATCCCTTAAAGTAAGCAGGTTGACCTCCAACAGGCGCTTCAGTATGAAGAATGATGGTATCTCAGTCTCCGTGAACTGTCTTCCCGACGTTTCTTGCTTACGCCGATTACCCCGTTGACGCTGGCGAGGTTGTTGATGGGCTTGTGACCCTGAAGCAAGCGAAGGAGCCTTCCACTTATCTTCTTGAGTGGATGGAGGCTGAGCGGTGACCTGCTCTTCAACCTCAGATGTTCGCCCCAATTGGTTGTTTTGAAGCAGTTGGCGGACGAGAACTATGAGTTCCTCTTGTCTTTGAGATAGGTCTTGGATGAGAGCCATCTGGCCCACCAACTTCCCCATGACTTGGATCCTTAAGGTTGTCAAATCAAATTGCAGCTCCGCAAGCTGATCACTCCTGGCATTGTTTGAATTCTCCAAACCCTTTGTGAGGAGAGCTTTCATTTCTTCTTGCCCCAGAGACAAGTTCAGGAACATTTCCTGCAGCCGAGCAGTCTGGTCTTGGATGTCTTTGACAGACCTTTCTAGAGCCATCTCTTACTGAAATAAACAGCAGGAGAGTAAGGAAACCTGAAAAAGGAAAGATTGTTAAGATGCAATGCATGATATGTGGATGCATTCTTTCAAGGATCTCTTGGGGTAAACACAAGAAAATGTTAGAGGTTGAACTTTGATCTTGGATTAGAGAACTTTGCACCGGTGGATGTCTTTTCACGAGAATCAAGCTCACCATGTCAAGTGGGTCATAGCCACTGATTCAAGTTGTTGTACTTGATCTTTGATTGGAGAACTTCGTATCGGTGGATGTCTTTCCACGAGAATCAAGCTCACCATGTCGAGTGGGTCATAGCCACTGACTCAAGTTGTTGCACTTGAACTTTGATCGGAGAACTGTGCACTGGTGGATGTTTTTCCACGAGAATCAAGCTCACCATGTCGAGTGGGTCATAGCCACTGATTCAAGTTGTTGTACTTGATCTTTAATTGGCATTTGTTAGAGGAGGAAACCTCTTGCCCTTTGGTAGACGTCTGGTTCAACGTAACCCTGCATCAAAAGAAACCTCGAGATCTTTGAAATGGTTATTGAAAATGCTATGGTATGATGTTATGATGTATGTATGCAAAAAGCAAGTGAGTGTATATACAAACCAACATATTCACACAAAGCAAACAAGTCCTTAGGTTTAGGCTTGCATGGGGTTTAGGTAAGTACCCTCTTGAAGTTAGTTGGCTCATCCTATCCTAAAATAGAAACCGGGTTCTAAAGAGCTCAATATCATTGGACTGTTTTCTTTGTTCATCGTTTCGGTTTAGCCACTTACTGGCGACCAAAATATTCCAAGAAAACAACCCTCAAATGAGTGTAGTATCGAGTATCTACCAACTTCGGACTGCACCAAAGTCGGTCATCTCACTACCCCTAAAAAGGCTAAGATGGTCAATTAAGGTTCTAAGAGTTCGTTAGTGCTTCACGACATCACTCAGCGGCCCCGTACTCTCCTTGACTGAACTCAAGGGTTACCGGTACTCACAAATATGTCACACTAACATAGCTTACTGCTTCAACCATGTCGGTATACCCCGCACAGTTCCCTCGCAGTTTTTTTGCTATTTACCTAAAAAGGTGCCCCAAATCCGGGTGTAGGATTTACAATAAACCCAAACAAGAACCCAAAAGATAAAGCAATCAAGTCAATCAAAGCAAGAAAGTAAAGGTGATCTAAACCCTAAGGTAACCCCACTTTTAAGTTACTCCCCAGCAGAGTCGCCAGTTCTGTGATACGGTGGGAGAACTGACTTGTGTTTTGCGTTTGTATTCACACTTGTTCGGTTGAGCAAGAGTCGCCACCGACTTTTTATTTTATCCTAAAGGAAAGGTTTAAAAAAGCACAGCAAAAACCTTTTGAGATATTTCGTGGGTTCGGGGGGTAGATTATGAAAAGGGAAGGTATTAGCACCCTTTTCATCCATGGTTATCCATGGGCTCTTAGTTACTTGGTTTTTAGATCACTTGCCTTGATTTTTCGATTGCTTTGAAATTGTGGTGTGTGTGTGTTTTGAAAATGTTTTTGAAGAGATGCCTTGTTTTAGGCAACCAATGTAATTGACTCGTGTTTGAGTGTTTTACAAAAGTGTGTATCTTTTCGAAAAGATGTTTCAAATGTTTTTGAGAGTTTATTTTGAAAGTGTGTATGAAGTGTGGTTTTTGAAAAGAAGGCAAGTGTTTTTGCAAGTTGATCTCAAGTAACTAAGAGTTTTGTCTACCCCTATTGTACTCAAAGGTTTTCTCTATGTTTTCAACCCCTTTTAACAATTTTGTTCCACCATTGAATTTGGTGGACAATCTTGCGTTTAGGAAGTTTAACGGGACGGGCGCGGGTCATCATATGGACCATGAATGCAATGGTGCCAAGTGTCTTTGGCAATTTGCTTGAAGGGACTATGATCATTCCATTTAGGCAACTTTAGAAAGCGTCATCGAGGGACTTATGATCATTTTGAATTCGTTTTGCCAAAGAAACTCGACGTGCAAGCATGGCCCATTTTGGAAGGCAACATGTGGGATTACCCTAGGGGGTGCAAGTGTGATTGTGTATTGATTTCATGTATTTGTCTTGTATTAGGTTATCTAGCGTTTGGTTTTATGTACATGCAAACCCTAGGTCTAACCACGGTATAATTCGAAAGCGGTAAATTGCGGGAATTTAAAAGTCTACGCTATTACAAATAGTATCCAGGAGTGGGGGTACAAATTCACGAATGGGGATGAGACTTTAGGAATGTAGTGTCCAATAATTTACAACCAAATTGAATCGCGATCAAATGTAAATGTAGCGTATAGCAATGTATAAGAAGGGTAATTGTATGATGTATCAAATGTAAAATATATTGTGTAAGTGCACATGTATTTATTTACAAGTGCGAGATGTGATTTTAAATGTATTATTAAGTATTGTTAACTTAAATGAAAAGAATTAGATGTTTATTTATTTAATCTTTGTAATCTCGTATTTTTCTTTAATATGTACAAAAAGAAAATTTAATAAAAGAAAAGAAAATGTTCTAAGTTTGAAAATTGTTATTCACATTTGATATAAATTTGTATCTTTATATTTTTGTTTAATATATACAAAAAGGTATTTTAATTAAAAGAAAGAAAAAATATTTTAAATTTTAATTATATTGTGTATATTAAAAATGTATACAAATTATTAACTAAAAAAATGTTTTAAGTTAAATAAATAAAGAAAGAGTTTTAATTAAAAGAACATGTTATGTTCAAGATTATGATTATGTTATAAAAAGTATTATTAACGAAAAATTTAATGTACAGAATGTTATGTTAATTTATATCTAAAAAGAAAATAATAGTTTAAATTGTGAAAAGAAAATAAGTATAAACAATTGGTTTAAGAATTTAATGGGCCTTTGCTATGTTAGCCCAAACTGAAATGTAAAAGAGAGGCAAAAAGGGATGGGGTGCGTTCAGGAAAAAGACATGGGCTTAGGCTGAGAAAGGGCGAGGCCCAAGATGCTTCCCACAATTGTTTTTTAGGGTTTGATTATTTGTTTCATTTGGGGAAAAAGCTTAGGGCTTGATGTACACAGAAGCGGCGCCGTTCTTCGTTTCACTTCGTCTTCGTCTTCTCATGCCTTGATGCCTATGAACATTGTCCGTCCTTTGCCTATGGCCACCAACGTCACCGTTCCCGTTTCTCCCTCCAATGGACCGTTTAGGTGACACTTACAAGGTTCGAACTCTGTCTTTCTCGCGTTTAGGGTTTTCGTTATATCTTTGATTTTAAGTTTCGATTGGGTCTTGATTTATGTGTTTTCTTTCGTTATTTTGACATGTATGCAAAGGATATAAGAAGACTACCTTTCGGAGACGGAGGAGGGATCCAGGAGGCGTTTGGAGGGCCGGCGGCGAGGAAAACTTGATGAGGCTGTGAACTTTGGGGAGACTTCCCTGGTACTCAGTATTTTTGCCCTTTTCTTTTTCGTTGTTTAATGATGCATGCTGAAAACAAATCTTTATCCTCTTCCTCTTGCTGCTTCTTTGCTTCGTATGCTTGCCTAGGATGAATGTTTTCTGAGGCCTTTGAGATGATGGCTCTTTTCCTCGTTTCTGACTTTGCCTTGCTTACATGCTTAATGCTGTATGATTGTGGTTTGTTAGCTCCCCAATGATGAACTTACAGTTCTGAGGGCTTGTACCTGTTGCCTTTGAATGCTTGCCCCTTCTGTGCTTGGTTAAGACACTTCTTTTCTTCTTCTTCTGGCTTGTCTAGCTTGATTTTGGTTATTGGTACACTGGGGTATGTTTGTGATGCTTTGGATGTTTTCTTGCCCAGTGATGAACTTACAGTTCTGAGGGCTTAAGTGGGTTTGGATGTTTTGAGTTTGATATGCTGAGATATTTTTATGTTGGTTATGGCCTTGTGTGGAAAAACTTCTGGTTTTATTTTCTGAGGTTTAGACAGTTCAAGTTTTGATGTTATTTGGTGGTTAAGGCTTGTATGGTCTAGGTTTCAAGCTGGACAGTTTGCATCGTTTTCTTACAGGTTTGAGCTTGTTGTGTCTTTAAGGCTAGGCTTGACAGGTTTGTTGTGAGGTTTCTATGCTTTTTGTGAACTGGTTTTTTAGCAGGTTCAGGACTTGTGTTTACTGAGTTTAAACATAGGTTTTAGGCTTATGAGGTTTAAGCTTATGGCTTAGCAGGTTGTTGGTTTGGAGCTGGAGGGTTTGGCAGGTTTACTTCAGGCTATGTGTTTGGGCTTTGACAGTTTGTATATACTGGTTTTTGCTTATGCTGTTTAGGTCTTTTGCACAGGGTTGGCGTTTTTGTTAACAGGTTCTATGCTTGGGTAGTTCAGGCAGGTTAAGCTTGAGGCTAAAAGCTTGAGGCTTTGGCTTGCTCTGAGTTATCTTTTTGTTTGTGATTTCTCCTCCTTTTCTACTATTCTGTTGCAGTTAGTTTTATATTTCTTTTTTTTTCATGCCTAAGCCTGCAAACCTGCTTTCTTTCACTCTCTCTCCTCTCTCTCCTTATTTTAAGCATATTAAATATTGCTTAGATATTATTTTCTGAAAAAGCAAAGGCCTAGGGAAATGATGAATTGAAATTTGTTTGCTTGCAATACATGTTTCCTCTGCACTTTATGTCTTCTTTTCCATACTTTGTGCTGCATTTGTACTTGCATCTGAATATTCTGATATCTTTGATATTCTGATATCTTTTGGACAACTTTAGTTGACATTGGAACTGAGTTTTGAAATTGTGACTTGCTTTAGGCCATTCAGTTTGTAACTTGGACTTTGGTTATTTGCATATGCTGTCTTGCTTTGAACTATGCAGTTTTGACAATTTGAAATGTGCAATTTTTGACTTTGTGCATTCATTTTTAATTCGCAAACATTTTCACCCTTCTTTGTGAACCGGGAGAAATCCCGTGATTTGCAGAGAGGGCTAACTGATCCCGGCCGTTTGCTTTTAATGATGAACTCTATATCTGTCTGTCTCTTTAAATATTTATCTGTTTCTAACTTTTCTTCTTTTCTTTTGCAGATAAAAATTGAATGGAGAGGATTTAGCAACAGATGAAGAATGAAGAATTGGAGATTTAGAAACAATTAGGATAGTCTTATTTTAAATTTAATTATTGTAAAATTATTATTGTAAACAATTTGTAAACAAAACAATTGTACAAATAAATTAAAGATAAATAAAAACTCTTTTTTATCCAATTAATTCTTTTCTTCTTTTCACTTGTTTACTTTATTATCTATAATTCTTTAAATTAAAATAATTGAAAATAAATTCCAACTATTTAATCTTAGAATAATAAATAATTAAATAAACATTGCTTCAGCATTGATCAATTAAACTTGGCGCTTCCAACGTCCAAAGCAAAACAACAGTCAATCACAGCAATTGCCCAGACGTTTTTCCTTTTACTGATTTTAACCAAACGTTGCAAACCCAATCAAAATGCATCTTTTCACTGATTTAATCACACAAATGCGAATTCAATCCAAATGCATTCTTTTACCGATTAAGTCAAACAATGCGAATTCGAACCAAATCTCGGAATAACTTGAAAAGCACCGTAGAATTAAATCTTTCTGAGGAACTGCGCATGAACAACCCTAATTCCTGATTAAATGCCAAAGAAGCGTTCGCCTGATCGAAGTTGAGCCAAAATCAGCCAAAACACTAAGCAAACTGTATGAACTGTTCTAGAGCCATGAAAATCAATAAAACCCTAATTGTGTCTGACTGACGAGAAAAGTCTGTTTGACCGATTCTTGAGCCAGTTTGAAAAATCAGGAAACGCCTGAAGCTGTGATTTCTTGAGGAAAAAAGCGAGGGCAAATTTTGGGGTACAACATTTAGGTTTTGTCTCACTTTGATTTTATTAAACATATGCTGTCTAAGCCCATATTACATAGTCGAATTAGGAAGTTGGCGTTGGCATTAATTGAGTTTTCTTTGTCTTATTTGCCTTTAAAAGCCATGAGAGGCCATGGAAGACTTTATTGTGGATCACGCAATAGTCAAGCCATCCGTGAATTAGACACGAATCCTTGGAAAATATATTTCGACGGGTCGAGCCATAAGAATGGAACCGGTGTAGGAGTTTTGGTAATCTCCCCAAAAGGGATGCTAACAAAACTCAAGTGTAAAGTAGATGGAAAATGTTCCAATAATAAGGGAAAATATGAAGCTTTAATCACTGGACTCAAAGTCTTGCGAGATTTAGGTGCGGCCAAAATCGAGATAAAGAGTGATTCAGAGTTGGTGATCAAACAAATCACACAATATTCTAAGTGTATCAAGGAATATTTAATAATATACTTTGCGATTGTGAATTGACTATTGGAAGGCTTTGAAGTGGCCAGTATTACACATGTACCCAGGACAACGAATCAAGAGGCTAATGAGCTAGCCCAAAATTGCGTCTGGGTATAAGGTGTCGATAGACAAGCTTAGGGAGTTTTTCGAAGCAAGAGAGAAAGTCATATTCATGCCTCTTACAAATGTGTCAATCCCAAAAGCTTGGGGGAATATAATAGTCTGGAAGAAATTTTTGAAATTTTAGCCATTGACAATTTGTTGGATACAGACTTATGAAAGCCAATAATAAGGTATTTAGAAAATACAGTTAGAGCCACTAACAAGGTGATAATTGGGTTGATTAAGAAACATGTTTATGAAAAACCTAAGAATTGGCATAAAACATTGGATCAAGTACTATGGGATTGTTGAACGTCCCCTAAGGAGGCGATGAAGTCGGCGCCTTTGTGTCTAGTATTTGGGCATGACAATGTTTTTCCAGTTGAAATACATTTGTAGTCAATGAGAATACATCGTTAGAATGAACTTTCATCGAAACAATACTGGAGTATGATGTTCGATGAAACTGTGGAGTTAGACGAAGAAAGATTGGATGTGTTAGATGTGCTAATTCGACAAAAGGAGCGAGTTTCTAGATCATATAATAAAAAAGTAAAAGCAAAAACGTTCTCAATATGTGAGTATGTTTGGAAACTAATTCTACCAATCGATTGAAGAGATTTAACATTGGGGAAATGGTCACCAAATTTAGAGGGACCATTCCAAGTTATAAAGACATTCACAAATAACGCTTATGAGATCAGAGAACTAGGTTTCGATCAACGAACTAAATGAGAAATATTTGAAAAAAATAAAAAGCTATGCTTCAAGAGGTTCAGATTGTTGGTGTAAGCCCTAGAGGCTAATAATTTTGGTAGTTGTATTGAGTTATTTATGAATAATAAAAGGCATTTATTTATTATGTTTTCTTTTCCAAAATAATAAAGTCACTAGAATAGTTAGTCAGTTTAATGAAATGTTAAGTGTGACTTAATTATGAGATCCCATTAAACACGAGGACACTATTCTTAAAGTATATGTAGTCAAGCTTTATTTCAAAATGGGATAACATTAAAGAATTGATATTATTATGAAGATAGACTGATGATCACATCTCATGGATCATGGATAATGAGTTATCAAGTATTGGCATAGGTATGAATATTAGGAGTAATATTTATACTGGATTGATCTGCTATGAGAATATTACATGGAATGTTATACAAGGTGTCATAAGTTATTCTTATGGTGATAATGGTGTATACCACTCTTCGACCTAAAAGTACTATGGACCCTAGATGTAGAGTTAAGTACTTTATTGTTGATAAAATGTTATTCGTAATTGGATGACCATAAAGACAGTTGACGGGTACTTCAAAAAGCATGTTGAGGGATATGAGTGACCTAGATGGAATTTTCCCATCCTGCATAATAGGATAAATGTCTAAGGGCTCAATATTGAACTAGACAAGGGTGACACGGTCTATGCCTTGTGTTCAATATAGACATAAGGGCAAAAGGGTAATTGTACACACAAATATTATCACGAAAAGGTTTTGTCAGATCACATGACATTTTGGTGACTTGGGTAGTAGCGATCTGTTGCTAGATACCGCTGATTATTTATTATGTTAAATGTGTGATTTAATATAATTGCCAACGTCACGAAAACCTACAGGGTCACACACATAAGGACAAGTTGATCAGAGATAGAGTAAATAAGGAACACCCTAAGGTACGATGCACTTAAGTGAGTTATAGAACATCATAAGGTACAATACACTTAAGTGAAATATGGAATATGGTAAGGTACCACGCACTTAAGTGATATGCAGTATATCATAAGGTATGATGCCCTTACGCTTAATTGGGCTTTTAGCTTGCAGCCATAATTGGGCTTTTAGCTTGCATCCCACATAAGTAGTTCTATAAATAGAGCCCTTGTGCTTAAGCATTTCACTTGATGAAATTTAGGTCTTGAATTTCTAGCCGTATTTTGTCTCATTCTCTCACTCAAAGTTTTCATTCCTAAGTAGGTAACATTGTGACCGGAAGTGATCTATTTGTGTGGACTGAGTAGAGGCATTGCTTTTCATCAACACTCGTGATCACAACATAAAAGGTATAAATCCCTACAAGAGGTAATATTTTCTATCACTGACCTTGCCCATTCGTAAGGATCACTAAAGGAAAATTTTAATTTCTGTTGCATTTTGGATGACAATTTTCCTTCAGTGGTATTAGAGCCACTTATGAAACCAAGAAACTGATAGGTGTTTATTTTCTATATGTTATGTATTAATCATATTAAGAAACATGATGTATTAATTTGATAGTTACTTCGGAATCCAACACTAGTATGGTGAAGAAACGATACATCAGTCGTCCATAAGTTACACTAATATGATCGATCAACTTTATATATGATATAAACAATTATGGTGTAAGGATGCTATATTGGATATACTGTTTCAATTTCTTCCATTCAATCACATAATGATTGTTATTATTTTGAAAGGTCATTGTTCATTCACTTTAGAATCTGACGTTAGTATGGTGAAGCAGTGGCATATTGATCGATCATTACTGAATTATCAATCGATTTGTGTTTGGCGGTATGAAATTATTTGCATTAGGGTTCATGATGGCATAATGGTTGTTCTGTCAGAGAGTTATGCAGATTAGGGTTGTAACAACATAAGAGTTATGCGAAAAACGACGCAATTTCAAAAGTAGGCCCAATTGTGAAAGAGATGTTGTATGGTGTTATATCCAAAAAAATTAACTCCCATTTTTCAAAGACAAATTGATTCAAGATGCTCAAGTACTCAAGACTACTCAAGAATTGATCAGATGAACCCTCCTCCTAAGCAATGGCCTACAATTAGGGTTTTGATTTTCTCAAAGGAAATTGGACTTCTAATGCCCCAAGTGGATTTCATGGTTTCTCATATGCTTAAAAGAATTCTCATATCAAGTTTCAATCCTTGCATCACAAATTTGCTCAGTCAATTGTTCAGATGATTGAAAATCAGTTATATTGGATAAAAAGTCAATTATGGTCAAATTAAAGTCAAACCTCAATATTTTTGGTCAACATTAACATTTTGAACTCACATTCATTATTTGATCAAAGGTTGACCATGATTCATCAAGAAGACTCAAGATTCATCAAAAGTCAAAAGTTGCCAAATTAGGGTTTTCGAAAGGAGAAGTTAACTGAACTTTGACCAAGCATAACATCCACATGCTTCATCATATTTTCCTAAACCAAAGCTCATTTTGAAGGAAATCCAATTCTCTACAACTATGCCCCTCAAAGCCCAAGTCCAAAAAATGATTCATTTGAGAGATATGAGCCAATATATTATAGGTCATTTCAAAAGTCAACAAAAAGACACTTTTTGTCAAGGAAACTTACATAAAGATAAGCTCTTCAAATGCAAAAATGATCAAAATAGGGATTATATAGGACATCTTAAGCTTTCTAAAAAGTCAAATATCACATTCGAATGATAAAAATTAAGAGAGTTATGACTAGTTCAAGTTGGGAAATTTTGAGCAAATAGATGAAACAAAAAGTGATCAAACTTGGAATTTTGGACTATTGGGCTGATGTTTCTAGGTAACAACGTGTTATACACTTCATAGTGCACCACAAGTCTTGTTTATACACCCCCTCTTGATTTATTATATTTATGTTTGATTTTTATTATTTTAAAAGTCAAAATAAAATGAAATAAGATCCAGTTTCTTACACAAGTCCAAGCCCAACATTTGACCTAAATTTTCTTCTATATAGTGTATGTATCCAGACAAACCCTTGGACGAAAACCCTTGCAGAAACATCACCTTCCTAAACATCACAAAATTATTCAAATTAGGGCAACTTGCAAACCCTTATTTCAGCCACCTTCAGCATATACTAGCACTTCCATTCACTTCCAAGAAGATCATAGGGTAAGGTTGGATCGTTTGCAATGATCCAAAAGTCTGGAAACACCACTGCATGCATCTCCGATTTACCTTATTGCATGATTTTCATATTTTTGTTTCCTTTGCGTTTCAAGATAAACTAATTGTATTAATGTGTTCATGAGGTCCAATGATGCAGGAATAACCCATCGTGGGAGTCCCATGATGGCTGGATAGTGCATAGCCATGTTCATGCCGATTTAATATATCTTTGTTATAGATCCTAAACCATTACGATTCGGTCCAAGATAATAGTCCCATTGAATTCGTAGACCTTGATTTAAGGGGGTAGGGTTCCCCTGGACTGCTAATATTTATTTGTTTCACAGGAACATAAAAGGAAGCTACCGAAGGTAGGGTCTCCGATCATACAATATTTATTAATGTTATGTTTATTTTGTTTCACCAATAACACTAGATATATCACAACTCCAGTGGTTAAAACGCGCACTAAGGCTTTACAATGCAAGGGCACGGGTTCAATCCCTGCTTTTGGCATTTTGATGTTTTTCATATTTTTTCAATGTTTTGCAGGATAATAACAAAACACGTTGGTTTCCCTTCTCAAACACAGACGCGCACCTGGCCTAGTGAGTTAAAGTGCTAAGGGCGTGGGTTCAACACCCACCCCTGGAAATTTGGCTATTTTCTCTATTTTTCTTATTCTTTCTTCTTTTCCCTTGAAACAAACCCTAATTATTTTTTTCAAAACCATTTTCTAAAACCCTAATCAAATTAGTTTTTTTTTTAAGTTTTAATTTAATTAATCAATTTAGGTTTTTAATTTAATTAATTAACTTTTTAATTAAAATTAGTTAGGTTTTTAGGGTTAATCATCATTAAAACCTTTTTACAAAAAAATCACCGAAAACCCTTTTGCTTTCTTTTTTCCTATTTTTCTGATTTGAGTGGTTTATTATTCTCGCACTTTTTCCAATTATTATAATTACTTCCAGGTTTGTAATAGTAATTAGGTTTTACTTTCCGCATTTTTATTACTTATGTACCTCTCCCAAAGCATTGCAATAGTCCAGGGTTTATCTTTCCGCATTTTACTGCTTTTTCTATTTTACTATATTACTATTAGTAATTAGGTCTTGTATGGAAAGATTAAAAACAAACGATAGCTAACCCTAATTTCAAAGATAAACATAACTGAAAACAAATTACCTCGCACACTTGCACCTCTAGGATAAACTCCCTTGTTGCCTTTCGACAAAACAATCATGTCCCTTGAACGTGGGGACGCTCTAGCAAAGTCCCTCGATATAAAGATCATACTCCCTCGATGACCCTTTCGATGCTGCCTTCGCTAAATGATCTAGTCCCTTAACGATAATTACTAAAGCTTCCTTACTAGTTACCTTCGATGACTATACAATGATCCACGCCTGTCCCTTCACATCCAATGATAGGGCTTCCTACTAACTAATGGTAGGATAACACTACCTAAAGGAGAAGGAAAGTACAAGAAAGACCCTTGAGTGGGTAGACCGATGTTAATCGCTTGCTCACAAATGTTTCAAAACAAAAAGAAATTTTTTACAAACACTTTTCAATAAATATTTTCAAAACACTTTGTACGCATTCTCGAGGACAAATACGAGAATCATTACAAATTTTTCCTTACATTGGCATTCTGTGATACAGTGGCAGAACCGACTGTTAATACTGGTTTGTGTTTTGCGTTTTTTGTTCGCAAAATATCGCGGTAAGCAAGAGTCGCCACCGACTTTTATTTTATCCAATCAGGAAAAGGAAAAAGAACAGAAAAAACCTTTTTCGAGATGTTTCTGAGTACGGGGGGTAGATTATAGAAAGGGAAGGTGTTAGCACCCCTTCTATCCATGGTTTTCCATGGGCTCTTAGGCACTTGCTCATTTTTAAATTGCTTGTGTGTTCTTGTTTTGAAAAAGTTTACTTCGTGATAACCCTTGTATTAGTCCTCAAGGATGTGACGAAGTTGTTTTTGAAAATTATTTTGAAAAGTGTTGGTGCGAAAAAGTTTGTTTGTTTGAGCAAGTACCTAGGAACTAATCTACCTACTCGAAAAAGGTCTATTCATTTTCCTTTTATACAATGTTATCCCATTATTGAAAAATAGGTAGCGTCGCTGTTGGAGTTTTAAGGGACATTCAAAGGGACATATACGGTCATCAAAGCAATGTTAGGAGGTGTTAGTAATCATACTAAAGCCTTAAAGATCTGTTTCCGAGGCAACATCCAAATGGGTCATTTGAGATCTTTCGGGGCTAGAGAACGACCACTAACAAACCCTATACTTCATGACCGCTTAACCGAAGGCAACCGAAATGGAGTAAACCCTAGGAGTGAGCATGTGCGAGTGAGTTTTTTTAAATTAATTTGTCTTTGCACATTTAGGTTATCTACCGTTTTAATTTTAAATTATTCTTGCCATACAATCCTATTAGCATACATCTAACAATTAATAATTGCGAAAATTTAAAGTGCAAAAATAGAAATCTTAACTATTACATGGCTTTCGCAGATACAGAATTATTTAAATGAAAATAAAATGCGGAAATTAAAACCCTAACTAAAATCATTTACAACCTCGAAACAGTTGCATAAGTAATAATAAAATGGTAATTAAAACACGCACGACGAATTAAATGCGAAGAATTTGAGAGACCTAAAATCTAATTAAAAAAATAATCTGGTTATTTTTTGGAGAAAAATTAATTATTTAAACCCTAATTTCTAATTAGTTTTAATCATGAAAAGCCATTAAATTAACCTAATTTAAACTAAATTAATTAATTAAAGAAAATAACTATTTTATGAAAAAATGATTTTTGGGTGTTTTTTGTGATTTTATGTTTTTTTGTAGTTGATAAAAAAGAATTAATTTGTGGAACAAATGATTAAATAAAACAAAAAAAAATAAAAGAAATAAAAAAAATTAAATTGGGCCTGTGATGAAAGTTGAATGGGGGTGTATTGCTGATTTTGTTGAGCCCAAGATGTGTTGAACCCAAAGAATTGCACTGATCCAATGAGGGCCATGCTGGAGGGTACACCATGGTCCCTGGAAAATGGAGTCATTGGATATGGTTGATCATGAACGTGCTCAAATCCCGTGGTTGGATGATGGAGGTACATGGTGAACACTTGAGTGGGTGATGTGCAGGATCTGTTAAAGGAAAATAAAATAAGGGAAATTGCTGGGACC
Organism: Vicia faba; assembly: GCA_948472305.1. Classification (NCBI taxonomy): domain Eukaryota; kingdom Viridiplantae; phylum Streptophyta; class Magnoliopsida; order Fabales; family Fabaceae; genus Vicia; species Vicia faba. Next base: position 1,374,532,828 of record OX451735.1, on the reverse strand, counting down.
TGGGATCGAACCCAGGTCCTCCCCCTCAAATCACGTATGCCTTGGCCAACTGAGCTGCGTGAATTCTTTGTTAATTAAATAAAAACAATAAATAATATATGTTAAAGCGTGAGTTAGTGGACAAAACAGAAAAGCGCGCGCCAGTTTGAATGGCCAAGTGGTTGGCTGCCACGTTATCATCTTCCTCAGCCCTCCGTCGTTTTAGGTATAATACTTATACCTACGGACATCTTCCATAGCTACAAACCTGCAACCTTCAAAAATTAACACAACATATGATAAATGAATTCCAGTTACATGGATCAAACCATCTTGATGCCACGAGCATCCTAGTACCCTTTTCTATGGCCAATTTTACCTGTATGAAAAAACCCTAAATCGACCAAATAAAACCTAACAATGGCAAACCTCAGTACGTGCATCAAAAATCCAATTAAACAATCCATACATATTAGAAATACATAAATGGTCACAAATATATCATCAAATCATGCTAATGATGCAAGAATGATTGTAATTGATTTGAAAAAATTAGGCAAACAGTGACGGTCGTGTAGCGCGTTTCTGAGCTTGTGGAGGCTTGGTGATGCTTACAATCGCTTCAGAGCATGTCCAGGAGTGGATTGGTGGCTTTGAATCACCTTGAATCGTCCTCTAAATTGAAATCAGATCCACACTTTTTCTTTAAAAATTTGAGTTTGCTTGATGACTTTCACGATCTCAATCCTTGTCCTCTTGCCTTGGCTGTGTTATGTATTTGTACTAGAGTGAATTAGGGTTGTGAAAAACAACTTGTATCTTGAAATTTATGGAGATTTAATTTGGTTTTCATATGGTATGATCTCCTTCCAAATTTGTCCTAATCATGCCATTCTTGTTCCAATTAGCTTTGATTTGATTTGATTCTGATATGCCAGCATAATGAGCTTGTGATTCTATCCAAAAATCCAATCAAAACAAATCTTTGCTATTATTTACCAATTATTTGATTTAATTCAATTTTTAATAAATAAAAAATCAAAATAAAATAAATAATGAAGAAAATAACATGTGAGTGAATATTTGGGTCGTGGACCATGTTATAAGTGAGGTGCAAGCATAAAAAGTTAGGCCCATTTGGCAAAAAAAAAACATTTTTGAGCACATTTGACTTTTGGAAATTTTGCAAAAAGGGTCAACTTTGACAATGCATATATATATTCCAATTTTAACCCTAGAAAGGTGTTCTTGGACTTTTTATAAAGCTTAGGATGTACCCTAAGCAACCCTTTTGGTCTCATCTTAATTGAGTCTTCCATGTTCATGTAAGAAGCTTTGAACCAAAAAGTGTTTTTGTTGACTTTTCAAAAGGACCTATAATATGGAAATTCATATCATTTTGTGAATGCATATTTTGAACTTGAGGGATGAAGATGAATTGTAGGGAATTGTATTATCTTCAAAATGAGCCTCGGATGGAAAATTTATGATAAAGTATGAGGAAGTTATGCTTGGTCAAAGTTTGGTTGACTTTTCCTAAGAAACCCTAATTTAGCAACCTTTGGGTTTTGATGAATTTATCGCATTCCTTGAGGAATCATGATCAACCCTTGATCAAATTATGGATATAACTTCAAAATGTTAATTTTGACCAAAAATCTTGAAGTTTGACTGTATGTGGGTCACAATTGACTTTTGACCTAATACAGTTGATTCTCAAGCATCTGAGCAGTTGACTGAGCAAACTTCTTGTGCAAGGATTGAAATTTAACATGGAAGGTCCTGGGAACATATTAGGACCATGAAAAGTATATGAAGTCTTTGGAGTTCACCCATCTTGATGAAAATGAAAACCCTAGTTTAAGATACATTGCCTTAGGAGAGAGTGTGTCTGGTCAACTCTTGGGCAACCTTAAGCAAATGGAGGATCTCCGTGGGCATGTTTTGAGTAAAATGAGAGGGAAAATTTTGGGGTACAACATCTGCCCCTATTCAATCTTCTTAGACCTGAGGATGTAGATTGGCTTGTCTGCCTTTCGTGATTTGAAGGTGGAAGATGATTGAACACTAAAGTGCCCAGAAATTTGCACTCGTAAGAAGTGACACTTGATTTGATGATATCGGGAATGGGCTTACAAATGCCATTTGGAGTAGATAATAGAAGATCGTTAGGTATGGGCTTAAATATTCCATCTAGGATGTGATGGAGAATCGTAGCATTGTCGGAGATGGGCTTAAAGATGCCATCTAGAGGATGTTGATTTCCTGAGATATTCCTTTGATGAGAATTCCTATTCTTGTCACCGAGGAGGAATCTGCTGAGGAATATTGGTATCTGTCTTGGGAGAAATAGAATTTTAGGAGCTTCAGTTGTCCGTTACTCTACTGGGGGAATAATTCATGCTTGCGGAAGTGGAAGTGAACTGCATATCTGGTCAGGGTACATGCTGCATGACGACTTACTGGGGAAATGCGAAATCGATCGTGTTTGATCAGGTCCAGGTCTTGCAGTGTCGTGAACTGTTGTCTGGAGATAAGAGAGAAGAAACCTGGATGGTAAGGTTATGAGAAAGAACCTGGATAGTAGGGTTACTTCGAAATGAAATCCTGGATAGTCGGGCTGTGAGAAGGAACCTGGGTATTAGGGTTACTTCAAAATGAAAGCCTGGATAGTAGGGCTGTGAGAAGGAACCTGGGTAGTAGGGTTACTTCGAAATGAAAGCCTGAATAGTAGGACTGTGAGAAGGAACCTGGGTAGTAGGGTTACTTCGAAATGAAAGCCTGGATAGTAGGGCTGTGAGAAGGAACCTGGGTAGTAGGGTTACTTTGAAATGAAAGCCTGGATAGTAGGGCTGTGAGAAGGAACCTGGGTAGTAGGGTTACTTCGAAATGAAAGCCTGGATAGTAGAGCTGTGAGAAGGAACCTGAAAGAACAAGATTAGTTCTGACCTATCTCAAGAGTTTTGATGATAACTAAATTATTTTAAAGATAATTTATACTCTGATGAATGTGCTTGAATGTCTCAGTTAATGTTCTGACAGAAAACATTCTGAAGGGCTAAGCAAAAATTATGTAGAAGTTCTTTGATAAAAGAACCTTTTCTTCAAGCGCATCTACTGACTCTGGTAAGACACTTTATTTGTTATATATATCTTCTAACTTTTAGCAGGTTCCTTGCTCAGAAGATAACTTGAAAGCAACCGCTGTTCAAAGTTCTTAGCAAGCAACGCACTGCCTAGAAGATGAGTGAAGCATGTTCTGACTTAAAGACATTGGAAGAAAATTCTGAAATAACGTTAAGATCAACTTGTCTTGTCAAAGCGAAGGAAACATGTTCTTACATTCTGACGTTTGCTCATTAATGCAAAGACGGCTGAAAGCACTCAAGTGCCTACAACTAGTTTCTTGGAAAATGGAATATTGCAAGGATACACGCAAGCATTTAATGCTCTCCACCTTTTCTGAAGGCAGCAACGGTCTTATTGTTCTTACTATAAATAGAAGGACATTTATTGCAAGCCAACAACTAAGTGAACCAATCAATTTTCAAATTAGAAGCAGGAAACTACGTGAAAGATTCAAAGCTCACAAACTCATTGTTCATACAATTTGTGCATTATATTCTAAGTGAAAAATCACAGTTGTGATATAGCTTGATTAGAATCAAACTCTATTTCATTATCTGTAAAGATTAAACTCCTGTATTTGTTCCTTGAGAGACCAAGTTTGGTCATATTTCTTAAGCAGACTAGGACTAGATTTAAGTCTTAGTGGTGTTAGTCACTTGTAAGATTACTTGTGCATTATTAGTCACAACAGTTGTTGTGTGTTTGTAATCAATTGATTATAGTGGATTAAGTCCTTGTTGAGAAAGGCGAAATCACCTTGGCGGGTGGACTGGAGTAGTTTGAGTTCAAACGAACCAGGATAAAAATAACTGTGTTCTTCCATTATTGTTAGAGCTTTGTTTTAAAAAAGAAAAGAGTCACTTATTCAACCCCCCTTCTAAGTGTTTTCTTACCCCTTCAATTGGTATCAGAGCTTGACTCTGAGCACAACACTTAACCGTGTCAGGAAAAGATCCTGAAGAAAACACAATGGCCGCTGAACAAAACAATAATAGTTACAACAAACCTCCAGTGTTTGATGGAGAAGATTTTGAGTACTGGAAAGATAGACTAGAAAGTTTCTTTCTAGGTCATGATAGTGATCTTTGGGATATAGTCTTGGATGGTTACAAACATCCTACAGATTCAGAAGGAAACAAAGTGGATAGACAAAATATGGATAGACAACAAAAAGCTGATTTTAAAAATCATCATAGAGCTAGAAATATTTTTCTAAATGCTATCTCTAAAGTAGAATATGAAAAAATCACTAATAGAGATACATCGCATGATATGTTTGAGTCTCTCAAAATGACTCATGAAGGAAACGCTCAAGTTAAGGAGTCTAAAGCTCTGGCTTTAGTTCAGAAGTATGAAGCCTTCAAAGTTGAAGAGAGCGAGTCTATAGAAGCAATGTTCTCTAGGTTTCAAACTCTGATAGCTGGTCTGAGAGTTTTGAACAGAGGATATACTAAAGCAGATCATGTGAAAAAGATCATCAGAAGCTTACCCAGAAGACATGCACCAATGGTCACTGCTTTCAAAGTGTCAAAAGATCTGAACAATGTATCTCTGGAGGAACTCATCAGCGCTCTCAGAAGTCATGAGATTGAACTGGATGAGCACGAGCCTCAGAAGAAAGGTAAGTCTCTAGCCCTTAAATCAATTAAGAAATTTGATACTAACGCTTTTCAGGCTGAAGAGGAAAACTGAAGAATCAGCGTCAGAAGAAGACGAACCATCCTTTCTTTCCAAAATGATCAATCATCTGTGGAAGCACAGACAAAAGAAGTTCATGAACTTCAAGAAGTCAGAAGATAAACCATAATCTTCTGGACACAAAAAGTCAATCATAAGAGAGATCATCTGTTATGAATGCAAAGAACCTGGTCACTTCAAAAGTGATTGTCCAAAGCTTCAAAAAGAAAAACCAAAGAAGAGATTTGGTAAGAAGAAAGGAATGATGGCAACCTGGGATGACTCAGATTTATTTGAAGATGAATCTGGTTCTGAAGATGAAAATGCCAACCTAGCTCTGATGGCTATCACAGAAGATGACTCAGATTGTGAGTCAGAACAAAGAGAGGTATTTTCTGAATTTTCTAGAGAAGAACTTGCTGATAGTTTATCAGAACTTCTGGAAAACTATAGTAAGCTCAAAATCAAATACAAGAAACTCAAGAAGAGTCTTGCATCTGATCTTGGGAAACTTGAAACAGAAAAATCTGACCTTTTAGAAAACAATTTTAAACTTAAAAAGGAAATTCAAAATGTTCAAAATAATTTTAGTTCAGAGTCTGTGTCTAATTCAAAAGATATTCTGAAAGAATATGACTATAGCTTTCAATATTTTCTTGCTAGACAGAAGCAAAATGGCTTCAATGATCTATGGAGTTAGTGGGAAAAACAGAAGAGGAATTGGATATGAACCTCCCAAAGGGAAGGAGACATACATTCCAAAACCTGTTGCTAAAATGACCTTCACTTACAAACCTTTGAATAAGCAATTCAAGTTTGGCCACTCACATGATATAAAATATACATCACTGTTGTACCCCAAAATTTGCCCTCCCATATTTCTCAAAACATTTCAAGAAAATTCACAAGTCCAACCCGGCGCGTTATATTCAGGTGTTCTTTCGCCAAGATATCTCTGATAACACATTCTCAAATTCAGGTTCGGCTCAAGAGTCAATTTTTTAAAGAAGGTATCCGAATGTGTGAGTTTTCTTGAAGAAATATGGTGAAAAAGTGTGCTGAAAGTACAGTTTTTACGCGCTAAAAAATTCATAACTTGAAGATCGTGGCTCGTTTTGAACCCGTTCCGGTGGCCAAAATTCCGTCTTGACATTATCTACGTTTTCATCTCTCACGGATGGAAGCCAATTTCGATCAGAAGGTCTTCAAAAATGTGGATTTATCAAGTATTTTCGTGCAGAAAATTTGTGACAGAAGTTTATTTGCGTCATGTTCAAAAAATCATAACTTGGTCGATTTTCATCGTATCGAGCTGGTTCCGGTGCCAAAATTTCACAAATTGAGTTGACTACATTTTCACAGAAGGAATTGAGTTCAAACGGTATTCAAAAGGCCTTCGTTTTTTGCTCAGAGTGCGTGACACGCTGAAAATCCTGAATGCTGAATATTATTTCATCTGAGCCGAAACTTCGAAAATTCATAACTCGGTCAATTTTTATCGGATTGGGCTCATATTTTTACACAAGGTCCCTGACTCGTAGATCTACAACTTTGCTTCAAAAGTCGAGACCAAATTATGCACCGATCAATACCAGTTTTTTATTGAAGAACGTGTCAGAGTCGACACTGAAGCCCAAAATAAGTTTGTCTGAGCTGAAACTTCAAAAATTCATAACTAATTCACCGTTTATCCGATTGAGTCGATTTTCGGACAGGAGTTAGTTCTCGATGTCGGCTACATTTTGTTTTCACATTTCAACTTCAAAAAATGCACTTAAGTCCCTGCGATTTAGCTTGGAAAGTGACGAATTCAAGTGAATATTGGAGGCCCAATTGCACATTCAAAGCCCATTTTCTTTACCCTAATTTCCACTATATAATCACCTTCTTGTCACACAAACCAGGAGGGAAAAAAAGAGAAAAAAAAGAGAGGAGAAAAAGAGGAGAAGAGAAAAAGAGAGAAAAAACCTTGCCACAATACTGTTAGAATATCAAATTCCTTCAAGAACCCTAAAACCTTGAAATCCTTACTACAAATCCCTCTCTCACTACAAACAAGCCATCTCAGTTACAAACCAACATCTTATTACTTCTTCAGTAAGGGTAAGGCTGGCTTGATCTCCATGATCCCAAGGGCATAAAAGCATTCATGTCACTACTTTTCCAGTAAGGGTAAGGTTGATTTGATCTCCATGATCAAAAAGGGTATAATCATTCATACATACCATATTGTGCCTAAACATTAAATTTCTTCATATATTGGTTTTATTTGCATTTTTTTGATTTTATCTAATGTGTTCGTGAGATTCAACACTGCAGATTTAGACAGGATCTCATGCAGGTTCATTAAGGAACGTTGAGGCCAAAAGCCAAAAGCCAAATGGCCAAAACAGAACATTCTATGCATGACACCAATACATGGCGAGGCAGACATTAAGCCAGAGATTAAGGGAACGTTGAAGCCAGAACACAAATGGCCAAAAGCCAAAAGCCAAATGGCCAAAGTAGAACAACTTATGCATGAAACTCAATCCAATGGTCAAAGAATGCGGACCACGGTACTCAGGAGTCAATACTTCAAAAAATCTCCCCTTGGGCCAGACACCCCCTACGGTTTGCTCAATTTTTAATTTTTGTTTGTTTTTCCTTTTTATTCTTTTAATTGTTTTTTAATTGTTTTCTTTTAATTCCATAAAATAATTTTCATAATAAATATAAAATACAGAAAAATCAAAAAAATGTTTATTTTATTAATATTAATTTTACTATTATTATTTTTGTAAATAAATGCTAAATAATTAATTTAGTTAAATTAGGTTTTAAAACTTAAGTCTTTTTCTTAACAAATTAAAATATGTAGAAATTAGGGTTTTTAACTTTTTCATCATTTTTTTAATAAATAATTTTCTCATCATTATTATTATTATTAATTATTAATTTGTTTTGTAAATAAACATGTACATAAATTCTTTAGTAAATTAAGTTAAACTTTAACATTTTTCTCAAATAGTTAAAAATAACTTAGAATTAGGGTTTCTTTTAATTTTAATTTTAATTTTCTTATTTCATAAATACAAAAAAACCTAAAAAACACTTCTTTTATTTCAATAAATAATTAATTAATTTTTAATTTCAATTTAACTTCAAAAGGGTCCAACGCCCTCGAACGTTCAACTTTAGTTTCTTTCGCGCATTTATTCTTATTATTTCTTGTAAATATTAATGTAATTCTCCCAAAGCCTTGTAAACTCGGACATTTTATTTCTCGCACTTTATTTATTTTCTGTCAAATCGGGTTCTGGATTAAATTTGGCGATGTGGACCCGCGCCTTTGTAATAGTTTAGGAACTTTATATTTCTCGCAACTTTTTAACTGCTAATAATTGCATGCAAGAATGAATGACAAAAATAAAAACAAACGCATAGATCACTTTGACATGAACAAGACAAAAATAAACGAATCTGACACACAAATCACACACCACCCCTAGGGTACGCCTCACTGTTGCCTTGCCTCGAAAGGTGATCGTCGAGTAGAGGATGTCTTAGTAAGTCCTCATGATCCGGGAACCTGGCATGAGGGTAGCTTCTAAGGTGTCTTCCTATTGCTCTGGTGATCACCATGTCCCGAACCTCGAATTGACCCGAACACCTCCAACGGTGGTGCTACCTACCTCTCAATGGTGGGATGGCATTACTTTAAAGGACATCTACACAGACGAATTCCTTAGGGTAGGTAGGTCCTCAAGGATACTTGCTCTCTTTCAAAACAAACTGAAATCTTTTCACACTGACACTTTTTCCAAAAGCTTTCAAAGCAAATTTTTCAAACACTCTGACGTACGAGTCGAACTGAAATTTTTCAAAGAAACTTTTTAAAACCCACATTGAAAAGCAAACAAACCATTTTTGAAAACACAAATGAGCGAGTATCTAAGAGCCCATGGATAACCATGGATAGAAAGGGTGCTAATACCTTCCCTTTCTATAACCTACCTCCCGAACCGAGAGCGATCTCTTTAAGGAATTTTTCTGTGCTTTTGTCCTTTCCATTTGGAGAAAATAAAAGACGGTGGCGACTCTTGCTTACCGCGACATTTCGCGAACCAGCGTTAAACAGTCAGTTCCAGATCCACCGATCACAATCACATTCTGGAAACTCTTATGCTAACCCAAAAGGACCCAAAAAGATATGGGTACCTAAGGATAAAATAATATTTGTTGTAGATGTCCTTAACAGCTCAATTGAAACACCAGTCATGGTACCCGGACTCTGGGTGCTCACGACACATGACGGTAAAAAGGTCTATGTTCCAAAGCCTGGAAATTAAAGCTGGAGGAGATGTGAAGTTTGGAGGTAATCAGAAAGGGAAGATTATTGGCTCTGGAACCATAAGAAACGGTAACCTTCCTTCCATCTCAAATGTTTTATTAGTAGAAGGATTAGCTCATAATCTATTGTCCATAAGTCAATTAAGTGACAATGGCTATGACATTATCTTCAATCAAATCTCCTGTAAAGCAGTAAGTCAAAAAGATGGATCAATCCTCTTTTCTGGCAAGAGAAAGAACAACATTTCCAAAATTGATTTATCAGATCTTAAATCTCAAAACGTCAAATGCCTTTTGTCTATTAGAAATGAGAAATGGGTATGGCACAGAAGATTGGGACATGCCAGTCTTAGAAAAATCTCTCAACTAAATAAATTAAATTTAGTCAGAGGACTTCCCAATCTGAAGTACAACTCAGAAGCTCTGTGCGAAGCATGCCAAAAAGGAAAATTTTCAAAACCTTCCTTTAAATCTAAAAATGTTGTCTCTTCCTCTAAGCAATTAGAGTTACTTCATATTGATCTATTTGGGCCAGTTAAAACTGCATCCATTAGAGGCAAGAAGTATGGATTGGTCATCGTTGATGACTTCAGCAGATAAACATGGGTAAAGTTTTTAAAACATAAGGATGAGTCACATTCTGTATTCATTGACTTCTGTACTCAAGTGCAAAATGAAAAAGATTTTAAAATCACAAAAGTCAGAAGTGATCATGGTGGTGAATTTGAAAATCATTATTTTGAAAAGCATTTTAAAGAAAATGGTATTGTTCATAATTTTTCTTGTCCTAGAACTCCCCAGCAAAATGGAGTTGTAGAAAGAAAGAATAGAACATTACAAGAAATGGCCAGAACCATGATCAATGAAACAAATATGGCAAAGCACTTTTGGGAAGAAGCTGTGAACACAACGTGTTACATTTAGAATAGAATCTCTATAAGACCGATTCTTGAAAAGACTCCCTATGAATTATGGAAAAACAGAAAGCCTAACATTTCTTATTTCCATCCTTTTGGATGTACTTGTTTTATTCTAAACACCAAAGAAACTCTGAACAAGTTTGATTCCAAAGCACAAAATTGTTTCCTGCTTGGATACTCTGAACTCTCAAAAGACTATAGAGTATACAACACAGAAACTCTGATTGTTGAAGAATCAATCAAAGTCAGGTTTGATGATAAGCTTGGACAACAACAACCAAAGCAACTTGATTTTTCTGTAGGTACAGAAGATCATCCCTCAAACTCTGAAACTTCAGAAGCAAAAGAAGACTCAACAGATCACCCTCTTAACGATGCTCTGAACAATCTCAGAATCTCTGACAAACCCACTCAGAAAAGGTTTCCTAGAATATCTTCAGCTCACAAAGAAGACGTAATCATTGGAAGAAAAAAAGATCCCATCAGAACAAGATCCTCTCTCAGAATCAATGAAGAATCTTTGTTTGGTTTAGTCTCTCTGATTGAGCCAACTACCATTGATGAAGCTCTGAAAGATAATGATTGGATCTTAGCAATGCAAGAAGAACTCAATCAATTATCCAGAAATGATGTATGGAATCTAGTTCCAAGACCCAAAGGATTCAATGTTATAGGAACCAAATGGGTTTTCAGAAACAAATTGAACGAACAAGGAGAAGTAATCAGAAACAAAGCACAACTGGTTGCACAGGGTTATAGTCAACAAGAAGGAATTGATTATAATGAAACCTTTGCCCCAGTCGCCAGGTTAGAATCTATAAGATTATTAATTTCTTTTGCTGTAAGCAACCCTATCTTTGGATGTAAACGTGACGAGCGTGGGTCATTGTATAACCATGATTACCAATATTGCAAAGTATCTTAGCATTTTTGAGGGACTCGGATCATTTTGTAAGTCAACTTTGAATAGCGTCATCGAGGGACTTATGATCTTATATTTGTTTGTTTTGCTAAGATACTTTACATGCATAAGATGGCCATTTTTGTAAAAGGCAACCAAGTGGAATAACCCTAAGGATGCTTGTGTGCAAGTGTGTTATTTTCATGTTTGATTTTGTCTTGGATTTAGGGTTTTCTATTTGATTTGTTTTTGTCTTGTCATACAAACCCTAATTACTAGCATGATATATAAAAGCGATAAATTGCGTAATTTAAAGATTACTATGCTATTACAACATTTTATGGGAGGGGGTATACAAATTATGAATGGGGATTTGCAATAATGTAAACCTAATTTAATCTATTACAACCAAATCGAATTTGTACAAGTATTTGAATAAACAATATACAATATAATTTAAATATGCAATGTTATGTATATGCAAGAAAAAGAAATTTGCTTTGTTTTTCATATGCAAAAGAGTTTTGAATTAAACCTAATAATATTAAAAAGGAAATTATTTCTTGAAAAAAAGTGGTTAACCCTAATTTCTAATTTAAAAAGAAAATAAAGTTTTTTAAGTATTATTTTTTGTCTTAAAATAATAAATAATATTTATGAAAATATTTAATCTTTTTATATGTCAAAATAAATATTTTCAAATATGAAGAAAAAGGAATAAAAATATATCTAAGTCTATTTCATTTTTACAAGTTTATTTAAGAAAAATAGTTAGTATATAATAAAATAAAAATATATTTTTTATGTGAAAATAAAATAAAAATAAATCAAAAATGCATATTTATCATATTTTATATTTTTTATGATTTTTTATGTTAAAGAAAATATTTAATAAAATAAAAATGAAAATAAAAAACTAATAAATAAAAAGATTGGGCCAGGGGTGCTATAAGAGAAAGGAAGATAAGTGTTAGAAAAAATGAGAGGCCCAAAGGAACCAAGCCCACGCTGCCAAAAATGCCAAAAATGAAGCTGAAAAATGAGAAAAAATGCAAAAGGTAGCGCCAAGGTTCAAACCCATGACCTATGCATTTTCAATGCGCTACCTTGCCACTAGGGTGGCTGTACATCTGTTAGTTTAAATGAAACAAGAAAAACATAACACATAATGCCTCCTTGCCCTGTACTTCATCTTCTTCCTCAAGCTAGCCAGAACCTCTGTATCTTTCTCATTTCTCCATAAAAATGGAAACTTCCAACATAAAAATGATAGTACTTTTTCCCATGATTTCAACCATGTAACTCATCTAAAGTAACAGTCAATGATCAAAACTAATTTCAAAGGCCCTAATTTTAAACCTAATTTTTACAGAAATTTAAACTCTAAAATTCTCTATACACAATGAATATAAATGAAATCTATGGACATGGTTGGTTTTAGCACAAGGATATCTACATTTTATCTTTACAAATCGTGACCAATGGATGCATGTATGAAGAGATAAAGGTTGGAGTTCTTATCTTTTTCATCTGAGATCGTGAATGGAGTTTGAGTGAGATTTATGAAGGCTTGAAGATTCCTTTAGCTTGCCCGGACCTCCCAGAGTATGTTCCAATCCTTGCCTTGCTTTGAAAGTGCCTGAATCTCTCTATCCAAGTCAACATGCAAGCTTGAAATGAAAAAATGGAAGATGGAGAAGGAGGAGTTACAGTGAAGGGGTGATGGTCTGGAACACTTAGATATGAGGTAGTTTAAGTGTTTGAGTGATTAGAACTTGAAACACACGAGTAAATTTCTGGATTGCAATGCTTGGTCTCAAACTGCCAGTTTTTGACAGGTTTTTGGTGATACGGAGTTTTGGAGAGTTTCTGGCCTTGAGCCACCGTCCTTTGTTGTAATGTGTTTGTGTATAAGTATAAGGAAGGTTTCTAATTCACTCCACAACAGATTTCTGAGTTATAGGCTTTTTGCACTTTTACTTGCTTTTGAAGCAAAGTGAGGAGACAAGTCTCTACATGCTTGTACATGCCTGCTTGGAGTTGGTACAAGTCCTAGACAACTTAATTTTGGTTTATAGGACTTGTGTGTTCAGATAAAACAGGTCCAATGCTCAAGAAGTGAAAAGTTGCAAAAGTCATGCTTTTCTAAAATGGCAATGGAAACTTTGTGCCATTTATGGAATTAAAGCTTGGACAAAGACTCTTGTGCTTGGATTAAGGCTTTATCATTTGTGTAAGGATTAAATTATGAAGTGAGAAACAAGTTTGAGTCCTGTAAAGCAAGGATTAGGAAGTATAGGTTCAGATTTGAATTTTGTTCTTCATGGAATGGCTTGAAATCAAAGTGAGAAAATGCCAACTTCCTCTCTTCGATTCTCCCTACTCAAGAATGATCTTAAAGAATTCTTTGACATTTTTGAAAGCTTGCAATATTCTCTATAACTCATCTTTGAAATTAATTTCAAGATTCCTCTTGGAACTAGGTGAAAAATTTCCATGAAGTTAGGTCAAAAACCTGCCTAAATTAGGGCAAAATTTCACTAAGTTATTTTAGTTCATGGGCATGTATTCAAAAAATTATATCATGATATCCAAGCATATTTTGGGAAAAATGTGTGAAGAAAAGTTGTAGTTTTCATGGGGATCTACAACTTTCATGTTGGGAACTTTCTTTGAATCATCTTGTAGCATGGTGAAAAATTGGCTTAAAGTTGAGAAAAAATAAGAAATTTTCTATACTTAGAAAAATTTCTAAGTTAAGAAAATTTTAAATTTCAAAACCAAATCTTCAATATTTGATTTATTGATGAAAAAGCTTCACATTTTGACATGTTTTGATGAATTGTGATCCTTGGCATTTGATTTTAATCAAAAAGTCAAAGTCTGACTTTTTAGTATATAGTTGATTTTTGATCAGTTGACTGCAAATTTCATCTGTCAATCCAATGAAATTGCAATGTTCTGAACCATGTTATTAGGTAAAGATGGTAAAATTGAACCCTTTAAATCATGATTCAAATAAATTGGTCATTTGCTAAGTCAAAAATCAGAAATTGCCCTTTCTCAGTCAAAACCCTAATTTTGACCATTTTGCCCTTTTGATGATTTGATCAAATTTCTTGAGGAATTATGATCCAAACTTTATCAAATGATACATATGAGTCTAAAATGTTGATGTGGATAAACAATTATGAAGTTTGACTGTAATTTGGCCATGGTTGACTTTTTCCCCAATACAATTGATTTTTAGGTCAATTGTCCAATTGAATGATAAAAAATGTGATTCAAGGCTTGAAACTTGTCATGAGTAATCTTAGGGGTCCATAATAATGTTTGAAAGTTATATGAAGCATTGATAGTCCAAAAATCCATGTACAGTCTCAAACCCTAATTTTGGGTGATCAGTGCATGATGAGATGTCTTGAGCTGGTCAAACCCTAATCCAGTCTTGAGTCAAAGAGATCTTGTGAGAAAAATCTTGATAAATGAGAGGGAAAATTTTGGGGTACAACAGCTGCCCCTGTTCAATCTTCTTAAACCTGAAGAGTTAGATTGGCAAGTTTTACCTTTCGTGACTCGAAAGTGAAAGAATGTATGGACACTAGAGTGCCCATAAATTTGCACTCGATGATGTGATGATAGAAGGAATGGGCTTACAGATGCCATTTGGAGAAGTGATAAAATCTTGTTGGAGATGGGCTTGTAGATTCCATCCAAGAATGTTTGTTGAATTGTAAGTTGTAATCTGAAAGAATGAGTATCAGAATGGAGTCCGTGTCTGGAGCGTATCTGAACTGTATCTGAAAGTTGATTTTGGCTAAGTATCAGAATGGCATCCATGTCTGGCGTGTATCTGAACTATATCTGAATGATTATCAGAATGGCATCCTTGTATGGCGCGTATCTGCACTGTATCTGAAATTTGTATCTGAATGAGTATCAGAATGGCATCCGTGTCTGAAGCGTATCTGAACTGTATCTGAGAGTTGAATCTAAATGAGTATCAGAATGGCATCCGTGTATAGAGTGTATCTGAAATATATCTGAGAGTTGAATCTGAATGAGTATCAGAATCGCATCTGTGTCTGGAGCGTATCCGTACTGTATCTGAAATTTGAATGTGAATGAGTATCAGAATGGCATCCGTGTCTGGAGCGTATTCGTAATGTATCTAAAAGTTGAATCTGAATGAGTATCAGAATGGCATCCGTGTATGGAGCATATCCATACTGTATCTGAAAGTATATTGTCAATGGTAACTGTTAATCTTATCCTGAAAAGGGTAAAATGTTAGCTAAAACACAAACTTATGTTGCATGAAATGTATGATGCAATGTATTTTCTTTATCAATGTTTATGATATATGGATGCAATGTATGCGCATGTAAGCTGATTTGCTGTATTGCTGTTTGATTGAGGAAAATAAATCCCTGAATGCTACTGAGGATATGTGAATTTTCATGTCTTGAAGTTGAAGTATTGGTGAACTTTTGTTGAGAGAAGTAAATTTTGTTGTGAGGGCAATGCCATGTACTGCTTGTAAGATCTGCTTGGGGAATCCTGAGAAATTTGATGATTTCTACTGGGGATTAATAATTTGAAATTTTGTTCCGCTGGGGATTTAAATGACGTACTGTGGGGATTTCTTGGGTAATAATCTAGAGGTATTTCCTTGTCCATTCAACCCATCAGTAATTGTCTCTCTCATTTTGTTTATTTGTAAACAGTAATCATGTTCAAATGCATATGTTCATCAATGAATCATTGGACGTTTTTTTGCAAACAAAACACAAGCGTAAAGAAAAAGACAAATAATTTTTTGCACTTTCAAAGGGATATTTTTGTATTGATTTTGAATAAATATTTGTACAAAGAAGACAAACATTCTCGTAAGAGAATGCTGTCGTAAAACAAGAAAACTTTGATACAAAGAAAGATGACTATGTGTAATAATCCCATGGGGTTCCCATTCTTCTATAGCCTTCATATCTCTGAATATCTTGTCTATTTCTTGCTTCGTCCGAAGATGATTGAATTGATCAGAAACTATGAGTTTGTCAGTGGAAGTCAAAGGTTGTCCGTAAAGTGATCCGACGGGACATAGTTATACGCTTTAATTCCCTAACTTTTTCCTGGACCGCCCTTTCGGGTTTTCAATCCATCGAGAAACCCTTTTTTCCCAAGTTTCCCTTTCGGGTTTTCAACTTGCCGGGTGTATAGATTTTTTTATTTTATCCCTAATTTTTGCCCGAACCTTTTGGTTCGCCGGGATGCCCCTTGTTTTTCCTAGGTGTGTCAACCTAGCGGGTCTCTTATGTGTAGTATCTTTTGACTATGTCTGCGTTCGCAGGGTGTGGCAGGTCGTCGCCATCCATGGTGGTCAAGATCATTGCTCCACCAGAGAATATGTTTTTGATTACAAATGGTCCTTCATAGGTAGGAGTCAATTTGCCCCTGGGATCACTTTGTGGCAAGATGATACGTTTGATCACTAGATCCCCAACTTGATATACCTGGCGCCTGACTTTCTTGTTGAAAGCCTTGATCATCCGTTTTTGACACATTTGACCATCGCAAATAGCAGTAAGTCTCCTTTCATCAATTAAGTTTAGTTGATCAAGTCGAGTCTGGATCCAATCGTTTTCATTCAATCCCGCATCCTTCATAATTCTCAGAGAGGGGATCTGAACCTCAATAGGCAAGACAACCTCCATGCCATAAACCAAAGAATAGGGTGTTGCCCCGGTTGATGTACGAGCCGTGGTACGGTACCCATGGAGAGCGAATGGTAACATCTCATGCCAGTCTTTGTATGCGACTGTCATTTTCTGTATGATCTTCTTAATGCTTTTTATTTGCAGCTTCGACAACACCATTCATCTTTGGCCGATAGGGAGAAGAATTGTGATACTGAATCTTGAATTGCTCGCACAAGGCGGTGATAATAGTGTTATTGAGATTTGTACCATTGTCAGTGATGATCCTTTCCGGGATACCGTACCGGAAAATAAGGTTTTTCTTGATGAAGCGGGCCACAACATTCTTGGTAACGGAG
The DNA here is from genome assembly GCA_948472305.1 of Vicia faba. NCBI lineage: Eukaryota > Viridiplantae > Streptophyta > Magnoliopsida > Fabales > Fabaceae > Vicia > Vicia faba. The sequence continues at coordinate 1,374,515,835 of OX451735.1, read as the reverse complement.
GCGAAGGAGGTTGCTTCAACCCACATTATAAAATAATCAATGGCCACTAGGATGAAGCAGTGTTCATTGGAGGCTATCGGCTTGATATCTCCAATCATATCAATTCCCCACATAGCAAAGGGCCAAGGAGCCGTCAAGACATTCAGAGGAACCGGAGGTACGTGCACCTTGTCAGCATAAATTTGACACTTATAACATGTCCGAGAGTGTTGATAGCAATCTGCTTCCATGGTAGACCAATAATAGCCTGTCCGTAGGATTTTATTCGCTATCGTATGCCCACTGGAGTGGGTGCCAAAAGTACCTTCATGTAATTCAGCCATGATCTTTTCAGCTTCAACCTTATCCACGCACCGAAGAAAAATGGAGTCATGATTACGTTTGTACAAGATGCCATTACTAAGGAAGAACTTAGCAGAGAATCTCCTTAAGAAATTCTTATCATTAATTGAAGCTCCTTCTGGATATTCTTGAGCCTTGAGATACCTCTTAACTTCGTGAAACCAAGGCTAGTCCACTACTTCTTCAGTATTAATCTCGTGACAGTGTGCTGGTTCATCCATTCGTTCGATGGTGATCTGGGGAGCCTTGTTATCCCAAATAAGTTTAAACATAGATCACATTGTGGCTAGAGCGTACGTTAGCTGATTTTCTTCTCGCGGGAAATGCTCGAAGGTAATCTTCTCAAAATGTGGTAGCAATATCAAAACATGTTCTTTGTAAGGGATAAGGTTTGGGTGCTTAGTGTCCCATTCCCCTTTGATCTGACTGATGACCAAAGCTGAGTCTCCAAACACGTCTAAGTATTTGATTCCCAAGTCTATGGAAGCTCTGAGACCAAAGATGCACGCTTCGTATTCCGCCATGTTGTTTGTAGAATTGAAGCAAAGTCTGGCAGTAAAGGGAGTATGACACCCTTCCAGAGATATGAGTACAACGCCGATACCATTACCAAGTGCATTGGATGCTCCATCAAAGAACAGGGTCCATCGGATCCTTGTTCAGGTCCGTCATATGGCTTGATTTCCTCACAGTTGTCTAATGTCATGATGTCTTCATCCGGGAATTCAAACTTCATGGACTGATAATCTTCTACACCTTGGTGAGCGAGATGGTCAGCTAGCACACTGCCCTTTATAGCTTTCTGGGTAGTATACTGTATGTCGTATTCTGTTAGGATCATTTGCCATCTAGCTATTCTCCCAGAGAGAGCAGGCTTCTCGAAGATGTATTTTATCGGATCCATCTTAGATATCAACAAGGTAGTATGAGTCATCATATAGATTGTCTTCGCCGGCGAGCAGCCCATGCCAGAGTGCAGCAAGTTTTCTCGAGCAATGAATATCTAATTTCACAGTCGGTAAACTTTTTGCTCAGGTAATAAATAACGTTCTCTTTTTGGCCAGACTCATCATGATTCCCCAATACACACCCCATTGAGTTTTCTAAAACAATCAGATACATGATTAGTGGTCTTCCCTCGATTGGTGGCATCAACACAGGAGGCTCTTGTAAGTATTCTTTGATTTTGTCAAAAGCAACTTGGCATTCATTATTCCATTTGACTACTTGATCTTTCTTCACTAGCTTGAAGATTGGCTCACAAGTAGCTGTTAGGTGAGAAATGAATCTGGAAATATAGTTCAAGCGTCCCAAGAATCCTCTGACTTCCTTCTCAGTACGAGGAGCAGACATCTCTTGTATTGCTTTAACTTTGGTAGGATCGACTTTAATACCCTTGTTGCTGATGACAAAACCTAAGATTTTACCGGACCATACTCCGAATGTGCACTTGTTTGGATTCAACCTCAGCTTGTACTTCTTCAGTCTCTCAAATAGCTTTTGTAAGTGATCCAAATACTCTTCTTCTGTTTGTGATTTGGATATCATATCGTCTATGTAGACCTCTATTTCATGATGTATCATGTCATGAAATAAAGCTACCATGGCATGTTGATAGGTTGCCCCAGCATTCTTCAGTCCGAATGGCATCACCTTGTAGCAGAATGTGCCCCACTGTGTGACAAATGTAGTTTTCTCCATGTCCTCAGGTGCCATTTTGATTTGGTTGTAACCTGAGAATCCGTCCATGAAAGACAACACTTTGTGTTATGCCATATTGTCAACCAAGATATCAATGTGGGGGAGTGGAAAATCATCTTTAGGGATTTCCTTATTCAAATCTCTATAGTCCATGCACATTCGTACTTTGTCGTCTTTTTTAGGTACGAGAACAATGTTGGAAACCCATTGAGGGTAGGAAGTTACATCCAATAATCCAACATTGAATTGCTTCATGACCTCCGCTTTGATCTTTTATGACATATCAGGCCTCATGCGGAGGACTTTTTATTTTACTGGTGGACAATCTTCTCTTGTAGGCAGAGGATGTACCACGATGTCTGTATCAAGTTCCGACATATCTTCATATGACCAAGCAAAGATCTCAACATAATCATGCAACAGCTGAATTAAACGCTCATTGACACTGGGCTCTAGATTGGGACCCACCTTGACCTCTTTTTTATTTTCCTCAGTACCCAGGTTGATTGTATCCACAGATTCATCGTGAGGCTGAATGGTTCTTTCCTCTTGTTGTAGTAGTCTGGCAAGTTCCCCTGGTACTTCACAATCTTCCTCACCTTCATCTTCGGCTTACTAGATTAGATCCTCAGAGTCACAAAAGGCCATAGCAGTATCGTTACCCATGGGATCCAGAATGGATGGGTACCTGCATTTGTGAGTGTGGGTGTGTGTAAGGGTATAACCATCCTTAAAAAATAAAACGTAAAAGAAAAACAATGAGCATAAAAGTTTGTATGCGAAAAACGTACATGATTCATTGAATGTCATATGAAGATGAAATAATAACCCTTACAAATGGACCATTGTGCCTCGGGTAAGGCATAGGGTTTTGAGAGTGCGAATTGTTTTTCAATATTACATATCCAACAAAATGTAAAAGATAAATTACTGAGGGATGAAAGTTATTGGGACAAAGTCTCTGGCCTCCCAATTGCGGAGTCCTCCATCGATAGTCGGAAAGATCCAATCCTCCAAGCTTCAATCCTCTTCACCATCTTCAACCGCATTGACCTCTCGGTTGCTAATCTTTAAGGGTGGCCCTCCAGCACGGGCATGACGTACAGCCTTCTGAGCACTTGAAGTGAAACCTAAACCAAACTTTCCAGATTTATACGGAATATCCGGAAGTTTCCCCCAGATGGTGCATCCACCCTCCTCTACTAATGCTTTGGCGTCCTTCAGAGATGACATCCAGAGTGGAGGTCTTGTAATCTTGGGAATTTGGGACACAGTCTTGGTCACTGCTACCTCTTGGGGGACCTCTTCGAAATGTTGAAAAGGAGTTTCAATGAACTCTTCGTCCAATTCCACATACCTGAAGGAATTGAGGTGGCTAATCATATATTCTTCCTCTCCATGGACAATGATAATCTTTCCTTGGACCGGATATTTCAGCATCTGGTGCAGTGTAGAGGTGACAGTGCCAGCATTATGGATCCATGGCCTTCCTAGCAGACAGGAGCAAGAGGGGAAGATGTCCATTACATAAAAGGTTGAATTGAAAGTCTGAGTCCCAACCTTTATGGGGATATCCACCTCCCTGTGTACCATCCTCCTTGAGCCATCAAATGCCCTTACGACTATGATACTTGGTTTCAACATCAGCCCTTCACAGTCTAGTCTGTCGAAAGCTTTCTTTGGTAAAACATTCAAAGATGAGCCAATGTCCACCAAGACATAGGACAGAGTTGTGCCTCTACATTCCACAAAGACATGTAATGCCTCATTATTCTTTCTTCCCCTTGGTGTCAGATCAGCATCTGAGAAGCCTAGGTCGTTATCCGCTGTCAAGCTGGCCACACAATCTTGAAATTGATCAGCATACGTCTCATGAGGCACATGGGCTGTCTTTAGGAATTTTACCAGGGCTTTCGCATGTGCCTCGGAACACAGCAGCAATGCCAACATGGAGATTTTGGAGGGAGTTTGCCCCAACTGTTCAACTACATCGTAGTCGCTCCTCTTGATTATTTTTAGAATCTCTTCCATTTCTTTCTTGGAGGTCTCGGGGGATAATCAGTGATTGAGTCTTCGTACGGACAGGCTCCACTTGAATACTTTTTCCTCGAGTTTCAGCAGCAGGAGTGTTGGTAGGAATGACAGTAGGGGTTGTATCGTCTTCGTCAATAGGAGCACTTGCAGAGATGATTATTGGTACGAAAGTAACCTTTGGAGCAGCCACGAGTCCAAAAACTGCCTCTGGGGGGGCAATTTCTGGAGAAAAGATTCTACCGCTTCAGGTAATCTTACTTGTTCCGGAAATATTGCTAATGTCGGAGTCTTATTCTTCGGAGCTTATCTCTTCGGTGGCCAGCCCATCTTGTTTGATGCCATGGTAGTAAATGTCTCCATCGTATTTCCACGACACAGTTTTGTCTGATTCATATGGGACTGGCCCAAGCATTGTGATCATAAGAGGAGTAGTTTTTGGAACTGATGTAATTCTAACGGGTCTTTTGGGGACCCTGGAAGAATTGGCGGAGATGGTGATGATTGAAACGTCTTCAACAGGAACGGGTGAAACAGGAGTACTTTCAAACATGATCCCTTTGTTGTCTATCAAGCGTTGAATGCATGTTTTCAACAAAGGGCAAACAATTGGTGAGGATAAGCAGAGGTGGAAGTCTTCATTACAACCCGGGAATACACCGGCTTTCAACAAGTTTATCTTAATGATTAGGAGTGGAGTCACGATTTCATCAACTATGGTAACAAACAAATCTTCTTCAATAGCATTGGTGTTGTGACCATGTGTGGGCATAGGAGCAGAAATGATGTTTGGCTTCTCGGGCACATCAAACTCAATTTCTTTCGCCTCTATAAGGTCTTGAATTTTGTTTTTCAAGGCCCAACAATTGTTAGTGTCGTGACCCGGGATTTCAGAGTGATATGCGCAACGAGCATTTGGGTGATAATGAGGGGACGCTGTGTTGGGGTTTTTTGGAGCTTCTTTTGAAGTTGCCAAATTAGATTTCAGAAGATGCGATAATACTTGGGACCGAGTCATATTGATTCTGGTGAATTTCCGGACTGGCCTTTCCACCTTCGGTTGATTACTTCTTGATTGATCAGATGTAGGCTTTGGAATCATAACAGCCTCTACCATTGGTCGGCGTTAGGCTCTCCCTTGGTTCCTTTATGGATATACAACAGCTACTTATTTCTTCCCAATAAAAGGCTTCCTCACCGCTGTAGAAGAAGATGAATCCTTCTTAATCTTTCCATTTTTTATGCCAGCTTCCACCCTCTCTCCGGTCAGTATTAACTCAGTAAATCCTGTAGATGAGCTTCCAATTAAATGGTTGAAGAAAGGGCCCGATAGAGTGCCTAAGAACATGTCCACCAATTCCCTTTCATATAGAGGGGGCTGAACTCTTCCAGCTAGATCTCTCCATTTCTGCGCGTAATCCTTGAAACCCTCATTGGAAACCATAGCCATACTCTGAAGTTGAGTATGGGTAGGTGCCAAATCAGCATTATATTGATATTACTTGTAGAAAGTTGTGGCAAGATCTTCCCAATTATGGACGTTGGCCCTTTCCAGTTGGTAAAACCAATCGAGTTATGTTCCAGATAGACTATCTTGGAAAAAATGTACCCACAAGTCTTTATCGGCGGAGTGTGGTTGGATATTTCTCACATATGATCAGAGGTGCATCTTAGGACATGACACTCCATCATATTTTGCAAACAAAGGCACTTTGAATTTCAGAGGGATCACAATTCCTGACACTAGCCCCAATTCTTCAAAGTCTAGACCTGGCACCTTTTGTATCTCCATAGCACTAAAACGCTCTTCAAGATGTCTGTACTTATCATCAGCTGGAGGATACTGTTCCTCAGAGTAGTCTTCCTCTTCTTCCTCCTCTTCAGATTCTGACGGGACCGTTGTTTCCTTTCCTTTCCCCTCTCCTTCACGGGATGTTGCTGCAAAATTCAAGGTTCTTCTAGTCTGTCCCTGAAACTTTCTCCCCATGTTTAAAACCCCGGTGACCTTCTTTGTTTTCTTTTTCCTTTCCTCAGCCAGCAGAGTCTTCAACTCTTCTTTCCCCTTGGCTAGGGTCATGAGCAACTGTTGAAACTGCGTGTTCTGAGCTTGGAGATCTTTGACTGTCTGTTCGAGATCCATCTTACTGAAATAAACAGTAGAGAGATGAGGAAACTCATTGCAAAAGACCTGTTTAGGTTATGATGAATGATATGTGCATATGCAATGTTTTCATGGATTTTAAAGATTCAAGTTCGTTTTAGACAAAAAGGAAACACACGTTATATTAATAAGATAAAGTTTGAGTACATCAATGCCCCTTGGGCAAAACAATACAAAAATCTAAGATAAAAAAGTAGTGCACATCCTCTTTGGTGCTATGTAGGCATTTAGAGTCTGCTCCTCATGAAGTAGCCTAGTGAGTTCCAAAACCTTCTTCTCGCTTGCGTAGAATTGGGCTTAGAAAGCATCTCGCTCTCATTTGAGTTGTATCCAATCCATTTGTAGGTCTTAAAGAGATGTGGGCATGTCAGGATGTAGGATAGTGTATGGAACATCTCCCTCCTTAACAGGCTCAATAATTACCGGAAGAATGGAAGGATAAGGCATCATAAGACTTTGAGCGCGGGTTCGTACCCATTTGAGGTAAGGCTCAGGAGGGATGGAATTCTTGTGCCCCAAAGTCTTGCTATCCACCTTGTTTATCATCCTCCAAGCTCAGATGAATCTCTGATGAAGACCTTGATTATTGTTGTCGTAGTCGAATACCAAACCTTGAATCAGCATCTCGTGCGGACCATCCCTTCGGGCGTAACCAAATTGTCTTAAAGCTAAGCATGGGTTGTAGGTGATTCTTTCCCTAATTCCAAGTAGAGGCACATTAGGGAATTCCCCACAACGGTCAATAATGATAACATTCTCTTTGGATTGGGAGCACCAATGAATATCTAATGTTTGAGCGCCATTAACCTTTATGACCACCTGGAACCTTGCTCATTCTTTAACACTGATTGGGGAATATGAGAAATAAACCATCTTTCTAGGAGAGGAGTGCAACACATAAAGACACCTCTTTTCCTCATTGTGCGAGTGTGAAAAGAGTGTAGGATATCCCCTAGAAATGTATGCACCGGATTGCATGACATGAAGATTTTGATGGCGCTCATGTCTATGAGTTGGTCAGGATTGGGAAATAAGACCATCCCATAGATAAGAAGAGCCACAATTTCCTAAAAGGCTTGCAAGTCCAAGGAATTCCAACAACTTTGGGCTTTCTCAAACAGGAACTTTGCTAAGAAGCCTTTGACACCACTTCTAGTTTCCCAATGAGTTGTGACATCAGATGAGTGCAAGTGCAGAGCTTGAGCAATCTCTTCTGGCTTTGGGTCTCTTTCCATACCGTTGAAAGGTAGTTCATTGAGAATGGTAATCCTCAAGAGTTGAGAGAATTCTTCCAAAGTAGGCACAAGATGATAGTCGGGAAATGTGAAGCAATGGTGCAAAGGATCAAAGAACTGGAAGAGCACCTTCATCATATTCTCATCTGTGTTAGAGGTGACCAAGTTGAGTAGACGACCATGTCTCTCAGTGAATGGAGATTTCTCATGGATCCTTGAAACTAGCTCCTTAAGTTGTGGAGGAATTCTTACAAGGTTGACTTGGATAGTTTTCCTGCGAAGCGAATCCATATCCTACAAAACAAGAACAAAGATGAATCTCCAAAATCCTTGAAATGGTTAGTAGATGTATATGATGTTCATGATGTCCATGATGTTATGTACAAGTATGTATATACAAGCAAAACAAACAAGTTCTTAGTTTAGGATTGCATGGGGTTTTATAGGTAAGTACCCTCTTGAAGTTTAGTTGACTTAAACCTGTCCTAATAATAGTAACCGGGTTCTAAGGAGCTCAATATCACCCGATTGTTTCCTTGGTCATTATTTCAACTCAAACCTCTTTAATGGCGACCGAAATATCCCAAGAAACCAACCCTCAATGAGTGTAGTATCGAGTATCTACCAACTTCAGACTGCACCAAAGCTGGTCATCTCACTACATCCTAAAGGCCAAGTTGGTCAATTAAAAGGGTTCTAGAAGTTCATTAGTGCTTCATGACATCACTCAATGGCCCCGTATTCTCTTTGATTAACTCAAAGGCTACCGGTACCCACGAATATGTCACACTAACATAGCTATTGCTTAGACAATGTCGGTATAACATTGCTATTTACCTATAATGTATCCCAAATTCGGGTAGAGGATTTCAAACCCAAACAAAGAACCATAATGTAAAGCATACAAGTCAAACAATGTAAGCAAATAAATGTGATCTAGCCCTAAGGTAACCCCACTTTTATAAAATTCCCCAGCAGAGTCGCTAGTTTTGTGATGCGGTGGGAGAACCGACTTGAGGGTTTTGCATTTTATCGCAAATGTCGCAGTTACCAAGAGCCGTCACCGAAGTTTCTTTTATCCAAAAGGAAAGGTGAAAAAGCACAGGAAAGACCTTTGAGATTGTTTCTTGAGTTCGGGGGGTAGATTATGAAAAGGGAAGGTATTAGCACCCTTTTCATCCATGGTTTTCCATGGGCTCTTAGTTACTTGATAGATCACTTGCTTTTTGTTTTGAAATTGTGCTTTGTGTGGTTTTGAAAGTATTTTGCAAAAGAGGCCATTGTTTAGGAAATCTTTGTAATGATTCTCGTTCGTAAGAATGTATACAAAGATGTTTGTCTTTTTTGAAAATGTTTTCATTGTTTGTAAGATGTTTGGAAATATGTGTGTTTGTTTTGAAAATAGCAAGGATAGTTGTTTTGAAAGGGAGCAAGTAACTAGAACTAATCTACCTACTCAAATTTATTTCTTGTTCATTTTCTTTTCCTTTGATATTGTTGTCTTACCATTGATTTGGTAAGCAACCCTATCTTTGGATGTAAACGGGACGGGCGTGGGTCATCGTATAACCATGATTAGCAATGTTGCAAAGTATCTTAGCATTTTTTGAGGGACTAAGATCATTTTGTAAGGCAACTTTGAATAGCGTCATCGAGGGACTTATGATCTTATATTTGTTTATTTTTCTAAGATACTTTACATGCATAAGATGGCCATTTTTGTATAAGGCAACCAAGTGGAATAACCCTAAGGATGCTTGTGCGCAAGTGTGTTATTTTCATGTTTGATTTTGTCTTGGATTTAGGGTTTTCTATTTGATTTGTTTTTGTCTTGTCATACAAACCCTAATTACTAGCATGGTATATAAAAGCAGTAAATTGCATAATTTAAAGATTAATACGCTATTACAACATTTTAGGGGGGGGGGGGGGGGGGTATACAAATTATGAATGGGGATTTGCAATAATGTAAACCTAATTTAATCTATTACAACCAAATCGAATTTGTACAAGTATTTGAATAAACAATATACAATATAATTTAAATATGCAATGTTATGTATATGCAAGAAAAAGAAATTTGCTTTGTTTTTCATATGCAAAAGAGTTTTGAATTAAACCTAATAATATTAAAAAGGAAATTATTTCTTGAAAAAAAGTGGTTAACCCTAATTTCTAATTTAAAAAGAAAATAAAGTTTTTTAAGTATTATTTTTTGTGTATTTTTTGTCTTAAAATAATAAATAATATTTATGAAAATATTTAATCTTTTTATATGTCAAAATAAATATTTGCAAATATCAAGAAAAAGGAATAAAAATATATCTAAGTCTATTTTATTTTTACAAGTTTATTTAAGAAAAATAGTTAGTATATAATAAAATAAAAATATATTTTTTATGTGAAAATAAAATAAAAATAAATCAAAAATGCATATTTATCATATTTTATATGTTTTATGATTTTTTATGTTAAAGAAAATATTTAATAAAATAAAAATGAAAATAAAAAACTAATAAATAAAAAGATTGGGCCAGGGGTGCTATAAGAGAAAGGAAGATAAGTGTTAGAAAAAATGAGAGGCCCAAAGGAACCAAGCCCACGCTGCCAAAAATGCCAAAAATGAAGCTGAAAAATGAGAAAAAATGCAAAAGGTAGCGCCAAGGTTAGAACCCATGACCTATGCATTTTCAACGCGCTACCTTGCCACTGGGGTGGCTGTACATCCGTTAGTTTAAATGAAACAAGAAAAACATAACACATAATGTCTCCTTGCCCTGTACTTCATCTTCTTCCTCAAGCTAGCCAAAACCTCTGTATCTTTCTCATTTCTCCATAAAAATGGAAACTTCCAACATAAAAATGATAGTACTTTTCCCACGATTTCAACCATGTAACTCATGTAAACTAACAGTCAATGATCAACATTAATTTCAAAGGCCCTAATTTTTACAGAAATTTGAACTCTAAAATTCTTTATACACAATGAATATAAATGAAATCTATGAACATGATTGGTTTTAGCACAAGGATATCTATATTTTATCTTCACAAATCGTGACCAATGGATGCCTGTATGAAGACATAGAGATTGGAGTTCTTACCTCTTTTAGCTGAGATCTTGAATGGAGTTTGAGTGAGATTTATGAAGGCCTGAAGATTCCTTTAGCTTGCCTGGACCTCCCTGAGTATGTTCCAATCCTTGCCTTGCTTTGAAAGTGCCTGAATCTCTCTATCCAAGTCAACCTGCAAGCTTGAAATACAAAAATGGCAGATGGAGAAGGAGGAGTTATAGTGAAGGGGTGATGGTCTGGAACACTTAGATATGAGGTAGGTTAAGTGTTTGAGTGACTAGAACTTGAAACGCACGAGTAAATTTCTGGATTGCAATGCTTGGTCTCAAACTGCCAGTTTTGACATGTTTTTGGGGATAGGGAGTTTTAGAGAGTTTCTGGCCTTGAGCCATCTTCCTTTATTGTAATGTGTTTGTGTATAAGTATAAGGAAGGTTTCTAATCCACTCCACAATATATTTCTGAGTTATAGGCTTTTTGCACTTTTACTTGCTTTTGAAGCAAAATGAGGAGACAAGTCTCTACATGCTTGTACAGGCCTGCTTGGAGTATGTAAAAGTCCTAGACAACTTACTTTTGGTTTATAGGACTTGTCTGTGCAAAGAAAACAGGTCCACTGCTCAAGAAGTGAAAAGTTGCAAAAGTCATGCTTTTCTAAAATGGCAATGGCAACTTTGTGCAATTTATGGAATTAAAGCTTGGACAAAGATTCTTGTGCTTGGATAAAGGCTTTATCATATGTGTAAGCATTAAATTATGAAGTGAGAAACAAGTTTCAGACCTGTAAAGTAAGGATTAGGCAGCATAGGTTCAAATTTGAATTTTGTTTTTCATGGAATGGCTTGAAATCAAAGTGAGAAATTTCCAACTTCCTCTCTTCGATTCTCCATACTCAAGAATGATCTTAAGGAGTTCTTGGACATTTTGAAAATCTTGAAATGTTCTCTATAACTCATCTTTGAAATGCGTTTCAAGATTCCTCTTGGAACTAGGTGAAAAATTGCCATGAAGTTAGGTCAAAAACCTACCTCAATTAGGGCAAAATCTCACTAAGTTATTTTAGTTCATGGGCATGTATTCACAAAATTATATCTTGAGATCCAAGCATATTTATGGAAAAATGTGTGAAGAAAATTTGTAGATTTCATCGAGATCTACAACTTTCATGTTGAGAACTTTCTTTGAATCATCTTGTATCATAGTGAAAAATTGGCTTAAAGTTGAGAAAAAATAAGAAATTTTCTATACTTAGAAAAATTTCTAAGTTAAGAAAATTTCAAATTTCAAAACCAAATCTTCAATCTTTTATTTCTTGATGAAAAAGTTTCACATTTTGACATGATTTGATGAATTGTGATCCTTGGCATTTGATTTTGATCAAAAAGTCAAAGTTTGACTTTTCAGTATACAGTTGATTTTTGATCAGTTGACTGCAAATTTCATTTGTCAATCTAATGAAATTGCAATATTCTGAACCATGTTATTAGGTCAATATGGTACAATTGAAACCTTTGAATAATTCTTCAAATAAATTGTTCATTTGCTAGGTCAAAAATCAGAAATTGCCATTTCTTAGTCAAAACCCTAATTTTGACCATTTTTCCCTTTTGATGATTTGATCAAATTTCTTGAGGAATTGTGATCCAAACTTGATCAAATGATACATATGAGTCTAAAATGCTGATGTGGATAAAAAGTTATAAAGTTTGACTATAATTTGGCTATGGTTGACTTATTCCCTAATACAACTGATTTTTAGGTCAACTGTCCAATTGACTGATCAAAAATGTGATTCAAGGCTTGAAACATGTCATGAGTAATCTTAGGGGTCCATAATGATGTTTGAAAGTCATATGAAGCATTGATAGTCCAAAAATCCTTGTACAGTCTCAAACCCTAATTTTGGGTGATCAGTGCATGATGAGATGTCTTGAGCTGGTCAAACCTAATCCAGTCTTGAGTCAAAGAGATCTTGTGAGAAAAATCTTGATAAATGAGAGGGAAAATTTTGGGGTACAACAGGTCCCAACTCTTCTATTTCCTTTATATCTTCAAGCGTCTCATCACTTTGCTTCTTGGGTGAAAGTTGATTAGATTGATTGGTGTCGTCCGAGCTTGATAGTCGATACTGAAGTATGGTCGCAAGATGATCTAATGAGACATAGTGGTACGCTTTATATCCCTAATTTTTTCCTGGACCACCCTTTCGGGTTTTCAGTCCACTGGGATACCCTTTTTTGCCCAGGCCGCCCTTTCGGGTTTTCGACATCCCGGGTGTACATATTTTTTTTCATTTTCATCCCTTACTTTTGCCCGAACCCTTTTGGTTCACTGGGAAGCCCTTATTTTTTCCTAGGCCGGTCAACCTAGCGGGTCTTCGATTAGGCGTAGTATCTTTTCACTATGTCTGCATTGACAGGGCGAGGAAGGTCGTCACCATCGATGGCGGTTAGAATCATAGCTCCTCCCGAGAAAATGTTCTTAACCACAAATGGACCTTCGTACGTGGGGGTCCATTTTCCCATGGGATCACCTTGTGGAAGTATGATGCGTTTGATCACTAGATCCTTGACTTGATATTCTTGGCGTCTGACTTTCTTGTTAAAAGCCTTGATCATTTGATTTTGATACGTCTGACCATGACAAATAGCAGTAAGTCTCTTTTCATCAATTAGATTTAACTGATCCAGTCGGATTCGGATCCAGTCGTCTTCGTTCAAACCCGCATCCTTCATGATCCTGAGAGAAGGTATTTGGACTTCGATGGGTAGGACTGCTTTCATGCCATACACCAGAGAGTAGGGTGTTGCTCCTGTCGATGTCCGGGATGAGGTACGGTATCCATGAAGAGCAAATGGAAACATCTCATGCTAGTCTTTATATGTCACCGTCATCTTCTGTACAATCTTCTTGATGTTCTTGTTAGCTGCTTCAACAACGCCATTCATCTTCGGTCGGTAGGGAGAAGAATTATAATGCTGTATCTTGAATTATTTACAGAGCTCGGTGATCACTCTATTGTTGATATTAGTACCATTGTCAGTAATAATTCTCTCTGGCACACCATATCGACAAATCAGATTATATCGGATGAACCGCGCCACATTCTTCTTGGTTACTGTAGCAAAAAAGGCTTCCTCAACCCACTTCGTGAAGTAATCAATGGGTACTAGGATGAAGTGATGTATGTTGGAAGCGGTGGGCCTGATTTCTCCAATCATATCGATGCCCCACATTGCAAAGGGCCACAGAGATGTCAAGACATTTAAGGGGACCAGAGGCACATGCACCTTATCAGCGTAGATTTGGCACTTATGACAAGTTAGAGAGTGCTGATAACAATCAGCATCCATAGTGGACCAGTAGTATCATGCCCGTAGGATCTTCTTTGCCATGGTATGTCCACTAGAAAGGGTTCCGAAGGTGCCTTCATGTAGATCTGTCATGATCCTCTCTGCTTTGCTCTTCTCTACACACCGTAGTAGTGTGAAGTCATGGTTGCGTTTATAGAGGATTCCATTACTGAGGAAGAACTTTGCAGCGAACCTTCTCAGAATTTTTTTATCATTGACAGATGCCCCTTCGGGATACTCTTGAGCCTCGAGATACCATTTCACCTCATGAAACCAAGGTTTGTCTTCCACTTCTCCGGTATCGATTTCATAGCAGTGTGCTGGCTCGTCCAGCCTCTCAATGGTGATATGTGGAGCTTCATTGTTGCACCCCAAAATTTACCCTCTTGATTTAGGATTATGTTTCATCATGAATATCATATTGCATTGCATTCATACATTGTGATGGGATCAAAGTACTTTGGTTATAAAGTCTTCCTCAAGCTTTGAAGGTTGATTGCATTGACAAGTTGCTCAAGAAGAATCTTTTCATCTAAACCTCTGGATCTTTCAAGCTCAAGTTATTGCATATCTCAAGATGTTTTATCAATCTCTTTGGGTCATCAGAGGATTGAAGTTTGTGTTTGATTATAAGAAGAATCACTCTTTTGATTCACAAGTCAAATTAGGGTTTTGCTTGATCAAGGCTATTGATGCATGAGCAAGTCTTGATTTGGGAGCTACAACATCTCATTGGTATTTGGAAAGTCTTTGTACAAGAAATTGGCCAAGATGCCCAAAGGATTTGAAGTTTTGAAGATGATTCATCAGTCTCCTAAGGTGTTAACCAAAACTAGGGTTTGGGATTTTATCAAGATATCTTGAGAATTTTAAAGTGAAACTTTTTACATGGACTCTATATGTTTAGAAGATCATATGTTTGAAGTTTTGATCATCAATTTTGAAGGGAAGTGGATCAATTGATTCAAAGGGGCAAAATGGTCATTTTGGTCAAAATCAATCAAAGTCAAGGTTGACCAAGGGAAATTTTTGGTCAACCATCAATTCAAGGGTGCACTTTTCATATTTCAATTCCATTTTGATCATTGGATCCAAGAGATTGAGGTTTGGGTTGAAACTTATTCATGAAGAAACCCTAAAAGTTTCTAATTTTGGAAAATGAGGACTTAATTTCAAAAATTCATATTTTATTCACCTTTGATAAAAAAATGCAAATGAAGTATGCTTGGAAAGATAAGAGGATGATCTTTCATCTCCTTTTGTTTTCATGTCCAAATTGGCAAAGAGTCAAGAGTTGTCAAGCTTGGAAGTCACAAAATTATAGGTCATTTTCCAAATTTAGTGAATTTCATGTCCAATTTTGAGGACCTTAATGGATTCAATTGAAAACACTCAAAATAATGGATTATAGATCTTTTCAATACCTTTCCAAATTGTACTCATTTGTGTCCAAATTCAAAAATATGAGCAAGTTATGGACTTTGAAATTTTGAGGCATTTTATTGAATTTTGACAAATTTGCAAAATGGCCATTTCATGCAAACTCAAGTTTTAGCCATTCCTTTTTCTTCTAATCAAGCCCATGAGAAATTTGTGACATGCTGAGGCCCATCACACTCACCATTTCGTGCCACATTTGGTTTTGCACTTGTTGGATTGAAAAAAATCACAAACTTGCCAAATTTGCAAAAACACTAGCATGAGCTCATCATAAGGAATCAAGGGACAAGATTTGGTGGATCAAAATCTGAGTAAGAAAGGCCTCAAAGGCAATTGAAATAAGGAAAACCGCACGAGGCATTGGCATGCTCAGAATTTCACTTTTCAACATAGCAAAATTTCCAATTGGGCAATGCACTCATTTTGAAGACCATTTCTCTTAAAATACCTATTCTACATGTCATATATAATGAGAAGCAAGCACTGAAGGCGAGGGAGAGAGCTCATAAATTCCAAATTCCAGATCTGAATTCAAAATTTCCATAGCTGCATCTTTTTTCGAATCTCAAGTTTCAGTTGTGCATTTGGAGTTCTTCTTCTTGCTTCTTCATCCTCAAGTGCTAAGGAAGCTAAAGCAAGCTTTGAATCGCATCTGGAGCAAGAGAATTGAGATTTCAATTTTTGAATTGAGGTAGGATCATTCAACTTCGATTTTTGAAATGTAGCCATTTATTGTTGAAATTAAGCATGAATATCTGTTTGTGGATGTTATATGAATGATTCTGAAGCAATATGAGGTTTCATTTGGTATATAATGCGTGTTTGAAATCTCTGCAACTTTGGGTTTTCAGTGAGTTTTTGAAAATTTCATGCTAAGATTTCTAGATCCATGGCTGTCTATTTGATGTGATTTGAATTGTGTTTAATTCCTTGCCATGTTAACTTTAATTTGCACTTGATTTGATGAAAAATGGTTGAGAAACAAGTTTGTTTGGAAGGACTGAAGTTAGGGTGCAAGCTGATAGGCGCGCACGTTTTCTAGTTTGGCTGGAGGTTAGGGATGATGGGGTGTCATCATCTGAACGGTCCATTTGAATTTTTGAATATTTAGTTTATATTTTGTTTTCAATTGATTTTATGATTTTAGTTACTTGATCAAAAAAATTTGAAAATTTTTGAAAATATTATCACAAGTCCAAAATAATTTCTACTATCTGGTGTAATTTTATTGGAATTTTAAAAATGTTTTGATTGGTTTAAAAATTAATGAATTTAAATAATTGTGTCTTTAGAGATTATTTTTGTTTTAATATTTATTTGACCTAAAAAATTCCACAAAAAATGTTTTGAACTTATAAAATAATGTAGAAATGATTCTGATTTTGGTTTAGCATTTTTTCTATTTTTGATTAGAAATTTAATTTGAGAAGTATATTTTGAATATTTGTTTCATAATTTTTGTTTTAATTCTTCCCTTAATACAAAAATTCTCAAAAAAAAATCATATAAGCTTTTTTTCAATCATAGACTCTGAATATAATTTTATTTTGACCTTTTCATGAATTTTGGCTAGGGTTTGCATTTTTTCCTTTAAATAATAGTTTAATTGTCAATTGTATGTTTGATTTTTTTTTAAAATACTTCCTTTAATTGAAAAATTCCAAAAAAAATCAGGGATGTGTGTTTTTAATTCTAATATTTGAATATAATTTTGGTTGGATATTTTTATGATATTTTATTAGAGTTTTATATTGATATGTGAATTTTTGTTTAACTGATTAATTGTTTGAATTTGATTTTTATTTTTGACTTTTCCTTAATTCAAAAAATATGGAAAAATATGTATTCTGACATTTAGGGTTTCCTTGTGTTTTTCATGACCTTGGTTTGAATTGTTTGAATTTTTATCTTATCTAATCAATTTTTAAGATTAAAAGTCAAAAATTAGGGTTTTGTTGCTTATTGTGCAAGTTTCTTTTTCAAAACCATTATGCCCTGGATTTTCAATGGAACTTAGGTCTTGATTATGGATCATGAATGCATTGAGGATCTGAAAACCATTTTTATTGAATTATTTGACTTGGTTTGATATTTTTCCATGAATTATTTTGAAAACTTGTCTAATTTTGTTAGTTTGGCCAACTAGTTTTGAACTTTGGGCCTCATTTGACCCCCTCCTCAACCAAATTGTGCATATCCCTGTTTCCTTCTGTCTATCATGAATAATGTTTAATAGTTGCTATCATGTTTTCTCATTTCATCATGGTTTCATCATCCATCCCTTATGTGAATCATCATTCTATTTATGGGAATACTAACTTGGTTGTTGAATGTGCGATGTACTTTGAGGAAAGTTTCCATTTTTGGCTTGAGGCTACTGTGTTTCACTTTATTTGTGGAACACAATTTATTATATTGGCACTACTCTTGTGCTTGGCATTTTTGATAGTTTATGCAGGATTTATGTATATGTGATTATGAATGCTATACATTTCCCGTGAGATCTGTTCATATATGATAATCTCATTACTTAAATCCTGATGGTGTAATTACTGACTTGATTTGTCTGTTGATCCAGCTTGCTTGAAGTTCTCTGGGTTTCTTTTATTCTTGTTCAGTTGCTACGGATAGTTATCCGTTTTGTATTACACTACTTCCTTTCTTCTATTTTCATTTTGTATAGTTCAATTTTGCATGATGGGACCTCTGTTGCTGATATATGTCAGGAGGCCCTCTGGTTTTTTTGTCTGATACATGTGTTGTGTTTATTTCTTTAACTTTTGATCGATGAGTCACTCAATTTATAAATTGAGATCACGACTTATCTCTCATTGCATGTTCCCTATAGGATGTTTATTATTTTTCTTCTTTAATTGTTGATCGATGAGTCACTAAATTTAGAAATTGAGATCACGACTTCGCTCTCATTGCATGTTCCCTATAGGATATTTATTGTTTTTCTTCTTTAATTGTTGATCGATGAGTCACTCAATTTAGAAATTGAGATCACGACTTCGCTCTCATGGCATGTTCCCTATAGGATAGTTTTGTTAAGCTTCCTTTGACTTGTTGACTAAGATAGGAATCCATGTATGCTAGCATAAGACAGGAATTTCCTTTATCCTCAACTTTAGGACCAATCATTGTATGATAACACTAGGGATAGTGCTAGGCTAGTTTCCCTTAGTTATTTTTTTTCTTCTTTTGCATTTTGCATCTTAAAACAAAATTTTTTTTCTTGGCAAATTATAAAGCACCTCTAATAAACTCAAACCCTTTTTCAAGGTAAAAGATACAAATCAATCTTATTTGTTTGAGCGCCTCTTGGCTTTGTTTGTTATCCTTTTAGACGATGTTTCTCCATCACATATTTGTCTGAAGCCGATGTTTCGCCATCGCACATGTTTGTTATCCTACTTTGATTCTCAATATCATTTTTAGGTGTGATGTTTTGCCATCTTTGCCATGATATCTTGTGATCTTTTAGACGATGTTTCGCCATCCCATATTTGTCTGAAGCCGATGTTTCGCTGTCGCACATGTTTGTTATCCTACTTTGGTTCTTAATATCATTGTTAGGTGTGATGTTTTGCCATCCGTTTTATTGATGTTTTTCAATCTTTGTCATGATACTTTGTTATCCTTTTAGCCGATGTTTCACCATTATACACTTGTTTGAAGCTGATGTTTCGCCATTGGACAAGTTTGTTATCCTACTTTGATTCTTAATATCATTGTTAGGTGTGATGTTTAGTCATCCGTTTTATTGATGTTTTTCCATCTTTGCCATGATACTTTGTTATCCTTTTAGCCGATGTTTCGCCATCGTACACTGGTTTGAAGCTGATGTTTCGCCATCGCACATGTTTGTTATCATGCTTTGACTCTCAATGTCATTGTTAGGTGTGTTGTTTTATCATTTGATGTTTCGCCATCTGTGACATGTTACTATGTTATTATTTAGTCAATGTTTGACCATCTCATTTGTTTGTTGTTTCATTTGATGTTTTGCCATCTTGACTGTTTTTGTTGTCTTAACTAAAAAACACAAACCAACCAAAATACATAAGCCGAACTACGACTGCTCTGATTCCTTAAAAGGGATACGTAGGCAAAGGGGTAGGGCCCAATCGAGCACAACTTTTATTTTCCCTACATTGTTTTATTTTTTTTTCTTTCGCATGCATTCCCTTTTCAGTTTTAAGCCATGGACATAGGTTTTGACCACACCCATTAGATTAGACAATAAGATTGGATACCATAGAGTACTACGGGCGCGTGGGCTGCTAATACCTTCCCCTCGCGTAACAGATTCCCTTACCTGATCTCTTGGTCGAAAGACCGTGATTTCTCCCTTTTCAGGTTTTCTCGATGTTTACCTTTCCCTCTCAACGGGATAAAAGACGTTCGGTGGCGACTTCATTGATGTTTCATTACATCCAGATGACAGGTTCCGCCTGGGTGGTTTTCAGCTGGCGACTTCACTGGGGATAGATTGACCTCTTACTGGTCCATCCTGGAGTCGATCCTAGCTCTTGTTTTTTTTCTTTTGGGTGTTTATTTTACCGCTTTGCATATTTATCTCTTTGCATTGCATCCTATGTGCGCTTTACTTTCTACATACTGGATTTGGCTGGATTGTTTGGATTCTGGTTTTCTTGGTGGGTGGGTTGTTCCATGAGGTAAAAGGCCTCATACCCAAGCTATGAGTGAATTCCATAGGAACTAGGAATATAGTGGCCATGGAAGCTGTGAGGCGGATGCTTTGTAGACTTGACCATGAGACCCATGACTTCAGAGGTAGTTCGGATAGGTGTTATCGTATGATGATACCGACATTCGAGCTCCTGTACTCCGATTTGGCTTGTAACCTTACCTTGACCTAGACTACACCCGTGAGAGGGGCGGGAAAACTTTTCTTACAGGTACATGTACTATTGGTGACTTTGTGTTGCGACGGTGACTCAGTTCCCATGATAGTGTTGAAGCTTTGGGATTTTTCTTTTGATCTTGAGTGGTGCTGTTCTGTAATGGTCCAACCATTGTCCAGTGTGAAACTTTGATCCTGTCATGTTGCATCATAGCATATTTATTTCTAAAAAAAATGATGTATAAAAAATAACTAGCATGTGCATGTCATGTTCCAGGGACATTCAAGAGTCTTCTTTCCATCAGAAATGGCTGGCCTCCCGTCAGATGAGTTTGATTCAGTTCGTGTTAAAGAGCCCACCAGGCATACATTTGCTTATCAGATTCCTACTATTGATGTTTCCGAATTGAAGAGGTTGAGTTCTTATTTGAAGGGTGATGTCCTGAATAATTTCAACAAAAATTATGGCAATTTGTTACTAATCCTTAACACTCCAATTGACCCAATGGCTTTGATCACCCTCTTCCAGTTCTATGACAAGGAATTACGGTGTTTTACTTTTCAAGATTATCAACTGGTTCCCACACTAGAAGAGTACGCGTACCTACTTAATATCAAGTTGTCCGATGAAGTTCCTTTTGTCCAAGTGCCGGGGAAGCCGAAATTCGAAGTTATTGCTGAAATTCTTCATTTGAGTTGGAAAGAGGTGAAAGACAATTGGAAATCAAGTGAGGATACTACAGGGTTTTATTTGGATTTCTTAGTGAAGAAGGCTGAAGACTGGGCAAAGAAAGGGAATTGGAGTGACTTCAGCTCTCTGTTCGCTCTCATGATATACGGGATCATCCACTTCCCTCGCAAGAGAAATTTTATGGATTTGACGGCTATTTGTGTTTTTAGAAATAAGAACCCGGTACCGAAACTCTTGGCAGATGCTCTTTACACCATTCATTTCAGGCATGGAAAAGGAGGTAATGTAAGTTTATGTCATTCAATGTTGTATCAATGGTTTAAGTTGCACCTATCGGTAAGTGGCCCTTTCGTGGATACCAGACATTTTCTCCAATGGTCATCAAGACTTGTCAACCTTACTTCATTTGATATCCGGTGGAATTATGACATGGGGGAGGTACGAATTATTGTCGCTAGCTGCAGAGATTTCCATAATGTTCCCCTCAAAGGAACTAAGGGGTGTATCAACTATAATCCTGTGCTTTCTTATCGTCAATTGGGATATGCAATGGATGGACCTCCAAAGGTTGAGGAGGTGTCTGAGTCGGTGTATTTTGTTAGAGGAAGTGATCCTGTGATGTTGAAAAGAGTGACAAGTGATTGGAAGAGAATTCACAGGAAGGATAAAACTACTTTGGGAAAGAAGGTTCCTATTGCTAGGGTTCCTTATTTGGATTGGATTAGAGCCAGGGTTAAGATTTTACGGTTACCATTTGCAAGGTCAGATCCTATGTGTGAGCAACCTCCTACTGTTCTGAGTAACACGGTGCCTACCGAGGTGTTCACCCAGGTTCATGTTGAGAACATTCAACTTCGTGCAAAAGACTGCGAGGCAGGAATGAAACTTTATTGGGTAGATCAAGAAAGGGATGGCTTAGCTCTCAAACTCAAAGAAGCTCAAGGGGAAACTTCTGATGCAACCAATTTTAGGAAGAGATCTCATGCTGAAATGGAGGAAGAGTTGAGTTAAACCCAGCAAGAGTACCGAAAGCTTCAGGTATCTGAGAATATCTACAGGAAGGAGGTTCAAAGATTGGAGAAACAACTCAAATACAAAGATTCTCAGCTTAAGAAGGAAATAGCCCAGAAGCGTGTCGCAGAGGATCGATTTTAAGAAAGTAAAGAAGTCGCATCGCAACTTTTGAAGGAGAAATCTAGGCTTGAAGAGTATTATCAACACCTTGAAGCGTGTCTTGTTCCGGAGATTTAGTTTTTGTTACTTACTTTTGGTGTATTTGGTCACCCCCAGGATTGTTGGAAGGGACCATTTGTTTGTTTTTATTATTCAGTTTTTGTTAAGTTTACTTTGAAACCTGTATTTTGTTGTTTATCGCTACACTCTTAAAATGTTCGAAGTCACTTGAACATCGTTTCTTTTGTTTATAAATAATTGAAGTGTTTGTCTTATTTTCCTTTTTCTCTTTGAACGTATGTTTGATCTTTGGTTCCACGCCATGATTGATGAATAAAAGTACTCTTGAATACCGGGAAATGACAAACATATCATGCACATCATGCATTTCATAACATTACAGGTTATCTCAAGACGATATTCTTATTCTTCTCCTTTTCCTATTCAGAATTCAAGACGACTACTCATTGATATTCCACCAGAAACAATTTGCCAAGACAAATGGAACAAGTTTAAGCTGAACTCGCTGAAATGAGGGCCCAGATGGCCACTCAGATGACCCAGTTCATGGAGGTCATCACCAATGTGAATCGACGACAGGAGGAACTGGATGCCATTGTCAACAACCAGCTCCACTATCCAGGGGATGGTGGAAATCAAGGGCTCTATCAGGACATTTCTGTAGGATTGGGGGATGTGCAAGATCAGCTTGTTGGAAATTTATGCCCGAAAACCCTTTTGTGCGCAACATAGGGCAATTTCCGCCATCTCCGGGACCTCGTCTTGTAGGGAACATAAGAGATAATCAGGGCGGTGTAAAGAACTATCAGGACCGGGATTATGACTTTGACCAGGATGAAGATCAGTTTTCTGTTCGGCGTTCAGAGCCAGAAGTTCAGGTTGAGGATAGGAAGTATCGGTTGTTGGAAGAACGTTTGAAGGTTGTGGAAGGGCAAGGAGTCCTTGGTATGGATGCTAATGATCTCAGGTTGGTGTCTGGGGTGAAAGTTCCTCCAAAGTTCAAGCCTCCAGTATTTGAAAAGTACAACGGAACGTCATGTCCTGTTACTCATGCAACTTCTTATTTCCGAAAGATGTCGGTACATACTGAGGATCAGGGGATTTTGATTCACTTTTTCCAGGATAGCCTATCTGGGGCATCCCTGGAGTGGTACATGTAGTTGAAGAAAACCCATATTCGTTGCTGGAATGATCTTGCTCGGGCTTTTGTCAAACATTATCAGTACAATGTGGATATGGCACCTAATCGCACTCAATTACAGAATTTGTCATAGGGACCAAGAGAATCTTTCAAGGAATACGCTCAGAAGTGACGTGAGTTAGCTGCAAGGGTTCAACCTCCACTCATGGAGAGAGAACTCATTGATATGTTTATGAGTATCCTGCAGGGTCCATTCTATGAGCACATGATAAGAAGTACTTCGACAGGATTTGCAGACTTGGTTATGGCTGGAGAAAGGATTGAGATAGGTTTGAAATTGGGGAAAATTCAGATTGGAGGTTCTAGTGGCTCATTAGGGGGTAGTAAGAAACCATTCAACACTTACCCTAAGAAAAGGGAAGGCGACGCAAGCGCGGTTTACTCTCATAGAGGAAGAAGAGAGGATCGTCAGCACCAACAAATCAATGCTGTTTCTATTCCTATTAATGTTCCTTCGCAGTAAAGACCGAATACAGTGCCTCAACAACAAAGACATCAAGATGCTCCTCGTCAGTATAATAATCAACAGCAGAGATAGCCCAGAAAATTCGATCCCTTGCCGGTGTCTCTTACTGAAGCACTCCACCATTTTCTTGATTTGAAGTTAATCGGTTTGAGAAATATGCCACCACCACCCGCAAGACTTCCTCCTAACTATGATGCTAACGCAAGATGTGAATTCCATTCACGAGGAGTTGGTCATTCTACTGACAATTGCTTTGCGTTGAAGTACAAATTACAAGACTTGTTGGATGCTAAGGCAATTGAGTTTACTCTAGTGACTGTCCCGAATGTTACTCAGAACCCAATGCCTAGACATGGAGGGGGTGTTGTTAATGTGATTGATGATAATGGCGAAATGTTGAATTTAATCATGAATGTGGAACAAGTGACTACTCTGTTGTGCTATGTTAAGAGGTATTTGCTTGACAATTCTATTACCCCGGGTTTTTCTTCAGAGTGTGCCAAGTGTAGAGAGCAACCAAAGGGCTGTGATGATTTAAAAGCTGGTATCCAGTTGATGATAAAAGAGGGTTCTCTACAGTTTTTTTGTAGAAAACCGAGCTACCATAAGGTTACCGAAGAAGATGTTGTTGTGGTATCTATTCCTTACACCCCTGTGTGAATTCCTACCCCATCTAGGGCACCTCCTTTGATGATTACAGTACCTGGTCCCATGCCGTATATTAGTGAGAAGGCCATCCCATGGCATTATGGTGCTGATGTTTATTACCATGGGGTGAAGCAGGAAGTAAGTACCCGTTCGCCTGAGGAAGAACATGCTGAAGGCGATGAAGAGGAAGTTCATAACTTTTCTGGTGTGGGTCGAATGACTAGAAGCGGGAGAGTATTTGGTCCTTCCAATGTGCAAGATGCGGAAGATGCTTCTGCAAGGGAAAAAGGAAAACAGTAGGCGATGGTTGGTAATCCAAGGGTTACGCCAGCCAACGTGACTCAACCAATTCCGATGCCAGAAGCTTCTTCAGTTCCTGATGAAGTTGAAGAGTTAATGCGGATTATCAGAAAGAGTGATTATAGCATAATTGATCATCTGAGCCATACTCCTTCCAAGATGTCTATCTTGTCTCTGTTGATTTATTCAGAACCTCACAGAAATGCTTTGATGAAGTTGTTAAATAATGCATTCGTGCCACATGAGATAATAGTCAATCAGTTTGAGAATGTTTGTGCTAACATATCTCCCGGGAATGATCTGGGCTTCACAGATTTTGATCTTCCTCCGGAGGGGCCAAACCATAACAAAGCGTTGCATATTTAAATGGAGTGCATGGGCACTACTTTATCCCGGGTTTTGGTGGACACAGGGTCATCTTTAAATGTATTGCCCAAGTCAGCATTGATGAAAATTGATTATTCTGGACTGGAGCTGCGCCTTAGTAAATTGATGGTGAAGGCGTTTGATGGGTCTCGAAGGTCAGTGTTTGGGGAGGTGGAGTTACCAATCAAGGTTGGTCCTCGTACCTTCACGGCTACATTTTTTGTGATGGATATACAACCAGCGTATTGTTGTTTATTGGGGCGGTCGTGGATTCATAGAGCAGGGGCAGTCACTTCTACTCTTCATCAAAAACTCAAGTATCCTGCAGAGGGAAAGGTGATAACTGTGTGCGGCGAGGAAGAGTACATTGTGAGTCATTTGACATCATTCCGTTATGTTGAAGTTGAAGGCGAGATACATGAGACTTCGTTTAAGGCGTTTGAGACAGTTCATGCTGTCAATTTTCCTCCTCCAAAGCAGAAAAGGAAACCTGAAACTGTTATGTCTTCTCTCAAGGATGCGAGAGATGTGGTGGAAAATGGTAACCCTGAAGGTTGGGGTCAAGTGATGGACGTTACCCCAAAATTTGTTAAATTTGGTCTTGGTTTCAGCCCAGGTCAGCAGAGTTCAACTCCTAGAGCATCTAGTTTATCTACTCATGTGAAGTTTTCCCGTCCCTGTGCTGCTCAAGAAGGACACGTCAATAAATTTGGCGATGATAGGGTTGATGGCTACAATGTCGAAGATTGGATTTGTCCGAGTATTCCAGGCCAGACACTCAACAATTGGAATTCTGTGGATGTTATCCAAGTTTCAAGCGCTGAGGAGTAATCTTCTTGTTTTCTTTTATTATCATATCATAATTCCTATGCTCTGCCCAAGGCGTGGTGAATCATTTGTGTAGGGACACCATGTTTATTTTCAAAAGTTTATCATGAAATAAAGGACGTTTTTGCATTCAAAATTTTGTTCCTTTTTTTATTTTTTATTTTTGAATGGCAATGTTTCTCTTTTCACACACTGTCACTAAAAAAAGCCAAAATGTCATTCATGCAGATGCACTTCCGCCACCAATTATATTGATAACGACTCTACTATGGCTCATTTTGACTTTGATACTCCTATTTATCAAGCCGAAGAAGAAGCATATGAGGATTGTGATCTTCTTGAGGAATTAGCAAGATTGTTAAAACAAGAGGAGAAGGTTATCCAGTCGAATCAGGATTCGATTGAGGTGGTGAATATTGGTACAGAAGAGGTAAGAAGAGAAGTCAAGATAGGGGCAGATCTCGAGGAAAGTATAAAGGTCAGATTGATTGAGCTACTCCGTGAGTATTCTGATAACTTCGCTTGGTCTTATGAGGATATGCCTGGGTTGGATACAGACATAGTGGTGCATCGACTACCGCTTAAAGAAGGTTGTTCTCCTGTCAAGCAGAAGCTCCGAAGAACTCATCTTGAGATGTCCAAGAAGATCAAGGAGGAGTTCCAGAAGCAGTTGGACGGGAATTTCTTAAAGGTCATCAATTATCCGCCATGGATTTAAAATATTGTGCCTGTGCCTAAGAAGGATGGTAAGGTCAGGATGTCTGTGGATTATATGGATTTAAATAGGGCCAGACCTAAAGATGATTTCCCTCTTCCTCATATTGATGTGTTGGTCGATAATACTGCTCATTCCAAAGTGTTTTAGTTCATGGATGGTTTTTCGGGTTACAATCAAATTAAGATGGCTCCGGAGGATATGGAGAAGACAACGTTCATCACGCCTTGGGGAACTTTTTGTTATAAAGTGATGCCGTTTGGTTTGGAAAATGTCGGGGCAACATATCAGCGCGCCATGGTCACTCTCTTTCATGATTTGATTCACAAAGAGATTAAGGTATATGTGGACGATATGATTGCTAAGTCTGACACGGAAGAGGAACATCTTGTTCATCTGGAAAACTTGTTCGAGAGATTGAGGCAGTTCTTGCTGAGGTTGAATCCGAATAAGTGCACCTTCGGGGTGAGACCCGACAAGCTGTTGGGTTTTATTGTAAGTGAAAAAGGTATCGAGATGGACCCGACCAAGGTAAAAGCGATACTGGAAATGCCCGAACCAAGGACAGAGAAGGAAGTATGCGGTTTCTTGGGAAGGTTAAACTATATTTCTAGATTTATTTCTCATCTCACAGCCACATGTGAACCTTTGTTCAAGTTGTTAAAGAAAAGTCAGACAGTGAAATGGAATGAGGATTGTCAGAAGGCCTTTGACAAAATAAAGGAGTATTTACAGGAACCTTCGATACTCATGCCGCAAGTGGAAGGAAGGCCACTAATCATGTATCTAACTGTGTTGGAGAGCTCAATGGATTGTGTCCTCGGTCAGCACGACGAGACAGGGAAGAAAGAGGCAGGCTATTTATTACTTAAGTAAGAATTTTACGGAATGCGAGTCGAGGTACTCATTGCTGGAAAAGACTTGTTGTGTGCTTTCCTGGGCCGCCAAACGTTTGAGGCAATACATGTTAACTCACACCACCTACTTGATATCCAAAATGGATCCAATCAAGTACATTTTTGAGAAGCCAGCTCTTACAGGCAGGGTAGCCCGTTGGAAGATGATACTCACTGAATATGATATCCAATACACTACTCAAAAAGAAATTAAGGGTAGTGTACTGGCCGACCATCTTGCTCATCAGCCCATGAACGATTATGAACCGATGAAGTTTGATTTTCCAGATGAGGAAATTGTGTATATTCGGGATTGTAATATGCCAGACCCAGACGAAGGACCCGAGCCGGGATCACGTTAGGCGCTTGTTTTTGATGGTGCCTCCAATGCCATGGGCAACAATGTCGGAGCTATTATCACTTCCCCTGAGGGATACCACATTCCTTTCATAGCCCGTATTTGTTTCGATTGGACTAACAACATGGCCGAATATGAGGCTTGCATTTATGGCATTGAAGCGGCGATCGACCCGCGCATCAAATTCTTGAAAATTTACGGGGATTCCAATCTTGTTATCAGCCAGATTAATGGAGATTGGGAGACTCGCCATCAGAACCTAATTCCCTATCGTGAGCATGTTATGAAGCTGGTTTCGTACTTCTAAGAGATCACATTTGAACACATTCCCATAGAAGAAAACAATCTAGCTGATGCACTGGCAACTTTGTCCTCTATGTTCAAAGTTAAGTGGGCTAATGAGGCACCTTCTATTATTATCAGAAGTTTGAGTGAGCCGGCTTTCTGTTTTGAGGCTAGTTTGGAATCAGATGGTAATCCTTGGTTTTATGATATTAAACGATATCTTGAAACACAAGAATACCCTAAAGAGGCATCCGTCACAGATAAGAAGTTCTTAAGATTTTCAACTAAGTTCTTTCTCAGTGGCGGTGTGTTGTATAGAAGGCATCACGACGGTTTACTGCTCAGATGTGTTGACAAGAAAGAAGCAGCTAGAATCATTGAGGAGATACATGAAAGTGATTTCTGGACCCATTCTAACGGGCATACCATGGCTAAAAAGATTTTGCGAGCAGGTTATTATTGGTCCACCATGGAGACTGACTGTTACAATCATGCACGGGTTTGTCACAAATGTCAAGTCTATGCTGATAAGGTGCATGTGCCGCCAGTACCTTTGAATGTATTGACTTCCCCTTGGCCGTTTCCGATGTGGGGAATTGATATGATCGGAAAAATTGAACCAACTACATCCAACGGGTACTGTTTCATTCTTGTTGCCATCGATTATTTTACAAAATTGGTCGAAGCTGCATCTTATGCCAATGTCACCAAGCAGGTGGTAACTCGGTTCATTAAGCACAATATTATCTGTCGCTACAGAGTGCCTGAGAAGATCATTATCGATAATGGGTCTAATTTGAACAACAAAATGATGAAGGAGCTTTGTGAGTCCTTCAAAATCAAGCATCATAACTCTTCCCCATATCAACCAAAGATGAAAAGAGCTGTCGAAGAGGCTAATAAGAATATCAAGAAAATCGTGCAGAAGATGGTGGTAACCTATAAAGATTGGCATGAGATACTGCCTTTCGCTTTGCATGGTTATCGCACCACTGTGGGTACTTCGACAGGGGCAACCCCATTTTCATTGGTTTACCGCATGGAAGCAGTATCTCCGGTAGAAGTCGAGATTCCTTCTCTTAGGATCATGAGGGATGTTGAGATGGATGAAAGTGAATGGGTACAGAATCGGCTGGATCAGTTGGAACTTATTGATGAGAAGAGGTTGACAGTTGTATGCCATGGTCAGGTATATCAGTAAAGGATGAGGAAAGCTTTTGATAAGAGGGTACGGCCTCAGTGTTACAAGCCAGGTGACCTTGTACTAAAAAGGATAATTCTCCCCCAGGGAGATCCCAGGGGAAAGTGGGTTCCGAAATATGAAGGTCCTTTCGTGGTCAGAAAAGTTTTCTCTAGAGGAGCGATGATGCTCACGACAATGGATAGAGAGTACTTCCCTCTCCCTGTGAATGCTGACGTAGTTAAAAAATACTTTGCATAAAAAAAACCCGCTAAACTAAAAACCTGAAAGGGCGGTTTAGGCAAAAAGAGGGTGTCCTGGTTAATCGAAAACCCGAAAGGGAGATTCAGGAAAAAGTTAGGGACTTAAAGCAAATGACTACGCTCAGCACGAGATCATTTGTTTATTTCCTTCGTTCTGTCACCTGGCATAAGCTCGAAGCTAATCCAAAAATGATTTGTCTGAAAGCAGGAATATGAAAGCATGAGAGTCAAAAGAGTCATAGCAGAGTCGGGACTTGATGGATATTCACATTCACATTGCCATTTGTAAACACTTGTTTGTTTTTATTTTGTAATTTTTGCTTCCATTTATAAATGCCTTTTTCACAGGCTGATTTATCAAAATCAATAGAATATCTTCTTTCAAGTATACGTATACGTTTTTTTTCTCCCTTTTTACTATCTTGTTTGCAAAAATGTCCAATATTGTTTTTAAGCATGTGCATATAAACTTCATGGACCTTACACAGAAATGGTAATCTAAGTCATGGTCAGTTGATCGCTTGAAATACGGATAACAAACACAATTTCTACTGTGCAAGGGGCATGTTTGGTACTATGGTTGATGGATTTCTCTTTCACTTTACTGGCGGATGCCTTGTCAATTTGTTTCACAGCTCCATGTTGTTGGTAAAGGTCTTGGGTCAGGGTAATATCAAGATTACGGCAGGTCGGCGAGATCGGCGAACTTAGTTGGAGACATTTCTTACCCATAATGACTTTTATTACGTTTCTTTACCGCACTTTCATGTGTCATCTTGATTGATTATTTTAGCTTTGTCTGCATATAGGATTTTGTTTATAATCAAATGTCAGTCTTGATGCGTTGAATATTTTTGCCTTAAAAAAAATTGCTTCGTTTTACTTAATCCACCCAGTATCACTCTTTAATTTATTTTTAGGGCATTTTGATACCAACTGTGCCATTTCTTTTGCTTAGCCAAGAGTTTGGAGGAAGGATTTTAGCTAAAACCGATGACTGTAATGGTATGCTTTTGAGTAGAACTTCATTAACGATGTACAAGCATTGTTTCAATCCCCAAACACCGGAGATATAAGGGAGTTAGAACCTCGTTAACCCCTCTGAGCTTTCGAAGTAGGAGTTTCTTTTTCAAAAAAAAACCTTTTTTAACCAGGGGTAGGGTAGATGTTCAGTTAATTTTCCCAATCATTCAAATTTCAGAAGGAATGTCCCATAGAAGTATCACCATATTTTATCTTTCGCATCATGAGATCAGGAAAAATGTCTAAACCATGATGTTCATTTCCTCACAAAGCCCTGAGGTCGAGATCAAATTGATACAATAATGGCTATCCCTCGCCGACCAAGGAATGAGGCATTTGTTTTCTTCAAAAGGAAAAAAAAAAGAGAGAGGAGAGAAACAAAAAGTTCAAAGACCTAAAGTCACATTGACTTGTTCGAAGTGGAAAGTATGAATAAGAAAGAAACAAAAAGCCCCGCTAAGTCGAAACTTGAAAACAAGTCTCTTAGGAAAAAGTTAGGGCGTCCCGCTAGACTCCCAAAATTGAAATTCGGAAGAGTTTGTCCAAGCAAAAGTTAGGGAAAAGAAGAGCCTAAAAGGCAAAAAAAAGGAGAGATTATTCAATAAAATTTTCATCGAAAGAAGAGAAACAATAATATCAAAAACAAAAGCAGCAAAAGTTAAGTGACAATCATGTTGGAGAATTTGTCGTGATCACTCAACCATTGTAAATCCTTTTGAAAGATGAATGCTTGTGATAAGTCAGTTGAACTTAGGACAAGAGGATATTATGAAGGGGGTGGGCACCAAATAACTTGAGCCTTGAAAAACTTTTTTCTAAAAAAAAAACCTCGAACCAGGCCACGTTACAACCTCTAAAAGTCCTAACTGAAACAAGGGTTTAACTCGGAAGCATACTACAACAGGATAACTTTTCCTAAACTCCCAAATATGTGTTGCATATCCATGTTGGTATCTTATCACCTGTATCTTGACTCGTTTTTCTAAAAAAAGAGAAGGGGAAGAAAAGTTTTGAAATTTTTTTGCACTCTAGCCAATGGTTCATTCACAACAGAGATGCGACACTTTGTTAAGATTTTCAACTTCAAAGCTTAAATAATCATCGCATCAGGTCTGTCATTCCCAAAATAAACATCTTTCTGCATGCAAAATAGTTATTTGACATCAAAAAAGAGTTTACACGTTGAACACCTGTAAAGAGATTAATGATTGTCAGGAAGGGAAAATTTGGCTTTCTTCCAGAGCCCATGTATGAATAGGACTTTACCTATCCCCAGTGAAGTTTTATTTCCGCAGCGGAGTTTTGTTTCCCCAGGAATCTTCTTTTAAAGGCTTCATTTTGAGACTTCAAGTTTGGATATGTCGCATATCCCCAACGGAGTTGCCAACAAAGATCCCTCTCCATGGCCTCTTATTTCCCAGCCGGTCTATTGACTGGGGCATGCTTATGTTAAGATCTTTCCTTATCCCCAGTTAGGTCGACACTGTGTGACTACCCGCATGATCCATCCATTGGTTGCATTCCAAAAGAAAACTCTCTCCAACAAAAATCTTCAACAAAGTTCTGTATCCCCGGCGAAGTCCCGTTTCCTCAACAGAACTTTGTTCCCCCAGCAAAGGTTTTCACCCCTCACGCTAGGTTTGTTGTCTTGGTGTCATCCTTAACACGGTCGCGCGCTGTATTTTCCAGAGATTACAGTCTTACCCTGATCTTCTCCCTCAATGTCTAAATCTTCTCCAGAAGCTGCAACATCGATTTAATCTTCTCTAGGAGTTTGCAATTTATTTTTGCAGGTCCTCTCGATGTTGTGGCCCGTTTCTACTGATTTCTCGGTTGTTATTCCCCGCGAAGCTTTATCTCTTTGAGGTTCCATCTCTAGCAGTTCCCCATATTTTCTCCTCTCCTTTGGATTTTGAAATTTATTTTTGCAAGCCATGTTAGATTCTGACTTCTTGGTTTTTGGCTTCTCAATTAGCCATTCCCCAGTGAAATTTTTAAACATACATCATTACATTGCATCTACCAAAACGCGTAGCATTTCCATTATATGGAGCATTGCGCTATATAGAAAGAATTCAAACATGCATCAAAACATAAGCCATTATTGTTTCTGTTATCCCTAGTGAATTTGCTAATACTTCGGATTAAACTCCAAGCGAGGTCTTCGTCCTCAATATCTCTGTTTCCCCCCATACCAATATCCTTTTGATGTCAATCATTTGTTTGTTTGAGTGTCTAATCTTGACTGAGGTTCAATTTCGCCCTGGCGCGGTCTTTTCGAGTTTAGTCTTCACTACCCTCTCCGGTTCATTCCAATGTCTTTTGATGCATCTTTCGAATACCAGTTTCGTCCTGATATTCGATTTCAGCAGGTTTTTAGGTGTACGCCCTAATCTCCTTGCTTTGGGATGAGCTCAAAGTTTCGTCTCCTCACCTTGCGCATGAAATCCAGTTTCGTCCTGGTACTCCTCTAGTTTAGTTTCACCTAACTAGTTATTGAGTCGAGTTTTGTCTCGTTTTTGCTTTCATACCTTGGACCCTTTGACAGTGTTCGTTTACCGAGTGCAGTTTTCATACTGCGTCCCTGGTTTGAGATC
Organism: Vicia faba; assembly: GCA_948472305.1. Taxonomy (NCBI): domain Eukaryota; kingdom Viridiplantae; phylum Streptophyta; class Magnoliopsida; order Fabales; family Fabaceae; genus Vicia; species Vicia faba. Next base: position 1,374,482,618 of record OX451735.1, on the reverse strand, counting down.
AGTCTCCTTTATTCCTTGGATTCTTCTATCAGTTTTCGTCACTATTTGTCCTTGGATCTGAGAACAACAGGTGCTCTGAGAAACATGCGCTCTCATCACTCTCACTTTGTTTCGAGTTTCGCCTCGGCGCCTGTGCATGAAATCCAGTTTCGTCCTGATTCTCATCTAGTTTAGTTTCGCCTAACTAGTTATTGAGTCGAGTTTCGTCTCATTTTTGCTTTCATACCTTGGACCCTTTGACGGTGTTCATTTACTGAGTGCAGTGTTCATACTGTGTCCCTGGTTTGAAATCAGTCTCTTTTGTTCCTTGAATTCTTCTATCAGTTTTCGTCATTGTTTATCCATTGATCTGAGACTAGTAGGTGCTCTGAGAAACATGAACTCTCATCATTTTGCTTTGGGTCGAGTTTCGCCTTGTTACCCGTGCGTGAAATCCAATTTTGTCCTGGTACTCATCTAGTCTAGTTTTGTCTAACTGGTTTTGAGTCGAGTTTCGTCTCTCTTTTGTTCCTCATTTCTGAGATTTCTTTCAATTCCTTCATACTGTCTATCTTAGTTAAGATTAGCAAGTGCTTCTTGAATCACGCACTCTAGCCACTTTGCTTTGGATCGAGCTCAGAGTTTCGTCTCCTCATCCGCGTACGTTTTCTTTTCCAGAGCTTAGTTTCACCTATACTCTGTGGTTTGAGTTTTATCTCACCTTTTTGAAGTCCAATTTTGCCCTGGCACATCTGTCCGGAAGTTTAGTTGCGTCTACTCTTCTTTGTTTTCGTTCTGTTTCAACTTGCGTTACAGCTTCATTCTGACGCATATCTTTGGGGGTTTCTGCTTCTTTTTCTTTCTTCTTCAAGAGTGTAAATTTCCGGGTTCTTTTGTATTCAATCATCTTCAACCCTGAACGCTCGAAAGTTGTCACTTTTCTCACTTATCATGTTGAATATATTTGAAAAGGGGCAGCTGTTGCACCCTAAAATTTACCCTCTTGATTTAGGCTTATATTTCATCATGAATATCATATTGCATTGCATTCATACATTATGATGGGATCAAATTACTTTGGTTATCAAGTCTTCCTCAAGCTTTGAAGGTTGATTGCATTGACAAGTTGCTCAAGAAGAATCTTGTCATCTAAACCTCTAGATCTTTCAAGCTCAAGTTATTGCATATCTCAAGATGTTTTATCAATCTCTTTGGGTCATCAGAGGATTGAAGTTTGTGTTTGATTATAAGAAGAATCACTCTTTTGATTCACCAGTCAAATTAGGGTTTTGCTTGATCAAGGCTATTGATGCATGAGCAAGTCTTGATTTGGGAGCTACAACATCTCATTGGTATTTGGAAAGTCTTTGTACAAGAAATTGGCCAAGATGCCCAGAGGATTTAAAGTTTTAAAGATGATTCATCAGTCTCCTAAGGTGTTAACCAAAATTAGGGTTTGGGATTTCATCAAGATTTCTTGAGAATTTTGAAGTGAAACTTTGTACATGGCCTCTATATGTTTGGAAGATCATATGTTTGAAGTTTTGATCATCAATTATGAAGGGAAGTGGATCAATTGATTCAAAGGGGCAAAATTGTCATTTTGGTCAAAATCAGTCAAAGTCAAGGTTGACCAAGGGAATTTTTTGGTCAACCATTAATTCAAGGGTGTACTTTTCATATTTCAATTATATTTTGATCATTGGATCCGCGAGATTGAGGTTTGGGTTGAAACTTGTTCATGAAGAAACCCTAAAAGTTTCTAATTTTGGAAAATGAGGACTTAATTTCAAAAATTCATATTTTATTCACCTTTGATAAAAAAAATGCAAATGAAGTATGCTTGGAAAGATAAGAGGATAATCTTTCATCTCCTTTTCGTTTCATGTCCAAATTGGCAAAGAGTCAAGAGTTATCAAGCTTGGAACTCACAAAATTATAGGTCATTTTCCAAATTTAGTGAATTTCATGTCCAATTTTGAGGACCTTAATGGATTTAATTGCAAAAACTCAAAACTAAGGGATTATATATCTTTTCAATACCTTTCCAAATTGTACTCATTTGTGTCCAAATTCAAAAATATGAGCAAGTTATGGACTTTGGAATTTTGAGGCATTTTATTGAATTTTGATAAATTTGCAAAATGGCCATTTCTTGCAAACTCAAGTTTTAGCCATTCCTTTTGCTTCTAATCAAGCCCATGAGCAATTTGTGACATGATGAGTCCCATCACACTCACCATTTCGTTCCACATTTGGTTTTGCACTTGTTGGATTGAAAAAAATCACAAACTTACCAAATTTGCAAAAACACTAGCATGAGCTCATCATAAGGAATCAAGGGCCAAGATTTGGTGGATCAAAATCTGAGTAAGAAAGGCCTCAAAGGCAATTGAAATAAGGAAAAATGCACGAGGCATTGGCATGCTCATAATTTCACTTTTCAACATAGCAAAATTTCCAATTGGGCAATGCACTCATTTTGAAGCCCATTTCTCTTGAAAAACCTATTCTACATGTCATATATAATGAGAAGCAAGCACTGAATGCGAGGGAGAGAGCTCATAACTTCCAAATTTCAGATCTGAATTCAGAATTTCCATAACTGCATTTTTTTTCGAATCTCAAGTTTCAGTGGTGCATTCAGAGTTTTTCTTCTTGCTTCTTCATCCTCAAGTGCTAAGGAAGCTAAAGCAAGCTTTGAATCGCATCTGGAGCAAGAGAATTGAGCTTTCAGTTTTTGAATTGAGGTAGGATCATTCAACTTCTATTTTTGGAATGTAGTCATTTATTGTTGAAATTAAGCATGAATATCTGTTTGTGGATGTTATATGAATGATTCTGAAGCAATTTGAGGTTTCATTTGGTATATAATGCGTGTTTGAAATCTCTGCAACTCTGGATTTTCAGTGAGTTTTTGACAATTTCATGCTAAGATTTCTAGATCCATGGCTGTCTATTTGATGTGATTTGAATTGTGTTTAATTCATTTCCATGTTAACTTTAATTTGCACTTGATTTAATGAAAAATGGTTGAGAAACAAGTTTGTTTGGAAGGACTGAAGTTGGGGTGCAAGCTGATAGGCACGCGCATTTTCTGGTTTGGCCGGAGGTTAGGGATGATGAGGTGTCATCATCTGAACGGTCCATTTGAATTTTTGAATATTTAGTTTATATTTTGTTTTCAATTGATTTTCTGATTTTTGTTACTTAATCAAAACAATTTGAAAACTTCTGAAAAAATTATCACAAGTCCAAAATAATTTCTACTATCTTGTGTAATTTTATTGGAATTTTAAAAAAAATTTGGATTGGTTTAAAAATTAATGAATTTAAATAATTGTTTGTTTAGAGATTATTTTTGTTTTAATATTTATTTGACCTAAAAAATTCCACAAAAATTGTTTTGAATTATAAAATAATGTAGAAATTGATTCTGATTTTGGTTTAGCATTTTTTCTATTTTTTATTAGAAATTTAATTTGAGAAGTTTATTTTGAATATTTGTTTCATAATTTTTGTTTTAATACTTCCCTTAATACAAAAATTCTCAAAAAAAAATCATATAAGCTTGTTTTCAATCATAGACACTGAATATAATTTTATTTTGATGTTTTCATGACTTTTGGCTAGGGTTTGCAATTTTGCCTTTAAATAATAGTTTAATTGTTAATTGTTTGTTTGATTTTTATTTTAATACTTCCTTTAATTCAAAAATTCCACAAAAAATCAGGGATGTGTGTTTTTAATTCTAATATTTGAATATAATTTTGTTTTCTGATATTTTATTAGAGTTTTATATTGAGATGTGAATTTTTGTTTAATTGATTAATTGTTTGAATTTGATTTTTATTTTTGACTTTTCCTTAATTCAAAAAATATGGAAAAATATGTATTCTGACATTTAGGGTTTCCTTGTGTTTTACATGATCTTGGTTTGAATTTTTTGAATTTTTATCTTATCTAATCAATATTTAAGATTAAAAGTCAAAAATTAGGGTTTTGTTGCTTATTGTGCAAGTTTCTTTTTCAAAACCATTATGCCCTGGATTTTCAATGGAACTTAGGTCTTGATTATGGTTCATGAATGCATTGAGGATCTTAAAACCATTTTTATTGAATTATTTGACTTGGTTTGATATTTTTCCATGAATTATTTTGAAAACTTGTCTAATTTTGTTAGTTTGGCCAACTAGTTTTGAACTTTGGGCCTCATTTGACCCCCTCCTCAACCATTCGTGAACTTAAGACTTACTTTCTGACTTCTACACAACTTCAAAGATGCTAAGAAATTTTTGGTTTGAATTATTGAAATTCTTTTCTATTTTTGATGTATTTTTGAAGTAAAGGTACCCAATTAGTGTTGCATATCTTGTTGCAATTTGCTTGATGGCCAATGAACTTGAGTGAGGCCTATAATTGGGCACCTAATGATCATGTTTGATATGTTCATCCAAATAAACTCAAGTCATTTCACTTAATGCCCCATGTTTGGAGGATTGAACCTTTTGATGCATTGTGTGGAATTCCTCTTCAATTATGCTTGTGAGCTGTGATGAAATATTTGAGTATGATTGAAATGTGTTTGCTACTGACCTTCATGGTTTTTGATTTTATTCTTCTCAAGCTCCCATGATACTTGATTGATATTCAATTATCAACTCAACATGGTGATAGAAAGGAGCAACATTCCTCTGATTCTTTTGACCAAATTGTGCATATCCCTGTTTCCTTCTGTCTATCATGACTAATGTTTAATAGTTGCTATCATGTTTTCTCATTTCATCATGGTGTCATCATCCATCCCTTATGTGAATCATCATTCTATTTATGGGAATACTAACTTGGTTTTTGAATGTGCGAGGTACTTTGTGGAAAATTTCCATTTTTGGCTTGAGGCTACTGTGTTTCACTTTATTTGTGGAACACAATTTATTATATTGAAACTATTCTTGTGCTTGGCATGTTTGACAGTTTATGAATGCTATACATTTCCTGTGGGATATGTTCATATTTGATAATCTCATTACTTACATCCTGATGGCGTAATTTCTGACTTGATTTGCCTGCTGATGCCATCTTGCTTGAAGTTCTTTGGGTTTATTTTGTTCTTGTTCAGTTGCTACGGATAGTTATCCGTTTGGTATTGCACTACTTCCTTTCTTCTATTTCATTTTTTATAGTTCAATTTTTCATGATGGGACCTCTGTTGCTGATATATGTCAAGAGGCCCTCTGGTTTTTTTGTCTGATACATGTGTTGTGTTTGTTTCTTTAACTTTTGATCGATGAGTCACTTAATTTAGAAATTGAGATCACGACTTCGCTCTCATTGCATGTTCCCTATAGGATGTTTATTGTTTTTCTTCTTTAATTGTTGATCGATGAGTCACTCAATTTAGAAATTGAGATCACGACTTCGCTCTCATTGCATGTTCCCTATAGGATATTTATTGTTTTTCTTCTTTAATTGTTGATCGATGAGTCACTCAATTTAGAAATTGAGATCACGACTTCGCTCTCATGGCATGTTCCCTATAGGATAGTTTTATTATGCTTCCTTTTACTTGTTGGCTAAGATAGGAATCCATGTATGCTAGCATAAGATAGGAATTTCCTTTATCCTCAACTTTAGGACTAATCATTGTATGATAACACTAGGGATAGTGCTAGGCTAGTTTCCCTTAGTTGTTTTTTTTTCTTCTTTTGCATTTTGCATCTTAAAACAAAAATTGTTTTCTTGGAAAATTATAAAGCACCTCTAATAAACTCAAACCCTTTTTTAAGGTAAAAGATACAAATTAATCTTATTTGTTTGTGCGCCTCTTGGCTTTGTTTGTTATCCTTTTAGACGATGTTTCGCCATCGCATATTTATCTGAAGCCGATGTTTCACCATCGCACATGTTTGTTATCCTACTTTGATTCTCAATATCATTGTTAGATGTGATGTTTTGCCATCTTTGCCATGATATCTTGTGATCTTTTAGACGATGTTTTTCCATCGCATATTTGTCTGAAGCCGATGTTTCGCCGTTGCACATGTTTGTTATGCTACTTTGATTCTCAATATCATTGTTAAGTGTGATGTTTTACCATCCATTTTATTGATGTTTTGCCATCTTTGCCATGATACTTTGTTATCCTTTTAGCCGATGTTTCGCCATTATACACTTGTTTGAAGCCGATGTTTCGCCATTGCACATGTTTGTTATCCTACTTTGATTCTTAATATCATTGTTAGGTGTGATGTTTAGTCATCCATTTTATTGATGTTTTTCCATCTTTGCCATGATACTTTGTTATCCTTTTAGCCGATGTTTTGCCATCATACACTGGTTTGAAGCTGATGTTTCGCCATCGCACATGTTTGTTATCATGCTTTGACTCTCAATGTCATTGTTAGGTGTGTTGTTTTATCATTTGATGTTTCGCCATCTGTGACATGTTACTATGTTATTATTTAGTCAATGTTTGACCATCTCATTTGTTTGTTGTTTCATTTGATGTTTTGCCATCTTGACTGTTTTTGTTGTCTTAACTAAAAAACACAAACCAACCAAAATACACAAGCCGAACTACAGCTACTCTGATTCCTTAAAAGGGATACATAGGCAAAGGGGTAGGTCCCAATCGAGCACAACTTTTATTTTCGCTACATTGTTTTCTTTTTTTTTTCTTTCGCATGCATTCCCTTTTCAGTTTTAAGCCATACACATAGGTTTTGACCACACCCATTAGATTAGACAACAAGAGTGGATACCGTAGAGTACTACGGGCGCGTAGGGTGATAATACCTTCCCCTCGCGTAAAAGACTCCCTTACCCGATCTCTCGGTCGAAAGACCGTGATTTCCCCCTTTTCAGGTTTTCTCGATGTTTACCTTTCCCTCTCGGCGGGATAAAAGTCGTTCGGTGGCAACTTCATTGATGTTTCATTACATCCAGATGACAGGTTCCGGCCGGGTGGTTTTCATTCATTGTCCCACTTAACCTTGAACGTAGAAGACATAGTAGCTAGCACATCTGCTAACTGGTTATCCTCTCATGGGAAATGTTCAAAGGTTACCTCCTCAAAGTGTGGGAGCAATGTCAGTACGTACTCTTTGTATGGGATGAGATTCGGGTGCTTCGTATCCCATTCGGCTTTGATCTGACTTATCACCAAAGAGGAATCCCCGAATACACTCAAGAACTTGATCCTTAGGTCAATAGCAGCCCTAAGACCCATGATGCACGCTTCATACTCCGCCATGTTGTTGGTACAGTTGAAACATAATCGGGCAGTGAACGGATTATGACAAACCTCGGGAGATATGATTACAGCGCCGATGCCATTACCCAGTGCGTTCGAGGCTCCATCAAAATACATAGACCATCGGGATCCTTCCTCGGGTCCTTCACCCGGTCCAGGTTCTTCATATTCAGTTACCAACATGATATTCTCATCCGGGAACTCAAAATTCATGGACTGGTAGTCATCCACGGCCTGATGAGCCAAATGATCAGACCTTGCCCTGAAGGTGCAGTTGTTCGGATTCAACCTCAGCTTATACATCTTTAACCTGTCTAACAACTTTTGGAGATGATCAAGGTGCTCTTCCTCAGTCTGAGACTTGGCTATCATGTCATCAACATAGACTTCGATCTCGTGGTGAATCATATCATGGAACAAAACAACCATGGTGCGCTGATAAGTTGCCCCGGCATTCTTCAACCCAAAAGGCATCACCTTTTAGCAGAAGGTTCCCCACTAGGTAACGAAGGTTGTCTTCTCCATGTCTTCAGGAGCCATTTTGATCTGGTTGTAGCCAGAGAAACCATCCATGAAGGAGAAGATTTTGTGTTACACGGTGTTGTCGACCAGAACATCGATGTGAGGAAGTGGGAAGTCATCCTTGGGGCTTTCCCTATTCAGATCTCTGTAATCCACACACATTTGTACCTTACCGTCCTTCTTAGGTGCCATAACGACATTAGCAACCCACTGTGGATAAGAAGTGACGGGTAAGAATCCGACGTTGAATTGTTTCATGACTTCAGCCTTGATCTTCTCTGACATTTTAGGGCGCATACGACAGACCTTCTGCTTAACCGGAGGACAATCTTCTTTAGTCGGCAAGAGATGTACCACAATATCAGTGTCCAAACTAGGCATGTCTTCATAGGACCAGGCGAAGATCTCAACATAATCGTGAAACATCTGTATCAACCTCTGTTTGACGCTAAGCTCTAGATTTTCACCTATTTTCTGTCTTCCTCAGTACCCAAATTCACTGTCTCAACCGGACCTTCATGAGGATGTATGGCCCTTTCTTCCTGCTGTGATAGTCTAGCATGTTCTCTAGGCACCTCACAATCATCCTCACCTTCATCTTCAGCTTGGTTGATCGGATTTTTAAAGTCATAACTGGCAATAGCAGAGCTATTATCAATGGGATCCAGAGTGGATATGGATCTGCATTATGATACGTGAGTGTGTATAAGAGAATAACTATTTTGATGAAGTGAAAACAGAAAATAAAAACAGAGAGCGCAAAATTTGTATGCAAGAAACGTCCAATGCTTTATTAATGATATATGAAATGACAAATACTAGCCCTCACAAACAAAACCCATGTGCCTCGGGCAAGGCACAAGGCTGTAAAGTTTTAAATTATTTATTACAAATCTCAAAACAAGTAAGTCAATTACTGCGGAATAAAAGAAACTGGTATAAAGTCCCTAGCCATCCAGTTACTCGGTCCACCGTTGGTAGTTGGTTAGATCCAGTTGTCAATGTCTGAGTCCTCATTGTTGTCTTCAATGGCATTAATCCCACGATTATTGATGTGCAGGGGAGGTCCTCCAGTCCGAGTGTGTCTAACATCCCTTTGAGCCCCTGTAGTAAAGCCCAAACCAAATTTGTCAGTTTTGTGAGTGAAATCAGGGAGCTGACTCCAATTGGCACTCCCACCTTCTTCAACCACGGCCCTGACGTCCTTGAGGGAAACCATCTTCAGAGGAGGTTTGCTGCTGGTAGAAGTTTCAGTTGATGCCAAGATCTGAGGGACCTCTTCAAAGTTCTGACAAGGAGTTTCTATGAATTCCCCGTCCATCTCTATGTACCAGAAGGAATTGAGGTGACTCACCATATACTCCTCTTCACCCCGTACAGTGACAATCTTCCCTTTTATCGGATACTTCAGCATTTGGTGTAGTATGGAAGTAACTGCCCTAGCCTCATGGATCCAAGGGCGACCCAACAAACAAGAATACGATGACCTGATGTCCATCTCATAGAAGGTGGACCCAAAAGTCTGAGAACCCACTTTGATAGGGATGTCCACCTCCCTGTGTACCATTCTCTTCGACCCATCAAAAGCCCTTACCACAATGTTACTAGGCTTTAGAGTCAAACCCTTGCAATCCAATCGATCCAACGCCTTTTTCGGCAGAACATTCAGCGAAGACCCCGTATCTACCAGCACATGAGCCATAGTGGTGCCCCTGCACTCAATCAAGACATACAGAGCATCATTATGCTTCCTTCCCTTCGGTGTCAAGTCTGCATCTGAAAAACCCAGCCCATTGTCAGCAGTCAGGCTGGCCATGCAATCTTTAAATTGATCAACTGAAGTCTCTTGCGGCACATGCACAGTCTTGAGGAATGCAATCAAAGCCTTCGCATGGGCTTCGGAACACAACATCAAAGACAACATGGATATCTTTGAGGGGGCCTGCCCCAGCTGCTCGACCACATTGTAGTCGCTCTTTTTAATTATCTTCAATATTTTCTCTATTTCTTGCTTAGAAGCTTCAACAACAATTTTTCTAGGTGCCTCCGTCCGGGCAAGCTCACCTATAACTTCTTTACCGCAGGTATCAAACGATTTTCCGTCAGGGGTAATAATTGGAGTAAGAACAGGAGCTGTAGTTGATGTACTAGCAGGAACAGCAGATGGAATGACAATAGGCTTGTTGACAATCTTCAGGGAAATATCGGGAGAGAAGACCCTTCCACTTCGGGTAACTTTGCTGGTTCCGACAATGTTATCAATATCAGGATCAGCCTCTTCATTTTTCAAATCTTGTTTGATGCCATGATATTACACATCGACACCATAATGCCAGGGGACAGCTTTATCCGAGACATACGGGACAGGACCAGAAACAGTGATTATCAGCAAAGCGATTCTTGGAGCAGATGTAATCCTAACAGGTCTTCTCGAGGAGACCTTGGAAGGATTGGCTGAAATGGTTATAATGACAATGTCTTCAGATGGAACAACGGGAACTAAAGTTTTCTCGAAAAAAAATTATTTGATGTCCATCAAGCGTTGAACACCTGACTTCAGCAAATGGCAACCAGAAGGTAGAAATGAACACATGTGGCAACCTTCACCACAACCCAGAAATAAACCGGCCAACAACAAATTCTTCTTCACAGTCATGATAGGAGTAGAAACTTCATCAACCAAGGTCACAAACAAGTCTGTACCAACAACATTAACTCCACGACTGTGCTTAGGCATGGGAGCAATTATGACATTGGGTTTCTCCGGAGCATCGAACTCAATTTCCTTGGCTTCAATCAGATCTTGTACCTTATTTCTTAGAGCCCAACAGTCATTCGTATCATGGCCAGGGCTCTCAGAATGATAGGCACACCGAGCATTTGGATTATATCGGGGAGATGTGGTATTTGGATTCTTGGGAGCCTCTTTCAAGGTTTCCAAGTTGGATCTCAGCAGATGAGGTAGAACTTCAGCCAATGTCATGTTGATTCAGGTAAACTGCCATTGTGGTCTTTCCACCCTCTTTTGATTGTTGCGTTATGGAGTAACGACATGCCTAGGTATCATTACGGCACTTACTGTCTGGCGATGTTCAGCCCTGTTTTGGCCCCTCGGGATGTAGATGGCGTTGGCTTCCTTCTTACCAGCAAAAGGATTCTTTACTAAACTCGAAGAGGCATCCTTCTGTATCTTGTCGCTCTGTATCCCAGCTTCTACTCTTTCTCCAGTTAAAATCAGCTCGGTGAAACCAGCTGATGAGCTTCCGATCAAATGATTAAAGAATGGACCAAATAGCATCCCCAGAAACATATTAACCAACTCCCTATCAGACAACGGGGGTTGAACTCTTCCAGCCAAGTCTCCCCATTTCCGTGCATAGTCCTTAAAGCCTTCACTTGCACCCATGGACATAATCTGGAGTTGAGTATGAGTAGGAGCAAGGTCGGTGTTGTATTGATACTTCTTATAGAATGCAACCGCCAGATCTTCCCAATTTCGGACATTGGCTCCCTCCAGTTGGTAGAACCATTCAAGCTGAGTCCCTGACAGACTATCTTGAAAGAAATGAACCCATAAATTTCTATCAGCGGTGTGGGGCTGGATATTTCTGACATAAGAGCGAAGATGGAGTTTTAGGCAAGATACCCCATCATACTTAGCAAAAACTGGAGCTTTGAACTTCTGCGGGATGACCACTCCCGACACCAATCCCAATTCTTCGAAATCCAGCCCAGGTATCCTCTTAACTTCCATGGCACCCAAACGATCTTCTAACTGCTTGTATCTATCCTCAGCAGGAGGATACTGCTCATCATTGTAGTCGGTATCATTGTCAAAAATTGCAGGATTGGGATCCTTCTCTTCTTCTTGATTCTCCCTTTTCTTGGATGAAGAAGTAAGATCTACTTGTCGCTACAACCGCTCTCCAAACCTTCTGCCCATATTCAGAATATAGACAACCCTCTTCTGTTTATTTTTCTATTTCAGGATGAGGGCTTTCAGATCCTCCTGCCCTTTTGCCAGACTTATGAACATTTGTTGGAACTGGGCGTTTTGTGCCTGAAGGTCCTTGATGCTTTGTTCGAAAGACATTTCTGCTGAAATAAACAGTGAAGGAGATGAGAAACATGTAATGGTACCTGTAGATGCAATGCTGTGAATGGGATGCACATGCAATGATTTCAAAGACTTTGGGAAATTTAAATTTGGAAACCAAAATAAACAAAGATTTTATTAGCTGAATTCAAAGTTCAAATGCCTTTTAAGCGTTACAATTAAAAACAAATCTAAAACTAGAAAAGAAATAAAAAATCCCATGGATGCTTCCTTTTCGTGCCAAGATAAACATTGAGTCCTTTTTCCTCATGGAGCTGCTTTGTGAGCTCTAAACCCTTCCTCTCCTGAGCATGGAACTGATCCCTGTAAGTATCTCGCTCCTTCTTCAACTGAATCCAAGACCTCTGTAACTCTCCAAGATCAGTGGGCATATAAGGATAGAAAACTGTATAAGGAATACCCCCTTCAGTAGTGGGTTCCACAATCACTGGTAAAACAGCCACATAGGGCATCATAAGCTTCTGGGCGCGAGCTCGTACCCATTGGAGGTAAGGTTCCATAGGAATGGAAGCCTTTGGCCCCAAAGCCCTGGCGCCCGATCGGTTTACCATGCCCCAAGCTCGTATGAACCTCCGGCGATACTTGTGAACATCATCCTCATAGTTGAATATAATGCCCTCAATAAGTAACTCATGGGGACCATCTCTTCGAGCGTAACCAAATTGTCTCAGAGCTAAACAGGGATTGTAGGTTATACCCCCTCTGATGCCAAGTAGCGGGACATTAGGGTACTCCCCATAACAGTCAATAATAGCAATGTTTTCCATAGCTCGGGAACACCAGAGAATATCCATGTGAGCGAGTGACATTATCCTTTGTGACTAACCCAAACCTTCTTCATTCTTCAGTATGGACTTAGGAAGGTGAGAAATAAACCACCTCGACAATAATGGCATGAAACACATAAGAACTCCTCTTCTCTTCATGGTACGAGTATGGAGAGTGTGCAAATTATCTCCGAGCAAGGTAGGCACAGGATTGGAGAGAGGAAGATATTGATAGAATTCACATCTATGAATGAGTCAGGATTAGGGAATAGGACTAACCCATAGATTAGGAGAGCCAAGACCTCCTTAAAAGCCTGAAAATCCATATCATCCCAAAACAGTTGGGCCTTGTCTATCAGAAACTTGGCTAGAAAACCCTTGACTTCGCTTCTTGTTTTCCAATTGGATACCACATCGGCCCGTTTTAGATGCAAAGCTGAGGCAATGACTTCTGGCTTAGGAACTTCTTCCAGACCTGTGAAGGGAAACTGTTCAAGAATGGGTATATCTAACAGCTGAGAGAATTCTTCCATGGTAGGCACTAACTGATAGTCTAGAAAGGTGAAGCAGTTGTGCTTGGGATTAAAGAACTGAAAGAGTACACTCATAATCTTTTCATTAAAGTTTGAAGTAACCAGGTTGAGAAGTCGACCATGTCTCTTAGCAAACGCATAAGTTTTGGAAACCTTTGATACTAGCTCATTGAGTTGGGAAGGTATCTTCACAAAGCTGATTCAGATAGTGTTTCTACGAACGGAAGCCATGATCTGCAAAACAGAACAAAGAAAATTCCCTTGGTCTTTGAAATGGTTAGTGCAATAAGAATGGATGCTATTTTATGATGCATGATGTCATGATAAACTACAGGTATAGAAAATACAGACAAATCACACCAAGTCCTTAGGTTTAAGGCCTGCATGAAGTTAAAGGTCATACGCTCTTGAAGTTTAGTTGGTTTCAAACCTGTCATAAAAAGTAACCGGGTTCTAAGGGATCTCAATATCACTGATCATCCTTTATTGGGCATTGTCTCAGCTCAAGCAATCTTTTCTTGCGGCCGAAATATCCCGAAAGTCTGACCTTAATGAGTGTAGCATCAAGTATCAACCAATCCTCAGCTCTACACCGAGCCCGGCTATCTCACTACTTTCTAATGGCCAAGTTTGTTCAACTAAGGTTCTAAGGCCCGTTAGTGCTTCACGACACCATGCGGAGGCCTCGTATTCTCTTCGTTTCCCCACGAAGGATTTTGGTACCAACCAAAGTTCCACCCTAACACAGCCATCGCTTAAACCATATCGGTCTACGTTGTACAGTCTCCACGATCTATTGCTGTTTACCTAATAAGTGCCCCCAGATCCGGGTGTAGGATCTATAGTAACCCAAGCAAAACCCTTTAAGAATAAAGAAACAAACAAGAAAGCAAATTTGAAATGACCTAGATCCTAAGGTAAACCCCACTTTATTTCAATCTCCAGCAGAGTCGCCAGTTCTGTGATACGGTGCCAGAACTGACTGTTAATACTAGTTTGTATTTTGAGTTTTTTGTTCGCAAAATGTCGCGGTAAGCAACAGTCACCACCGACTTTTATTTTATCCAAATAGGAAAAGGAAAAAAAACAGAAAAAACCTTTTTCGAGATGTTTGAGTACGGGGGGGAGATTATAGAAAGGGAAGGTGTTAACACCCTTTCTATCCATGGTTTTCCATGGGCTCTTAGGTACTTGCTCATTTTTAAATTGCTTGTGTGTGCTTGTTTTGAAAAAATTTACTTCGTGATAACCCTTGTATCAGTCCTCAAGGATGTGACGAAGTTGTTTTTGAAAATTATTTTAAAGGGGTTGGTGCGAAAAAGTTTGTTTGTTTGAGCAAGTACCTAGGAACTATTCTACCTACTCGAAAAAGGTCTGTTCATTTTCCTTTTAGACAATGCTATCCCATTATTGAGAAATAGGTAGCATCGTCGTTGGAGTTTTAAGGGACGTTCGAAGGGATATATACGGTCATAAAAGCAATGTTAGGAGGTGTTAGTAATCATCCTAAAGCCTTAAAGATCTGTTTCGGAGGCAACATCCGAATGGGTCATTTGAGATCTTTCGGGGCTAGAGGACGACCACTAACAAACCCTATACTTCATGACCGCTTAATCGAAGGCAACCGAAGAGGAGTAAATCCTAGGAGTGAGCATGTGTGAGTGAGTTTTTTAATTAATTTGTCTTTGCACATTTAGGTTTACTACCATTTTAATTTTCAAATATTCTTGCCATACAATCCTATTAGCATACATCTAACAATTAATAATTGCGGAAATTTAAAGTGCGAAAATAGAAATCCTAACTATTACATGGCTTTCGCAGATACATAATTATTTAACTGGAAATAAAATGCGGAAATTAAAACCCTAATTAAAATCTATTACAACCTCGAAACAATTACATAACTAATAATCAAAGCGGTAATTAAAACACGCGCGACAAATAAAATGCGAATAATTAATTGAGAGACCTAAGATCTAATTAAAAAAATAATTTGGTTATTTTTTGGAGAAAAATTAATTATTTACAACCCTAATTTCTAATTAGTTTTAATTATGAAAAGGCATTAAATTAACCTAATTTAAACTAAATTAATTAATTAAAGAAAATAACTATTTTTTGAAAAAATGATTTTTGGGTGTTTTTTGTGATTTTATGTTTTTTTGTAGTTGATGAAAAAGCATTAATTTGTGGAACAAATGATTAAATAAAACAAAACAAATAAAAGAAATAAAAAAAAATTAAATTGGGCCTATGATGAAAGCTGAATGGGGGTGTATTGCTGATTTTGTTGAGCCCAAGATTTGCTGAGCCCAAAGCCTTGCGCTGATCCAGTGAGGGCCATGCTATAGGGTACACCATGGTCCCTGGCAAATGGAGTCATTGGATATGGTTGATCACGAACGTGCTCAGATCCTGTGGTTGGATGATGGAGGTACATGGTGAACACTTGAGTGGGTGATATACAGGATCTGTTAAAGGAAAATAAAATAAGGGAATTTGCTGGGACCTGGGATCGAACCCAAGTCCTCCCCCTCAAATCATGTATGCCTTGGCCAACTGAGCTGCGTGAATTCTTTGTTAATTAAATAACAACAATCAATAATATATGTTAAAGCGTGAGTTAGTGGACAAAAAAGAAAAGTGCGCGCCAGTTTGAATGGCCCAATGGTTGGCTGCCATGTTGTCATCTTCCTCAACCCTCAGTCGTTTTAGGTATAATACTTATACCTACGGACATCTTCCATAGCTACAAACATGCAACCTTCAAAAATCAACACAACGCATGATAAATGAATTCCACTTACATGGATCAAATCGTCTTGATGCCACGAGCATCCTAGTACCCTTTTCTATGGCCAATTTTACCTGTATTAAAAAACCCTAAATCGACCAAATAAAACCTAACAATGGCAAACCTCAGTATGTGCATCAAAAATCCAATTAAACAATCCAGACATGTTATAAATGCATCAATGGTCACAAATATATCATCAAATCATGCTAATGATATGAGAATGATTGTAATCGTTTTGAAAAAAGTTGGAAAACTGTGACGGTCGTGTAGCGCATTTCTGGGCTTGTGGAGGCTTGGTGATGCTTGCAATCGCTTCAGAGGATGTCCAGGAGTGGATTGGTGGCTTTGAATCACCTTGAATCATCCTCTAAATTGAAATCGGCGCCACATTTTTTCTTCAAATATTTGATTTTTCTTGATGACTTTCACGACCTCAATCCTTATCCTCTTGCCTTGGCTGCGTTATGTATTTGTACTAGAGTGAATTGGGGTTGTAAAAAACAACTTGTATCTTGAAATTTATGGATATTTGATTTGGTTTTCATATGGTATGATCTCCTTCCAAATTTGGCCTAATGATGCCATTCTTGTGCCAATTAGCTTTGATTTGATTTGATTCTGATATGCCAGCATAATGAGCTTGTGATTCTGTCCGAAAATCCAATCAAAACAAATCTTTGCTATTATTTACCAATTATTTGATTTAATTCAATTTTTAGTAAATCAAAAATCAAAATAAAATAAATAATGAATAAAATAACATGTGAGTGAATATTTGGGTCGTGGACCATGTTATAAGTGAGGTGCAAGCATAAAAAGTTAGGCCCATTTGGCAAAAAAAAAACATTTTTGAGCATATTTGACTTTTGGCAATTTTGCAAAAAGGGTCAACTTTGGTAAGGCATATCTATTCCAATTTTAACCCTAGAAAGGTGTTATTTGACTTTTTAGAAAGCTTAGGATGTCCCCTAAGAAACCCTTTTGGTATCATCTCAATTGAGTCTTCCATGTTCATGTAAGAAGCTTTGACCCAAAAAGTGTTTTTGTTGACTTTCTAAAAGGACCTATAATATGGAAATTCATATCTTTTTGTGAATGCATATTTTGAAATTTAGGGCTGAAGATGAATTGTAGGGAATTGTATTATCTTCAAAATGAGCCTTGGATGGAAACTTTCTGATAAAGTATGAGGAAGTTATGCTTGGCCAAAGTTTGGTTGACTTTTCTTGAGAAACCCTAATTTAGCAACTTTTGGGTTTTGATGAATTTAGGGCATTCCTTGAGGAATCATGATCAACCATTGATCAAATGATGGATATAACTTCAAAATGTTGATGTTGACCAAAAATCTTGAAGTTTGACTGTATGTGGGTCACAGTTGACTTTTGACCTAATATAGTCGATTCTCAAGCATCTGAGAAGTTGACTGAGCAAACTTCCTGTGCAAGGCTTGAATTTGACATGGAAGGTCCTGAGAACATATTAGGGCCATGTAAAGTATATGAAGTCTTTGGAGTTCACCCATCTTGATGAAAATGGAAACCCTAGTTTAAGATACATTGCCTTAGGAGAGAGTGTGTCTGGTCAACTCTTGGGCAACCTTAAGCAAATGGAGGATCTCCATGGGTATGTTTTGAGTAAAATGATAGGGAAAATTTTGGGGTACAACATATTTAAAATATTTTTCAAACACACGACACAACATTTTTAAAAGGTGAGCTAGCGATTAAGAGCCCGTAGATAACTACAGATGAAAAGGGTGCTAATACCTTCCCTTTTCATAATATACCCTCCGAACTCAAAAAAAATCTCAAAGGTCTTACCTGTTCTTTTCACCCTTTCCTTAACGGATACAAGAAAAGTTGGTGGCGACTCTTTCTACCCGCAACATTTGCGATAAAACACAAAACCAACTCAGTTCTCTCACCGTATTATAGAACTGGCGACTCTGCTGGGGAAATACTAAAAAGAGGGGTTACCTTAGGGTTAGATCACTTTATTTGTTTTTTTTGCTTTGTTTGCTTTACATTTGGGGTTTGCTAGGGTTTTACTTTCTTGCAAAGATCCTACACCCAGATTTGGGGACCCTAGGTAAGTAGCTATAGATCATAGAAACTGTACGGCATATACTAATATGGTTGAAGTGATGGTTACATTAGTGTGACACTTTGGTTTGTACTGGTGTCCCTTGAGTCAGTCAAGGAGAATACTAGGCTTTTGTGTGGTATGATAAGCACTAACTGACCTTTAGAACCTTAATTGGCCCAACTTAGCCATTAGAAGGTAGTGAGATAGCTGACTTTGGTGCAGTCCGAAGTTGGTTGATACTCGATGCTGCGCTCATTGAGTTTTGACTCTCGGGTTTTTTGTTGTTGTGGCAAGTCAGTTTCCGCGCTAAACAAAACTTATGAGAAAAATCAGTGATATTGAGATCCCTAGAACCCAGTTACTATTTTAGGATAGGTTGAACCAACTAAACTTCAAGAGGGTACTTACCCGCGGACCTCATGCAAGCCTTTAAACCTAAGGCTCTTGCGTGATTTGTTTGTGATTACTTCTTGTCTAGACATAAACATAACATTATGACATCATAATATCATAATATTTTCACTAACCGTTTCAAGGATCTAGAGATTTATCTTTGTCCTTTATTGTAGGTCATGGCTTCCGATCGCAGAAACACTATATGAATCAACTTCGTAAGGATACCTTCCAAACTAGAGGAGTTAGTCTCAAAGTTTCCCTAAAATTGTCAATTTACCAAAAGATATGGCCATCTACTCAATTTGGTTACTCCTGGTTTCAAATAAGACATGATGAGTGTTCTGTTCCAGTTCTTTGATCCTAAGCATCATTATTTTACCTTCCCAGATTATCAGTTGGTGCCCACAATGGAAGAATTCTAAAAGTTACTCAGAGTGCCTATTCTTGATCAGATACCTTTCACCGGTCTAGGACAAGTTCCAAAACCTGAAGATATTGCAGCAACCTTACGTCTGAAACGATCAGACATCATATCTAATTGGGAAACAAGAAATGGATTCAAGGGTCTTCTTCCTAAATTTCTGGTAGAGAAGGCTCAGTGGTTCCTAGATGCCATGAGTTTTCGTGCTTTTTAGGATATTTTGGCTTTTCTAATCTATGGTTTGGTGTTGTTCCCTAATGCGGGCCAACTCGTAGATGTTAACGCCATCAAAATATTTGTTACCCATAATCCTGTGCCTACTTTTCTTGGAGATATTCTGCATTCTCTTCACACTCGTACTATGAGGAAGCGAGAGACTCTCATGTGTTGCATACCTCTACTTTCCAGGTGGTTTATTTTACACCTCCCCTGATTAGCAATGAAGAATGAACAAGGCTTGAGGTGGTCTCAGAGGCTGATGTCACTCGCTCATTCAGATATTCATTGGTGTCCCTGATCTCAGGAGGACATCACTATTATTGACTGTTGTAGGGAATTACCTAATGTGCCACTCTTGGCATAAGGGGAGGTATCACTTATAACCCTTCCCTAGCTCTACGTCAGTTTGGTTATGCTCAAAGAGACGACCCTCATGATATCCTCATCTAGGGTATATTATTCGACTATGAGAATGATCCTCAAAGTTACCGTCAAAGGTTTATACGTGCTTGGGGCATGATCAATAAGATTGATAACAAGACTTTAGGGGCATAAGAATTCAATTCCTATAGAGCCTTACCTTAGATAGGTGCGATCTCGTGCTCAAAATCTTATGATGCCATATCCTTCTATCCTACCAATGATCATAAAGCTTGTTGTTGAAGGAGACTTTCCTCATACCATTCTTCATCTTGATATTCCTACTGACTTCGAAGAACTACAGAAGTTCCGGATTCAACTCAAGGAAGAAAGGGATACCTTTGAGACTCAATTCTATGCTAGTGAGAAGAAAATTTGAAGTTGACAAAATGACTCCACGAAGAGCAGAGCCTTAATACATATGTCAACACAAAGAAGAAGCGTCCATGGGAGACTTGATACCTTAGGCCTCATGATTTTTATAATTTAACTCTCTTGTTTTCTTTGTAAACCTAGAAGGCAATCATAATTTTAGCTTAATACTAAGTTTCTTTGTTTCCTTTTTGTTTAAAAAATTTAAATCTCACGAGATCCTTGAAAACATTGCATTCACATATCATGCATTTCATTACATAACAGGTATTTCCCGGGATAGGTTTGCTCATTTTCTTGCTGTTTATTTCAGTAAAAGATGGCTCTCGAACAAACTGTGAAAGACCTTCAAGGTCAAAATGCCCAATTCCAAGAGACGCTCCTGAACTTAGCCAAGGGGTAGCCAGAATTGATGGCGCTTATCGCCAGGAAGAAAAAGTCCGGGAAACCGGATGGTATCCTTAACATGGGGAGAATATTCAAAGGTTCCATCAAACAAGTTTAAGTTTATGATATCCCATCAGATGAAGATGACAATCAAGAAGAAGATGACCGAAGTATCAAAGCTGAGGGGGGAAGCAACCTTGGTTCTGGTAAAATTCCTGATGAAGAAGACTATTCTGATGAGCAGTATTCTCCCCCTGATGATAGATACAAACAATTGGAAGATCGTCTGAATGCCATGGAAATCCAGAAAGTTCCTGGGTTAGGTTTTGAAGATCTAGGATTAGTCTCGGGGGTTGCCATCCCTCAAAAGTTCAAGGTCCATACTTTTTCCAAATATGATGGTGTTTCTTGTCCTAAGCTTCATATGAGGTCTTATGTTTGGAAGATCCAACCTCAAACTGTTGACAGAAAATTATGGGTTCACTCTTTCAAGAGAGATTTTTTGGGACACAACTGGAATGGTTCTATCAGCTAGAAGAAACCAGTATACATACTTGGGAAGACTTGGCTACTGCCTTTTATAAGCAATATCAATTTAATGATGACCCTGCACCAACTCGTGTGCAACTACAAAGTATGACTATGGGCTCGAATGAAGGTTTTAAAGAATATGCCCATAAATGGAGATATCTAGATGGAAGAGTGTAACCTCCTTTATTTGAAAGGGAGCTGGTTCGTATGTTCATGGGCACTTTGACAAGGCCTTTCTTTAATCATCTAATCGGAAGATCCTAATTTGGTTTTACTGAGTTGATACTAACATGGGAACATGTTGAAGGCAGAATTCTAAGTGGAAAGATTCAAGTGGATGCGTCTTCGAGTACTGTAAAGAAGATGTTCAACAGAAAGAAAGAAACAAATGTTGTTTATGGTAGAAAGGGTCATGCCAGAGGCGATCGTAACCAGTATGTAGGAGCTATGCTGATTTCTAATCTTGCGCCTGTGCAACAAGAACAGCAGGGCAATCAGCGTAGGTCAGACGCACCAAGAAGACAATTTACAAAGATTAGTATGCCATTGTCTCAGGAATTGTAACATTTTACGAAAGCAGAGCTGATAACATTATGGGATCCTCCTCAGAATCCCAACACCTCCTCTCCTCGCTATAATCCTAATGTGAAATGTGCTTACCATTCCAATAGTTCCAGGCATGACACCAATAGCTGCTGGGCCTTGAAAAACAAAATTCAAGACATGATTGACAATAAAAAAATTGAGTTTGATCCTCCCGAGACACCAAATGTGATTACTCCACCAATGCCTATGCACGACAAACTCATAAGTGCTATTGATGATGTCCTTTGTGTTTCTATTGTAAGTAAATTGACTACTCCCCTCCCAATTATCAAGAAGAATCTGTTGCAGGCCGATTTATTTCCGAGTTATATTGAAAGATGTTATTGATGTGCAGCCCAACCTAATGGCTGCAAGTTGCTGAAAGAAGGTATTCAACGTCTAATGAATAATCACCTAATTCTGGTTGAGAAGATTTCGTCTGTTAAGAATTTGTTGCAAGACTTGGAGCTAGAAGAGGTATCTGTAATATCTGACACTCCTATCAGGATCACTTCAAATGGTCTTGTAAGGATCATTGCCAAACCCAAAGTTTCTCCCCTGATAATCACTTAACCCAGACCAATTCCATATTCCTTGGACAAGGCTGTCCCTTGGAACTATGGAGCCGACGTCTACTACCATGGCGTCAAGCAAGAGCCGTTGACCGTTGAGAATAAAGATACTAAAGTTGCTGATCCCAACATCAACAATATTGCTGGGGCAAGTAAGGTTACTAGAAGTGGAAGGGTTTTCTCTCCAGAAATCTCTCCAAAGACTGCTGTTACACTGGTACGAGTTACTGCGACCGAGTCAACTACTGAGACTCGGGGAAAAGAACAAATGAATGAGCCTGTCCAGACGGAGGAACCTAAAGAAGTTACCACTAACGATACTTCCAGGAAAGAGTTGGAGGAGGTATTAAAGATTATCCAAAAAAGTGATTAAAAGATTGTCGAACAATTGGGACAGACTCCCTCTAAGATATCCATGTTATCCATTTTACTGTGTTCTGAGGCCCATGCTCAGGCTTTATTAAAGTTCTTAAAATCTTCTCACGTGCCACAAGAAATTTCTACTGATCAATTTGGAAGTTATGTTGCTAGGCTAACTACTGACAACGGGCTACGTTTTTTGATGCCAATTTGACCCCTGAAGGAAAAAACCACAACAAGGCCCTGTATGTCTCTATTGAATGCAGAGGCACTATTCTAGCTCATGTATTGGTTGACACGAGTTCCTTGCTAAATGTTCTACCAAAGGGTGCTCTCAAGACTAGATTGTAAAGGGGTTGTGCTAAAACCCAGTGATATTATAGTTCGAGCTTTTGACAGGTCAAAGAGGATGGTACACAGAGAGGTTGATCTCCCAATTAAAGTAGGTTCACAGGTTTTAGATTCTACCTTTTATGTGATGGATATACGACCAAATTATTCTTGTTCACTCTGGAGCCCCTAGATTCACGGGGCAGGCGCTGTTACTTCGACCTTACACCAAAAGATGAAGTATCCCGTGAAAGGAAAGGTTGTTACAATCTGCGGCTAAGAAGAGTATATGGTGAGTCACTTAAACTCATTTAGGTATGTTGAGATGGAAGGATAATTCATTGAAAATCCGTTCCAGACATTTAAAGTTATCCTTCATACCGCTATTGAAAATGTTTCTTCTATTCCCAAGTTTATTAGGGTTCTACCCAGGATGGCTTCATTGAAGAATGCTAGAGCTGTAGTAGAAGAAGGTGGTGGAACTACTTGGGGTCAGCTTCCTGACATTTTGTATAAATCTGAAAAATTTAGTTTGGGTTTCACTGCAGAGGCTCAAAGGGCTGTTCATCGTGCTCGTGCTAGAATACCACCATTCCACGTCAGCAACAATAGAGTCAACGCGATAGAAGATGCTGATAGTGACTACGACCTTGACAACTGGGTCTTTCCTACCATCAGCAACAAGCTCATCAACTGGAAGACTGAAGACCTTATCTCAATCTCCTTTAGTCATGAGTAATTGCTATTTCCTATTTATTATTTTCAAAATTTTTGGTTATATAATTTTTAAACAATGACTTTAAGCCTTGTGTCTTACCCGGGGCACAACTATTTGTTAAGGGTTGTAATTTCATAAACATATTTTCATTTAATAAAGCATTGGACGTTTTGCATTCAAATTTTGTGCTCTTTGTCTTTCTTTTTTTATCACTTTCAAATAGCTATGTGGTCTTACACACACCCACACAATAAATTGCAGATCCACATCCACTCTAGATCCCGTTGATAATGATTCTGCTATTGCCACTTATGATTTCGAGAATATGATCTACCAAGCCGAGGACGAAGCTGAGGAAGATTGTGAAATACTTGGAGAACTTGGTAGACGATTAGTGCAAGAGGAAAAGGCTATACAACCGCATGAAAATCCAGTTGAGGTTGTGAACTTGGGTACTAAAACATACAAGAAAGAAGTCAAGATAGGTGCCAACCTAGAGGATAGTGTCAAGAACAGGTTAGTCCAGATGCTGCATGACTATGTTAAGATCTTTACTTGGTCATATAAAGACATGCCAAAGATTGATAATGATATTGTGGTTCACTGTCTGTTGACGAAATAGGGATGTTCTCCAATAAAGCAGAAAGTTCGTCGTATGCGTCCTGAGATGTCAGAAAAGATCAAAGATGAGGTTATGAAGCAATTCAACGCATGTTTCTTAGCAGTTACATCCTATCCTCAATGGGTTGAAAATGTGGTTCCGGTACCAAAGAAGGATGGCAAAGTGCGTATGTGTGTGGACTACAGGGATCTGAACAGGGCAAGCCCCAAAGATTATATTCTGCTTCCACATATTGACATTTTGGTTGACAACACTGCTCAGCACAAGGTATTCTCCTTCATGGACGGTTTCTTGGGTTATAATCAGATCAAGATAGCACCTGAAGACATGGAGAAAACTACCTTCATCACACAATGGGGCACTTTCTGTTACAAGGTCATTCCTTTTGGGTTGAAGAACGCCAACGCAACATATCAGCGTGCCATGGTAGCTTTGTTCCATGACATGATTCATCACGAGATATAGATTTATGTTGACGACATGATATCCAGGTCTCAGACTGAAGAAGAACATCTTGACCACCTACACAAGTTGTTTGAGAGACTGAAGAAGTATAAGCTGAGGTTGAACCTGAACAAGTGCACTTTTAAGGTGAGGTCCAGTAAACTCCTAGGTTTTGTTGTCAGTGGTAATTGTATTGAAGTTGGTCCTGCCAAGGTCAAAGCCATTCAATAAATGCCATCTCCCCATACTGAGAAGGAAGTCAGAGGCTTCTTAGGCCAACTGAAATATATTTCCAGGTTTGTTTCTCATTTGACTGCTACTTGTGAGCCAATTTTCAAGTTGCTAAAGAAAGATCAGGTAGTGAAATGGAACGAAGATTGCCAGATAGCCTTTGACAAAATCAAGGAGTACCTCCAAGAACCTCCGATTTTGATGCCACCATTCAAAGGAAGAACTTTGATCATGTACCTAATAGTGTTAAATAACTCAATGGGGTGTGTACTGGGGAAACATGACGAGTCTGGTAAAAAATAGCACGCAATATACTACCTTAGAAAAATTTTTACCGACTATTAAACAAGATACTCACTGCTCGAGAAAACTTGTTACGCTTTGGCATGGGCTGCTCGCCGACTAAGACAATATATGTTGACCCATACTACTTTGTTGATCTCTAAAATGGATCCTATAAAATACATATTTGAGAAGCCCACTCTCTCCGAAAGAATATCCCGATGGAAAATGCTCTTAACATAATACAACATTCAGTACACCACTCATAAGGCAATCAAAGGAAGTGTACTGGCAGACCACTTGGCTCATCAAGTTGTAGACGACTATCAATCTATCAATTTCGCCGTATGAGAATATCATGCTAATTACAGATTGTGAAGAACATGGACCGTGTGAAGGACCTGAGCCAGGATCCTGATGGAATATGGTTTTCGAAGGAGCCTCTAACGCACTTGGTAATGGAATTTGTGTTATGATTATCTCTTCTAAGGGTGGCCACACGCCTTTCACTTCCAGACCCTACTTTGACTGCACCAATAACATGGTCGAATACGAATCTTGCATCATGGGTATCAAAGCTGCTATTGACATGAGAACTAAGTTGCTGGATGTATACAGGGACTCAACCCTGGTAATCAGTCAGATTAAGGGAGAATGAGATATGAAGCATCCAAATCTCATTCCTTACTGAGAGCGTTTTTTGACCTTAATTCCATACTTCAAGGAAATCACTTTTGAGCATATTCCACGAGAAGAGAATCAGCTGGAAGACACATTAGCTACCATGTCGTCTATGTTTAAAGTCAGATGGGACAATGAAGCTCCTCGAATTACTATTGAAAGACTAGATGAACTGGCACACTGTTACGAAGTTAACACTAACAGAGTAGAAGAGAAGTCTTGGTTTCATGAAGTGAAGAGATACCTCGAGGCTCAAGAGTACCCTGAGGGAGAATCAGTCAATGACAAGAAATTCCTAGGGAGGTTATCTGCTAAGTTCTTCCCGAGCAATAGAATTTTGTACAAGCGCAACCATGTCTCGACTCTACTTCATTGTATGGACAAGAAGGAAGCTGAGAAAATTATGGAAGATATGCATGAGGGAACCTTCGGTACTCATTCCAGTGGATATACTATGGCTAAGAATATTCTGAGAGCGGGATATTATTGGTCGACCATGGAAACTGATTGCCATCATCACTCAAGAACTTGTCACAAATGTCAAATCTATGCTGACAAAGTGCATGTGCCATTGGTTCCGCTGAATGTCTTGACTGCTCCTTGGCAATTTGCAATGTGGGGCATTGATATGATTGGAGAAATTAAACCTACTTCTTCCAACGCACATTGGTTCATCCTCATCGCTATTGACTATTTCATAAAGTGGGTCAAAGCAGCCTCATTTGCCTCCCTCACCAGGAATGTAGTGGCTTAATTCATCAAGCATAATCTTATATGTCGGTATGGTATCCTCGAAAGGATCATCGCAAAAAATGGTATTAATCTTGACAATACTATGATCATGAAACTTTTCATGCAGTTCAAGATTAAGCACCATAATTTTTCTTCATATCGACCCAAGATGAATGGCGCAGTGGATGCCGCCAATAAGAACATCAAGAAGATTATACAGAAGATGATAGTGATATATAAAGACTGGCATGAGATGTTACCATTTTCTATTCATGGCTATCGCACCTCCGTACAAACATCAATTGGGGCAACCCCATTCTCTCTAGTCTACGGTATAGAAGCCATCCTACCTGTCGAAGTCCAAATTCCTTCTCTAAGGAATATGAAAGACGCCGGTTTAGACGAAGACAAGTGGATTCAAGATAGGCTGGACCAGTTGAGCTTAATTGACGAGAAAAGGCTTGTGGCTGTTTGTCACGGTCAAATGTATCAGAAGTATATGATCAAAGCCTTTAACAAGAAAGTCAAGCATCGAGTATATCAGACTGGTGACTTGGTAATAAAGCGCATCATCCTGCCACAAGGTGATCCTAGAGGCAAATGGACTTCCACCTACGAATGGCCATTTGTAATCAAGAAGATTTTTTCGAGCGGTGCAATGATACTTACCACCATGGAAGGTGAAGATTTTCCGCATCCTGTGAACGCAGACATAGTCAAAAGATACTACACATGAAAGTGACTCGCTAGGTTGACTGGCCTAGGGAAAAATAAGGGCATCCCGGCGAACCAAAAGGGTTCACGAAAAAATTAGGGATATATATATATATATATATATATATATATATATATATATATATATATATATATATAAAGAGTGTACACCCGACAAGTAGAAAACCTAAAAAGGAGGCTTGGGCAAGAAAGGGTATCCCGGTGGACTGAAAACCCGAAAGGGAGGTCCAGGAAAAAGTTAGGTGTTAAAGCGTACGACTATGTCCCGTTAGATCACCAATATACATCCAACTTTGTTACCGACGTAAGCTTCAAATGGTACATATCAATTCAGTCAACTTCTTCCGATAACAAGGGATGGGATGCTCGAAGATATAAGGGCAATAGCAGAGTTGAAACTCGATGGGGTCTGTTGTACCCCAAAATTTACCCTATTTATTTTGAGCTTTTTGGCTTACATTTCATTATTACATACACGGATATCATTGGTTTTATGGTTATGGAATCAAGGTATATTTAGCAAGTTTCGTCTGGTTACAAGTGACGTTTATTTCGCCAACGGATGTTCTCAGAATATTTTATGTGCTGAAGATCGATTCGTCGTTTCGCAACGATTTGAGGTTCAAAGATTCACAAGTCCAACCCGGCGCGTCATATTCAGGTGCTCTTTCGCTAAGATATCTCAGGTGACATATTCTCAAATTTATGTTATGCTCAAGAGTCAATTCTTTAAAGAAGGTCTCCGAATGTGTGAGTTTTCTCAAAGAAATGTGGTGAAAAAGTGTGCTGCAAGTGCAGTTTTTACGCACTAAAATATTCATAACTTGAAGATCGTGGCTTGTTTTGAACCTGTTCCAGTGGCAAAAATTCCGTCTTGACATCATCTACGTTTTCATCTCTCACAGCTAGAAGCCAATTTTGATCAGAAGGTCTTCAAAAATGCGGATTTATCAAGTATTTTCGTACAGAAAATTTGTGACAGAAGTTTATTTGCGTCATGTTTAGAAAATCATAACTTGGTCGATTTTCATCGTATCGAGCTGGCTCCGGCGCCAAAATTTCACAAATTGAGTCGGCTAAGTTTTCAAAGGAGGTATTGAGTTCTAATGGTATCCAAAAGGCATTCGTTTTTTGCTCATAGTGTGTGTGACGCGCTGAAAATCCTGAATGCTGAATATTATTTCATCTGGGTCGAACCTTCGAAAATTCATAACTCGGTCAATTTTTATCGGATCGGGTCCATATTTTTACACAAGGTCACTGACTCATAGATCTACAACTTGGCTTCTAAAGTCGGGACCGAGTTATGCTCCAATCCATACCAGTTTTTTATTGAAGAACGTGTTAGAGTTGACACTAGAGCCCAAAATAAGTATGTCTGAGGCGAAACTTCAAAAATTCATAACTAATTCACTGTTTATTCGATTGAGCCCATTTTTAGATAGAAGTTATTTCTCGATGTAGGATATATTTTGTTTTCAAATTTCAAATTCAAAAATTGCACTTAAACCCCTACGATTTAGCCTAGAACGCGACGGACTCAAGTGAATAAAAATCTGCACTATTGCTTGTGGTTATTGGAGGCCCAATTGCACATTCAAAACCCATATCTTTTCTCTAATTTCCATTATATAATCTCACTTTTATCACACAAACAGGACACGACGAGAAAAAAAAACTTTGCTACAACCCTGCCAAAATATCGAATTCTTTTAAGAACCCTAAAAACCTTGAAATCCTTATTACAAACCCCCATCTCACTACAAACAAGCCATCCTTGTTACAAACCCACATCTCACTACTTCTCCAGTAAGGATAAGGCTGGTTTGATCCCCGTGATCAAAAGGGTGTAGACACACTCATACATGCCATATCAGTTTTAAAATTAAATGTTTTTTCATATATTTGCTTTATTTGTATTTCATGATATAGTAATTTATTTAATGTGTTCATGAGATTCAACACTGCAGATTTAGACAGGGTCCCATGCAGGGTTATTACAAAACACTGAGGCCAAAATAGAACAACCACTAATGCATGACGAGGCAGAAATCCTGAGAAGGTTAAGGGCGTGGGTTCAACACCCACCCCTATTGGTTTTAGTTTTCTTCCTTTCTATTTATCCTTTTACCTATTTTCATTCTTTTTATTTAAAACATTGTTCATAAAACTTAACATTTTTCACAAACCTTTGATTTTTCATAATAAACTCGAATAATTAATTTTAAGGTTTTTTTTTTAATTTTAGGTTTTAAATTAATTTTTGGTTCAACACCCACCCCTGACAATATGTATAATTTTGCTTATTTTTAACCCTTTTTGCCTCATTTCTTTCTCTTTAATATCTTCCTTAAAAACCCTAAATTCATATAAGCTCTAATTTTATTTAAATCAAAAACCCTATTAATTGGCAAACTTAACTTTTTTTACAAACCCTAATTAATTTAGGTTTTAAATTTTTTTTTATTATTATTAACTCTTTTTTTAATTAATTCTTTAATTTAATTAATTAACTTTTTTTCTTCAAATTAGGAAAACAATTAGGTTATAGGTTTTCTTTGTAATTAACCCTTTAATTAACCATTTTTTTAAGAAATTAGGATTAGGTTTTTGTTTTAGTTAGTAACTGAATTTTTGGATTTTTTTTCATTTTTTAATAAATTAAGTTAATTAACTTTTTTATTTATTAAAATTAGTTAGAAATAGGTTTTTTAATTAACTTAAAATTATTTTCTACAAAATACACCAAAAACGTTAACCTAGAATTTTAGGTTTTAATTTTTCCTTAATTTCTTTTTATTTATTCTTTTACATTTTAATTTCTAGGAAAATTGTATAGGTCGCATTATCAATGTAATTGCGTAGATTTATCTTTTCTCGCATTTTTTTCTAATTATGTAATAGCATTCAGGATGTAATAGTTTTAGGATTTCTTTTCCGCACTCTTCATTATTATGTAACTGCCCCAAAGCTCTGTAATAGCCTAGGTTTACATTTCTGCCTTTACCTTCTGCTACTATATTTTATGCAATGCTTAGACTAATAGGATTGTATGGAAAGACCGGTAAACTAAATGAATGATAGAAAACCCTAATTGCAAGATAAATATAACTGAAAAAACACACTGTTGCACACTTGCACCCATAGGGTACTCCCCACTTGGTTACTTCAGAAAACAATGGTCATGTCCCTCGAACGTAGGGATATCTTAGCAAAAGACCCTCATTCTAAAAGTCATCATAAAGATCATAGTCCCTTAACGTCCCTCGAGTTGCCTACGAGAAATGATCTTGTCCCTCGATGTTTCCTACGAATATATGATGACAGTCCCTTCGAAATGCTAAGGTATCCTTACATGTTGCCTTCAATGACCATTTCGTCCCATTCGATAGTCCCTCAACATCCATTGACTAGGGTTACCTACTCACTAATAGTAGGATAACACGGTCTAAAGGATAGGAGGAAAAGAACAACTTTTTTCGAGTAGGTAGATAATTGTTAGGTACTTGCTCAAACATCATTTTTACACCCTACACTTTCAAAACTCTTTTGAAACTAAAGTTTTCAAAAACACTTCATTACACTCTTGAGGACCTATACAAGGGTTATCACGAAGTAAAACAAAAATTCTCAAAACAAAGCACACACAAGAAATTTCAAAGTGAGCAAGTACCTAAGAGCCCATGGAAAACCATAGATGAAAAGGGTTCTAACACCTTCCATTTCTATAATCTACCCCCCGTACTCAGAAACATCTCGAAAAATGTTTTTTTCTGTTCTTTTTCCTTTTCCTGATTGGATAAAATAAAAATCGGTGGCAACTCTTACTTACCGCGGCATTTTGCGAACAAAAAACGCAAACCAGTATTAACAGTCGGTTCTGCCACCGTATCACAGAACTGGCGACTCTTCTTGGGATGAAGTATAAAGTGGGGTTTACCTTAGGATTTAGGTCATTTTTAAATTGCTTTCCTGTTTGCTTTGCTTGCTTTATCTTTAAGGGGTTTTGTTTGGGTATTATTAAAGATCCTACACCCGGATCTAGGGACACTTTTTAGGTAAACAGCAATATATCATAGGGATTGTACAGCGTAGACCGATATGGTTTAAGCGATGGATGTGTTGGTGTGACACTTTTGTTGGTACCGGTATCCTTCGTGTGGAAACGAGGAGAATACGGGGACACCACGTGGTTTCGTGAAGCACTAACGGACCTTAGAAGCTTAGTTGAATAAACTTGGCCATTAGAAAATAGTGAGATAGCCGGCCTCGATATAAAGCTGAGGATTGGTTGATACTTGATGCTACACTCATTGAGATCAGACTTTCGGGATATTTCGGCCATAAGAAAAGATTGCCTGAGCTGAAATAATGCCCGATAAAGGATGATCAATGATATTGAGAATCCTTAGAACCCGGTTACTTTTCTAAGATAGGTTGAGCCAACTAAACTTTAAGAGGGTACTTACCTATGAAATCCATGCAAGCCTAAACCTAAGGCTACTTGTGTGACTTGTTTGTTTTCTTTGCCTAACAATTTGAACTCATTGCAGGGCTTTATTTGTATTCCTTGCAGGACCTTGTTTGTATAAATCCAATAAATTGGTTTCTTACCCTGCATTTTTGCTTGATACATAGCATACACATCATAAGATCATAACATGACATATCATACTAACCATTTCAAGGATCTCGAGGGCATGTGATTCAGGTTATGAAGAACCAGACGTCTAGCAAGGGGCAAGGGGATTTATTTTCCTCTAGCCAATGTCGTCAGAAGATCAAAACTCAATAACTTGAGTCAGGGGCTATGACCCACTTGATATGGTGAGCTTGAATCTCGTAGAAGGACTCTTAACGATACAAAGTTCTTCAATCAAAGCTGCAAAATTGAACTTCTGACATTTTCTTGTTTACCCCGCGAGATCCTTGAAAACATTGCATACATATATGATACATATCATTGCCTAAGCAGGTTTCAAAGCAGGTCTCTCGTGTTCTCGCTGTTTATTTCAGCAATGGCTCTCCAACAAGACAACAGAGATCTCCAAGCTCAAGATGCCCAGTTCAAGGAATTTCTCCTGAATCTATCCAAGGGGCAAGAAGACCTGGAAACACTCTTCCCTGGGAATCTGACCAAGGAACGTCCTGACAACAACAAGGATGAACAATTGGAACAACTACAAGCTGAGGTAGAAGCAATGAGAATCCAAATGCTGGGGCATATGGCTCTTATCCAAAACTTAGCTCGAGGACAAGAAGGGCTAAGAGCCTTCCTCAACAAGCTTCACCAAGATGGATGCAGATCCATGAAACAAACAGTTAAAATTATGGATTAAGGCATTAATCATCCCCCAGTGAGAGAAGAGGTTAGGAACATACCTTTCCAGATTGCTACTACATCACAAGCCAAACCACAACCTCGCCAACGACAATGGGGAAATCGGCATAAGAAGAATACATCCAAAAGATGCTTCACCGAAATCAACATGTCATTGGTTCAAGAATTGCAACGCATGTTGAAGGCCAAGTTGGTTGTGTTAAGGGACCCTCCTCATAATCCCAACATAGCCTCCCCAAGATACAATCTAAATGCAAGATGTGCGTACCACTCCAACAGTCCTGGACATGACACCAACAACTGTTGGGCGTTGAGAAATAAAATTCAAGACCTGATTGATGAAGGAGCGCTAGAATTTGCATAAGACAGTCAGACTGAGTTCTTCTACCATCCCTCTAAGACATATCATCTGAAGTGACAAGCTCTTACAAGAAGACTTTTCGTTCATTAGAATTTTCAATGTGTAATTTTCTTTTGATTTGTTTGAACATTTATTCATATCAAACCTTGTTATTTCATCAATGCATTGCACATGTTTGTCTTGAATCAATTCATTCATATTCACTATTTCAAAAATGTGTTCTTATTTCCTTTTGTGATATTCAACTCTCGATTAAAAACTCTAATCCTTAGAGGGAGGATGAAGAAAATGATATCACAATCTCTACATTATGCTTTTTAACAGACCCTGCTGATGATGTACAGGCGTTGTTTCAAATCCTAAACAATGGAGTTATAAGGAAGATAATCCCTAGTCAACCCTTTCGAGCCAAAGAAGTAGGAGTTTTTCTTTTCACACAAATTAAAACCCTTAATCATAACCTGGGGCAGGGTAGTTTTCTCAGTTAATCCAGATGCACATTCAGTCACAATCTGCCGCTTTGTACACAATGAATGGCATTGAAGACGTCCTTCCAAAATAAAAGACAGTGATGGTTCTGTATAATCTTCAAGACAGGTAGTCATTATCTCTCGAAATAAAAGCCCATTAAGTCAAAACCTATGAAGGAAACTTAAGAGAAAAATTGGGGCATCCCGCTGACTGTAATCACAAAAGAAACAGTTCAGACAAAATAAGGGATAACGAAAAAAAAAAGAGGTTACTACAAATCCTCGACAAAAGAAGATTACAAAAATGACTGCCTTTTCAAAACAAATCATCACCAAGTATCAGAGAGAAGATTCCAGACTCAATCGGGATCTAAATGCGCAATTAATTGAGCATAGGACTGAAGAACATCACGAAGAGCGGGTTGGGTACAAAAAAATTTGAGCCTTTATCCTTTGTTTCTTGAACCGTGAGCTAGGCCACGTTATAACCCTTAAAAGTCCTAGATGAAGCATGGGTTAGTTTGAGAGCATACTGTTACAATGGTATCCTGATTTCTGTAGGTTTTGTTACGAATCCTGAGTTGATATCACATTCTTGCAAATTTCGTTTTACTACACAAAACACATTTTCAAAAAATTTCAAGACAGACATGAGTTATGCATTCTTTAAATGAAATTGTTTGCATATGACTAACTGTTTGACAACAGAGAAATCCGCACAATGGATATTCAATGAAAAGACATCCTCTCAATGGACATAATCACCTTAGCGGGAAAGACACTTCCAATAACATGTCTTCCATAAGCAAGGGGCATGACATGATGTCTAAACACACCTGGGGCAGTCTCTCCAAAAGTGCCAAAGAACCAGGGGCAAATCTCCATCTGAATCGCTTGGGGCATTACACACGCATTCCAACAATGAATCATGTGCCATCAAGAAAACATTTTTGACAGTACTACAACATAACACTATGGACAGTGACAACTCTCTACATCCCGAAAGCATGGACATAGTCAGAAAATACTACGCATGAAAAAAAGAATTGCTAGGTTGACCTACCTAGGCAAAAATAAGGGAATCCCGGCGAACCAAAAGGGTTCGGGCAAACGTTAGGGATATACATGAAAAAAATCTGTACACCCGACAAGTCGAAAACCTGAAAAGGCGGCTTGGGAAAAAAGGTATCCCGGTGGACTGAAAACCCGAAAGGGCGGTCCTGGAAAAAGTTAGGGATTTGAAACATACGACTATGTCCCGTCACCTATCTATCAGTGGAATACTTATACCTTGATTAACATTCAGCAAGAGGACCAGAATCGAGAAACGGTTCAAATACGCTCCAGATACGGATGCCATTCTGATACTCATTCAGATTCAGCTCTCTGATATAGTTCAGATACGCTCCAGATACGGATGCCATTCTGATACTCATTCTGAATCAGCTTTCAGATACAATTCAGACACGCTCCAGATACAGATGCCATTTTGATACTCATTCAGATTCAGCTTTCAGATACACTCCAGATACGAATGCCATTCTAATACTCATTCAGATTCAGCTTTCAGATACAGTTCAGATACGATCCATATACGGATGCCGTTCTGATAGTCATTCAAATTCAGCTTTCAGATACAGTTCTGATACGCTCCAGATACGGATGCCATTATGATACTCATTCAGATTCAGCTATTAGACACAGTTCATATACACTCTAGATACGGATGCCATTATGATACTCATTCAGATTAATCTTTCATATACAGTTCAGATACGCTCCAGATACGGATGCCATTCTGATAGTCATTCAGATACAGTTCAGATACACCCCAGATATGGATGCCATTCTTATACTCATTCAGATTCAGCTTTCAGATACAGTTCAGATATGCTCCAAATACGAATGCAATTCTGATACACATTTAGATTCAACATTCAGATACAGTTCAGATACGCTCCAGATACGGATGCCATTCTGATACTCATTCAGATTCAGCTTTCAAATACAGTTCAGATAGCTCCAGATACGGATGCCATTCTGATACTCATTCAGATTCAAATTTCAGGTACAGTTCAGATATGCTCCAGATACGGATGTCATTCTGACACTCATTTGACATATGTTTCAAAGTACAATTCAAATATGATCCTTAGACGGGTGTCATTCTGACACTCATTCAACACATGTTTCAAGTACAATTTAGATACGATCCAAAGACAGATGTCATTCTAACACTCATTCGACATATGTTTCAAGTATAGTTCAGATACGATCCAAAGACGGATGTCATCCTGACACTCATTAAATACATGTTCAAGTACAATCATGACATAGATCCATCCACAAAATCTCTACATGTACTTTTTCCATCATGGTACAAGGGGCAGAGATAGTTGGAAGCAAAGTCACTATCACATACAAGCCAGTGATACCTATATTCCCCACAGAGCCGAGACAACCAAGGTTCTACCTCCGTATCCCCAAGCAGGAATTCCCTCCCCAGCAGGTTCCTTCAGAAAGCTGATATCTGCATTCCCCAGTCGAGTTTTATAACCATAAGTAGTTTATAAAGCCATCTCCCGAGCAGAGTTTATTTCTCTGACAACAGAAGCTCAATCTCTAACAGAGCTCTTCTCTCCAGCAATAGAAGTTCATCCCCAACTGAGTTTATTTCTCCAAATCAGCAGATCTTCCCACAAAGTATCTCTCTTCCCCACAGAGTCATTCCCCTGCATGATTATTCTCAAACAGAGTCTCCTCCACAGAATGTTCTCAAGCAGAATGGATGTAAATCCCCAGCTAATCATCTTCGGTCACTATCCCCAGCGGAAACGAAGAACTCAACTCCTTATACTCTCCAACAACAGTCCATGATTAATTTTCCTCAGCTAGAGAGCATCACAATAGGATTGCATATCCATACATCATGGCATGTGCATACATATTATATAACACGATCTCATTTATTTTTAGAACATCATTACTTAATACATTTCATACATCATGACATTACATACGACTAACTCTTTACCTTTCAGGGAAAGATGCAATCAAGTTCTCACGAGTTCTCTCTGGTTCAGTCAAACAGACACCAAGGTTTCTATTCCAGTTGAAGATATTCCAACACTTTTCAAGATTTTCTCTAGTTCAGTCAAACTGACACTAAGGTTTCATTCTAGTTGAAGATGTTCTAAGACTTTCGTCTGGGTCAGCTGAATCGCCGCTAAGATTCTCCTGATTTCTATGCCATTCAAAGTTAATCCGAGACCTCTTCCGGGATTAGTCAAATCGATACTAAGATTTCTCTCCCAGTTGAAGTTCTCACAAGTTTTCCCTGGTTCAGTCAAATCGATACTAAGATTTCTATTCCAGTTCAAGCTATGAAGCCCAGAAATCAACCGGATAATATCTTAATTTCTCCAAAATACTACAAAGCCTGGAATCGATCAGATAGTGGTATATCTCAAATTCAAGCTATGAAGCCCGAAAATCGACCGGATAACAGCTTAATTTCCCCATCATACTGTGAAGCCTGGAAATCGATCGGATAACAGTACATGATACTATGAAACTTGGAATCGACCAGATAATGGTATATCTCAAATTCAAGCTATGAAGCTCGGAAATCGACCAGATAATATCTTAATTTCTCCAAAATACTATGAACCCTGGAGTCGACCAGATAGTGGTATAAGACACCGTGAAGCCTGGAGCATGACCAGATAACGGTATAAGACGCTGTGATACGGTGGGAGAACTGACTAGTGTTTTGCATTCGTATTCGCACTTGTGCGGTTGAGTAAGAGTCGCCACCGACTTTTTATTTTATCCTAAAGGAAAGGTTAAAAAAGCACAACAAAAACCTTTTGAGATTTTTCTTGGGTTCGGGGGGTAGATTATGAAAAGGGAAGGTATTAGCACCCTTTTCATCCATGGTTATCCATGGGCTCTTAGTTACTTGGTTTTTTAGATCACTTGCCTTGATTTTCGATTGCTTTGAAATTGTGGTGTGTGTGTGTTTTGAAATTTTTTTTGAAGAGATGCCTTGTCTTAGGCGACCAATGTATTTGACTCGTGTTTGAGTGTTTTACAAAAGTGTGGATCTTTTCGAAAAGATGTTTCAAATGTTTTTGAGAGTTTGTTTGAAAGTGTTGTGGATTGTGGTTTTTGAAAGGAAGGCAAGTGTTTTTGCAAGTTGATCTCAAGTGACTAAGAGTTTTGTCTACCCTATTGTACTCAAAGGTTTTTGTTATGTTTTAACCCCTTTTAACAATTTTGTTCCACCATTGAAATTGATGGACAATCTTGCGTTTAGGAAGTTTATTCGGGACGGGCACGGGTCATCGTATGGACCATGAATGCAATGGTGCCAAGTGTCTTTGGCAATTTGCTTTGAAGGGACTATGATCATTAGGCAACATTTTGAGGGACTTATGATCATTTTGATTTTGTTTTGCCAAAGATACTCGACGTGCAAGCATGGCCCATTTTGGAAGGCAACATGTGGGATTACCCTAGAGGGTACAAGTGTGATTGTGTATTGATTACATGTATTTGTCTTGTATTAGGTTATCTAGCGTTTGATTTTATGTACATGCAAACCCTAGGTCTAACCATGGTATAATTGGAAAACTGTAAATTGCGAAAATGTAAAATCTACGCTATTACAAAATGGTATCCGGGAGTGGGGGTACAATATTCACAAATGGGGATGAGACTTATAGTATCCAATAAGTTACAACCAAATCGAATTTGCGATCAAATGTAAATAACGAATATCAATGTATAAGATAAACAAATGTGTATAAGGGCAATATATTGTGTATTTGTATTGTGTAAGTGTGAGATGTATATGTATATGTGATTATTTACATGTGCGACAATATGAATTTAAGAAGGTATTGTTAGGTATTTGTTTTGACCTAAAGAAAAATTAAACGTCTATTTAATTAATTAGTCTTGTAATTTTGTATTTTGATATGTATGAAAAGAGTGTTTTAATGAAAGAAAATGTTTTCAATTTAATCATATTATGTATAAAAATGTATTTGTTTATTATACACAAAAAGTATTTTTAAATAAAAATCAAGGACTAAATTATGTGTATTAAAAGGAAACGTATTATGTAAAAAAGTATATTTAAAAGAAAAAGGTATTTTCAAATATATTGTATGATATGTACAGATATATGTTTTAATTAAAAGAAAAGAAAAAAAAGTATTTTCAAATTTAATTATATGGGCATGTTCAAGGCTATGATTGTGACATGTTTTCTTCACAAACCTAAAGCTAACAATGCCTATACTGAGAGATAGAACTTCATGAAGATACCTGTTCAGTTGGAATCGTGCTTTGTAATGGAGGAGTTTTCAGAGCAAGATGATGATTTGTATAGCTTCCTTGAAGTGTGAGGATGCTATTCCAAGTTCTACTTTGTCTTGAAACTCCCTGAATCGTGCTAGAGAACTTCAACTGCAAAACAGAAAAATAAAAATGGTGAAGTGGCTTGGAGTGTTACAGTCTGCTTCTAACGCCTTGGACAGTTTGTATGGATGGTAGGGAAAGTATGTGAATTGGTTTGGGCAAGAGAGCTCGAGAGAAATGGAAGTTGGCACTCAATCTGCAAAGTCAACGCTGTTTTTGCAGTTTGATGGTGTTTTTTTTTGGTTTGATGAGGTTTGGAAGGTGTTTAGCTCGTGTTTTAGGGCAAGGTGATTGTTTGGAATGTGTTTGACAAGTTTGCCTAAGCTGGTTTTTGCTGAGATGGAAGTTGTATTGAAAAAACTGGTTTTCTGGTTTTTGACACTTTTTACACTATACTTCCACCAGTGGAAGTTGTGTTGAAAAACTGGTTTTCTGGTTTTTGACACTTTTTACACTATACTTCCACCAGTGGAAGTTGTATTGAAAAACTGGTTTTCTGGTTTTTGACACTTTTTATACTATACTTCCACCAGTGGAAGTTGTATTGAAAAACTGGTTTTCTGGTTTTTGACACTTTTTATACTATACTTCCACCAGTGGAAGTTGTATTGAAAAACTGGTTTTCTGGTTTTTGACACTTTTTATACTATACTTCCACCAGTGGAAGTTGTATTGAAAAACTGGTTTTCCGGGCTTTGTGTTTGCTTCAGTATGTGGTTGTGACAGGTTGGTCTTGTTGGTTTAGGTTCAGCAGGTTTGAGGGTTAAAGATACAGGCTTGGCAGGTTTATGCTTGCTTAGCAGGTTTATGCTTGCTTAGCAGGTTTATGCTTGCTTAGCAGTTTTGTGCTTGCTTAGCAGTTTTGTATGCTTAGCAGTTTTTTGGAGGCAGGGTTTATGCAGGTTGTGAGTTTGTATATTTTCTTTTGTGTCCTCTCTCCTTGAACTGTGTTGTTCTTCTTGTATATCTTTCTCTCTATCTCTCTCTTAGTACAGTTGGATATGTTATAATATGATTCCTTTCTGTACTTTATTCTGAAAGTGGCCACTGGGAAATGATGAAAAGTGAAGCTAGCTTGCATAAAAGATTTCCTCTGCATCTTTATCTTTCTTTGACAGCTTTGGTACTTTGTCTTTTCTTTGATATCTTCGCCATATCTTCTTATTGACAGTCTGGATACCTTTTTGGCATTTTGACAGTAAACTGTACTTCTTTATCCTCTTTGATATCTTTGTGCAGTAATTTGTCCCTTTTGGATTTTGACAGAAAGTTGCATTTGGATTTTTCAGTTTGGTTGAACTTGAACTATGCAGTTTGACATTTTGAATTTTATGCATTTTGACATTTTGCATTCATGATTAAACGAATAAAATTCTTCCCTCTTTGTGAACCGGGAGAAATCCCGTGATTTGCAGAGAGGGTTAACTGATCCCAGTCAGTGGCCCTTAATGATGACTGCAATTTTAATCTGTCTTTTCAATTTAACTGTTATTTTTGACTTTTCTCTTTTTCTTTTGCAGATGAATATTCGGATGGAGAGGAATAAAGTGAAGCATGAAGAATTAGAAATAAATAAGATAGTTTTCTTTTTTTTATTTAAATTTAAATCAATGTAAAACTAATGTTTGTAATTAAATTCCAAACATCAATTGTACAGTTTATTTAAAGATAAATAAAAGTTTCCATTATCCAGTTTAATTCTGTTTTCTCTCTTTATTGTTTATTTATTTATTTAAAACTCTTTGAATTAAAATAATTGAAAAATAAATTTCAATCACTTAATTTAGAATAATAAATAATTTAAATAAAACAATGTCTTAGTAATTGATCAGTTAATCCTGGCTTTTCCAATATCCAAAGCAAAGCAACAATTAACCCAAAACAAACTGATCAAGCGCATTCCCTTTTCAATGATTCTTTGCCAAGCACTGTAAATTCAATACTGCATATTTCTTTTGACTGGCTCAAACAAACCAACGTGAACTCAAACCAACTGTCTCTTTTACTGATCAAAACAATGCGAATTCAAACCCGAATCTTGGGATAACTTGCAAAGTGCTGTGGAATTTTAATCTTTCTGAGAATATGCCCACAAGACCCTTAATTCCTGATTAAATGCCAAATAACGTTCGCCTGATCAAAATTGAGTCAAAGTCAACCAAAACCCTAAGCCAACTTGTGAACTGTTCTAGAGCCATGAAAACCAGTAAAACCCTAATTTTTGTTTGACTGACGAGAAAAGTCCATTTGTCCGATTCTTGAGCCAGTTTGAAAAAATCAGGAAACGCCTGAAGCTGAGATTTCTGGTGGAAAAATGCGAGGGCAAATTTTGGGGTACAACAGTTGCCCCTGTTCAATCTTCTTGGACCTGAAGAGTTAGATTGGCAAGTTTGCCTTTCGCGACTTGAAGGTAAAAGAAGATTGGACACTAAAGTGCCCAGAAAATTTGCACTCGGCGATGTGATGGTAGATGTGAATGGGCTTAAAGATGCCATTTGGTGATGGGCTTAAAGATGCCATCTGGTGCGATAGAATTTTGTCGGGGGATGGGCTTAGAGATGCCATCTGGTGACTGCTGGTAGGAGGATGGGCTTATAGATGCCATCTGGACATGTTGGACTGTATGTCAAAAGTGAGTGGGCAAGTATCAGAAGGGTATCCATGTTTTTGGAACATCTCTGAATTAGGGGTCCGAATAAGCAACAGATTGACGTCCATGTCTGGAGAATCCGTAAACTAATTTCAGGAGTTGGGATTGAATAAGCAATAGAGCAACGTCCGTTGTTGGGAAGCGTCCGTGAACTTTTTTTCAAAAGTTGAGAAGAGTCTGAACAAGTCGGTAGATTGACATCCGTTGTAGGGAAGAATCTGTAAACTATTTTCAAAAGTTGAGAAGAGTCTGAACAAGTCGGTAGATTGACATCCGTTATAGGGAAGAATCCGTAAACTTGTTTTCAGAAGTTGAGAAGAGTCTGAACAAGTTGGTAGATTGACATCCGTTGTTGGGAAGAACCTGTAAACTGTTTTCAGAAGTCTTGAAGTTGAAGAGGAACCGGTGTAGGGTTTCCTGATGATGCGTCTGAATGAATCTGGAATAAGTATCAGAATGTCGCCGTGCCCGGGTCACATCTGAACTATTTCTGGATGAATCTTGGGAGATGATCTGTGTCTGTCAACTGATCTTACCTGAAAAGGCAAAGGGTTAGTTGTATGCAATGTTATGATGCATGATGCAATGTACATGATATCAATGTTTATGACATGAATGTGATGAATGCACATGTAAGCTGGGGAGCTATCTTGCTGAGGATAAATGAATCCTGGATGGATGAAGACAAAAGAATCTTGATTGCTGCCGGGGAAAATAAATCCTTGGCTGCTGCTGGGGAAGAGAATTCCTGATGACCTCTACTGGGGAGTTCCAAACTAGTAGACTCATGCTGGGGAGGTAAGATTGAGAATCTTCAGCTTGGTGGGAAGTAACTCTGGCGACTTCACTGGGGAACTCAAGATTTGCCCTCCCGAAACTCTGTGGGGAGAAGGTTCAATGGTCTGGCTCCGCTGGGGATTGATAATTTGAAGTTTTAGCTTTGCTGGGGATAATGAAACTTGACTCTGAGTGGAGTTAGCTTCTGGAAGAATCTCTGGCTGGGGATTGCGAGAGTCCTTTGATTGCTGTAGGTGTTGGTCTGGAATAAGTTACTGAATGTCGCCATCTCTGGGTCACATCTTGAACTATATC
Organism: Vicia faba; assembly: GCA_948472305.1. Lineage (NCBI taxonomy): Eukaryota > Viridiplantae > Streptophyta > Magnoliopsida > Fabales > Fabaceae > Vicia > Vicia faba. The sequence goes on along the minus strand of OX451735.1, from coordinate 1,374,440,181 downwards.
TTGAATGAAATTCTGAATAAGCTACTGAATGTCGCCAAATCAGGGTCACATCTGAACTATATCTGGATGAAGGTCTGAATGAGTTATAGAATGTCGCCATCTCTGGGTCACATCTTGAACTATATCTTGAAAGTCTGAATGAGTTATAGAATGTCGCCATCTCTGGGTCACATCTTGAACTATATCATGTCTGAAGTCTGAATGAGTTATAGAATGTCGCCATCTCTGGGTCACATCTTGAACTATATCATGTCTGAAGTCTGAATGAGTTATAGAATGTCGCCATCTCTGGGTCACATCTTGAACTATATCATGTCTGAAGTCTGAATGAGTTATAGAATGTCGCCATCTCTGGGTCACATCTTGAACTATATCATGTCTGAAGTCTGAATGAGTTATAGAATGTCGCCAAATCTGGGTCACATCTTGAACTATATCATGTCTGAAGTCTGAATGAGTTATAGAATGTCGCCATCTCTGGGTCACATCTTGAACTATATCATGTCTGAAGTCTGAATGAGTTATAGAATGTCGCCATCTCTGGGTCACATCTTGAACTATATCATGTCTGAAGTCTGAATGAGTTATAGAATGTCGCCATCTCTGGGTCACATCTTGAACTATATCATGTCTGAAGTCTGAATGAGTTATAGAATGTCGCCAAATCTTGGGTCACATCTTGAACTATATCATGTCTGAAGTCTGAATGAGTTATAGAATGTCGCCATCTCTGGGTCACATCTTGAACTATATCATGTCTGAAGTCTGAATGAGTTATAGAATGTCGCCATCTCTGGGTCACATCTTGAACTATATCATGTCTGAAGTCTGAATGAGTTATAGAATGTCGCCATCTCTGGGTCACATCTTGAACTATATCATGTCTGAAGTCTGAATGAGTTATAGAATGTCGCCAAATCTTGGGTCACATCTTGAACTATATCATGTCTGAAGTCTGAATGAGTTATAGAATGTCGCCATCTCTTGGTCACATCTTGAACTATATCATGTCTGAAGTCTGAATGAGTTATAAAATGTCGCCATCTCTGGGTCACATCTTGAACTATATCATGTCTGAAGTCTGAATGAGTTATAGAATGTCACAAATCTTGGGTCACATCTTGAACTATATCATGTCTGAAGTCTGAATGAGTTATAGAATGTCGCCATCTCTGGGTCACATCTTGAACTATATCATTTCTGAAGTCTGAATGAGTTATAGAATGTCGCCATCTCTGGGTCACATCTTGAACTATATCATGTCTGAAGTCTGAATGAGTTATAGAATGTCGCCATCTCTGGGTCACATCTTGAACTATATCATGTCTGAAGTCTGAATGAGTTATAGAATGTCGCCAAATCTTGGGTCACATCTTGAACTATATCATGTCTGAAGTCTGAATGAGTTATAGAATGTCGCCATCTCTGGGTCACATCTTGAACTATATCATGTCTGAGGTGATAAGGAAATTGTTGAACACTTTTGACATTCGAATGCCCCAAGTGGTGATTAAGGAGTCTTGAATTAGATTACTCTGCGAATTGAGAGATTTCTTGAAATCTTGACTGGACTGCGCCAGGTTAACTGGACTTTGAAAGATCTGTTGGACCTCGACTAGACTGCCCCAGGTAATGCCCCTTGTTGATAGGAGATTTGTAATGGATGTGTCATCCTTTTGAAGTGATTTTGCTCACTGAGAGAGTTTTCGTTCCTCCGAACATTCGCTGTATGAATTTCTTCGCTGTCAAACAAAAAGTCAAATGCAGACAGTGATATTCAAATAATGCAAAGTTTATGTTTGTCTCGAAGTTTTTTTTTCGTTTTGGAAAATGCGTTTTTAGCAGAAAACTTTTTATAAGACAAATCAACACAAGATTTAGAGTAAAGCCCTATAGGAGTCAGGATACCTTTTGTAATAGTATGCTTTCGAACTAACGCATGCTTCAATTAGGACTTTCGAAGGGTTGTAACGTGGCTTGGTTCACGGTTTAAGAAACAAAGGATAAAGGCTCAAAGTATATTTGTACCCACCCGCTCTTCGTGATGTCCTTCAACCTAAGCTCAGTTAATTGTGCTTCACTCTCTGTTTTGAGTTTGGAACGACTTTTGGGCGATGGTTCACCAATTGAATTTGGGGAGACAGTCATCATCTCCTTTTTCTTTTTCAACATTTTTCATGTTGTTGAGGATTTTGTAATGATCTCACTATTTTGATTTTGATTTGTTATCCCTAACTTTTGCCTGACTGTTACCGTTTTCCGGGATTACAGTCAGCGGGATGCCCCAGCTTTCTTAAGCCTCCTTTATAGGTTTTGGCTCAGTGGGATTTTCTCTTTTGAGAGATTGACTGTCTATGTGATAGGGAACCACCCTTGTCTTTTTACTCCAAGGGAATGCTTTCTTTTTCGACGTCGTTCGTTGTATTACGAACTGAGAGTTTGCGACTTCAATGCGCATTTTCTCTTGAATTAACTGAGATACTACCCTGCCCCAGGTTTATATCAAAGGTTTTGATCGTTTTGAACAGGAAACTCCTACTTCTTTGGCTCGAAGGGGTTGACTAGGGATTAACTTCCTTATAACTCCAGTGTTTGGGAATTGAAAGAAATGCCTGTACATCATCAGCAAGGTCTGTTCAAAAGCATACTGTATAAGATCATGGTATTGTTTCGTCATCCTCCCTCTAAAGGCTTACAGCTTTTTATCAAGAGTCAAATATCATGAAGAAAAGCATAAGAGTAGTGAAACGAATGGATGGATTCAAGACAAACATATGCAATGCATTAATGAAAATAGAGTTTAACATCAACAGATAATTGTTTGACAGCAAAAGAAATTACAACTTTGAAAATTCAAAAAGAAGAAAAAGTCTTTCAGCTCGGGCTTCGTCACTTCAAGTGGAGAACCCTTTAACGGAAGATTTTCATCTCGCCGTCTGGCATGAATTCCAGCACCCCAATGTCGATCAGATCTTGAATCTTGTTCTTCAAGGCCCAACAGTCGTTGGTGTCGTGTCCCGGGCTGTAGGAGTGGTAAACACATAATGCATCGGGATGATAGTGAGGAGAGGAGGTATTGAGCTTCTGAGGAGGATCCTTTACGGTAAGAAAATTGACCTCAAACAGGCGTTTCAGTATGAAGAATGATGGTATTTCAGTCTCCGTAAACTGTCTTCCCGACTTTTCTTGCTTACGCCGATTACCCCGTTGACGCTAGCGAGGTTGTTGATGGGCTTGTGACCCTGAAGCTAGCAAATGAGCTTTCCCCTTATCTTCTTGAGTGGATGGAGGCTGAGCGGTGACTTGCTCTTCGACCTCAGATGTTTGCCCCAGTTGGTTGTTTGGAAGCAGTTGGCGGACAAGAACTCTGAGTTCCTCTTGTCTTTGGGATAGGTCTTGGATGAGAGCAATCTGGCCCACCAACTGTCCCATCACTTGGGTCCTCAAGGTTGTCAGATCAAACTGCATCTCCGCAATCTGATCACTCCTGGCATTGTTGGAACTTTCCAAACCCTTGGTGAGGAGAGCTTTCATTTCTTCCTGCCCCAGAGACAAGTTCAGGAACATCTCCTGCAGCTGAGCAGTCTGGTCTTGGATGTCTTTGACAGACCTTTCTAGAGCCATCTCTTGCTGAAATAAACAGCAGGAGAGTAAGGAAACCTGAAAAAGGAAAGACTGTCAAAATGCAATGCATGATATGTGGATGCATGCTTTCAAGGATCTCTTGGGGTAAACACAAGAAAATGTTAGAGGTTAAACTTTGCTCTTGGATTTGAGATCTCTGCACCGGTGGACGTCCTTCCACGAGAATCAAGCTCACCATGTCGAGTGGGTCATAGCCACTGATTCAAGTTGTTGTTCTTGAACTTTTGATTGGAGAGCTTTGTATCGGTGGATGTCTTTCCACGAGAATCAAGCTCACCATGTCGAGTGGGTCATAGCCACTGATTCAAGTTGTTGTACTTGAACTTTGATGGTATTGGTTAGAGGAGAAACCCCTTTGCCTCTTGGTAGACGTCTGGTTCAACGTAACCCTGCATCAACAGAACCCTCGAGATCCTTGAAATGGTTATTGAAAATGCTATGGTATGATGTCATGATGTTATGTACATGTATGCGAAATCAAGTGAGTGTATATACAGGCAAACATATTCACACAAAGCAGACAAGTCCTTAGGTTTAGGCTTGCATGAGGTTCAGGTACTACCCTCTTTCAGTTCGTTGGTTAAAACCTGTCCTATCAAAAGTAACCGGGTTCTAGAGGATCTCATATCATTGGCTACCCTCGATCGGTCATAACTCCAGCATCGCAACCTTTTCTCGCGGCCGGAACCATCGCGAGAGTTTAGCCTCAATGAGTGTAGCATACTGCTACTGTTCTAATGGCCAAGTTGGGTCAATTTAGGGTTCTAAGGTCGGTTGGTGCTTAATGACTCCTTGGAAGACCCATATTCTCCCCGTTTCAACACGAGGGATATCGGTACAGACCAAGACGCCACACCAACGTAGCCACTGCTTCACCCATATCAGTATACGTCGGACAGGTCCCTCGCAGATTATGCTACCTAAAAAGGTTTTCCCCATATCCGGGTTAGGATCTATGAAACTCCGATACAAAGCCCACAAATGTAAAGCAAACAAAGCAATCAATTGAAAATAAAGGTGATCTAAACCCTAAGGTAACCCCACTTTAAAATCTTTCCCCAGCAGAGTCGCCAGTTCTGTGATACGGTGGGAGAACTGACTAGTGTTTTGCGTTCGTATTCGCACTTGTGCGGTTGAGCAAGAGTCGCCACCGACTTTTTATTTTATCCTAAAGGAAAGGTTAAAAAAGCACAGCAAAAACCTTTTGAAATTTTTCTTGGGTTCGGGGGGTAGATTATGAAAAGGGAAGGTATTAGCACCCTTTTCATCCATGGTTATCCATGGGCTCTTAGTTACTTGGTTTTTTAGATCACTTGCCTTGATTTTCGATTGCTTTGAAATTGTGGTGTGTGTGTGTTTTGAAAATGTTTTTGAAGAGATGCCTTGTCTTAGGCGACCAATGTATTTGACTTGTGTTTGAGTGTTTTACAAAAGTGTGGATCTTTTCGAAAAGATGTTTCAAATGTTTTTGAGAGTTTGTTTGAAAGTGTTGTGGATTGTGGTTTTTGAAAGGAAGGCAAGTGTTTTTGCAAGTTGATCTCAAGTGACTAAGAGTTTTGTCTACCCTATTGTACTCAAAGGTTTTTGTTATGTTTTAACCCCTTTTAACAATTTTGTTCCACCATTGAAATTGATGGACAATCTTGCGTTTAGGAAGTTTATTCGGGACGGGCACGGGTCATCGTATGGACCATGAATGCAATGGTGCCAAGTGTCTTTGGCAATTTGCTTTGAAGGGACTATGATCATTAGGCAACATTTTGAGGGACTTATGATCATTTTGATTTTGTTTTGCCAAAGATACTCGACGTGCAAGCATGGCCCATTTTGGAAGGCAACATGTGGGATTACCCTAGAGGGTGCAAGTGTGATTGTGTATTGATTACATGTATTTGTCTTGTATTAGGTTATCTAGCGTTTGATTTTATGTACATGCAAACCCTAGGTCTAACCATGGTATAATTGGAAAACTGTAAATTGCGAAAATGTAAAATCTACGCTATTACAAAATGGTATCCGGGAGTGGGAGTACAATATTCACAAATGGGGATGAGACTTATAGTATCCAATAAGTTACAACCAAATCGAATTTGCGATCAAATGTAAATAACGAATATCAATGTATAAGATAAACAAATGTGTATAAGGGCAATATATTGTGTATTTGTATTGTGTAAGTGTGAGATGTATATGTATATGTGATTATTTACATGTGCGACAATATGAATTTAAGAAGGTATTGTTAGGTATTTGTTTTGACCTAAAGAAAAATTAAACGTCTATTTAATTAATTAGTCTTGTAATTTTGTATTTTGATATGTATGAAAAGAGTGTTTTAATGAAAGAAAATGTTTTCAATTTAATCATATTATGTATAAAAATGTATTTGTTTATTATACACAAAAAGTATTTTTAAATAAAAATCAAGGACTAAATTATGTGTATTAAAAGGAAACGTATTATGTAAAAAAGTATATTTAAAAGAAAAAGGTATTTTCAAATATATTGTATGATATGTACAAATATATGTTTTAATTAAAAGAAAAGAAAAAAAAGTATTTTCAAATTTAATTATATGAGCATGTTCAAGGCTATGATTGTGACATGTTTTCTTCACAAACCTAAAGCTAACAATGCCTATACTGAGAGATAGAACTTCATGAAGATACCTGTTCAGTTGGAATCGTGCTTTGCAATGGAGGAGTTTTCAGAGCAAGATGATGATTTGTATAGCTTCCTTGAAGTGTGAGGATGCTATTCCAAGTTCTACTTTGTCTTGAAACTCCCTGAATCGTGCTAGAGAACTTCAACTGCAAAACAGAAAAATAAAAATGGTGAAGTGGCTTGGAGTGTTACAGTCTGCTTCTAACGCCTTGGATAGTTTGTATGGATGGTAGGGAAAGTATGTGAATTGGTTTGGGCAAGAGAGCTCGAGAGAAATGGAAGTTGGCACTCAATCTGCAAAGGCAACGCTGTTTTTGCAGTTTGATGATGTTTTTTTTTTGTTTGATGAGGTTTGGAAGGTGTTTAGCTCGTGTTTTAGGGCAAGGTGATTGTTTGGAATGTGTTTGACAAGTTTGCCTAAGCTGGTTTTTGCTGAGATGGAAGTTGTATTGAAAAAACTGGTTTTCTGGTTTTTGACACTTTTTACACTATACTTCCACTAGTGGAAGTTGTGTTGAAAAACTGGTTTTCTGGTTTTTGACACTTTTTACACTATACTTCCACCAGTGGAAGTTGTATTGAAAAACTGGTTTTCTGGTTTTTGACACTTTTTATACTATACTTCCACCAGTGGAAGTTGTATTGAAAAACTGGTTTTCTGGTTTTTGACACTTTTTATACTATACTTCCACCAGTGGAAGTTGTATTGAAAAACTGGTTTTCTGGTTTTTGACACTTTTTATACTATACTTCCACCAGTGGAAGTTGTATTGAAAAACTGGTTTTCCGGGCTTTGTGTTTGCTTCAGTATGTGGTTGTGACAGGTTGGTCTTGTTGGTTTAGGTTCAGCAGGTTTGAGGGTTAAAGATACAGGCTTGGCAGGTTTATGCTTGCTTAGCAGGTTTATGCTTGCTTAGCAGGTTTATGCTTGCTTAGCAGTTTTGTGCTTGCTTAGCAGTTTTGTATGCTTAGCAGTTTTTTGGAGGCAGGGTTTATGCAGGTTGTGAGTTTGTATATTTTCTTTTGTGTCCTCTCTCCTTGAACTGTGTTGTTCTTCTTGTATATCTTTCTTTCTATCTCTCTCTTAGTACAGTTGGATATGTTATAATATGATTCCTTTCTGTACTTTATTCTGAAAGTGGCCACTGGGAAATGATGAAAAGTGAAGCTAGCTTGCATAAAAGATTTCCTCTGCATCTTTATCTTTCTTTGACAGCTTTGGTACTTTGTCTTTTCTTTGATATCTTCGCCATATCTTCTTATTGACAGTCTGGATACCTTTTTGGCATTTTGACAGTAAACTGTACTTCTTTATCCTCTTTGATATCTTTGTGCAGTAATTTGTCCCTTTTGGATTTTGACAGAAAGTTGCATTTGGATTTTTCAGTTTGGTTGAACTTGAACTATGCAGTTTGACATTTTGAATTTTATGCATTTTGACATTTTGCATTCATGATTAAACGAATAAAATTCTTCCCTCTTTGTGAACCGGGAGAAATCCCGTGATTTGCAGAGAGGGTTAACTGATCCCAGTCAGTGGCCCTTAATGATGACTGCAATTTTAATCTGTCTTTTCAATTTAACTGTTATTTTTGACTTTTCTCTTTTTCTTTTGCGGATGAATATTCGGATGGAGAGGAATAAAGTGAAGCATGAAGAATTAGAAATAAATAGGATAGTTTTCTTTTTTTTTATTTAAATTTAAATCAATGTAAAACCAATGTTTGTAATTAAATTCCAAACATCAATTGTACAGTTTATTTAAAGATAAATAAAAGTTTCCATTATCCAGTTTAATTCTGTTATCCAGTTTGAAAAAATCAGGAAACGCCTGAAGCTGAGATTTCTGGTGGAAAAATGCGAGGGCAAATTTTGGGGTACAACAGACGTTGTGAAGACTGGAGCACGACTAGATAGCGGCAAGAGACACTGTGAAAGCTGGAGCACGACCAGATAACAGTATGAGGTACTGCGAAGCTTGGAATTTGACCAAATAGCAATTTACTCGGCCAATTACTATTGAAGCCTGGAAACGACCGGATATTAGTATGCCTTAAATTCAAGTTAAAACCCGGATGCGACCGGATAACCACTTAATTCCTTCTGAAGCCTGGAACACGACCAGATAAGATGTGAGAAATTGCAAAGCCTAGAGCACGACCAGATAGCAGTTAATCTTATTAATCTCAGCAAATCACTGTAAAGCCTAGAGCACGACCAGATAGAAGTTTACTTTCACCTCCTCGACTAAGAGATGATTCCCCAGTAGAGTAACGGACAACTGAAGCTCCTAAAATTCTATTTCTTCCAAGACAGAGACCAACATTCCTCAGCAGATTCCTCCCCAACGACAGGAATATGAATTCTCATCGAAGAAATATCTCATAAAATCAACATTATTCTGGATGTCATCTTTAAGTCCATCTCCGACGATTCTCCGTCATATCTTCTGGATGGCATCTTTAAGCCCATCTCCGGTGACCTTCTGTCATCTCCTCCAAATGGCATCTGTAAGTCCATTCCCGATACTACCTACATAGTCAAGCATCATTACAGGTGAGTGCAAATTTCTGGGCACTCTAGTGTTTAATCATCTTACACCTTCAGATCACGAAAGGCAGACAAACCATTCTAAATCTTCAGGTTTAAGAAGATTGAACAGGGGCAGCTGTTGTACCCCAAAATTTACCCTATTTATTTTGAGCTTTTTGGCTTACATTTCATTATTACATACACGCATATAATTAGTTTTATGGTTATGGAATCAAGTTATATTTATCAAGCTTCGTCTGGTTACAAGTGACGTTTATTTCGCCAACGGATGTTCTCAAAGTATTTTTTGTGTTGAAGATCGGTTCGTCGTTTCGCAACGATTTGAGGTTCAAAGATTCACAAGTCCAACCCGGCGCGTCATATTCAGGTGCTCTTTCGCTAAGATATCCCAGGTGACATATTCTCAAATTTATGTTATGCTCAAGAGCCAATTCTTTAAAGAAGGTCTCCGAATGTGTGAGTTTTCTCAAAGAAATGTGGTGAAAAAATATGCTGAAAGTGCAGTTTTTACGCACTAAAAAATTCATAACTTGAAGATCGTGGCTTGTTTTGAACTTGTTCCGGTGGCCGAAATTCCGTCTTGACGTCATCTACATTTTCATCTCTCACGGATGGAAGCATATTTCAATTAGAAGGTCTTCAAAAATGCAGATTTATCAAATATTTTCGTACAGAAAATCTGTGACAAGTTTATTTGCGTCATGTTTAGAAAATCATAACTTGGTCGATTTTCATCGTATCGAGCTGGTTCCAGCGCCAAAATTTCACAAATTGAGTTGGCTAAGTTTTCACAGGAGGTATTGAGTTTGAACGGTATTCAAAAGGCCTTTGTTTTTTGCTCAGAGTGCGCGTGATGCACTGATAATCCTGAATGCTGAATATTATTTCATCTGGGTCAATTTTTATCGGATCGGGTCCATATTTTTATACAAGGTCACTGAATCAGAGATCTATAACTTTTCTTCTAAAGTAGGGATCGGGTTATGCTCCAATCAATACCAGTTTTTTATTGAAGAACGTGTCAGAGTTGATACTGGAGCCCAAAATAAGTATGTCTGAGGTGAAACTTCAAAAATTCATAACTAATTCACTGTTTATCAGATTGAGCCCATTTTTGGATAGGAGTTAGTTCTCGATGTAGGCTACATTTTATTTTCAAATTTCAACTTCAAAAATTGCACTTAAGCCCCTGCGATTTAGCCTAGAACGTGACAGACTCAAGTGGATAAAAATCTGCACTATTGCTTGTGGTTATTGGAGGCCCAATTGCACATTCAAAGCCCATATCTTTTCTCTAATTTCCATTATATAATCTCACTTTTTTCACACAAACAGGACACGACGAGAAAAAAAACTTTGCCACAACTCTGTCAAAATATCAAATTCTTTCAAGAACCCTAAAAACCTTGAAATCCTTATTACAAACTCCCATGTCACTACAAACAAGCCATCCTTGTTACAAACCCACATCTCACTACTTCTCCAGTAAGGGTAAGGCTGGTTTGATCCCCATGATCAAAAGGTTGTAGAAACACTCATACATGCCATATCAATTTTAACATTAAAAATATTTCATATATTTGCTTTATTTGTATTTCATGATATAGTAATTTATTTAATGTGTTTATGAGATTCAACACTGCAGATTTAGACAGGGTCCCATGCAGGGTTATTACAAAACACTGAGGCCAAAACAGAATAACCACCAATGCATGACGAGACAGACATCTTGAGAAGGTTAAGGGCGTGGGTTCAACACCCATCACTATTGGTTTTGGTTTTCTTCCTTTTTATTTATCCTTTTAACTACTTTCATTCTTTCTGTTTAAAACCTTTTTCATAAAACTTAACATTTTTCACAAACCTTTGATTTTTCATAATAAACTCGAGTAATTAATTTTAAGGTTTTTTTTTAATTTTAGGTTTTAAATTAATTTTTGGTTCAACACCCACCCCTGGCAATATGTATAATTTTGCTTATTTTTAACCCTTTTTGCCTCATTTCTTGCTCTTTAATATCTTCCTTAAAAACCCTAAATTCATATAAACTCTAATTTTATTTAAATCAAAAACCTTATTAATTGGCAAACTTAACTTTTTTTACAAACCCTAATTAATTTAAGTTTTAAATTTTTATTTTTATTATTAACTCTTTTTTTTATTAACTCTTTAATTTAATTAATTATTTTTTTCCTGCAAATTAGGAAAACAATTAGGTTTAAGGTTTTCTTTGTAATTAACCCTTAAATTAACCATTTTTTTAACAAATTAGGAATAGGTTTTTGTTTTAGTTCGTAACTGAATTTTTGGATTTTTTTCAATTATTAATAAGTTAAGTTAATTAAATTTCTTATTTATTAAAATTAGTTAGAATTAGGTTTTTTAATTAACTTAAAATTATTTTCTACAAAAAACACCAAAAACATTAAGTTAGAATTTTAGGTTTTAGTTTTTCCTTAATTTATTTTTATTTATTCTTTTATATTTAAATTCTAGGAAAATTGTATAGGTCGCATTATCAATGTAATAGCGTAGATTTATCTTTTCTCGCATTTTTTTTCTAATTATGTAATTGCTTCCGGGATGTAATAGTTTTAGGATTTCTTTTCCGCACTCTTCATTATCATGTAACTACCCCAAAGCTCTGTAATAGCCTAGATTTACATTTCCTCTTTTACCTTCTGCTACTATATTTTATGCAATACTTAGACTAATAGGATTGTATGGTAAGACCGGTAAACTAAATGAACGATAGAGAAACCTAATTGCAAGATAAATATAACTGAAAAAACACACTGTTGCACACTTGCACCCCTAGAGTACTTCCCACTTGGTTGCCTCAGAAAAAAATAGTCATGACCCTCGAATGTAGGGATATATTAGCAAAAGACCCTCAATCTAAAAGTCATCATAAAGATCATAGTCCCTTAACATCCCTCGAGTTGCCTACGAGAAATGATGTTGTCCCTCGATGTTACCTACGAATATATGATGATAGTCCCTTAGAAATTCTAAGGTATCCTTATATGTTGCCTTCAATGACCATTTCGTCCCTTTCGATAGTCCCTCAACATTCAGCGACTAGGATAAAACGGTCTAAAGGATAAGAGGAAAAGAACAACTTTTTTCGAGTAGGTAGATAACTGTTAGGTACTTGCTCAAACATCATTTTTACACCCTACTCTTTTCAAACTAAAGTTTTCAAAAACACTTCATTACACTCTTGAGGACCGATACAAGGGTTATCACGAAGTAAAACAAATCTTTTCAAAGCAAAGCACACACAAGAAATTTCAAAATGAGCAAGTACCTAAGAGCCCATGGAAAACCATGGATGGAAAGGGTGCTAACACCTTCCCTTTCTATAATCTACCCCCCGTACTCAGAAACATCTCGAAAAAGGTTTTTTCTGTTCATTTTCCTTTTTCTGATTGGATAAAGTAAAAGTCAGTGGCGACTCTTGCTTACCGCGAGATTTTGCAAACAAAAACGCAAACCAGTATTAACAGTCGGTTCTGTCACCGTATCACAGGATCGTTTACACATAACTATATATTTTGTTTTTACTTTGTACTCTTTTCATTTCATGACGATTTCCTATTACTATGATTTCCGTCTCTATGTACAAAACTGCGTGTTTATAGGCAAATGTTCAATATAATTATCTATACAAGTTCAAAATTCAAAGTTTGTTTTAATTTTTCTGTTTTGTTTGCAAAAACGTCCAATGACTAAATTGAATGAACATATGCATATGAATATGATTAATGTTAATAAATATATTCATAAAAACAGGAATAAGCATTTACTAAAGACTCTAGAAGTTGGGATAATGTTCAAGTTACCAAGAAATCCCCACAGGGAAATCCTCGCAGAGTTTGCCTTCACAGGCTCATCCCCGACGGAGATACTCCCCAGCAGATCCCCCTAGAGTATAAAGGAGTATGACCATCTGTTGTACCCTAAAATTTGCCCTTCCATATTTCTTAAAACATTGCAAGAAAGATCCTCAAGTTGCTCAAGGTAATCCAAGGATTGGCCAGGCAAGCTCTCTCCTAAGGCAGTCAACCCCAAATTAGGGTTTCATGTTGCATCAAGATACTTGAGTCCAAGTGACCCCAAGTGCTCACCAATTTCCTAACACGTTCTCAGGATCATCCATGTCAAGTTTCAAGCCTTGCAGAGGAAGTTTGCTCAGTCAATTGCTCAAAAGTCCAAAAATCAACTGTGCTAGGGCAAAAGTCAACTGTGACCTACATACAGTCAAACTTCAAGATTTTTTGTAAACATTCTCATTTTCAAGTATATTTCATCATTTTATCAAGGGTTGATCATGATTCATTAAGGATTTCTCACAATTCATCAAGATTCAAAAGTTGCTAAATTAGGGTTTTGTAGGAAAAGTCAACTCAACTTTGACCAAGCATAACTTTCTCATAATTTATGAGAAATGACCCATCCAAAGCTCATTTTGAAGAGGATGAAATTTCCTAAAATCCATCTTCAGCTCCAAAGATCAAAATATGCACTCACAAGAAGTTGTGAATTTGGACATTATATGTCATTTTTGAAAGTCAACAAAAATATCTTTTTTGTAAAAGCTTCATACATGAGAATGGAATATAAAATTGATATGAGACCAAAAGGGTTGCTTAGAGGACATCTCAAGCTTTCTAAAAAGTCCAAGAACACCTTCAAAGAGTCAAAAGTGAGGAAGTTATGCATTGTTGAAGTTGGACTTTTTTGCAAAATTGCCAACAGTCAACTATCCCCAAAACTTCAAATTTTTCCAAATGGGCCCATTCTTTTTCACTTGTTTTAAGTTGGCATTATTTCCCACGTGCTCTAGCCTTTTACATGTGCCCATATCATATTTTTATTAATTATTTTAATTTTTATTTGAATTAATTTGATTTAAATCAAATAAAATCAAATAAAATCCAAAGCATTGATAACAATGGATCTTTTGATTGTTTCAGGCTTTAATCACAGCTAGCAAGGCATTGAAACTCGAATCAAGGCAATACAAAAAGATTCAAATGAAGCCAAATTTGGAAGGTTGTAAAAGAAAATCAAATATCCAAGCATTGAAAGAGGAAGATTTGGACAGCAAAAACAAACCTAATACATTGTGCAATACATAAGGGTCGTGTGGAGACCAAAATAAGGGTTGGAGATCAGTTGGAGAGTAAGAACAAAATTTGCAAAAACACCAAAAAAGTGTGAGATCGAAATCAAGTCTAGAGGCAGTTTCAAGGCTTGGTGTTGGTCTCAATCTCTTCCTGCAATCTCCATAAGCGAAAGCAAGCAAAACCACGCATTTTCAGACCCTCCCAAGTGCTGTAAGTCAGTCGCAAACTCACCCTTTTCTTGATTTCGTATTTTGCAATTTAAGCATGGTTGATCTGAATTAATGGTATAATCTTAACCTACACATCATTTGCAAGCTTTTGGCATTACTTGATTTCATTTACATGACCTATATCGTGATTCACCATAACTAGGGTTTCTTGGAGTTTTTTTAGGGCTTTTTGTTACATGAATAATTGGCCTTCGTGAAAGGTACTATCTTGTTCAGGGGAATAAGACGAGCTCAACCATGGCGCTAGCTTCCATTTATGTTGCCTGTGGAAGAATTTAGAGTGAAGCCACGACTTTAGCTGCGGATAAAATTTGCAGGTAAAAGTTACAGTTTGTAGAGGACAGGGACGAAGTCATGTCGCTTCCCCATTTGTCCATTCAAATCTGGCGCGTTATTTTTTTATATTATATCATCCACTGACTTTTTTTATATTATAATTGTTTTGTATTTCTTTAACAATAAGAACCACTTGGCCTAGTGGTTTCCACGCTTGATTCCAGGGCATTAGAGGCTGAAGGTCAGGGGTTCGATCCCTGCCTCCAACATTTGTTATTTTTCTAATTTATTTCAGATGATCATGTACACGCTCAAGCCAGGAGACCCATCATGAACACTCACGAATCAACGTGACAGATGGTCAAATGGCCAGATTTGGTGGCCAGGCGTTGAAGGCACACCATAGGCAGGTCAACACACATGCACTGGATCAGAAAAAGTCAAATGGACCAGCATTATTGGGCCAACGAAATTGCTATTCACACCAACAAAAGCAGGCTCATTCTCTCTTTCTCTTATATTTTGCTTGTTTTATTTAATTTATTTATTTTATTTTATTTATTTTAATTACTAACCAAATTAATTCCTTTTTTATCAAAAAATCACAAAAATGTTTTTACCCAATTAAAATTCAGAAATTTATTTTTTATTAATAAATATTAATAAATTAATTAGGTTATTAATTCTAGATAACTTTAATTGATTTTGTAAATATTTAAAATCAATTAGAATTTAATAGATTTAAACCCTAATTTATTTAGTTTATTTTCTTTCCTAAAATATCAAAAACTCCAAAAATATGTCATTTAATATTTTTCATTAATTTATTTATTTAATTAGTTTAGCGTTTAATTTCTTTTCTTAAAAATAAAAACAACCAAAAACATTTTCTTTAATTAAAAGGGTCAAAACTCTAATTTCGCATTCGATTTAATTCCGCATCGCTCGCTTTATTTTTTCTTTATCCAATATTGTATCTGCTCCCGGTTTGTAATAATTAATTAGGACATTTATTTTACCGCATTTATTTTAATTTCAAAGGGTTGCTATTGGCGATGTAAATGCCCGACGCCTTGTAATAATTTAGTTTAAATTCCGCACCTTTAAATTCTGCAAATTATACAACTGTTAGATGTTTGATAATAGGGCTTGCATAACAAGAATGAATGCCTAATTTAAAAAACAGTTAGATCACCCTAAACATGTGCAAAGATAAAAATAACTGAAATCAACACACTCGCACATGCGCACTCCTAGGGTACACCCCACTTGGTTGCCTTTGTAAATGGTCATTGAGTATAGGTTGTTTTAGAGGTCGCCCTATTGTCTAAAAGATCATAGTTGCCTCGAAATGGTTGCCTCAGATATTGTTGCCTCAAACAAATGATCTAAGACATTAGGGTTACCGCTAAGACGTCATAACATTACTTTAGTGACCGTATGTCCCTCTTCCGAATTGACCCTCAAACTCCAATGATGGTGCTACCTACTCACAAATAGTGGGATAGCATTGTCTAAAGGAAATTAGCATAGAACAATTCCTTTTTCGAGTAGGTAGATTAGTTCTTAGATACTTGCTCACCCAAAACAAACTTTTTCCACACTTACACTCCTTTTACAAACAAAGTTTTCAAAAACACTTCATTACACTCTTAAGCGAGAGTTAAATCGAAGTCAAAACAAAAACTTTTCAAAAATCACAAGCACAAAGAAAACAATTTTGAAAATGATGAGCAAGTACCTAAGAGCCCGTGGATAACTACGGATAGAAAGGGTGCTAATACCTTCCCTTTCTATAATCTACCCCCCGTACTCAGAAAATCTCAAAAAATGAATTTTTCTGTGCTTTTTTCCTTTCCTTGTTGGATAAAATAAAAGTCAATGGCGACTTTTGCTTACCGCGACATTTTGCAAAAACAAACACAAAACGCAAACCAGCATTCCAAAAATAGTCAGTTCTTCCCACCGTATCACACCATCTCTCTAGCATATAGTGGAAACTCCCTCGACACAGTTTACAAGAATTTAATTCTCCAACGGTTTTTATTTCTCCAACACCGTAAAATCCCCGATAGATTTCTCTTCTCCAGCAAAGTGTAGTCCAGGTTTCTATCCCCAGAGAGTTGCTATGGAACTGCAAACTGGGCCAGATATCATTTAACCTTGGCCTCCCCAGAAGAGTTAGCATGCATATTGGAAACACAGTCATACAACACCTCTAAAGATTATCCATCTCTTTCATCCCCAGTCAAGGTATATAAGAACTAAATTCCCCAATAGAGCGATGAATGATCAATGTTTCTGAACTCTTCTGTCCCCAAGCAGAAGTCAAACATTCCCAGCGGAGTATCCTCAATGAAGAAAGCAAGAATCCCCAGTGGAGACATTCTAGATAAGATTAAAGATTCATATTCTTCATCCCCAGAAACAGTCAGGTATTTATTTCCCCAGCCAAAGATGTTACACGAAGCTACCAATACGCTCCAACGACATCTTACATCCATACATCATTTACAAATATCATAGCATATGCATACGAAACACATATGAAACTTTTATTTACTTTGAGAACATCATTACGCAATGCATTACATACACCATGATATTGCATAAAGGCTAAATTTATCTTTTCATGTAAAGTTCACAAACAGCCAAATATCATCAGCAATTCTCAAATAGGTCGAAGATTAATTCCCGAAACAAGACGGGGAAAATATCTATATGACCAGGTCAAAGATTAATTCCTGAAACAAGACAGGGAAACTATATGTACGACCAGACGGTATGAATTCCCGAAGCAAGACGGGTTCGCCAACAAAAAGCAGGTCCAAGAATAACTCCCGAAACAGGACGGGGCAACTATCTATATGATCAGGAAAGAGATTAATTCCTGAAACAAGACGGGAAACTATCTTTATAACAAAGTAACAATTAACTCCCGAAATAGGACATGGAAACTATCAATATGACCAGGAGGTATGAATTCCCGAAACAGGATGGATTTACCAACAAAAACAGACTGTGGATCAATTCCCGAAGCATGACGAGGCGACTATCTACATGACAAGCATTTCCCTCAAAGACTAAATCTAACAAGCATTTATCTCAGAGACTAAATCTGACAAGGAGCTACTTAAGCAGCTTCCCTAGAGGTTCATTCTGGAAAGAATTCTTCAGATGAAGTCAAGCGTAGACTCATTTTGATACTCTTATCAACAAATACCTTGGATGGCATCTATAAGCCTATCTCCGACGACATTCTGTTACCTCTCCGAATGGAATATTTAAGCCCATTAAAGTAATATTACAACTAACAAGGTTACCTACGACAAATGCGAGTGCAAATTTCTGGGCACTTAGGTGTTCAATCGTCTTCCACCTTCAGGTTACAAGTGGCGGACATGCCAATCTAACTCCTCAGGTTTAAGAAGACTGAACAGGGGAAGCTGTTATACCCCAAAATTTTCCCTCCTTTTTTTCAAAGACAAATTGATTCAAGGTGCTCAAGTACTCAAGACTACTCAAAAAGTGATTAGATGAACCCTCCTCCAAAGCAATGGCCTACAATTAGGGTTTTGATTTTCTCAGAGGAAATTGGACTTCTAATGCCCCAAGTGGATTTCATGATTTCTCATATGCTTCAAAGAATCCTCATATCAAGTTTCAAGCCTTGTGTCACAAATTTGCTTAGTCAATTGTTCAGATGATTGAAAATCAACTATATTGGGTAAAAAGTCAATTATGGTCAACTTACAGTCAAACCTCAAGATTTTTGGTCAACATTAACATTTTGAACTCACATTCATCATTTGATCAAATTTTGACCATGATTCATCAAGAAGACTCAAGATTCATCAAAAGTCAAAAGTTGCCAAATTAGGATTTTCTTAAGGAGAAGTCAACTGAACTTTGACCAAGAATAACTTGCACATGCTTCATCAGATTTTCCTCAACAAAAGCTCATTTTGAAGGAAATACAATTATCTACAGCTTTGTCTCTCTAAGCTCAAGTCTAAAAAACTCTTCATTTGAGAGATATGGGCCAATACATTATAGGTCATTTCAAATGTCAATAAAAATACACGTTTTGTCAAGGCAACTTACATCAAGATAAATTTTTCAAATTCAAAATGATCTGAATATTATTCTAGAGGACATCTCGAGCTTTCCAAAAAGTCCAAGATAATCTTCAAATGATAGAAATTGAGAGATTTATGACTAGTGCAAGTTGGGAAATTTTGAGCAAATACATGAAACAAAAAGTGATCAAACTTGGAATTTTGGACTATTGGGATGATGTTTCAAGGTCCAAACGTTTTATACAATTCATAGTGCACCTCAATAATTGTTTATACACCCCTCTTGATTTATTATATTTATGTTTGATTTTTATTATTTTAAAAGTCAAAATAAAATGAAATAAGATCAAGTTTCTTACACAAGTCCAAGCCCAACATTTGACCTAAATTCTCTTCTATATATTGCATGTATTTAGACAATCCCTTGGATGAAAACCCTTGCAGCAATATCACCTTCCTAAAAATCACAAAATTATTCAAATTAGGGCAACTTGAAAACCCATATTTCAGCCACCTTAAACACATACTATCACTTCCATTCACTTCCAAGAAGATCATAGGGTAAGGTTGGATCGTTTACAATGATCCAAAAGTCTAGAAACACCATTGCATGCATCGCCAATTTACCTTATTGCATGATTTTCATATATTTGTTTCCTTTGCATTTCAAGACAAACTAAATGTATTAATGTGTTCATGAGGTCCAATGATGCAGGAATAACCCACCGCGGGAGTCCCATGATGGCTGGATAGTGGATAGTTATGTTCGTGCCGATTTAAGATATCTTCATTTTAGCTCCTAAGCCATTGCGATTCAGTCCAAGATGATAGTCCCATTGAATTCGCAGACCTTGATTTAGGGGGTAGTGTCCCTCTCGATTGCTAATATTTATTTGTTTCGCAGGAACGTAAAAGGAAGTTATTGGAGAAGACGACCAGAGCTAGGGCTCCGACGTCTCTCTGGTCATACAATGTTTGTTAATGTTATGTTTATTTTGTTTCACCAATAACACTAGATGTATCACCCCCAGTGGTTAAAACGCTCACACTAAGGCCTTACTATGCAAGGTCACCAGTTCGATTCCTGCTTTTGGCATTTTGATGTTTTTCATATTTTTCCCCCATGTTTTGCAGGATAATAACAAAATCCATTGGTTTCCCTTCTCAAACACAGGCGCGCGTTTGGCCTAGTGTTGAACACGCTGGATGAAAGTGCTAAGGAAGTGAATTTAACACCCACCCCTAAAAATTTGGCTATTTTTCTGATTCTTTCTTCTTTTCCCTTGAAACAAACCCTAATGATTTTTTTCAAAACCTTTTTCTAAAAACCTAATCAAATTAGTTTTTAGGTTTTTAATTTAATTAATTAACTTTCTAATTAAAATTAATTAGGTTTTTAGGGTTAATCATCATTAAAACCTTTTTATAAAAAAAATCACCGAAAACCCTTTCGTTTTCTTTTTTCCTATTTAAATTTTGCATGGTTTATTATTCTCGCACTTTTTCTGATTATTGTAATTGCTTCCCAGTTTGTAATAGTAATTAGGGTTTACTTTCACCATTTTTATTACTGCTGTGATCAGTGGATCTGGAACTGACTGTTTAATGCTGATTCGCGAAACGTCGCGGAAGCAAGAGTCACCACCGTCTTTTATTTTCTCCAAATGGAAAGGACAAAAGCACAGAAAAATTCCTTAAAGAGATTGCTCTCGGTTCGGGAGGTAGGTTATAGAAAGGGAAGGTGTTAGCACCCTTTCTATCCATGGTTATCCATGGGCTCTTAGATACTTGCTCATTGTGTTTTCAAAATGGTTTGTTTGCTTTTCAACTGTGGGTTTTAAAAAGTTTCTTTGAAAATTCCAGTTCGACTCTTGTATCGATCCTCAAGAGTGTTTGAAAAAATGCTTTCGAAAGCTTTTTGAAAATGTGTTGGTGTGAAAAGTATTTTTGATTTGTTTTTGAAGTTAGAGCAAGTATCTAGAGTCGTCTACCTACCCTAAGGAATTCGTCTGTGTAAATGTCCTTTAAAGTAGTGCCATCCCACCATTGAGAGGTAGGTAGCACCACCGTTGGAGGTGTTCGGGTCAATTCGAGGTTCGGGACATGGTGATCACCAGAGCAATGGGAAGACACCTTAGAAGCTACCCTCATGCCAGGTTCCCGGATCATGAGGACTTACTAAGACATCCTCTACTCGACGATCACCTTTCGAGGCAAGGCAACAGTGAGGCGTACCCTAGGGGTGGTGTGTGATTTGTGTGTCAGATTCATTCATTTTTGTCTTGTCAGGTCATGGGTGTTCTACGCGTTTGTTTTTATTTTGTCCATACATTCTTTCATGCCATTTGTTAACAGTTAAAAATGCGAGGAAAGTAAAAGTCTAAAGCTATTACAAAAGGCGCGGGTCCACATCGCCAAAATTAACCAGGACCCGATTTGACAGAAAATAAATAAATTAAAAGAATTAAAAGTGCGAGAAGTAATTTACATGGCTTCGGGAGATATACATAAATATTTAAACGGAAAAGAAATAAGTATGCGAATTAATTAAATCGAAACGAGGGCGTTGGACCCTTTTGCAAAATTAAACTAATGAGGAATTAATTAAAATTAAAAGAAGGAAAGAATTTATTTTTTTGGTATTTTTTTAATGTTTTAGGAATTTAATGAGAAAAAGAATTAATTAAAATTAAAATAAGAGGCAAACCCTAATTCTAGTCATTTTTTACTTTATTAAGAAATATTGAAGTTTTTAATCTAAATTAAACCTAATTTAATTTACAATTTTAATTATGAAAATAACATATTTAATTATTTGATATATTTGGGAAAGAAAAATAAAAAGGATGAAAAATTATTAATTAAACCTATTCCTACATTTTTTAGATTTTTTATTAAAAGAATTAAAATTACAACCTAATTTAAAACTAAATAATTACATGCAAATTTATTTATGAAAATATTAGAAGTGAAAATATTTATTATTTTAATTCTTTTCTGATTTTTTTTTATGGTATTTTATATTTTATGAAAATAATTAATTAAATTGAACAAAACAATTATTAAAAAGAAGTAAGAATAATAATACAAAAAAGGCAAAGAAAATAAAAAGTATGCAAACCTGGGGGTTCAGACCCCAATATGGAGGTTTGGCCTTAGTAATTCAGGCCCAATGACTTTGCTGGCCCTTTTGACTTTTCAGGGAGTATGCTGGCGCGTTGACCAGAGTTTATGGTGTTCCCCAATTCTGAGCCTTTGATTTGATTCCAATATGCACGTGGACGATTTGATTTGGAGGGTGTATGGTGGACTTGAACGTTGGCGCTACATGTGAAGATCAAGGGAAAAATAATATTGAGAATATTGAAGACCTGGGGTTCGAACCCAGGTCATGAGGATTAACAACAACAACGCTTGCCACTGGACCATCTCACACGCGTTTAACATTAAATAATCAACAAATATTATAAAAGAAGCAAAAGCATTAGTGATTCAAAACGCGCGAAATTTTGAACCCTCAAATCAGCGCCGGCCAACACATCATCTTCTTCATGTTCCTGAAATACAAACAACATAAGCAACGGTTTTTACACCGTTGCAGAAAATATCTTTACAGGAAATAACGATTAGCACTAGGGCACTCATAAATTAGGCGCGATAGTTCCATTATCTTCATCCACATGCGCTGAGTTGAATGGTGGTGGTCAGGGGTTCCAATTTTTCCTTGTCACAAAACCCCTAATCTGAAGCTCTGCAAACCCTAAAAATCAATCATGGCATAATCGCGTACACAGCATAAAAACACAATTGAATCATATGGTTAGCATTAGAATGGCATAAGGAATGCAAATCAACAATTAAAATGCCCTAAGAATGCCTAGATGTCAAAACACGATCATGGATTTTTTCCTGTACAGGGGCGGTTCTTGTTACCAATTCTTTAAGCTTTGATGACTGTTTTTGATTGCAATCGCTTCTGGACAACCCTGGCAAGCTAATGGAACCAAAATTATGTCCTGAATCGCCCTGGAAGTGAGTTTTCAGTTTTGAACTTTTAGACAAAAATTTCAATTTGTGAATGGCTTTTCTGAGCAGCTGCGTATGTAGGATGATTAGGGTTGTGTTTTTGCTTATGTATTGAGTCAATTAGGTCAAGAAAAATAGAACGAATCCAATGCATTCATGGTTTTTGAAAATTTGATTTTTAAGGATCTTTTTTCAATCTTTTCCATGTGTTCTTGTATCAATTAAGATCAATTCAATCCAAATCTTTCCTTATTTGCATATGCACGAAATATTGATGATATAATGTGCACAAAAAGATTGAAAAAAATTAGGTTAAGCATTTTTCATATATTTATTTTAATTTAAATGAATTATTATTAATAAAAATCCAAATAAATAAATAAAAAATGAATAAAAACTTCCCTTTGGGCCAAGTGGTCGTGCACATGCTTTGGGTGATGAATTGTGGAAGAAAAATGGGCCCATTAGCAATTTTAGGTCATTTGAATCAATGTTGACTTTTCAAAATATCCAAAAATTTCCCAACTTCCACAAGGCATAACTTGCTCAATTTTTAAGCTTTTCTCATGTTCTTGGTCATTTTAGAAAGGTCTTTGAGTCCTCTAACCAATGCCTTTGGTCCCATGTCATTTTGATTTACCAATATCAAGTTATGGCCTTTGACTTAAAGTCCCTTTTTGTTGACTTTTGAAAATGACCTATAATGTTGAAATTGATAACTTTTTGTGAGAAATTTCTTGGACTTGAAGTATGAAGATGAGTTGTAGGAAATGTCTTTCTCTTCAAAATGAGCTTTGGATGGAATTTTTCTGATAATCCATGTGAAAGTTATGCCCTGGTCAATTTCAGTTGACTTTTTCAATTGTCCAAATAAGGAAACTTTTGCATCTTGATGATTTCTGAGCCAAATTTTGAGAATCATGATCAAGCATTGATCAAATGATGTTTGTGGCTTCAAAATGATATGTTGACCAAAAATTTGAACTTTTGACTGCCAAATGACCATTTTGCCCCTACAGTTGACTGTAGTGCAATTAGGGTTTTTGACTGTGCAATTTTGAGCTGAATGTCTTGAAACTTGATATGAGGATGCTTGGATATCTTTGTAGGCATGTGAGACTTGATTGGACCTTTAGAAACTTCATTTTCTTGATCAGAATCAAAACCCTAATTTTGACTGTATAGGAGATCTTTGACTGTGCAACCCTTGGGGAGATTTTGAAGCTTGACTTGGCAATTTCTTGGAGAATATGGGAGGGCAAATTTTGGGGTACAACAGTTGCCCCTGTTCAATATTCTTAGACCTGAGGATGCAGATTGGCTGACGTGCCTTTCGTAATCCGAGGGTGGAAGATGATTGAACACTAGAGTGCCCAGAAATTTGCGCTCACATGGTAGCAGTGATGGTGGAAATGGGCTTACAGATGCCATTCAGAGATTGATGGATAGGATGATGGGCTTATAGATTCCATTTGGATGTTGATCACATAAGAGGTTCCTTAGCGAGAACTTGCGTACCTGCAAAACAGAAAATGATTACCTGACACGTTGCAGGAGCTGTTTTTCAGATGCTTGGTATAGATGTGTCCGGACTGGTTACAGGAGCTGAATCTGGAGCTTCACAGGATGAATGAACCAGGGATGGTTACTACCTTAGCATGAACGGTAAGAGAACCTTGGGTGATTTTAACTTCAACAACGCTCGTTGAGAAAATCTTGGTGGGAATTACCATCTTCGCAGGATCGGGAAGAGAACCATAGGCAATTATAATCTGAAAGGGAATTACATCTCACGCACCGTCGGGGAGAGAACCATAGGAAATTATAGTCTGAAAAGGAATTATCACCTCACTCACCGTCGGAGAGGGAACCATAGGAAATTATCACCTCACTCACCGTCGGAGAGGGAACCATCTGAAAAGGAATTATCACCTCACTCACCGTCGGAGAGGGAACCATAGGAAATTATAATCTGAAAAGGAATTATACCCTCACTCACCGTCGGAGAGGGAACCATAGGAGATTATAATCTGAAAAGGAATTATCACCTCACTCACCGTCGGAGAGGGAACCATAGGAAAAGGAATTATCACCTCACTCACCGTCGGAGAGGGAACCATAGGAAAAGGAATTATCACCTCACTCACCGTCGGAGAGGGAACCATAGGAAATTATAGTCTGAAAAGAAATTATCACCTCACTCACCGTCGGAGAGGGAACCATGGGAAATTATCACCTCACTCACCGTCGGAGAGGGAACCATCTGAAAAGGAATTATCACCTCACTCACCGTCGGAGAGGGAACCATAGGAAATTATAATCTGAAAAGGAATTATCACCTCACTCACCGTCGGAGAGGGAACCATAGGAGATTATAATCTGAAAAGGAATTATCACCTCACTCACCGTCGGAGAGGGAACCATAGGAAAAGGAATTATCACCTCACTCACCGTCGGAGAGGGAACCATAGGAAATTATTATCACCTCACTCACCGTCGGAGAGGGAACCATCTGAAAAGGAATTATCACCTCACTCACCGTCGGAGAGGGAACCATAGGAAAAGGAATTATCACCTCACTCACCGTCGGAGAGGGAACCATCTGAAAATTATAATCTGAAAGAAAAACCTACAATGGAAATCTCATGCACCGTCGGAGAGAGAACCAATAGGAAATTATAACCTGGGATAACTTCTACTGAGTCTTTATCAGAAAAATCTGTTGGGAGTCGATTTAGCTGGATTAGAGAAGGCCTGGGGCTGGATAAGAAATCTTTGGAGTCGATTAACTGAACCGGTCTAGGTCCTGAAATATGATTGAGAATTTCAACTGCATCTTTCCTGAAAGGTAAAGGTCAGTCATATGCAATGCATGATATGGATCAAGCAATGATGTTCTCAACATAAATGAGATTTGTATGATATAATGCGTCTATGCATGCTATAATGATGTATGGAAGTGCGATGTTTATGAATGTTTGTTTTCGCCTAGGAAAGTAAATCCTTGACGCGTGCCGGGAAGTCGTATCCTGGGCTGATATTGAAGAATAGATTTTGCTTCCGCTGGGGATGATAACTGCAAGAATACCGGTAGGAGAAGATGACTCTGTTGCGGAATAAACTTGGCAAATGGAAGATTCTGCGGGGAGAAAAGATACTCTAGCGACCATGCTGGGAAGCAATACTCTGTGGGAAGAGGGATGCCTTGCTGAGTGTTGATAATAATTTGCTGGGGATACCCTTGTTGTTGGAAGTGTTGATGGACTTCGCTGGGGTAAGAAGACTTCGTCGAGGACGCTCTTTCCGTGGCTTTTGGCTGAGGATAACCCAGTTATATCCTGTTAAGGAAATAACTCTTTAAATGAAGTCGGGCGACGCGTTCGTGCTTTGCGAGGATAAGCTTCCAGAATTTGCTGGGGATAAGCCTGCTGCTTGGGGAGATGGATTCCAACTTTTCCTGGGGAAACTAGATTGGACTCTCCTGGGGAGATTTTGAACTGTAATTTTGTAAGTTGAAAGAGAGCACATATGTAGGGTTGCCTGCTGATGAGCTCGTGTAAAACCGTATCTGAAATGGAGAAGGAACCTGGGTAGGGTTACTTTGATGATGAGTTCGTGTAAAACTTCGTTCTTGGAAAGGGAGAACCTGTGTAGGGTTTCTGGGTGACGAGTCCATGTAAAACTGCATCTTGAAGAGAGGGAACCGGTGTAGGGTTGCTTGGTGAGGTAAGTTCATGTAAAACTTCTTGATGAACCGGGGTGAGGTTATCTTGAGCTAAATCCGTGTAAGACTTCTGGGGGGAACCAGGGTTAGGTTGCCGCAGGATAAGTTCGTGTAAAACTTCTTGACGAACCGAGGTAAGGTCATCTTGAGATAGGTCCATGTGAGACTCTTGGAGGAACCGGGGTTAGGTTACGGCAGGATAAGTTTGTGTAAAACTTCTTGATGAACCGGGGTTAGGTCATCTTGAGATAGGTCCATGTCAGACTCTTGGAGGAACCGGGGTTAGGTTACGGCAGGATAAGTTTGTGTAAAACTTCTTGATAAACCGGGGTGAGGTTATCTTGAGCTAAATCCGTGTAAGACTTCTGGGGGGAACCGGGGTTAGGTTACTTGGATAAGTTTGTGTAAAAACTTCTTGATGAACCGGGGTGAGGTTATCTTGAGCTAAATCCGTGTAAGACTTTTGGAGGAACCGGGGTTAGGTTACTTGGGATAAATCCATGTAAGATTTCTGGAGGAACCGGGGTTAGGTTGCCTTGGGATAAATCCATGTAAGATTTCTGGAGGAACCGGGGTTAGGTTGCCTTGGGATAAATCCATGTAAGATTTCTGGAGGAACCGGGGTTAGGTTACTTGGGATCAGTTCGTGTAAAACTTCTGGATGAACCGGGGTAAGGTTACTTGTGGAGGATGGGTCTGTGTAAGACTTTGTCTGAAAATTGAGAAGGAACCGGTGTAGGGTTACATGATTTTGATTAAGTGGATGATTGTCCTGTTTGGTTTCGGATGTTAACCCACGATTTGGAATTTGTAAAGGTAGATGGTAATCATCCTTATGTTGATCTTTCCTTTGTACTTTGGTTGACAGAGCAGTTAGATCGCCGGGATAACTCATTATTGCCCCTGCTTCGGAGATGAGGGAAGAGGATACCTGTGTGGGTGATTGACAAATCTTTGGGTAGACAAGTGACGAGATGCCGGAACATAGTCGTACGCTTTGATCCCTAACTTTTTCCTGGACCGCCCTTTCGGGTTTTCAGTCCACCGGGATACCCATTTTTACCCAAGCCGCCTTTTCAGGTTTTCGACTTGCCGGGTGTACATATTTTTCCATTTTCATCCCTTATTTTTGCCCGAACCCTTTTGGTTCGCCGGGAAACCGTTATTTTTGCCTAGGTGTGTCAACCTAGCGGGTCTTTGATTATGCGTAGTATTTTTCCGACTATGTCCACGCTCTCAGAATGTAGGGAGTTTCCCCTGTTGGAAGTATTTTGTCATGCCCCAGATAATGGGCAATGTTCCTACTGTGCCCCTTGATTGGAGGTATTTCTGTTCACAAGGTGTTCATCGTGCGAATTTCCCTGCTGTTCAAACAAATAGTCATATGCAAACAAGGTTATTTTAAGAATGCAAAAGTCTATGTCTGTCTTGAATTTTGAAAATGTATTTTTTGTAATACAGTGCGGTGTCAACTCAAGATTTTACGGTAAACCTTCAGGAGTCAGGATACCTTCGTAACAGTATACTTTCGAACTAACCCATGCTTCAGCTAGGACTTTTAAGGGTTATATCGTGGCTTGGTTTGCGGTTTAAGAAACAAAGGATAAAGGCTCAAATTATTTGTACCCACCCGCTCTTCGTGATGTTCTCCAAACCTAAACTCAGTTGATCATACGTTAGACCTTGTTTGAGTCTTTGCTTTGATTTTCCAATGATGGTTCGGACATTGACAGTATATTTTGATTAGGCAGTCATTTCCTTTTTTGTTGAGGGTTTGTAAGACCTCTTTCTTTTTGATTTCGTTATCCCTATTTTTTGCCTGAACTGTTTCCTTTTTGGAATTACTGTCAGCGGGATGCCCCAGTTTCATAAGTCCCTTCTTATAGGTTTTGACTTCTTGGGCTTTTCATTTATGATTTTTTTTTTTGATAACGACTGCCTGTCTTTATGATTGTTCTGAACCATCACTGTCTTTTGTTTTGTAAGGACTTCTTTGGTGCCATTCGCTATGCACTTAGATCAACTGAAAGAACTACCCTACCCCAGGTTATGATTAAGGGTTTTAAATTTTGAAAAGAAAAACTCCTACTTCTTTGGGCTCAGATGGGTTGACGAGGGATTATCATCCTTATAACTCCAGTGTTTAGGAATTGAAACAATGCCTGTACCTCATAAGCGGGGTTCGTTCAAAAGCATACTGTAGATTGTGGTATCGTTTTCGTCATCCTCCCTCAAGAGGTTTAGAATTTTCAGTCAAGAGTTGATCATCACAAAAATATGCAAGCAGTTTTAAGTATAGTAAACATAATTAATTTAAGACAGACATGTGTAATGCATTCATGAAATAAAAGAGTTTAACATGACAATTGTTTATCAAGAAAGGAAAAATACAACTTGAATTCGTATGAACAAAAATCTCTCCATCCTAGCCATGTTTTGGCAAGGGAGCAGTGATCACATTGGGAGTCTCGGCAGGTTCGAATTCAATCTCTTTAGCATCGATCATATTCTGGATCTTGTATTTCAGCGCCCAACAATCCTCGGTATCGTGCCCCGGGCTATTAGAATGATAAGCACACCTTGCTTCTGGATTGTAGCTTAGAGAGGAGGTCTTGGGGTTTGCAGGAGGGTTGATCACTGCAATCAGGTTCATCTTCAACATGTGCTGCAATGCTTGTGACCATGGCATGTTAATGTTGGTGAATTGTCTTTTAGGCTCGTCCGACCTTCGCTGATTTCCCTTTTGTGGTTGGCGGCGTGGTGCAGAACCAGAGATCATGACTGCCCCTGCATGTTGGTCACTACGACTCTTTTGGCTGTATGCAGCATTAGCTTCTTTCTTTCCCGTGTAAGGCTTTTTGTGAGTATCAGAAGGTGTGGCCTCTTGAATTTTCCCACTCTTGATACCAGCTTCAATTCTTTCGCCAGTCAAGATGAGGTCGGTAAATCCAGCGGATGAATTACCAATGAGGTGATTGAAGAACGGCCCGGATAGGGTCCCTAAGAACATATCAACGAGTTCCCGGTCAGTTAATGGAGGCTGCACCCTTTCAGCAAGGTCTCTCCATCTCTGCGCGTATTCCTTGAAACCTTCACTTGACCCCAGCGACATACCCTGGAGTTGGGTACGCGTAGGAGCAAGGTCGGAATTGTACTGGTACTGCTTGTAGAATGCAGTGGCTAAGTCTTCCCAGGTACCGATATTGACTCCATTCAATTGATAGAACCACTCGAGCTGAGTCCCTGAAAGACTCTCTTGGAAGAAATGGATCCATAAGTTTTTGTCAGCTGTATAGGGCTGGATCCTCCTTGTGTAAGCCCTGAGATGCAATTTAGGACAGGATGCCCCGTCGTATTTAGCAAAGGCAGGTGCCTTAAACTTGTGCGGGATCACTACCCCAGAAGACAGACCTAGATCCTCGAAGTCCAGGCCGGGCACTTTTTGTATCTCCATAGCACTGAGCCGGTCGTCCAACTGTTTGTACCTATCCTCAGCCGGAGGGTACTGTTCGTCATTGAAATCTGTCTCATTGTCGGAGACCACTGGACTGGGAACCCTTTCCTCTTGATGACTGCCTTTCCCCACAGATGGAGTTGTCCTCTCAGCTTGATCCTGCAGGGTGTTCCCAGATCTGCGTCTAGGGTTGAACAAAACAGTCCTCCTCTTCTTCTTTTCCTTCTTCAAGAGCAGAGCCTTCAGATCTTGTTGCCCCTGGGTCAAATTCATGATCAGCCCTTGGAACTGGGCGTTCTGAGCTTGGAGGGCCTTGATAGTGTGCTCGGTAGAGGATTCAGGATTCATGACGAGACTGCTGAAATAAACAGCGAAGAAGGGTAAGCAACCTGCAGCGAAAGGGTACCTGTTATGCGATGATATGTATGATATGCATGCAATGATTTCAAGGACCTCGTGGGGTAAACAGAGAAACTTGTTAGAGTTGAGAACTGGTAACTTGATTGAAGGTACTTCATGTTGTTGAGAGTCCTTCGTCAAGGGTCAAAGGCTCACCATATCCAGTGGGTCATATCACCTGACAGCTTTGGCTAGAGGAAAATAAATCCTCTTTGCCCCTTGCTAGATGTTTGATTCATCACGACCTGCATCACAAGCCCTTGAGATCCTTGAAATGGGTTAGGATGTATGCAATGGTATGATGTTATGCTATGCATGGGGTAATGTACGTAACCCTGTTACGAGTCCCAATTAAGGACTGCAAACCAAAACCTGCAAGAAACTTAGGATACCCTGTTATGAGTCCTAATTAAGGACTACAAACAAAACCTGCAAGAAGCTCAAATGTCAGACAAAAAAGCATGCAAATAGTCAAGTACGGAGGCACACAAGTCACACAAGAGAAACCCTTAGAGTTTGGGCCAGCATGGGGTCTGGGTATTACCCTCTTGAAGTTGGTGGGCTCAACCTGTCCTATTAGAAGCAACCGGGTTCTAAGGATCCCAATATCACGGGATTGCTTTCATTGTTCATCGTTTCGATTTAGCCACTGAACTGGCGACCGAAATATTCCAGGAAAGGAACCCTCAATTGAGTGTAGTATCGAGTATCAACCAACCTCGGACTGCACCAAAGTCAGTTATCTCACTACCCTAAAGAGGCCAAGATAGTTCAATTAAGGTTCCTAAGGTCTGTTGATGCTTCATGACACCACGCGGAGGCCCCGTACTCTCCTTGACTGAACTCAAGGGTTACCGGTACACACCAAAGTGCCACATCAACGTAGCAGACTGTTTCAACCATGTCAGTATACCCCGCACAGTTCCCTCACAGCCTTGTTGCTACTTTCTAAGAAGGTATCCCCATATCCGGGTCAGGATCTATAGAACTCCCAAGACAGTCCCACAATAATAAAGCAAGCAATTCAGACAATTGAAAACACAAGTGATCTTAGTCCTAAGGTACACCTCACTTTAAAAGATGTCCCCAGCAGAGTCGCCAGTTCTGTGATCGGTGGATCTGGAACTGACTGTTTAACGCTGATTCGCGAAACTTCGCGGAAGCAAGAGTCGCCACCGTCTTTTATTTTCTCCAAATGGAAAGGACAAAAGCACAGAAAAATTCCTTAAAGAGATTGCTCTCGGTTCGGGAGGTAGGTTATAGAAAGGGAAGGTGTTAGCACCCTTTCTATCCATGGTTATCCATGGGCTCTTAGATACTTGCTCATTGTGTTTTCAAAATGGTTTGTTTGCTTTTCAACTGTGGGTTTTAAAAAGTTTCTTTGAAAATTCCAGTTCGACTCTTGTATCGGTCCTCAAGAGTGTTTGAAAAAATGCTTTTGAAAGCTTTTTGAAAATGTGTTGGTGTGAAAAGTATTTTTGATTTGTTTTTGAAGTTAGAGCAAGTATCTAGAGTCGTCTACCTACCCTAAGGAATTCGTCTGTGTAAATGTCCTTTAAAGTAGTGCCATCCCACCATTGAGAGGTAGGTAGCACCACCGTTGGAGGTGTTCGGGTCAATTCGAGGTTCGGGATATGGTGATCACCAGAGCAATGGGAAGACACCTTAGAAGCTACCCTCATGCCAGGTTCCCGGATCATGAGGACTTACTAAGACATCCTCTACTCGACGATCACCTTTCGAGGCAAGGCAACAGTGAGGCGTACCCTAGGGGTGGTGTGTGATTTGTGTGTCAGATTCATTCATTTTTGTCTTGTCAGGTCATGGGTGTTCTACGCGTTTGTTTTTATTTTGTCCATACATTCTTTCATGCCATTTGTTAACAGTTAAAAATGCGAGGAAAGTAAAAGTCTAAAGCTATTACAAAAGGCGCGGGTCCACATCGCCAAAATTAACCAGGACCCGATTTGACAGAAAATAAATAAATTAAAAGAATTAAAAGTGCGAGAAGTAATTTACATGGCTTCAGGAGATATACATAAATATTTAAACGGAAAAGAAATAAGTATGCGAATTAATTAAATCGAAACGAGGGCGTTGGACCCTTTTGCAAAATTAAACTAATGAGGAATTAATTAAAATTAAAAGAAGGAAAGAATTTATTTTTTTGGTATTTTTTTAATGTTTTAGGAATTTAATGAGAAAAAGAATTAATTAAAATTAAAATAAGAGGCAAACCCTAATTCTAGTCATTTTTTACTTTATTAAGAAATATTGAAGTTTTTAATCTAAATTAAACCTAATTTAATTTACAATTTTAATTATGAAAATAAAATATTTAATTATTTGATATATTTGGGAAAGAAAAATAAAAAGGATGAAAAATTATTAATTAAACCTATTCCTACATTTTTTAGATTTTTTATTAAAAGAATTAAAATTACAACCTAATTTAAAACTAAATAATTACATGCAAATTTATTTATGAAAATATTAGAAGTGAAAATATTTATTATTTTAATTCTTTTCTGATTTTTTTTATGGTATTTTATATTTTATGAAAATAATTAATTAAATTGAACAAAACAATTATTAAAAAGAAGTAAGAATAATAATACAAAAAAGGCAAAGAAAATAAAAAGTATGCAAACCTGGGGGTTCAGACCCCAATATGGAGGTTTGGCCTTAGTAATTCAGGCCCAATGACTTTGCTGGCCCTTTTGACTTTTCAGGGAGTATGCTGGCGCGTTGACCAGAGTTTATGGTGTTCCCCAATTCTGAGCCTTTGATTTGATTCCAATATGCACGTGGACGATTTGATTTGGAGGGTGTATGGTGGACTTGAACGTTGGCGCTGCATGTGAAGATCAAGGGAAAAATAATATTGAGAATATTGAAGACCTGGGGTTCGAACACAGGTCATGAGGATTAACAACAACAACGCTTGCCACTGGACCATCTCACACGCGTTTAACATTAAATAATCAACAAATATTATAAAAGAAGCAAAAGCGTTAGTGATTCAAAACGCGCGAAATTTTGAACCCTCCAATCAGCGCCGGCCAACACATCATCTTCTTCATGTTCCTGAAATACAAACAACATAAGCAACCGTTTTTACACCGTTGCAGAAAATATCTTTACAGGAAATAACGATTAGCACTAGGGCACTCATAAATTAGGCGCGATAGTTCCATTATCTTCGTCCACATGCGCTGAGTTGAATGGTGGTGGTCAGGGGTTCCAATTTTTCCTTGTTACAAAACCCCTAATCTGAAGCTCTGCAAACCCTAAAAATCAATCATGGCATAATCGCGTACACAGCATAAAAACACAATTGAATCATATGGTTAGCATTAGAATGGCATAAGGAATGCAAATCAACAATTAAAATGCCCTAAGAATGCCTAGATGTCAAAACACGATCATGGATTTTTTCCTGTACAGGGGCAGTTCTTGTTACCAATTCTTTAAGCTTTGATGACTGTTTTTGATTGCAATCGCTTCTGGACAACCCTGGCAAGCTAATGGAACCAAAATTATGTCCTGAATCGCCCTGGAAGTGAGTTTTCAGTTTTGAACTTTTAGACAAAAATTTCAATTTGTGAATGGCTTTTCTGAGCAGCTGCCTATGTAGGATGATTAGGGTTGTGTTTTTGCTTATGTATTGAGTCAATTAGGTCAAGAAAAATAGAACGAATCCAATGCATTCATGGTTTTTGAAAATTTGATTTTTAAGGATCTTTTTTCAATCTTTTCCATGTGTTCTTGTATCAATTAAGATCAATTCAATCCAAATCTTTCCTTATTTGCATATGCACGAAATATTGATGATATAATGTGCACAAAAAGATTGAAAAAAATTAAGTTAAGCATTTTTCATATATTTATTTTAATTTAAATGAATTATTATTAATAAAAATCCAAATAAATAAATAAAAAATGAATAAAAACTTCCCTTTGGGCCAAGTGGTCGTGCACATGCTTTGGGTGATGAATTGTGGAAGAAAAATGGGCCCATTAGAAATTTTAGGTCATTTGAATCAATGTTGACTTTTCAAAATATCCAAAAATTTCCCAACTTCCACAAGGCATAACTTGCTCAATTTTTAAGCTTTTCTCATGTTCTTGGTCATTTTAGAAAGGTCTTTGAGTCCTCTAACCAATGCATGTGGTCCCATGTCATTTTGATTTACCAATCTCAAGTTATGGCCTTTGACTTAAAGTCCCTTTTTGTTGACTTTTGAAAATGACCTATAATGTTGAAATTGATAACTTTTTGTGAGAGAATTTCTTGGACTTGAAGTATGAATATGAGTTGTAGGAAATGTCTTTCTCTTCAAAATGAGCTTTGGATGTAATTTTTCTGATAATCCATGTGAAAGTTATGCCCTGGTCAATTTCAGTTGACTTTTTCAGCTGTCCAAATAAGAAAACTTTTGCATCTTGATGATTTCTGAGCCAAATTTTGAGAATCATGATCAAGCATTGATCAAATGATGTTTGTGGCTTCAAAATGATATGTTGACCAAAAATTTGAACTTTTGACTGCCAAATGACCATTTTGCCCCTACAGTTGACTGTAGTGCAATTAGGGTTTTTGACTGTGCAATTTTGAGCTGAATGTCTTGAAACTTGATATGAGGATGCTTGACTATCTTTGTAGGCATGTGAGACTTGATTGGACCTTTAGAAACTTCATTTTCTTGATCAGAATCAAAACCCTAATTTTGACTGTATAGGAGATCTTTGACTATGCAACCCTTGGGGAGATTTTGAAGCTTGACTTGGCAATTTCTTGGAGAATATGGGAGGGCAAATTTTGGGGTACAACAGTTGCCCCTGTTCAATCTTCTTAGACCTGAGGATGCAGATTGGCTGACGTGCCTTTCGTAATCCGAGGGTGGAAGATGATTGAACACTAGAGTGCCCAGAAATTTGCGCTCACATGGTAGCAGTGATGGTGGAAATGGGCTTACAATTGCCATTCGGAGATTGATGGATAGGATGATGGGCTTATAGATGCCATCTGGATGTTGATCGCATAAGAGGTTCCTTAGCGAGAACTTGCGTACCTGCAAAACAGAAAATGATTACCTGACACGTTGCAGGAGCAGTTTTTCAGATGCTTGGTATAGATGTGTCCGGACTGGTTACAGGAGCTGAATCTGGAGCTTCACAGGATGAATGAACCAGGGATGGTTACTACCTTAGCATGAACGGTAATAGAACCTTGGGTGATTTTAACTTCAACAACGCTCGTTGAGAAAATCTTGGTGGGAATTACCATCTTCGCAGGATCGGGAAGAGAACCATAGGCAATTATAATCTGAAAGGGAATTACATCTCACGCACCGTCGGGGAGAGAACCATAGGAAATTATAGTCTGAAAAGGAATTATCACCTCACTCACCGTCGGATAGGGAACCATAGGAAATTATCACCTCACTCACCGTCGGAGAGGGAACCATCTGAAAAGGAATTATCACCTCACTCACCGTCGAAGAGGGAACCATAGGAAATTATAATCTGAAAAGGAATTATCACCTCACTCACCGTCGGAGAGGGAACCATAGGAGATTATAATCTGAAAAGGAATTATCACCTCACTCACCGTCAGAGAGGGAACCATAGGAAAAGGAATTATCACCTCACTCACCGTCGGAGAGGGAACCATAGGAAATTATAGTCTGAAAAGGAATTATCACCTCACTCACCGTCGAAGAGGGAACCATAGGAAATTATCACCTCACTCACCGTCGGAGAGGGAACCATCTGAAAAGGAATTATCACCTCACTCACCGTCGGAGAGGGAACCATAGGAAATTATAATCTGAAAAGGAATTATCACCTCACTCACCGTCGGAGAGGGAACCATAGGAGATTATAATCTGAAAAGGAATTATCACCTCACTCACCGTCGGAGAGGGAACCATAGGAAAAGGAATTATCACCTCACTCACCGTCGGAGAGGGAACCATAGGAAATTATTATCACCTCACTCACCGTCGGAGAGGGAACCATCTGAAAAGGAATTATCACCTCACTCACCGTCGGAGAGGGAACCATAGGAAAAGGAATTATCACCTCACTCACCGTCGGAGAGGGAACCATCTGAAAATTATAATCTGAAAGAAAAACCTACAATGGAAATCTCATGCACCGTCGGAGAGAGAACCAATAGGAAATTATAACTTGGGATAACTTCTACTGAGTCTTTATCAGAAAAATCTGTTGGGAGTCGATTTAGCTGGATTAGAGAAGGCCTGGGGCTGGATAAGAAATCTTTGGAGTCGATTAACTCAACCGGTCTAGGTCCTGAAATATGATTGAGAATTTCAACTGCATCTTTCCTGAAAGGTAAAGGTCAGTCATATGCAATGCATGATATGGATCAAGCAATGATGTTCTCAACATAAATGAGATTTGTGTGATATAATGCGTCTATGCATGCTATAATGATGTATGGAAGTGCGATGTTTATGAATGTTTGTTTTCGCCTAGGAAAGTAAATCCTTGACGCGTGCCGGGAAGTCGTATCCTGGGCTGATATTGAAGAATAGATTTTGCTTCCGCTGGGGATGATAACTGCAAGAATACCGGTAGGAGAAGATGACTCTGTTGCGGAATAAACTTGGCAAATGGAAGATTCTGCGGGGAGAAAAGATACTCTAGCGACCATGCTGGGAAGCAATACTCTGTGGGAAGAGGGATGCCTTGCTGAGTGTTGATAATAATTTGCTGGGGATACCCTTGTTGTTGGAAGTGTTTATGGACTTCGCTGGGGTAAGAAGACTTCGTCGAGGACGCTCTTTCTGTGGCTTTTGGCTGAGGATAACCCAGTTATATCCTGTTAAGGAAATAACTCTTTAAATGAAGTCGGGCGACGCGTTCGTGCTTTGCGAGGATAAGCTTCCAGAATTTGCTGGGGATAAGCCTGCTGCTTGGGGAGATGGATTCCAACTTTTCCTGGGGAAACTAGATTGGACTCTCCCGGGGAGATTTTGAACTGTAATTTTGTAAGTTGAAAGAGAGCACATATGTAGGGTTTCCTGCTGATGAGCTCGTGTAAAACCGTATCTGAAATGGAGAAGGAACCTGGGTAGGGTTACTTTGATGATGAGTTCATGTAAAACTTCGTTCTTGGAAAGGGAGAACCTGTGTAGGGTTTCTGGGTGACGAGTCCATGTAAAACTGCATCTTGAAGAGAGGGAACCGGTGTAGGGTTGCTTGGTGAGGTAAGTTCATGTAAAACTTCTTGATGAACCGGGGTGAGGTTATCTTGAGCTAAAGCTGTGTAAGACTTCTGGGGGGAACCGGGTTTAGGTTGCCGCAGGATAAGTTCGTGTAAAACTTCTTGACGAACCGAGGTAAGGTCATCTTGAGATAGGTCCATGTGAGACTCTTGGAGGAACCGGGGTTAGGTTACGGCAGGATAAGTTTGTGTAAAACTTCTTGATGAACCGGGGTTAGGTCATCTTGAGATAGGTCCATGTGAGACTCTTGGAGGAACCGGGGTTAGGTTACGGAAGGATAAGTTTGTGTAAAACTTCTTGATGAACCGGGGTGAGGTTATCTTGAGCTAAATCCGTGTAAGACTTCTGGGGGGAACCGGGGTTAGGTTACTTGGATAAGTTTGTGTAAAAACTTCTTGATGAACCGGGGTGAGGTTATCTTGAGCTAAATCCGTGTAAGACTTTTGGAGGAACCGGGGTTAGGTTACTTGGGATAAATCCATGTAAGATTTCTGGAGGAACCGGGGTTAGGTTGCCTTGGGATAAATCCATGTAAGATTTCTGGAGGAACCGGGGTTAGGTTGCCTTGGGATAAATCCATGTAAGATTTCTGGAGGAACCGGGGTTAGGTTACTTGGGATCAGTTCGTGTAAAACTTCTGGATGAACCGGGGTAAGGTTACTTGTGGAGGATGGGTCTGTGTAAGACTTTGTCTGAAAATTGAGAAGGAACCGGTGTAGGGTTACATGATTTTGATTAAGTGGATGATTGTCCTGTTTGGTTTCGGATGTTAACCCACGATTTGGAATTTGTAAAGGTAGATGGTAATCATCCTTATGTTGATCTTTCCTTTGTACTTTGGTTGACAGAGCAGTTAGATCGCCGGGATAACTCATTATTTCCCCTGCTTCGGAGATGAGGGAAGAGGATACCTGTGTGGGTGATTGACAAATCTTCGGGTAGAAAAGTGACGAGATGCCGGAACATAGTCGTACGCTTTGATCCCTAACTTTTGCCTGGACCGCCCTTTCGGGTTTTCAGTCCACCGGGATACCCATTTTTACCCAAGCCGCCTTTTCAGGTTTTCGACTTGCCGGGTGTACATATTTTTCCATTTTCATCCCTTATTTTTGCCCGAACCCTTTTGGTTCGCCGGGAAACCGTTATTTTTGCCTAGGTGTGTCAACCTAGCGGGTCTTTGATTATGCGTAGTATTTTTCCGACTATGTCCATGCTCTCAGAATGTAGGGAGTTGCCCCTGTTGGAAGTATTTTGTCATGCCCCAGATAATGGGCAATGTTCCTACTGTGCCCCTTGATTGGAGGTATTTCTGTTCACAAGGTGTTCATCGTGCGAATTTCCCTGCTGTTCAAACAAATAGTCATATGCAAACAAGGTTATTTTAAGAATGCAAAAGTCTATGTCTGTCTTGAATTTTG
Organism: Vicia faba; assembly: GCA_948472305.1. Taxonomy (NCBI): domain Eukaryota; kingdom Viridiplantae; phylum Streptophyta; class Magnoliopsida; order Fabales; family Fabaceae; genus Vicia; species Vicia faba. The sequence continues at coordinate 1,374,401,325 of OX451735.1, read as the reverse complement.
AAAATGCATTTTTTGTAATACAGTGCGGTGTCAACTCAAGATTTTACGGTAAACCTTCAGGAGTCAGGATACCTTCGTAACAGTATACTTTCGAACTAACCCATGCTTCAGCTAGGACTTTTAAGGGTTATATCGTGGCTTGGTTTGCGGTTTAAGAAACAAAGGATAAAGGCTCAAATTATTTGTACCCACCCGCTCTTCGTGATGTTCTCCAAACCTAAACTCAGTTGATCATACGTTAGACCTTGTTTGAGTCTTTGCTTTGATTTTCCAGTGATGGTTCGGACATTGACAGTATATTTTGATTAGGCAGTCATTTCCTTTTTTGTTGAGGGTTTGTAAGACCTCTTTCTTTTTGATTTCGTTATCCCTATTTTTTTCCTGAACTGTTTCCTTTTTGGAATTACTGTCAGCGGGATGCCCCAGTTTCATAAGTCCCTTCTTATAGGTTTTGACTTCTTGGTCTTTTCATTTATGATTTTTTTTTTGATAACGACTGCCTGTCTTTATGATTGTTCTGAACCATCACTGTCTTTTGTTTTGTAAGGACTTCTTTGGTGCCATTCGCTATGCACTTAGATCAACTGAAAGAACTACCCTGCCCCAGGTTATGATTAAGGGTTTTAAATTTCGAAAAGAAAAACTCCTACTTCTTTGGGCTCAGATGGGTTGACGAGGGATTATCATCCTTATAACTCCAGTGTTTAGGAATTGAAACAATGCCTGTACCTCATAAGCGGGGTTCGTTCAAAAGCATATTGTAGATTGTGGTATCGTTTTCGTCATCCTCCCTCAAGAGGTTTAGAATTTTCAGTCAAGAGTTGATCATCACAAAAATATGCAAGCAGTTTTAAGTATAGTAAACATAATTAATTCAAGACAGACATGTGTAATGCATTCATGAAATAAAAGAGTTTAACATGACAATTGTTTATCAAGAAAGGAAAAATACAACTTGAATTCGAATGAACAAAAATCTCTCCATCCTAGCCATGTTTTGGCAAGGGAGCAGTGATCACATTGGGAGTCTCGGCAGGTTCGAATTCAATCTCTTTAGCATCGATCATATTCTGGATCTTGTATTTCAGCGCCCAACAATCCTCGGTATCGTGCCCCGGGCTATTAGAATGATAAGCACACCTTGCTTCTGGATTGTAGCTTGGAGAGGAGGTCTTGGGGTTTGCAGGAGGGTTGATCACTGCAATCAGGTTCATCTTCAACATGTGCTGCAATGCTTGTGACCATGGCATGTTAATGTTGGTGAATTGTCTTTTAGGCTCGTCCGGCCTTCGCTGATTTCCCTTTTGTGGTTGGCGGCGTGGTGCAGAACCAGAGATCATGACTGCCCCTGCATGTTGGTCACTACGACTCTTTTGGCTGTATGCAGCATTAGCTTCTTTCTTTCCCGTGTAAGGCTTTTTGTGAGTATCAGAAGGTGTGGCCTCTTGAATTTTCCCACTCTTGATACCAGCTTCAATTCTTTCGCCAGTCAAGATGAGGTCGGTAAATCCAGCGGATGAATTACCAATGAGGTGATTGAAGAACGGCCCGGATAGGGTCCCCAAGAACATATCAACGAGTTCCCGGTCAGTTAATGGAGGCTGCATCCTTCCAGCAAGGTCTCTCCATCTCTGCGCGTATTCCTTGAAACCTTCACTTGACCCCAGCGACATACCCTGGAGTTGGGTACGTGTAGGAGCAAGGTCGGCATTGTACTGGTACTGCTTGTAGAATGCAGTGGCTAAGTCTTCCCAGGTACGGATATTGACTCCATTCAATTGATAGAACCACTCGAGCTGAGTCCCTGAAAGACTCTCTTGGAAGAAATGGATCCATAAGTTTTTGTCAGCTGTATAGGGCTGGATCCTCCTTGTGTAAGCCCTGAGATGCAATTTAGGACAGGATGCCCCGTCGTATTTAGCAAAGGCAGGTGCCTTAAACTTGTGCGGGATCACTACCCCAGAAGACAGACCTAGATCCTCGAAGTCCAGGCCGGGCACTTTTTGTATCTTCATAGCACTGAGCCGGTCGTCCAACTGTTTGTACCTATCCTCAGCCGGAGGGTACTGTTCGTCATTGAAATCTGTCTCATTGTCGGAGACCACTAGACTGGGAACCCTTTCCTCTTGATGACTGCCTTTCCCCACAGATGGAGTTGTCCTCTCAGCTTGATCCTGCAGGGTGTTCCCAGATCTGCGTCTAGGGCTGAACAAAACAGTCCTCCTCTTCTTCTTTTCCTTCTTCAAGAGCAGAGCCTTCAGATCTTGTTTCCCCTGGGTCAAATTCATGATCAGCCCTTGGAACTGGGCGTTCTGAGCTTGGAGGGCCTTGATAGTGTGCTCGGTAGAGGATTCAGGATTCATGACGAGACTGCTGAAATAAACAGCGAAGAAGGGTAAGCAACCTGCAGCGAAAGGGTACCTGTTATGCGATGATATGTATGATATGCATGCAATGATTTCAAGGACCTCGTGGGGTAAACAGAGAAACTTGTTAGAGTTGAGAACTGGTAACTTGATTGAAGGTACTTCATGTTGTTGAGAGTCCTTCGTCAAGGGTCAAAGGCTCACCATATCCAGTGGGTCATAGCCCCTGACAGCTTTGGCTAGAGGAAAACAAATCCTCTTTTCCCCTTGCTAGATGTTTGATTCATCACGACCTGCATCACAAGCCCTTGAGATCCTTGAAATGGGTTAGGATGTATGCAATGGTATGATGTTATGCTATGCATGGGGTAATGTACGTAACCCTGTTACGAGTCCCAATTAAGGACTGCAAACCAAAACCTGCAAGAAACTTAGGATACCCTGTTATGAGTCCTAATTAAGGACTACAAACAAAACCTGCAAGAAGCTCAAATGTCAGACAAAAAAGCATGCAAATAGTCAAGTACGGAGGCACACAAGTCACACAAGAGAAACCCTTAGAGTTTGGGCCAGCATGGGGTCTGGGTATTACCCTCTTGAAGTTGGTGGGCTCAACCTGTCCTATTAGAAGCAACCGGGTTCTAAGGATCCCAATATCACGGGATTGCTTTCATTGTTCATCGTTTCGATTTAGCCACTGAACTGGCGACCGAAATATTCCAGGAAAGCAACCCTCAATTGAGTGTAGTATCGAGTATCAACCAACCTCGGACTGCACCAAAGTCAGTTATCTCACTACCCTAAAGAGGCCAAGATAGTTTAATTAAGGTTCCTAAGGTCTGTTGATGCTTCATGACACCACGCGGAGGCCCCGTACTCTCCTTGACTGAACTCAAGGGTTACCGGTACACACCAAAGTTCCACATCAATGTAGCAGACTGTTTCAACCATGTCGGTATACCCCGCACAGTTCCCTCACAGCCTTGTTGCTACTTTCTAAGAATGTATCCCCAGATCCGGGTCAGGATCTATAGAACTCCCAAGACAGTCCCACAATAATAAAGCAAGCAATTCAGACAATTGAAAACACAAGTGATCTTAGTCCTAAGGTACACCTCACTTTAAAAGATGTCCCCAGCAGAGTCGCCAGTTCTGTGATCGGTGGATCTGGAACTGACTGTTTAACGCTGATTCGCGAAACGTCGCGGAAGCAAGAGTCGCCACCGTCTTTTATTTTCTCCAAATGGAAAGGACAAAAGCACAGAAAAATTCCTTAAAGAGATTGCTCTCGGTTCGGGAGGTAGGTTATAGAAAGGGAAGGTGTTAGCACCCTTTCTATCCATGGTTATCCATGGGCTCTTAGATACTTGCTCATTGTGTTTTCAAAATGGTTTGTTTGCTTTTCAACTGTGGGTTTTAAAAAGTTTCTTTGAAAATTCCAGTTCGACTCTTGTATCGGTCCTCAAGAGTGTTTGAAAAAATGCTTTCGAAAGCTTTTTGAAAATGTGTTGGTGTGAAAAGTATTTTTGATTTGTTTTTGAAGTTAGAGCAAGTATCTAGAGTCGTCTACCTACCCTAAGGAATTCATCTGTGTAAATGTCCTTTAAAGTAGTGCCATCCCACCATTGAGAGGTAGGTAGCACCACCGTTGGAGGTGTTCGGGTCAATTCGAGGTTCGGGACATGGTGATCACCAGAGCAATGGGAAGACACCTTAGAAGCTACCCTCATGCCAGGTTCCCGGATCATGAGGACTTACTAAGACATCCTCTACTCGACGATCACCTTTCGAGGCAAGGCAACAGTGAGGCGTACCCTAGGGGTGGTGTGTGATTTGTGTGTCAGATTCATTCATTTTTGTCTTGTCAGGTCATGGGTGTTCTACGCGTTTGTTTTTATTTTGTCCATACATTCTTTCATGCCATTTGTTAACAGTTAAAAATGCGAGGAAAGTAAAAGTCTAAAGCTATTACAAAAGGCGCGGGTCCACATCGCCAAAATTAACCAGGACCCGATTTGACAGAAAATAAATAAATTAAAAGAATTAAAAGTGCGAGAAGTAATTTACATGGCTTCAGGAGATATACATAAATATTTAAACGGAAAAGAAATAAGTATGCGAATTAATTAAATCGAAACGAGGGCGTTGGACCCTTTTGCAAAATTAAACTAATGAGGAATTAATTAAAATTAAAAGAAGGAAAGAATTTATTTTTTTGGTATTTTTTTAATGTTTTAGGAATTTAATGAGAAAAAGAATTAATTAAAATTAAAATAAGAGGCAAATCCTAATTCTAGTCATTTTTTACTTTATTAAGAAATATTGAAGTTTTTAATCTAAATTAAACCTAATTTAATTTACAATTTTAATTATGAAAATAAAATATTTAATTATTTGATATATTTGGGAAAGAAAAATAAAAAGGATGAAAAATTATTAATTAAACCTATTCCTACATTTTTTAGATTTTTTATTAAAAGAATTAAAATTACAACCTAATTTAAAACTAAATAATTACATGCAAATTTATTTATGAAAATATTAGAAGTGAAAATATTTATTATTTTAATTCTTTTCTGATTTTTTTTTATGGTATTTTATATTTTATGAAAATAATTAATTAAATTGAACAAAACAATTATTAAAAAGAAGTAAGAATAATAATACAAAAAAGGCAAAGAAAATAAAAAGTATGCAAACCTGGGGGTTCAGACCCCAATATGGAGGTTTGGCCTTAGTAATTCAGGCCCAATGACTTTGCTGGCCCTTTTGACTTTTCAGGGAGTATGCTGGCGCGTTGACCAGAGTTTATGGTGTTCCCCAATTCTGAGCCTTTGATTTGATTCCAATATGCACGTGGACGATTTGATTTGGAGGGTGTATGGTGGACTTGAACGTTGGCGCTGCATGTGAAGATCAAGGGAAAAATAATATTGAGAATATTGAAGACCTGGGGTTCGAACCCAGGTCATGAGGATTAACAACAACAACGCTTGCCACTGGACCATCTCACACGCGTTTAACATTAAATAATCAACAAATATTATAAAAGAAGCAAAAGCGTTAGTGATTCAAAACGCGCGAAATTTTGAACCCTCCAATCAGCGCCGGCCAACACATCATCTTCTTCATGTTCCTGAAATACAAACAACATAAGCAACGGTTTTTACACCGTTGCAGAAAATATCTTTACAGGAAATAACGATTAGCACTAGGGCACTCATAAATTAGGCGCGATAGTTCCATTATCTTCGTCCACATGCGCTGAGTTGAATGGTGGTGGTCAGGGGTTCCAATTTTTCCTTGTTACAAAACCCCTAATCTGAAGCTCTGCAAACCCTAAAAATCAATCATGGCATAATCGCGTACACAACATAAAAACACAATTGAATCATATGGTTAGCATTAGAATGGCATAAGGAATGCAAATCAACAATTAAAATGCCCTAAGAATGCCTAGATGTCAAAACACGATCATGGATTTTTTCCTGTACAGGGGCGGTTCTTGTTACCAATTCTTTAAGCTTTGATGACTGTTTTTGATTGCAATCGCTTCTGGACAACCCTGGCAAGCTAATGGAACCAAAATTATGTCTTGAATCGCCCTGGAAGTGAGATTTCAGTTTTGAACTTTTAGACAAAAATTTCAATTTGTGAATGGCTTTTCTGAGCAGCTGCGTATGTAGGATGATTAGGGTTGTGTTTTTGCTTATGTATTGAGTCAATTAGGTCAAGAAAAATAGAACGAATCCAATGCATTCATGGTTTTTGAAAATTTGATTTTTAAGGATCTTTTTTCAATATTTTCCATGTGTTCTTGTATCAATTAAGATCAATTCAATCCAAATCTTTCCTTATTTGCATATGCACGAAATATTGATGATATAATGTGCACAAAAAGATTGAAAAAAATTAGGTTAAGCATTTTTCATATATTTATTTTAATTTAAATGAATTATTATTAATAAAAATCCAAATAAATAAATAAAAAATGAATAAAAACTTCCCTTTGGGCCAAGTGGTCGTGCACATGCTTTGGGTGATGAATTGTGGAAGAAAAATGGGCCCATTAGCAATTTTAGGTCATTTGAATCAATGTTGACTTTTCAAAATATCCAAAAATTTCCCAACTTCCACAAGGCATAACTTGCTCAATTTTTAAGATTTTCTCATGTTCTTGGTTATTTTAGAAAGGTCTTTGAGTCCTCTAACCAATTACTTTGGTCCCATGTCATTTTTATTTACCAATCTCAAGTTATGGCCTTTGACTTAAAGTCCCTTTTTGTTGACTTTTGAAAATGACCTATAATGTTGAAATTGATAACTTTTTGTGAGAGCATTTCTTGGACTTGAAGTATGAAGATGAGTTGTAGGAAATGTCTTTCTCTTCAAAATGAGCTTTGGATGGAATTTTTCTGATAATCCATGTGAAAGTTATGCCCTGGTCAATTTTAGTTGACTTTTTCAGCTGTCCAAATAAGGAAACTTTTGCATCTTGATGATTTCTGAGCCAAATTTTGAGAATCATGATCAAGCATTGATCAAATGATGTTTGTGGCTTCAAAATGATATGTTGACCAAAAATTTGAACTTTTGACTGCCAAATGACCATTTTGCCCCTACAGTTGACTGTAGTGCAATTAGGGTTTTTGACTGTGCAATTTTGAGCTGAATGTCTTGAAACTTGATATGAGGATGCTTGACTATCTTTGTAGGCATGTGAGACTTGATTGGACCTTTAGAAACTTCATTTTCTTGATCAGAATCAAAACCCTAATTTTGACTGTATAGGAGATCTTTGACTGTGCAACCCTTGGGGAGATTTTGAAGCTTGACTTGGCAATTTCTTGGAGAATATGGGAGGGCAAATTTTGGGGTACAACAACTGCTTTTGTATTTTACTGTATTACTGTTAGTAATTAGGTCTTGTAAGGAAATATTAAAAACTAACAATAGCTAACCCTAATTTCAAAGATATACATAACTGAAAAGAAATCAACTCACACACTTGCAACTCTAGGGTAACTTCCCTTGTTGCCTTTCGAGAAAACAGTCATGTCCCTCGAACATGGGGATGCTTTAGCAAAGTCCCTCGATATAAAGATCATAGTCCCCCGATGAACCTTTCGACGTTGCCTTCGGTAAATGATCTAGTCCCTTAACGATAATTGCTAAAGCTTCCTTACTAGTTACCTTTGATGATTGTACAATGATCCACGTCCGTCCCTTCATATACAATTATAGGGCTTCCTACTAAATAATGGTAGGATAACACTATCTAAAGGAGAAGGAAAGTACAAGAAAGACCCTTGAGTAGGTAGATCGCTGTTAATCGCTTGCTCGCAAAAGTTTTAAAACAAAAAGACATTTTTTACAAACACTTTTCAATAAATATTTTCAAAACACTTTGTACGCATTCTCGAGGACAGATATGAGAATTATTACAAAGTTTACTTTACATTAGCATTCAAAATATTTTTCAAACACACGACACAAATCATTTTCAAAAGGTGAGCCAACAATTAAGAGCTCGTAGATAACTACGGATGAAAAGGGTTCTAATACCTTCCCTTTTCATAATCTATCCCCCGAATTCAAAAAAAAATCTCGAAGGTATTTCCTTTCCTTTTCACCCTTTCCTTATCAGATACAAGAAAAGTCGGTGGCGACTCTTGCTATCCGCAACATTTGCGATAAAATGCAAAGCCAAGTCAATTCTCCCACCGTATTACATATGGGCTTGTCTTTTGTTTTTAATTTTAAAATTCATTAATAAAAGTAATTTTTTCATCCAATTGTGTTTTTATTTTATGAATTTTCCATGAAAATGGTAATCATAAAAAACCCTTTAAAAATAAATAATAATTGTAAATAAATCTGCATAATCACTTGTTGCATTTATCTATTTCTAAAATCAAGCATTATCATTTGTGCTGATTAATTAAAAAACCCATTGAAAATAATAACCTTGAGCCCTCTCCCAAGTTTGAATATACTGTGTATGTATCAGAAGAAGAGAAGTTTGTGGAAATACCAAATGAGGTTTCTCGGTTGCTTGAGCGCAAGAAGAATACCATTCAGCCGTACAAATAGCCATTAGAGATGATTAACTTGGGTTCAGAAGAGGATCTGAAGGAAGTCAAGATTGGGGAACTGTTTCATCTCGATGTAAATAAAAGGGTGATTTATTTATTGAAAGAATATGTGGATATCTTTGCTTGGTCTTATCAAGATATGTCGGGGTTAGATAACTATATTATGGAGCATTGTTTGTTGTTAAAGCCTGAATGTCCACATATTAAACAGAAGTTGAGGAGGACTCATTCTGACATGAAAAATAAGATTAAAGATGAGGTCTTGAAATAGATTGATGTCGGTTTCCTTATGACGTCAGTCTATCCTCAATGGATTTCCAATATTTTTCCCGTTCTGAAGAAATATGGAAAAGTATGTATATGTGTTGATTATAAAGACCTGAACAAGGCTAGTCTGAAAGATGATTTCCCTTTCCCACATATTGATATCTCGGTAGATAGCACATCAAAATTAAAAGTTTTCTCCTTCATGGACGGATTTTCCGGATATAATCAAAATAAAATGGCTCATGAGGACATGGAAAAAACAACGTTTATCACACTATAGGGAACATTTTGTTACTGAGTGATGCCCTTCGGTTTAAAGAACACTGGTGCAGCGTACCAGAGGGATATGATCACCCTATTCCATGATCTGATGCACAAAGATATTTAGGTATAAGTAGACGATATGATCACCAAATCTTAGACTAAGGAAGGTCATTTAGAAGATTTGTTGAAATTGTTTCAGCATTTGAGGAAGTATGGTCACTGCTTGAATCCCAATAAATGTACTTTTGGTGTCCGTTCTAGAAAGTTGTTAGGATTCATTGTTAGACAGAGATGTATTGAGGTTGATCCTGATAAAGTTAGGGTAATTCAAGAGATGCCTGCACGAAGAATAAAAAATCAAGTCAGAGGCTTGAAGCTACTCGAAATAGCTTCGGATGGAACAAACAGAGTCGCCTCCTAACTTTATTTATCCCAAAAAATAGGGAAAGGAAAATATATAGAAGACATTTGATATTGGGAAAAGAACATGGTCTCACAACCAAATCTTGGGTAAGTGGGTCGATTACGTAATGGAAGGTATTAGCATCCCTCATGTCTGTGGTGCTCCACGGGATCCACTCTTGTTATCTTAGTCAATCGGTGTGTATATCTAAAACTTACTTGCTAAAGGGAAATGCCTGCATAAATTCATTTGGAAAAAAGGTTTTTATTAGTGCATTCACCTGAGCATTGAAACTACATGTCTACGTATCCACAAGGGAATCAGAACACCTTAGTTTTTCTTAAAAATGTTTTGTTTGTTGTGTGTTTTTTATGGATGATGTTAAATTCAAATTCTAACAGTTAACGTTGCCACTCAACTGTTTGAGACTGCACATCGTTGTTTTATGTAGAAAGGAGTTAATATATCCTTTTTGAAAATGGTTTAAAGTGAAAAACCCCTAAGGAAAATGATTTGGATTTGGTCAGTGTTTTGGTTAGGAAGAAGGGTAATAAGTGGACCCTCATCAAGGAGACACCCATCACCTTCATACCTTTAGTTTTGAAAGGGTTTTGAATATTTTAAGTGTTTTTGGATTTTTTATGAGAAAATATTTTGTCTTAATGATGCAATGCATGAGGAAAAGAAAATTATAATAGGGAGACTTGATCTTAATGTTGTCATGCAAAGGTTGATCCTATAGTTGAGATTTTGGGGAAACCTATCCTAATGTTGTTATGCTTGGATTGAGATTCTATTTTCTATCTTAATTCAAGTTTCATCAAAGATTTAAAGTGAACTAAGTAAGCTTAAGGGAACATGTTATTCATACGAGTGGATGAGAATCCAAGAGTTTTATTGGGTAAAAGTTATGACAAAAGAGTGAAAGTTGAAAACATGTTTTTGATGTTTTATGGTTTATGATTTAAAGGAGTTTATAAAGGAAATATATTCAAAATGGAGACAAGCTTGTGTAAAAAATGAAGGAGTTGGATGTTTGAAACAATGTATACATCACAATCAAGATAAAAGTCATGGAGCATGGCTTTTGATTTTGAACATGTTTCATGATTTGTTTTAGTGTTGAGTGAGAAAACCCTAAAATAAACTCAAGCTATCATAAAATGATTACTCAAGAGTCAAGATGTCATGTGATACTCAAGATCTATCATGGTAAGTTTAAGCTTGTGATAAAAGTTGAGAAATTGATCAAAAGATCATCAAAAGTCCTTAAGAAAACCCTAAAATGGACTAGTTTTGATTTAATTGAAAAATGATGAAATAAAAAATATTTTTGTGATATTTTTTATATTCATAAAATAAGAGTGTTGAACTAGTGGTGTACAAAAAATTAGCTCAAAAGAGTTAAAATTGATTGCAAAAAGAATTGAATGAAAATGGTGAAAAATGAAGTGAAAATGCCAAGTTATAAAAAGAAAATGGACAAAAGGGTGCCACTGGGGCTCAAACCCAGGTCCCTAAGGTTATATGCACGCACTCTCTACCATTGGGGTGGAAGTTTCATCCAGTTATGAAACAACAACCATTCAATATATTATAAACTTAAAAGCATTTTTAAAATTGGCCGATGATCTTCATCTCCTTCCTCACGCCAGACAACAACAACAACAACTTTCACCATTTTTGAATTTCAGAAACTCTTAATTCTCAACAATTTCAGGAACTTTAAACATGAAAGTTGATTAAAATTGAACAAGTAATCCAACGGTGTAATTTATTTAAGCTATAAATCAAAGTTTAACGAGAATTTTTATCAGTACCAAAATAAAATCCTGATGATTCCGTTTCAAAATTCTCATCACACAATCAATTTAAATGAAAACTAGGGACATAGTTAGCTTCAAAGGCATGATATATAAAATTTTCTTTTGAATATGGATGCAAATTATGCTTAAATAAGGAGTTAAAAGTTTGAAATTGATCATACCTGTGATCAGAACTTGAAAGTGGGCCGAGATGACAATATCAGCTTGGCTGGAAATTTATGGAGATGGGGGTGTACTTTCTAGGCACTCCGACGATCTAGTGAGAAAGAGTGCAACGAGATACAAGAAAGAGATTAGGGTTTTATGAGTGAATATTTGATACATGGTCCTCACAAGTGTGAGGGTTTATATAGTTCCTCCAACGTGTAGCCATTGGTCTCTATTTTTGGGCCTAGTATTAGGTTACGTGAAAATATGTAACTTCCAAGACCATCGTCTGCTGATCGGGAAGAAAAACCCTCGGCTAACTCTGCATAGTGTAATCAATCCCTGAAATTTAATTTGATTTATTTAATTAACATAATTTGAATTAATAATAATAATAATAATAATAATAATAATAAAGTGTTTATTATTTTTATCTTGTGGTGATCAGTTATGGCCTTAGATTCCTTTATTTTGTTTTTGGGATTTTAAAATATGACATGCGTGTGGTGCCTTTCTCTTAATCTCTTGATGTAACTTCTTTCATCATCTTATTCCCTTGTATATAAAATGAGTATTATTTTATGTAATGTAATGTAATTAAGAAAAGGAAGAAGACAAGATTAAAGGAAGACAACCATGGAGAAGTTTAGATCGTTATTAGGTTATCTTAGGTTCTCTCATTAGCTTGGGAGAGAAATTGTGCTAGGGTTCATAACTGTATCTTTTTATTTGTTTATTGATGCATGTGTTTGTATGATAATGCATGTGAGAGACGATTTGCATGTTAAGCCGATGAGATCAAAATAATAAAAAATTCCCTCAAAAAGAATATTAAGTTTATGCTTTCCAAGTTTTAGCACTCATCAATACTAGTATCGAACAATGTAGGTTTCGCCTAACGCGAGGTGAATGTTCTATATTAGTAAGGTGCGATGGGATAAATGTAATATCCAATTTCTAAAACACTGGGTCAAACTTAACTAAAAAAATTATTATAAGATTATACATGTTTAGAAGCAAGAGTTGGGAATGATTCATATGATGGGTTATAATAAGGAGTTATTCACCCAACTGAAAATATTCGAGAGTTGTATGAGATACAATTGGAATGAGTTCCTACCTAAATAACCTATTTTTGTGTAATCAGACTAATGTTGACTTAAAACAAAGTGAAATGTGGATCTCGACCCACTAGAAAATCGTCCAACAAGATTTTCTGAATCAAATGGTGAGGGTTATTTGGTTTAAGTAAAATAATGGATCATATTTGATTAAATTCCTAATTGAAAATGTTGTTTTAATGATACTTATATTTTCATATTTTTCTTATAGATTACCATGACAACAAACACGTCTAACAACATTTTGCGATCAATCCTTGATAAGGAAAAATTGTCTGGGACAAATTTTCCAGATTGGCACCGAAATCTAAGGATTGTCCTCAAGCATGATAAGAAGCTATATGTCTTAGAGACACTTGTTCCTAAAGTAGAACCTCCTAGTTCTGCACCTAAGGCAGAAATAAATGCTTATAAGAAGCATGTCAATGATGCCAATGAAACCGCTTGCCTTATGCTAGCTACCACGAACTCAGAGTTGCAAAAGCATCATAGGAACATGTCAGTGTTCAATACAATCAGACATCTGAAGATGCTCTATCAAGAGCAAGCAAGAAATGATAGGTTTTTGGTTTCAACGACCGTATTTAATAGCAAGTTAGCTGAGGGAACCCCTGTAGGTCTCCATGTACTCAAGATGATTGGGTATGTGAAGAACCTTGAAAGGTTAGGGTTTTCCCTTGGAAAGGAACTTGCGAATGATTTGATCTTGCAATCGTTTCCAGAGAGCTTCAGTCACTTAGTCCTGAATTTCAACATGAATGACATGGACAAAAGTCTTCCAGAATTGCTAAGGATATTGAGAACTGCTGAGAAAAATGTGAAGTCAAAAGGGAAGTCCATTCTGATGGTCAGTAATGGAAAGAAGCTGAACAAAATGCCCACCAAGAAGGTTGCTAAAGGGAAAGGCATGGAAGTTTCCAAACCCAAACCTACTGCTCCGACATTAAATCCTAGTAGAGGCATAATAAAAGAGGGAACTTGCTTCCATTGTGGTAAGACCGGAAACTAGAAGAGAAACTGCCAAAGTACCTGGAAGATAAGAAGAATGGAGTAGAGACTTCAAATTCAGGTATTTTTGTTATAGAAACCTACTTTTGCATCATGGTTATTAGATACTGGATGCATTTCTCACATTTGTACCAATGTGCAGGGGCTTAAAAGGAGTAGAGATTTGGCAAAAAAGGTGAAGTTGACCTACGAGTTAGAAATGAAGTAAATGTTGTTGTGTTAGCCGTAGGAACTTATGTTTTGACTTTGCCTAGTGGTTTAATAATTTAATTAGAGAAATGTTATTATGTACCTACAATAAGCATGAATATTATTTTCGTTTCTTGTATGGACAAGTTTGGTTTTTCATTCATAGTAAAGAACAATTGTTGCTCCATTTATTTGAATGATATATTATATGCTTCTGCACAAATGAATAATGGACCTTATGTCGTTGATCTTGAAATGTTAATTTATAACATTAATACTAAAAGTATTAAAACTAATGATTTAAATCCAAGTTACCTTTGGAATTGTAATTTATGCCACATAAATGAGAAACACATTTCCAAACTCCTTAAAGATGGACTCTTGGACTCTTTTCATTATGAATCATATGAGACATGCATATATTGTTTAATTGGAAAGATGAAAAAGTCCCCATTCACAAGAATAGGTGAAAGGGCTAATGATCTTTTGGCTCTCCTACATACTGATGTATGTGGACCACTGAACATACCAGCCAAAGGAGGTTTCCAATACTTTATCACATTTACTTATGATTTCAGTAGATATAGTTATGTGTATTTAATGAAACACTAATCTGAAACCTTTGAAAAGTTCAAGGAATTCAAGAATAAAGTAAAAAACCAACTAGGTAAGGATATTAAAGTTCTTCGATTAGATCGAGGTGGTGAATATTTAAGCCTAGAGTTTGACGACCATCTAAAGGAATGTGGGATTCTATCCCAACTTACTCCTCCAGAAACACCACAATGGAATGGTGTATTTGAGAGAAGAAATTGAACCTTGTTAGAAATGGTCTGATCCATGATGAGTCACATCGACCTTCAAACTCCTTTTGGGGACATGAACTATTGACAACAACTTACACACTTAACCGTGTTCCATCCAAAAAGGTTGAGAAGACACCATATGAGACATGGAGTGGTAAGAAACCACATATGTATTACATGAAGATTTGGGGTTGCTGAATTTTATGTGAAACGAAAAATTTAAACTAAGTTTGAGCCCAAACTTGACAAATGCTTATTTGTGGGGCATCCTAAAGAAACAAGAGAATATTACTTCTACAATTCTTCTAAGGGAAAAGTGTTTGTCGCTCGAACTAGAGTTTTCTTGGAAAAGATTTTATTTCCAAAGGAATCAGCGGGAGGAAAGTAGAGCTTGAAGAAGTTCTAGAATCACAGAGCATTAATACACATATGGAGGAATTAGAGCAGGAAACACAAGAAGTTATGGAAGAGCAACCCACTAAAGTAGAACAAGATCAACGTAGCTCAAACAAGATAGGTCACCAACCTGATAGATATGGATATCTCATAAGTGTGTAAGGTGATGTATTACTGATGGATCAAGATGACTAAGTGACCTACCAAAAGGCCATAACTGGTCTTGAGTCTGAGAAGTGGCTAGAAGCCATTTAATCTAAAATGGATCACATGTACACAAACCAAGTTTGGACCTTGGTAGAGCCTCATGTAGGAGTTAACCCTATAGGATACAAGCGGGTCTTCAAAAAGAAGACTCATATGGATGGTAAGGTATATAACTATAAGACAAGACTATTTTTAAAAGGCTATAAACAAATTCATGGGGTTGACTATAATGAAACCTTTTCACCAGTTGCAATGCTTAAATCTGTTCAGATTTTACATGTTATCGTTGCATATCATGATTATGAAATATGGTAGATGGATGTCAAGACTGCTTTCCTTAATGGGAATCTTCTTGAGGGTGTGTACATGACATGACTTGAAGGATTTGACATACCAGAAGAAGGCCAAAAGATATGCAAGTTATAAAGATCAATCTATAGATTGAAGTAGGCTTCCAGAAGTTGGAATCTTCGTTTTGATAAAACAGTAAAACAATATGGATTCATCAAGAATGAAGATGAGCCTTGTGTCTACAATAAGGTTAGTGGGAGCATGACCGTCTTCCGGATATTATATGTAGATGACATATTACTCCTTGGAAACAATGTCCCTACCTTGCAACAAGTAAAGACTTGGTTGGGGAAATGATTTTCTATGAAGGACCTAGGTGAAGTAGCCTATTTATTAGGAATCAAGATCTATAGAGATAGATCATAAAAACTGCTTGGCCTAAGTCAGAGTACATACATAAATAAAGTGTTTAGATGCTTTAATATGCATGATTCTAAGAAAGGATTCATACCTATGCAACATGGCATATGTCTATCAAAAACACAATCCCCTTCAACTAAGGAAGAAAGGGATCGCATGAATAAGATTCCATATGCATCTACAATAGGATCTATCATGTATGCCATGTTATGTACTTGACCAGATGTCTCGTATGCTTTAAGTGCAACGAGTAGGTACCAATCTGATCCCGATGATGCTCATTGGGTAGCTGTCAAGAATATCCTTTACTACTAGAGAAGGACTAAGGACTCATTATTGATATATGGAGGTCAGGAAGAGCTTAGTTGTAATTGGATACACAGATGCTAGCTTCCAGACATATAAGGATGACTTTAGATTATAATTTGGTTATATCTTATGCTTAAATGGTGGCGCTGTGAGCTGGAAAAGTTCAAAGCAAGATACAGTTGCTGATTCTACAACCGAGGCCGAGTATATTGCAGCCTTAAATTCAACAAAGAAAGTTGTTTGGATCAAGAAGTTCATTAGTGAACTTGGCATAGTCCCTAGCATTGTGGATCCCATTGATGTCTATTGTGATAACAATGGTGCTATCGCACATGCTAAGGAGACTATATCTCACCAAAGATCTAAACACATACTTAGGCGTTATCGCCTCATTCGATAGATAATCGATCAAGGAGATGTGAAGATATAAAAAGTAATTACACTTGACAATGTTGCTGACCCACTGACAAAGCCTCATGTGTAGCAGGAGCATGATGGCCATACTAGATCTATGGGTATTAGGGGTATGCCTGATTCACTCTAGTGTTAGTGGGAGATTGTTGGTGTAAGCCCTAGAGGCCAATACTTTTGGTACTTGTATCGAATTATCTATTAATAATAAAAGGCATTTCTTTATTATGTTTGCTTTTCAAAAATAACAAAGTCCCTAGAATAGTTTTTCTGTTTAATGAAATGTTAAGTGTAACTTAATCATAAGATCCCATTAAACATAAGAACATTATTCTTAAAGTATCTGTAGTCGAGCTTTATTGCGAACTAGGATAACATTAAAGCATTGAGATTACTATGAAGATAGACTGATGATCACATCTCATAGATCATGGATAAGGAGTTATCAAGTCTTGATATATGTATGAATATTAGGAGTAATATTTATATTGGTTTGACTTGCTATGAGAATACTACATAGAATGATGTGTCTTGTGCTCTTAGTTTTGGTGGTATCTTATGTTACACGTGCTTCTAATGTGTTGTGTTCTTGAAGCGGATATTTTTCTCTTAGTGTCAATAATTGGTTCCTTTTAGACGATGAGAAATATCTAGAAGGGGGGTTATATAGATCTTTTTATTTAAAAAGTTCACTTTTAAAATTTTGTTTGGAAATGATGCAAAATCTTCCCGAATCAAAATTGTCTAAACGATCCGTTATTGAATAGATCGAATATGAGAAACCGTATGGAGATCTTATGATCAGAAATGAATCAATACTATTACTTACTTCGCAACAAGTTCAATTTTACTTAATTGTAATGATGAATTTTCCTTGATAACAATCAAAGTAATTTCTATGATTATTGTAAACTAAGTTTGAATCACTACAATCACGGTAAAATGAATTGAACAATCAATATCACATAAATTATAACAAATGAAAATAAAAGGATAGGGAAAGAGAAACAACACACGATTTTTTAAGGAAGTTCCCCTTATCGTCCTCGCGTAGGGTATGTCTGCCCCCAATTCTAAAATCTAGAATTGAGATATATGATATTAAGTTGTAAAATGTTACAAGAGAAGCAATAGTCTTCACACTACACAAACCAATTGTTGATGATGAAACTATTCCTTTCTCCCCCATTGGTTCAAGCAAAACCAAGTATGCCAATCTCTTTGAACAAACCTTCGGTTATCGCTACTTGATTGCACAAACTCTTCTTTCTACAAATCTTTCACTCAGTTGATTTTAATCGCAAGAAAATTAACCCCAAATCCTCCTTCACAATCTTGCCGTTACCGCTACTCGATTGAGAAAACCCACCATTTCTCAACCCTTTCACTCGGCTGAACTCAATGAAGAAAAGACTTGTGCAAAAACCCCCGCACCAAATGGAATCTTGGAGGACAAAAACCTAACAGTTTTATTCAAGAAAAAACCCACTCAATTCTCAACCCAAATCTGAAATCAATCTTCAATTTGAACGTTATCACCACAACTCTGCATTTTAATCAACAAAAATTGTTATGTGTAATTGATGATGAATTCTATGAGAGGATGATGATGATGAGAAGTTGGTGTATATCTTTCACTTTTTCTTGTTAACCCCAAATGATGAAAGCCAATTAATATATATATATATATATATATATATATATATATATATATATATATATATATATATATATATATATATATATATATATATATATATATATATATATATATATATATATATATATATATATATATATATATATATATATATATATATATATATATATATATATATATATATATATATATATATATATATATATATATATATATATATATATATGTTACCAAATGGTCAAGACCTAAAAACATAGAAGAAAATTAGTTTACATCAGTGAGCGGTCGACCCATGCAAACAACTTACTCGACACGAGCGATCCTGAGCCTGGTAGGAATACCTTTTGTGAAGCGATGTGTCGACCATAACATAGCATGAGTCAACACAAACAGAAGATATTTCCCTCCCAATATGAGTCGACCAGAAGGGTTGAAGTGAGCAGTCCCGAGCTTGATGCAATGTCCTTCATCAATCTATGAGTCGACCTAACTTCTGCCTGAGTTGATGCAAACAAATTTTTTTTTCTCCCAGTAGGAGTCGACCAGAAGGGTCGACGCGAGCACTATCGAGTGTGGTCCATTCACCTTGAACAATTTATTTGTCGGCCTACTTATGGTTTGAGTCGACACAAGCAGGTGAAATAGCCAAAAATGATTTCTTCCAAGGAGTTTTAATCCAACCATTTCCAATTGTAAATTTTCCAAGGAACCAACCCATATCAGAAGCACAAATTCAAGATGCTATGAACGTTTTGACATCATTAAAACAAGGATAGAGGTACCTTGCTCTCACATACTCTCCTTTATTGATGATGGAAAAACCTAAGAAAATTTTCTGCTCGATTCATCGAGTACCTTAACCAAATATCCTCCCCCTGAATTTGTGCATTCCGTAGGGAACAGATCTGCAATCTCCTGCTCACTATATTTATTCTATTCTCTTCTCCTCCTTTGACAACATCAAAAAGAGAAAAGCACAAGGTCATGTGCAACAAAAAAATATAAAATGGAAAAATCATTATCTACTTTGCAACCTAAAACACCAATAACCATTCACGTAAAATGAAGCTAGTGCAAAACATATAATAGTGAAATAATTAAGCAAACACATTTAAGTTCATTACACACCAAATGAGTTCAACAATAAAAAAACGAACACAAAGTAGGTTCTTAATAAAATAAAGTAACTGAAAACATAAGTAAGATATGTAAATAATGAAAGTCACAAAATGCACTACAAAGCATCAATGCAAGATCAAGAAATGCTTCAGTATAAGCCGACAACTTCAACTCATGAGTCAACACATGTAGTACAAATTACAAATTTCAAAATTTTCATGTTGTTTAATGCCATTTATACAATAAATAGAAAGCCTACACATATATCAATTATGTCAAGGATGAAAAATACATATGGTAAAGAAAGTTTAACATTTACACATGATTAATAGAGGTCGAATAGATAAGAATAATATTACCTCCATGGATGATTGAAGATGAATTCCTTCACTAATGCTTGCATTAGACATAGTAGATTATGAAGGAATATACAATAACAAAATAAAGAGCATGCAACTTAGTCAAGTTGCAACCTATCCGAGATATCGAGAACACAAAGTTCCCTATGGATGTGGAAGAAAGGTTCTGTCGCGAGTGGTTTTGTAAAAATATCGGCAAATTGATTTTTGCTATCAACGTGCTCGAAAATAACGTCACCCTTTTGTACATAATCCATAAGGAAAAATGTATAATATCAATATGTATTGTGCGTGAATGCAAAACCAGATTATTGGTTAGATTAATGGAACTTATATTGTCACAAAAAATAGGAATACATTCAAGTTTAATATTAAAGTCGAGCAATTGTTGTTTGAGCCATAAAATTTTGGCACAACAATTACCGGCTGCAACGTATTCTACCTCGACAGTTGACAATGCAACATAAACTTACTTTTTTCTATGCCAAATTACTAAGGAGTTTGAAAAGAAATGACAAGTCCCACTAGTGCTTTTTCTATCCGATTTGCAACTGGAAAAGTCGGAGTCAGAATAACCATCCAAAGAATAATCACTACCCTTGGAGAACCAAAGTCTATACTTTGATGTACCACAAAGGTACCTAAGTATTCACTTTACGAATTTTAAATGTGATTCCTTGGGAAATGATTGCAACCTAGCACACATGCAAACACTAAACATAATATCCGTACGGGATACGGTAAGATAGAGAAGGGAACCAATCATACTTCTATACGTTTTTATATCAATGGGCTTACCATTTTCATCTCGGTCCAAATTCACCGTCGTAGGCATTAAAGTGTCGATTACTTTGGAGTTTACCATATCGAAGTGCTTGAGTAGATCATTGCAATACTTCGTTTGGCTTACAAAAGTATCTTCATTAAGTTGCTTGATTTAAAGACTCAGGAAGTAGTTTAACTCCCCAATCATGCTCATTTCAAATTCTCCCTGCATTAGCTTAGAGAATTCCTTGACCAAATATATATTAGTAGATCCAAATATAATGTCATCTACATGAACTTGAAATTAAATAGAGTATTTCCCTTGACGCTTAATAAAAAGGGTTGTATCAACCTTTCCTCTCGTACCAAGCCCTAGGGGCTTGTTTAAGACCGTACAGAGCATGCTTAAGTATGTAAACATAGTTAGGAAACTCAAAAATTTCAAAACCAGTAGGTTGAGATACATATACCTATTCATTAATGTAGCTATTGAGAAAAGCACTCTTAACATCCATTTGAAATTACTTGAAATTTTGTGAACATGCATAGGAAAGCAAAAGGCGTATAGCCTCGAGTCGGGAAACCGGAGCATAAGTTTCCTCATAATCGATGCCTTCCTCTTGGTTATACCCTTGAGAAATAAGAAGAGCCTTGTTTCGAGTTATTATTCCATTTTCGTCTAATTTGTTTTTAAACACCCATTTAGTACCAATTACTTGATGGTCTCGTGGAGGAGGGACAAGTTACCAAACCTCATCTCTCTTAAACAGATTTAGTTCCTATTGTATAGCTAAAAACTAATGTTCATCGAGTAAGGCATATTTGGAGTTTTTAGGCTCAATTTGAGAGACGAAAGCAAAATGATAAGAAAAGTTACTTATCTTAGACCGTATGGTAACTCCCTTTGAAATATCTCCTAGAATGTTGTTGATGGGATAATCCATAGAGGTTTTCCATTCCAAAGAAATATCACTTTCATTACTTGGATGATCTTCCTCCCTTTCTTCGGCTACTTGATCCAGCTTCTCCTCAACTATTATAGGTTTAGAGTCACTTTGTTTAGGATCTTTTAGTATGCTTTCCGAAGATACACCCGCACCATAAAAAACAACACCTTTTCCTACAAATTTCGGATAAGATTCATCAAAAGGAAACATGCATAGATTCTTCAACAATACGTAACATTTTATTGTATACTCTATATGCTTTGCTTGATTGAGAGTATCCGAGAAAGATACCTTCATCGACTTCTGAGTCAAACTTACCAATATTCTATTTACCATTGTTTAAAACAAAGTAGTTACATCTGAAAACATGGAAGTGTAAAATATTTGGCTTCCTACCTTTTAAAAGTTCATAGGGAGTTTTGGTAAGAATAAGACGTATTAGAATCCTATTAAAAACATGACATGTCGTATTTATGGCATCGACCCAAAAATATTTAGGAAGACTGTGTTAATTGATCATAGTTCTTTTGAGTTCTTTTAAAACACGTTTTTTATGTTCCACCACTCCATTTTGTTGTGGAGTTCGTGGGGCAGAAAAGTTATGATCAATACCGTATTTTTCATAAATTCTTGAAAGAGGTGGTTTTCAAATTCACCTGTGTGATCGCTTCAAATAGTAACAATGCTAGTGTTCAATTTGTTTAGATAGATCTTGGAAATATTTTCAAATGCTGTAAAAGTGTCACTTTTACTAGCTAAGAAAATAGTCCAAAAAAATATAGAGTAGTCGTCTACAATAACAAAACCGTAATAGTTTCCACCTAGACTTTTCATTCTGATGTTCAAAAAAAGTTCCATATGAAGAAGTTCAAGGGGTCTCGACGTAGAAACAATGGTTTTATATTTAAACTAGATCCTTGTTTGGGTAGACCGACTACTAAATATTTCGAAACTACTTTATTTAGCAAGTCAAAGTTGACATGTGCTAAATGCCTATGCCAAAGCCAAGAGTCTTCACTCATAGAGACTAGGCATTTAGTACCGGTCAATGATACTTCATTTAAGTCAAGCATGTATACATTATTTACCCTCAAGCCCTTAAACATGTCATATTTCTTATCATCATTTTAAATTATGCAACAATCTTTTCAAAAGGAGAATTTGTATCCTTTGTCGCACAATTGGCTAATGGTAATAGGATTGTGTTTAAGACCTTCAACTAAAAAGACATCAGAGATGGTAGTAGAAGAGGTATTACCTACACTACCTTTTCTGAGTATAGCTCCCTTGTTATTGTCACCATAGGTTACAAATCCTTTATTTTTAGCCACAAAATAAAAATATAAGGAGATGTCACCTGTTCTATGCCTTGAGAATCTACTATCGAGAAACCATCTTCTCTCTGTAGTCTCAAGACATTCCACTTACAAATTTAAACAAGGGAAATAAGTACCCAAGTTTTATTGGGTCCTTGTGCGTGAGTGATACTAGGGTTGCATTTGGGCAACCATTTGAAAATGCCCTGAGGAACCAAAAATCTCCTAAAGCGACATTTACCAATTGTATGACCCTTCTTGCAACAATATAGACAAGTCAAGGGTTGAGGATAATTAATTTTTCTAGATTTATCCATTATCTCATAAGTGTATTTTTTATAATTATTATTCATGCTACTTATAAAATTTGATCGATCAATAGCATAAGTAATTTTAGGTTGTGAAGCCTTATCTAATTTAGATTTAATAGTTCTAACCTCTCTTTGCCAAATATGACAAGTTTCACATCCAACCCATGTAAACCAAAAACCTTTTTCATTTTCGCTTTTACCTTTGATAGCTTCTACCATAGATTTGTTAAGAGTTTCCAATTCCTTTTCCGAATCGGAAACCTTTTTCTCAAGGTATGTATTTTTTTTCTTATTTGAGGCTAATCGTTTAAAAGCTTCCTTAGCCTTATTATGTAGAGTATCAAAGGCTTTTTGAAAAACAATGTAATACATTTCATCAATATAATCATATTTAGAATGAATTACATTCTTTTTCTTCTATTGATGAGCCATAAGACAAAAGTTGATCATTTTTTCTTCATAACTAGAGTCACTTTTGCTTGAAGTTTCATTATCGCTCTCCCACGCAATATATGCTCTTCTAGCTTTATTTGATCTCTTTTGATATTTGTCTTTTTCTTTGTCTTTCTTGAACAATGGGAAATCCGGTTTGTAGTGACCGAGTTTTCGAAAATTGTAACATGACCCTTTTGACCTAGATTTCTTACGGTTGTCTTGCATAGAGGGTTTAGATTGATGTATTTAGTTGATCAGGTTCTTATTCGAATGTTGGACTTCTATCTTTCAGAGATACCTATGATACTTTCTCACGAATAACCCCATATCTTAATTCGAACTAACATCATCATCACTTGAATCACTTCCACACGAATCTTTGGTGGAAGACTTAGAGCTTGAAGCCTTTAACACGATAGACTTCTTTTTCATGTCCCTTGATTTTTCTTTCTTTTACTTCTTTTCGTGTTTGTTGAGATTTATGAGCTCTTGCTCATGTTCTTGAAGCTTACCAAAAAATGTTGTAACAACAAGTTTCATTAGATCATTAGCTTCCTTAATCTTCGTGACCTTAGGTTGCCATTCCCTATTAAGACATCTCAAAACTTTGTTAGTATCAACAACATTGGAAGTGGTATGACCAATTGTATGTAAGCGATTGATTATATGATTTAATCTCTTTTGTATGTCCATAATGGTTTCACCATGCTTCTTATGAAAGAGATCTAAATCTTGAGTTAAGGTATTGATTCTAGCTAATTTGACATCATTAGTTTCCTCATGGAAAACTTGTAGTGCGTCCCACATTGCCTTAGCAGTAGCACAATGGGAGACTCTAAAATACTCATCAACACCTAAATATGATATGAGCATATTTTTAGCTTTCCAATCATAGCTATAATTTCTCTCATCACTCTCTTCCCATAGTGCTTCCGGTTTAGGTATGGTGGCACCAACCTCATTGGTCATGGTTATTGTAATAAGACCATTTTCAATGATGCCCCAGAATTTTCTATCAACAGAACTGATATGCACCCGCATACAATCTTTCCAATAACTATAATTTTTACTGGTGAAATAGGAGCTCTATTGTACGCCCTTTTGCATTTTTCTCCATTTTCTAAATAGTTATATGCAAAGCACTAGGTAAACCGACGCTCCTGATACCACTTGTTAGACGATGAAATGGTTCTAGAAGGGGGGGGGGGTGAATAGGTCATTTATTTAAAAATTTCTCTTTTGAATTTTTTTTTGAAATGATGTGAAAGCTTCCTGAATCAAAATCGTCTAAGCGATCCGTTATTGAAAAGATCAGATATATGAAACTGTATGGAGGTCTTATGATGAGAAATGAATCAATACTATTACTTACTAATCAATAACTTAAAAAATATCAATTAGTACATACTACTTCCAATGAATTGTTTAAGATAAAACTTGACAAAATCAATAATTTGTGTGTTAGTTAATTTATCAAACACTTGATGTGCAAAAACACAACAAGTTCAATTTTACTTAATTGTAGTGATGAATATTCCTTCATAACAATTAAAGTGATTGCTGTGATTATTGTAAAATAAGTTTGAATCACTACAATCACGGTAAAATGAATTGAACAATCAATATTACACAAATTATAACAAACAAAAATAAAAGGATAGGGAAAGAGAAACAACACACGATTTTTTAAGGCATCTCCCCTTGTCGTCCTCGCGTAGGGTATGTATGCCCCCAATTCTAAAATCTAGAATTGAGATAAATGATATTAAGTTGCAAATGTTACAAGAGAAGCAATAGTCTTCACACTACAGAAATCAATTGTTGATGATGAAAATATTCCCTTCTTTCCCCTTGGTTCAAGTGAAACCAAGCATGCCAATCTCTTCAAACAAAACTTCGATTACCGATACTTGATTGCACAAACTCTTTGTTCTAAAAATATTTTACTCGGTTGATTTTAATCGCAACAAAATTGACCCCAAACCCTCCTTCACAATCCTCCAGTTACCAACCACTACTTGATTGAGCAAACCCACCGTTTCTCAACCCTTTCACTCGGATGAATTCAATGAAGCAAAGACTTATGCAAAAACCCCCTCACCAAACGGAATCTTGGAGGACAAAACCATAACGGTTTAATCAAGAAAAAACCCACTTAATAATCAATCCAAATCTGAAATCAATCTTCAATTTGAACGTTATCACAATAGCTCTGCACTTTAATCAACAAAAATTATTATGTGTAATTGATGATGAATGTTATGAGAGGATGAAGATGATGAGAAGTTGGTGTATATCTTTCACTTTTTCTTGTTAACCCAAAATGATGAAAGCCAATATATATATATATATATATATATATATATATATATATATATATATATATATATATATATATATATATATATATATATATATATATATATATATATATATATATATATATATTACCAAATGGTCAAGACCTAAAAACATAGCAGAAAATTGGTTTACATCAGCGAGTAGTCAATATATGCAGACAACCCAGTCGATACGTGATCCTGAGTCAGGTAGGAAGACCTTTTGAGAAGCGATGTGTCGACCACAACACGACATGAGTCGATGAAAATGTAAGATATTTCACTTCTAGTAAGAGTCAACCGGAAGGGTCGATACAATCAGTCCCGAGCTTGATGCAATGTCCTTCTTCAATCTATGAGTCAACCTAACTTCTGCATGAGTCGACGCAAACATAATATTTTTTCTTCCAGTATGAGTCGACCAGAAGGGTCGACGCGAAAACTCTCGAGTATGGTCCATTCACCTTGAACAATTAATGAGTCGGCCTACTTATGGTGTGAGTCGACACAAGCAGTTGAAATAGCCAAAAATGGTTTATTTCAAGGAGTTTCAATCCAACCATTTCCAATTAAAATTTTTCCAAGGACCCAACCTATATCAGAAGCATAAATGCAAGATGCTATGAACATTTTGACATATTTAAAACAAGGATAAAGGTGCCTCGCTCTCACAGTTCTGTGATTGAGGAGGAGTAATATCCATCTTCTTCCTCATGTACACAATTTACATGATCAACATGTAGCTAGTGTTGTGTAACTCTTGTATCTCTGATACATTTCTGTGCAGTTTGGTTTATGGTTTTATTCCTCATTTGTTTTATTCCTCTCTCTAGATTTTGTTTTTGGGTTTTGGTTGTTTTAGACAAAATTTTCCAAAGTGGGAGATTGTTAGTTCCATGTCTTTATGGTTGACTAACTTTTGGCTAAGCATGCTTTTGAACATGGTTCTATGTTATTGTAGAGTAAGATGTTGCATCATCTTTATAAACTGTCATAACATTTTTACTGTTATGTGTTTTCAATCTGATGTTGAAGGCAGATGTCATGACATCTTGATCTGGTACTACAGTACAACAGACCCTGTTGTTTTAAATCTTGACATATTTGATTTGATTCTAGAATATTTATTTTAGATATGTTTCAGTAATTTTTGCAGGTCAAGAAGATTTAATCTGGAATAGGTTTTATATCTCCAGTTGTGCATTAATTACTAAATTGGGTCTTGAGACAATTTAGGAAACTTTGTATTATGTGTTTAAAGATTTAAGGAGATTTAGTTGCACAATAGATACAACCCTCAACTTGTGGATCAAGAAATATCTAATAGAGATTTCGAAACCCGTGGATTGAAAAGTGTATTTAAAGAGAAGACTTAACCTAATGTGATTTTAGTTTTCAAAAATTGTAAAATTAAGGGAAGCATAAGTCTTAGGTTTTGAGAGTCTCTTGTGTATTGTGTGGTGTAAGTCACCCTTGTATCTTTTGATAGTTGTGGTCGACATTGAAATTCTGGTATGACATAACTCATATGTCCTAAGAGGATGTCGAGACATCTGATTTGACACAAATAACACAGAAAAGGTATAAACATTAAAAATAGTACTGAAAAGCAATAACAAAACACCATAATTGTTAACCCAGTTCGGAGCAACTCTCATACTCTGGGGGCATACCAAGCCAGAGACAAATACACTAATAGTAGTATCAATTCAAATATAAACTCCCCCGTTTACAACTTATCACTTAATCACCATCCTCACTAGATTTCTATCTAATACTCACCCATATATGAGGCCATTCTCAATCCATCGTCAATAACAGAAAATGATTGGACAATTATAAGACACTTAGAAATACGAGAAGACACACTTCCATGTGAGAAGACTCACTTCTATGACGAGCAGGAAGACTCACTTCCCTCTAAACTCAGCCAAGACTCTTGACTAAAAACAACAACTTGGAGTTGCTTACAAGCTTCCTCCAAGAACAATACTAACTCTTGATTCACATCTTCGAGGAGAACATGGTGACCATCCCACAACCCGAGTGGTTCACCTTGACAAATACCTAGACTTCTACATCTTGAACTTGTGCCAAACTAGGTTACAAAACCTTCTATTTATAACCAATTCCCAACTAGACTTGGGCTTTTTAATAATAATAAATCAGTTGTTACTGACCAGCAGTAACTTCTGCTACAAACAAGGTCTTCAATAATTAATTTGCTAAATAATCTCCATATTTAGAAACTGTATAATCTTATATATTATGACTTTATTCTCTTGACCTTTAATTTAGCGCCACATAGGATTGTATAATATTCCATAAATATTCTACACTTGTTAAATCATAACAAATTTAATATAATCACTTCAGCTCAAGCACAATTTTGTATGCTCATTCATATGACATCTTATTTGACATGTTATTCCAGATGTTGAAACACTTCAACTCATCATGCCTCAACATAAGATAGGATATCTTTCACAACCTGTTCCTGTTAGCAAGTTAATATATCCTATCTAACATATTGTTTATTTATTTGTTTTACAAAAATTAATTCCAATCCTAAAACTAGAGAACTTACAATCTCCCCCTTTGGCAAATTTTGGAAAAAACAAATAATTAAAAATATAACCCAATATTACCGTAATACAAAATCATCCACCAACACCAGTCCTCAGATACTACATAACACAGTGGCACAACAACATGGAGAGA
Organism: Vicia faba; assembly: GCA_948472305.1. Classification (NCBI taxonomy): domain Eukaryota; kingdom Viridiplantae; phylum Streptophyta; class Magnoliopsida; order Fabales; family Fabaceae; genus Vicia; species Vicia faba. Next base: position 1,374,372,827 of record OX451735.1, on the reverse strand, counting down.
GTCTTCAAAAGCTCAATGATGTTTGGACATCATGTTCAACATCTTCTTAATGACAACTCCATTGCAACAAGAATTTCAGCATCAAAGAACAACAACCCCATGATAAAAGGAAGGAAATCCTGAAGTTATTTGATGCACCTGATCTAGATGAGGAAGATGATTGCCTGCACTCCCCCTTAACCCATGAACCATTTCTTGTCACAGAGGGATAAAATTTTCCCTCTGGTGGCGGAAAAAGAGGACCATGGAGAATAATAGACCCCTTGAGCACTAATCACCAGTCAACTTGTGGCATAAGAGGAAACTTAATAAGTATCCAGACACCACCTCAGGTAACTTAGAACACAGGTCACAAATGTGTCTGTAACTCAGATCACAAGTCACAAAAGAATGTACCAAACATAGGATAGAACTTCTTATCTGACATCTTTGTGACAGATTTGTAAAAGCAGCCTCCAAAATATTCAGCAGTCAAGCACAGAGCATCATCGTATTTCTCCCTCTTTTTAGCTAAAACTTGGTAAAGGGAACCTTCACTATACCAGACCCAGGCACAGTTTGCCTAAATCCGAACAAAACCCATGATGATGAACACTCTTATGATGATAGAGGGAGGGAGAAGCCTCTATAAATAATTGAACCTTTACTTTGGAAATAACGATCCTTGAATATATAAGTCTTGGTCAAAAGGAAACATTATTTGAGGAGAAAAACTGCTATCGAATTAATATGCACTACCAAAACAACCTTGAACATCTTTAATTACTCTGGACTGTTTCTTCCAAGGAAAAACAAGTCCTAACACCACCACATACCCATTCAAACACGCCCTCGAACACATGTTTGATCAAACTGTTTCATAGTTCCTTTGTTGATCACACACGAAACATGTCCTGAATAATGTCCTGGAATTCAGTCAAACATTGTTCTCTTCTTCTTGCATTGATCAACACATCTTCATATACCTTGTCATCCACTGGATTCTAAGTGTTCTCCTTTCACTTAGTCTTTGTGATATATACCAAGATATTAGAATATCACATTTGTGACATCTCTCAATAATACATACCCTTAGAGATTCTTTTAACATCTACAGAGAAAAATAAATTCTCCCAAGCATAATCATTAATCACCAGAGAGATATGAAACCTTCTGACTTGTCCAGCTTCACATGGCTAAGACCAACCATGTCTTGTCAAGATCACCAATAATATCATAATGTCACAACATGTTATTTGACATCATAAAATCATAAAAGGCATAAGTTCCCCACAAGCTTAGACAAATTTCCATTATCTGTACCATTGTAGCAACAATCCACGAATAAATTCATGACTCCCTCTGTCATGGATAAACAATGCTCCAATTTAAGATGATAGCTTGAGCCCCCGATGGATATTCATGAAAAACTCCAAGATTTCATAACGAAAACCAACACTTCTGCATGTTGAACACCAACTCCCTCAGTAGAGTTGATTCATAGCCAAATATTCTCACTCCTTGAGAATACATCCAAGCCTTCTGACTCCTTTTAGTTCCACACACACTATCATGACCTTTTGAATAGGCAGGATGTCATGCATACTAAGTGTAAAGTCACTCAAAAACTCCAAAAATTCTTAGTTTTCTTAAAACCTTTAATAAGATCCAATCAATAATTTTTCTGGAGTGACTTGCAGTAGAAAAAAACAACTCCTAAAAACTCTCTCCTTGAGTTCTTGTAGAAGGAGATCACAAAAGAACTGAACATACCTCAATACCTGATAACTTCTTCTGTTATTGCATCCATTATTAGTTGTTGATACTAGCAGGGTCTTCAACAAAGTAGTAATGCATTCATCAAACATTCTATGTTAGATAGGACCATAATCTCTAGATTCTATTCCATAAGGTCAGAAATGCCACTTTTGACATTAATGCTTGACCATCCAACTGCATAATCCCAAAAAAAATAGCCATCAATAATTATGATGTTAAGACATCATGTGGGACATCAGCTTCAAAATATAGAATCCAAGATGTAAGGTTCATAAAATATAACCCGAAGGACTTATTATGTAAGAAATACTTCAAGAAGCTCCCAAAAGAACACAACTAATGCACCTCATTCAGGATTTTCCAAACACCTAAATGCTATAGAGAGAAATAAACTCTCACATACCCTTTAAACCAGAAGGATAGATAAATACTCAACTCCCGTCAAAGTACTCACCATTAGTATTATGCATAACCTCTATAAAGGATAGATAAATACTCAACTCTCGTCAAAGTATTCACCATTTGTCAGATAAGGATTACCTTCTCGCACAAGGTAAAGCAGTTGGTATGATAATCTTCTTCTGCATATGTCTGTACCAGCTTATTCACAAAACAATCCAGACTAGGCTAGTGGCTTGACCTTATTCTTTTCTTTGGACATACTTCTGTGGCTGAGGAAGCTTTCACACCTTGAGATGATGCTCCAACATTGGATCCGACATCAATCTCAAACACATGGATCCTTAACTATGGTTTTGAGGCACCATAGCAATCCATAACTCTTGCAAGGGGCACAAGAGGATCAACCATCAGTAGCTGATCAACCTTCAACCTAGATCATCCATACATGCTGAGCATGCACACCTCAAGAATCTTCTTCTTCTGAGCACAAAATTCAGACCTCCTGTCTGACTTTGAGGTGATAAATGCCATCTACCTGGACCTATAGAGGAGATACCTTATAACAGGTATCTGAAGCAGACGTCAATAACCATGGCCTTGGATAATCTTCAAACAACACAAGCAGATTGTTTAGACTGAGGCTTCTTCTTCCACTACAGAAGGATCCCTTTTAATCTTTTCAAACACCAATGTTCTATCATGTGAGGACACCACATAATTGAACCCACACTACAATAAATAACATTTTTCATGACAAAGCTTTCACAACGAATGAAACAAAACCGCGGGTACATGTAAGTGGAGCACTCTGTTTTATTTTAAAAAATAATAATAAATATTATTACCTTGGATTTTAATAAAACTGACATAAATAAATGTGATGGGTGTGAGGTTCGATTCCTAACTCCTGCTATTTAGGGCTTTATATGGAACCAAAAATGCGCCATTATTTTTTTAAAGATACTACGTTGGATACGTCACCTCGGTTATTTTCAAAACCGATATAAAATATCTCTAACATTTTTACTCTATTTGGCAAACAAAAAGGTGCCTTTTTATATATTTTACGTCGGCTATTCTACCTCGGTTTTTTAATTTAATCGAGGTAAATTTTCTATGTATGTTTGATTCCAACTCAATGTCCATCTATTTCATTTTTCGAGCCCTAAGAAAAGAACACTTCTACTCCAAGGAGCTTAGCCAATGAAAGAACAAGTCTACTCCAAGGAGATTAGCTAACGAAAGAAATTTTTCTCCAAGGAGCTCCACGGTATGTTCTTGTTGTTCTCCATTATTGTTGTTCATGTTGTTCTCTGTGCATTGTTTTGTTGTTTTTGTTGTTGTTATTGTTGTTGCTGAGAAGCTTTATTTTTGTACTAATTTTTATTTTATGTTTAAAAACTGTGATTATGGATCGTAGTTGGATGAAAGACAATAAATTAAGTAGCGAGTATGATAATGGATTGAAACAATTTCTTGATTTCATGGAAAAAAACCTTCCTCAAAACAATGAGATTTTTTGGCGTCCTTGTATGAAATGCTATAATACAAACAAACATACAAGGGATGTTATATTCAATCATTATGGTTGTGATGGAATTATTCAAACTTAAAATAAATGGGTATGGCATGGTGAAGATTAAAAAAAGAGACCTTTGTCACAAACACTTGAAGATGATGAATGTTTGACTGATAGTCTAGAAGACATCATTTGTGATATTAGAGTAGATGCTTTCAAGAAAGTTAGTATGATAGATATTTTGCGAAAAGACATGGAAGATTCGTTTTACCCGGGATGTAAAGGTTTTAAAAGATTGTAAGCTATGTTAAGATGATTTAATCTTAAGGCGAGAGGTGGGTGGATAGATAAAAGTTTCACTGAACTGTTTGAATTGTTGAAAGAAATGCTTCCTGAAGGTAACACTTTGCCAAACCGTACATATGAGGCCAAAAAGATATTGTGTCCAATGGGTTTGGATTATGTCAAAATACATGTTTGTCTTAATATAGGAAAGATTTTTAAAACTTTAACGTGTGCCAAAGGTGTGGGGCGCCACACTACAAATAGAAGGACAATGGTGTTGATGACGATGATGGTGCAACTAACAAGGGTGTTCCTATCAAGATGATGTGGTACCTACTAATAATTTTAAGGTTCAAGAGTTTGTTTGCTAATTAGTAACACAAAGAATACTAGATGGTATGCAAATGAAAGTTTGTATGATGGAAAAATTTGCCACGTAGCTGATTCATTACAATGGAAGAAAATTGATTCATTATTTCCAGATTTTTCCCTTGAACTGAGGGAACTTAGGATTGGACTTGCCACCAATTTAATGAAACCTTTAGGTAATTTGAGTAGTAATCATACGTTATGGCATGTTCTTCTATTAATTTATAACCTATCTCAATGGTTGTGCATAAAGCGTAAGTATATGATGCTATCGGTGATGATTTTCAGCCCGAGAACGACATGGATGTTTATTTGTCGCAATTGATTGAATATTTAAAACTTTTTTAGGAGGAAGTTGTTGATTTTGATGATGCGTATACATGTGATAACTTTAAGTTGTGTTCCATGTTGTTTTGCACAATTAATGACTTTCCTGTATATGGTAATTTTTCTAGATATAACGTTAAGGGTCATAATGCGTGTCCTATATGTGAATGTAATACATGTCACCACCAATTAACAAAAGTAAAAAAGATAGTTTATCTGGGGCATGGAAGATTTCTAAGACCTAGTCATTCATATCGTAGATTGCGCAAGGTTTTCAACGGAGAGTAGGAGTTTCGTCCAGCTCCAAAACCCTTAACCGGGAAGGAAGTTTATAGAAAACAACAACACACTAAAGTTGTCTTTGGAAAGAAACAAAAAATCTCATAGTGAAAAAATCTTGGAAAAAGAGTTCGGTATTCTTCGATCTTTCATACTTGTCTAGTCTTGATTTAAGGCATTGTCTTGATATGATGCACGTGGAGAAAAATTTATGTGATAGTTTGATTGGAACACGTGTTAACACTAAAGGCAAGATAGAAGATATTAAGAAATCCCATGAAGACATGGTTAAAATTAGTATACGACAAGAATTAGCCCCAAAAGAAGTAGGAAATAGAACCTATTTGCCCACAGCATGCCACACTCTGTCTAAAAAAGAAAAAAGAAGTTTTTGTGATTGTTTGCAGGGTATAAAAGTTCCCCAATGGTACTCATCAAAAGTGAAAAAACTCATATTAGATAATGATCACAAATTAATTGGCCTAAAATCTCATGATTGTCATGTCTTGATGAAACAACTTCTACCGGTGGCTATCCGTGGCATCTTACCAAGAAATGTAAGGGTGACTATAACTAGAGTGTGCTTATTCTTCAATTCTATATGCAACAAAGTTATAGATCCTGGAAATTTAGATGAATTGGAAGAAGAAGCTACAATTATCTTGTGCGAGTTAGAGATGTTTTTCCCTCCATAGTTCTTTGATATTATGGTTCACTTAGTTGTTCATATAGTAAGGGAGATTAGAATTTGCGATCCAATTTATTTGCGGTGGATGTATCCGCTAGAGTGTTACATGAAGATTTTCGAAGGGTATACAAAGAATCATCACCATCCAGAAGCTTTAATCATATAAAGGTACATCACAGAAGAAGCTATTGAGTTTTGTATAAACTATTTGTGAGATACGAACTTTGTAGAAGTGCCAGAGTCTCATCATGATGGATTTTATGAAGGTAGGGGTATTCAAGGTTTAAATGTTAAGACATTTAATTGAGAAGTACTTCTTCAAGAACATTTGTATATATTGAATAAACTTAGTGAATTTGATCCTTACTTGACCGTGCAAAAAGATCTTATAAAGGAACAATACCCTTGGATATATGAAAAATGGTTGTTGGCGGAGCATAAAAGAACTTTCATAGATTGGTTTAAGGAAAGTATTTCCAATGAGAGTGGTGCATCAGATATTTGCAAATGGTTGTCATGTTTTGCTAAGTTTAATGTAATTACTTGGAGTGCATACGACATTATAAAATATTCGTTCCGTACAAAATAAAAGCATGATTGTAGCACCATGAAAAATAGTGGTGTTATGGTTGAGGCTGAATCCATGTACTTTTCTAGTTCCAAAGATAACAATCCAGTACTAGTATCTAGAGCGTTCTTTGGGATCATTGAGGAGATTTTGGAGATTGACTATGTTTTTTTTAAAGGTCCTTTATTTAAGTGTATGTGGATTGACAGTAAAACTGATGCATAAAATGTTGAATTAGGATTCACAAGGGTTGATCTTCAAAAGGCAACTTACTAGAACAAACTAGCCATCATGGCAAACCAAGAAAAACAAGTTTTTTATGTCACTGATATATCTAACACTAGATGGTCAATTGTTCTTCAAGGAAAACATCTTCCTGACAGTACCAACGAAAATCAAGACTTTAACTATGAGACTCCTTGTTTAGCAACACATGTAAGTAAATCATCTGAAGAAAATGACTTAGATAATGTGCATGCTATTCATTGTGATCATGAAGAGGGCATATGGGAAAACTAGTAAGTAAATGGTTTCTTGCTTTTGTTTCATAATCATTTATTTTAGTTTTGATGTAAAATTTCTATTTCAAATTTGGTATTGCATATGGTGCAATCAATGAATATTCCTATTTCAAATTGAGGAATGGGTGCACCATTTTGGGTTTGCATTGGTTCTGTATTCTGGGGTTCTGTATTTTGTAATTCATGTGTAGACGACAGTAGAAAAAAATATAACCCATTGGTTTCCAAAATTAACCGAAGTAATAATTTTGATATATTACTGGTTTATAAGAAAACCGAGTGTTAATAAGGGGAACACCATCCAGTTATGAAAATAATAAAAATGCCGAGGATGGGAATCGAACCCACGTGAATTTAACGTAACCCCTTGGTAACTTAATACCCAAGGTGATAAGGGATAACCTTTTATGAAGACCTTACTTACCTCTAATCTAGAATCGACAATTAACACATTTCACATCCGACATAACATGTGTTTTTTGTAGTAGACCCAAGCAGAGAGAGGAACTTCTCAAGTAGATATCAGGGAACCATAATCCTTTAGCTCTAGAAATAATAACTCTTATTTGCTTCAGACAATTGAGATTCTCATCCTAGGTGATTCAGATGACTCTCTATAGTGGAAACAACCATCAACCACAACATTTCAGTTGATATATCTTCAATGCTCACCATCCCTTGGATGACGTTTCCAATATAAAAAGGGTTCCATGCTCTTATAGACTTGATAAGAGTACCAAGTTAGAGTAAACAACCTCTATCCTATCTATGAAAAGTACCACCAGCCATATTGAGAAAAATAAATCCTCAATATAAAGATGTCAAGACTTTATGTCTGACACACCTTCAAGTTCTTCTAGCTTCAGATTAAGGACTCCCCCTTATTAACTGCTAATAATTCCTTAAAAATCATACAATAGTTGCATAACCTGTGAATGGTATACACAAGTTATTCCCCTATAAGTAGAATATGTTTCATGGCCAAAAATAAGACTCATAAATCTATCTATTTTGATCAGAAGGATCTTCCAGACGCTAGAGAGAATGTTCTGGACATTTGAGCTTAACCTCCACAAATAAATGATCTGGATGAGATACCTTTATCAAGCCTCCATAGGAAAAACAAAGCACAACCACTACACTCTAACTAACGTAGACCAGAAATAAACTACACAACCACTACACTCTAACATATCAACATATCATTTATCAAAGCTTGGAGATTGGCCTTTTAGGGTTGGAAGAAAAAATAAATTGCTTCTACCATATCTCTTTTCAACAAACTCATACATGACTGCCTTTATGAGTGGACTTGGGATAAACCCCAAGTATCTTTGGAAACTCTAAAAAGTTAGTTGAACTTCTCCTCAAGTATCACCACACCATGAGATACACCTTCATAGGAGAATAAAGTGTTACAGACTCAACACACAAAACTACCAGAATTCTTCCATCAAATATATATGTAGTGGAACACAAACCAAAAGACTCCTCACCAACATTCAGGAAACAAACAAACCTTTTCACAAACACACCAAGTGCAACAGGTTAACCTAGGTTTGAAAATAAATCAAACACTTAATAAAGCAGCTCTCCTCAAAAGCTACTGGCCTGAAAACAAAACAGATAAGTCCAATACAACTCTTGTCATGAACAATCCATCCTCCACTTCTAGGGACTGTTCAAACAAAAATATGAACTCTCCAAGTACAAAAAGCTTTTCAGTAATACCTTCCTTGCCCATGACCAGAAAGTATCATCCCAGGATCTCACCCAAGTTACATGCTCTGATACCAATTGAAATTCAGGTACGATAAAACTCAGATATCCTAAGAGGATGTCGAGATATCTGATCTGACACAAATAAAATAGGAAAGGTATAAACATTAAAAACAATACTTAAAAGCAATAATAACACACCAGAATTGTTAACCCAGTTCGAAGCAACTCTCCGACTCTGGGGGCTTACAATGCCAAGGACAAATAAACTAATAGTAGTATCAATTTAAAGCCAAACTCTCCCATTTACAACTTATCACTTAATCATTATCCTCACTAGATTTCTATCTAAGACTTACCTAGACATGAGGCATTCCTAAATCCCTCATCAATCACAGACAATGATTGTACAATTCTAATGCACATAGAAAAATAAGAAGAAACACTTCCATGATGAGAAGACTCACTTCTATGATGAGCAGGAAAACACACTTCCCTCTAAACTCAACCAAGACTCTTGACTAAGAACACCAACTTGGAGTTGCTTACAAGCTTCCTCTAAGAATAATACTCACTCTGGCTTCACAGCTTCGAGAAGAACACAGTGACCATTATACAACATGAGTGGTTCACCTTGACAAATCCCTAGACTTATACATCTTGAACCCATGCCAAACTAGGCTACAAATCCTTCTATTTATAACCTATTCCCAAATGGGCTTGGGCTTTATAGTAACAACAAATCAACTATTACAAACCAGCAGTAACTTCTACTACAAACAAGGTCTTCAATCATTAGTTTTCTAAATAATATCCATATTTAGAAACTGTATAATCTTCGATATTCTGACTTGATTCTCTTGAGATTTGATTCAGCACCACATATGATTGCATAATATTCTCTGAATATTCGACACTTGTTAAATCATACCAGATCTAATAGAATCACTTCAGCTCATGCGCGATGTTGTATGCTCCTTCATAAGACATCTTATTCGACATGTTGTTCCAAATGTTGAAACGCTTCATCTCAACATGTCCCAACATAAGATAATACTTCTTGCACAACCTGTTCCTATTAGAAAGTTAATATATCCTATCTAACATATTGTTGCTTTATTTGTTTTGCAAAAATAAATGTCAATCCTAAAACTAGAGAACTTACAGACATTATGTTCTCACTCATATTCCTTTAGGCAATGAGTTGAGTATTGTTCTTAGATGAAGCTTTTAATAAAATCCGAGTATTTTTCTTGGTCAAGAGTGTTGGCTAAGTTTTGTAATAGAATTATGATCTTCTCGTTGAGTTAGACTTAATACATTCACTGAGATTGAGTATGTTTGACATCACTGAGGTGATTTAGGAAGTGAGATGGTGATTTCTCATATATAGGAGGTGCCTACATAGAAGTAGCATTTGATAGTGGACTTCCTTTCTGGCTTGGTAGCCCCCAGATGTAGGTTAATTTGCACTGAACTGGGTTATCAATTCTATGTTTTATTTATCATTCTGTAGTTTAAGTTTTAGTATTTTGTGATAACTTGATGAATCTATTCAGGATGTCAAATAAAATGTTGTAACATTTGTCTTGGCATTGTTTTGATGTTGAAAAATTAGTATTACCATGTGTTTCCTGTACTAGAGAAATTTCAAAGGCATGTGACCAATCCAACAAGGAAAAAGTGAATAAAGTACAAAATGTTCATGAGTATCCTAAGAAAAGATTTCCAAAAAAGAAATATTATGTTCCTAGATATAAAAGTAATGTTGTTCTTACATGTTTTTATTGTGGTATAAGTGACCATACACCTAATGCTTGTTGTGTAAGAAACTTTAGTGTAGCAAGTGAGAATTATGTGCGTGTTAAGAAAGGAACTAGTTATGAAGGATCCAAGAGACATTGGGTACCTAACAAAACCTAAATTTTTTGTATGCATGCTTAAAAACCTTTATAAATCTATGGTATCTCGATAGTGATTGTTCTAAGCATATGACGAGAGATATAAGCAGATTTTCAAATCTAGTGCTTAAGGCCAAGGGTTTTGTCACTTATGGAGACAATAATAAGGGGAAAATTAGCATTGGTAAAGTTGGTGCACCACCTTTCACATACATTGAAGATGTACTTTATGTTGACTGACTACAGCATAATCTTCTAACAATAAGCCAACTTTGTGATAAAGGCTTCAAGATCAAATTCACCATATATGAATCCTTGATTGAAGATGAAGTCACCAATGAGGTAAAACTCAAAGGTAAAACAATTAACAATATTTTTATGATATCTTTAGATTATTTATCTTTGAAAGTAAAATGTCTCAAGGTAAACAACAATGAACCATGGCTTTGGCATAAGAGTGCAACCTATATTCGTATGGAACATTTAAATAAATTATCCGAGCGTGAGATTGTCATTGGTTTAACAAAGATAAAGTTTGTAAAAAATAAATTATGTGATGCTTGTCAAAAGGGAAAAAATAACTTTTAAACCAAAGAATGTGGTATCAACAACAATACCACTTTAATTGTTGCATTTGGACTTATTTGGTCCATCAAGAACAAGAAGCTTCAGAGGTAATGTATATGCCTTATTTATTATTAATGATTTTTCTAGATATTCTTGGACTTTGTTCCTTGTGTAGAAAATTGATGTTTTGAAGGCTTTTAAGAAGTATGTGTAGTGGCAGAAATATTGAGACTAAGCTATTGGATTGACTTGACTCGTATAGATAAAATAAAAATCGCCACCATGCTTTATTGTTTCCATAGAAAATGAGAAAAGGGCGAATAAACCCAAAAAGAGGGGGAGAGAATCTAGGTACGAGGGTTGGTTATGAAAAGGGAAGGTATTAGCACCCTAAACATCTATGGTACTCGACAAGAACCTCTTTGAAAATCTGTGTATTTTGGTTGTAAAAGATGTATATAAAAATAGATGGTGGAGATGAGAAAAGAAGTATTTTTTAAAAATTTTGCACCTACCACGGTTGCAAACCTTTTGTGCCTACACACCCTCTTCATGCAATAGAGGATCAGGGTACTTGTAGCTTACCTTAAAAGTTTTAAAACACACATGTGTTGGTTAATTTTAAGACAAGAGACATCATCGTCATATCCGAGTGGAAAACATACTTACTACCAAAAATTATGAGAAAGGAGAATTTGCATCATCTCAAAGTGGAGAACAACACTTGGATTTTAAAATCCACAAGACGTCACTCAACACCCAAGTTGTAAATGAATCACTTCACTACATATTATAGAATTATAGTAGCTTGCATCACTACAAGAATCAACAAGAGTCTAATCTTTTAGAAAAGTTATAAAATAAAAAGCCAAAGTGGCAAAATGGTTTGAATGAGGTTAATGGCTTTTAGTATTAAATAAAAGTTATCAAAGTATGATTAAATTGATTACAAGTTTAATTAAGAAAAAGTTTTTGAAAGTGCATGGACTGAAGTCCAAGTTTATTATGAAAGCGATTCATGTTTAAAAAAAACAAGAATAATTTTGAAAAGGAGAGATAAGATTTGAGAATTAAAGAAGATGGGAAGAGATGAAGGGACTCTCCTATGTACACAAAGTAAAAGCTAAGGAAAAGAATAGTCTAACCAACAAGAAGCCAACATTTTAGATAAATAAGTCAATGTATAATTCCTATCCTTTGGATTAAAATAAACCAAGAATAATACTAAACCTCAGATGAATACCAAGCTTCAGATGAACTTGTGCCTTAGATGTATTAAGTCTTCATAAAAATTGGGCAGAGTAACGGCTGTATACAGAGGAATTCATAATCAAAGATAAAACATAAAATTAATATAACTTGTACAAAAAGAAAATCAACCCAATGCCTTGGAGTAAACCCCAAGGACTTCGGACGAAATAATAATAGGGCACCATGGTCTCCAAGTACCAAGGCTTCTAATCCTAAGTCTGAGAGATCCACAACTCCATAATGACAAGGATAGTAACCAAGTAGTCCATAAAGAATTAAGTCATTTAAGGTTCAAGTTGATTATTAAGTGTCTTACAAAAAAAGAAAGCTCAAGTGAGCAAAAAAAAAAAGACATACAAAATAAATGCTCAAGTGAGAAAAGAAGAAATGACATAGAAAATAAATGCTCAAGTGAGCAAAAGGCAAATAGCATGAACTGTAAATGCTTAAAAATAAATGGTACATAAAATTAAAATTATAAAATAAAGGAACAAAGTAAAATTAATTGTTAGTGAGTTAGAAGTTAGAGGTCAAGTATAACAAAAGGTTAGTTGAATGACCATCTTGAAACTTGCTTTTGAAAACTCATTAGAGGATTGATAAAAATCAAAGCCTCTTAACAGAAAGTTTCATTTGCTTTTTGTCAAGTATATCATTCATTTCAAGTACTCAAAGCCAACACATATGATCAATTATGATTGAAGATTGAACATTGGAAAAAAATAACGAAAACTGATTAGAGGATTGATAGAATCAAAGCCTCCTAACAATGAGTTTCATAAGTGTTGAACCAAAGTCAAAGAATCAACCATCCCTGGGATTGTAAATATAATGTTTAAGCCATGAATGGTCATTTATCAGTTCGAGACAAATTTAGCGCTATGTTAAGCAATTGCAAGTGGACTTATGTATAAGCTACACCTATTTTGAGGTCGGTCAATACCAATCTATGTATCATACATGTTAGAGAAATGATATGTAGATCATTCTCCAAAAACATATATCAAAAGTAAAAATAAGAAAGGGATAAGATAAAGAGGGAGGGGAATTATAAGCTAATTTGGATTAGATCCTCAAAAAAATTACATCTTTAAGTTCAATCGCTTATCTTGGTGGATTAAAGTACTAATAATGAATTAAATAATTTTCTCTTAGGTATATTTGAATTGAAGAACATTTATCCAACTTCATCTGCACCTAAAGTCCATTTAATTTAAAGAGAAATTGGACATATAAAATTGTAATATAAAGCAACAAAAAAGAGAAGTGAGTAGAAAAAGAGAAAGAAATCTAAACAGTCCCAAAATAGAGCAAAAATGTAAATCTGCTACAGGAAATCGATTTACCCTGGGAGGAAATCGATTTCTTGCATAAAAACAGCAAATCTGGCGCAAAAAACCGCTTGAAATCAATTTACCCATATGGTAAATCGATTTCCTGCAGTAAAAACACCAAAAACATCATTTTAAAAAAGATAATTCTTGTTCAAACTTTTCATCAAACACCTTATGATCTTGATCTTAAATGAGCAAGCAAATTCCATAAAATCATGATAAATTAGGACTAATGGAATCAAAAAAAGTATCTTAAAGAATTAAACCACAAAGATCAATAATAGATCACATTGTGAAAGATGTAGGTCAAGCTTAACAAAGGTAGATCTAGAAAATTATCAAAAAAACTTCAAAAGCTTGCTTCAATTCAGCCCTAAGAATCAATCTTACAAGCTTGGATGTAAAGAATTAATGAAGAAAAAGTGTTTAGATGAAGGTTTAGCTCAAAGATTAGTAAGCTTCAATAAAAAGCTTACTAACACTATGAAAATGGAGCTTTTAGTGAATTTGGGTAGATGGAGAGAATAGAGAGAATTTTTAGCAAAGTGATTTTGGCTATCAAAATCTTGAGAATTGAATGAAATGAGGGCTCTATTTATATAGTTTAGGCTTGGGATTTATTGGTGGTTTAGAGTTTGGGTTGGAATCGAAATTAGGCTTGGTAATTTATTTTTGGAGGCAAAATTGAATCAAGTGGTGCATATGTGATCAAATGAAGGTGTATGATGGAACTTAATTTTATTGAAGTGGGGAAATATTTTTTGATAATCAATAAAATTTTCTAAAAAATGAAAAAAAAAATTGGAGCCAAAAAAATGCAAGCTTGAAAATTTCCTTATTTTTCAAAAATTCGCCCAGGAAATCGATTTCCACAGAAAAAATTTAATATTTTGGCGCAAAAATAGTGAGGGAAATCGATTTACCTGTATGGGAAATCCATTTCCTCAGAGAAAAATGCCAGAAAACCATGTTGGCTGGATTCTTTGGCTTGATACCTACAAAACACAAATTTATAAGAAAACAAAGCAAATATTTTTAGTATTTTGATTAGAGGTTAGTAAACAATACATATACACAAGATACACAACTAAGGTGCTTGGTAATCCCTTGAGAGAAAACTTAAAGATATGGGTACAAACCCAAAGAGATAACCAACCTGAAAGTGCGATCTTGATGTATTGATGTTATAAGATGATGAGAGGATCTTTGGGGGAAAATTGGTGTATAACAGCTGCCCTTATTTGAGTGTCTTCTATCCAGAGACACGAACGTTGGAAACTTCATCTCGATGAGCTTGAAGATACTTAATTACAAAACAAATCCTATTTATGGCCCTAAGGTGCCAAGCAATGCTTATGATTAAGAATGTAAAAGATGAACTTCGCATAGGTGACACAGAGCACCACTAGGGAAGCAAAAATAATACATATAGCCTAACAAAGAGAATTCCACCAGGAAAATGTATCACTGCGTAACGATACGATTCTTGGGATGACTATGAATAGGCAAAACCAACATCACAGCTAAAGAATCAAACTGCAGAGTAAGATTCCAACGACGATAATTATTAATAATGCAAGCAACAAGATAACGAAGAGATAACCTTTAAGAAAGGATTACCAGCTTGACTAGAGGAAAAAAACCCAACTCCATTGGAGGAAAATCACCTCCGCTAGTGAAAATAAGACTCAACTCTACTAAGGTAAAGCCCAAAGAGGAGGAAAAGGACCATCAACTTAATAAATGATGAAAAAGAAATGGATAAAAACAATTGATAGATAACTGTGAACTACCCACACACAGAGGAAGTAGCAAAAAAGAGACTAACACCGACTCACAAGGGATCGAAAACTACCAACTCGAAGGATGAGGGTAGAAATGGTAAGATAGTACCAGCTTAGAGATGATGATAAACATTTGAATTAAGGTAGGTAACAAATGATTGACATTAGTACTTATGACTGGAAATAAATGATTGACATCAACACTTATGGCTGGGAAAAAATGATTGAGATCAGCGATTATGGTTGGGAATAAAGGATTGACATCAACACTTATGGCTGGGAACAAAGGATTGACATCAACAATTATGGCTGGGAACAAATGATTGACATCGGTGCTTATGGCTAGGAACAAATATTGACATCAACACTTATGAATAGGAATAAAGGATTGACATCAACACTTATGGCTGGGAATAAAGGGCTAACACCAGCGCTTATGGCTTGGAAAAAAGGATTGACATCAGCGCTTATGGTTGGGAACAACGGATTTACATCAACACTTATGGATGGGAACAAAGGATTTACATCAAAACTTATTACTAGGCACAAAGGGTTGACATCAGCGCTTATGGATGGGAACAAAGGATTGACATCAACACTTATAGTTGGGAACAAAGGATTGACATTAGGACTTATGGCTAGGAACAAACGATTGACATCATGACTTATGGCTGGAAACAAATGATTGACATCAACACTTATTGCTGGGAACAAAGGATTGACTTTAAGACTTATGGTTAGGAACAAATAATTTACATCAACGCTTATGGCTATGAACAAATGATTGACATTAACACTTATGACTGGGAACAAAGGGTTGACATTGACACTTATGGTTGGAAACATCTCAACTCTATAGGGGTAAAGTCCAATGAGGAGAAAGAGGTAAATATTGATTGAAAAATGATAGTGAACTACCAACTGAGGGATGAAGGTAGAAAAAACATAGAACAATAACAAGTTTCCCAAAATTCTAGTATTCTACCCTAGAACGGGTCTTAACTTCTTCTTTAACCGAGGCATAACACTTGGAAAGGGTAACAAATTTTACCAACTTCTGGATTTTGCCGAGAACGGTAATAATTTCTTCTTTTATCAAGATATCTCTTGAAAAGGGTAATAATTGTTGTAAGGATTTTTAAATCAAATTGTTCTTATCATTGGAGTAAAGCCAATCTCAACAAGGAACTATCTCCCATAATATAGAGACTACCATCCATTGGATTAAAAAAATAATCTTCTCTGACGTTAACATACTTACTGGGGAAATACATGTTGCTCAAATAAAGAGACAACCACTTGCCATTATGAGAAGAATTGCAATAACACTATTGGGAAATGAATTTTGACTTGCTTTGGAAATACCAACACATTCCTGGTGAGGAGATAAAGTTTTCATGTGCAAAATAAATGCACATTCCTAATGTAAGTTTCACAGCCAAAAGACACCAAAATATCATTGCTATTAGGGCCCTCAAATTCAGACCAGGAACAAACTAGAGTGAAACAGTCAACCAAGACACCATTGAATAAGGAATGAACTCACTGGAGGTTAATTCCATCCAGGTAGTGAGTTGGGTAGGAAGGCTAAAGCACAATTATCCCACGAGGGATAACTTGGTGGGGAAATTGAAAGTATATACACTTTCTGCCTAGGATTGCCAATCTGTTGGAGAGAGGATAACAAAACTTGCAATGAGGATAAGATATTAACAGAAACATCAACGAGTGCAAATGAATCATGAATTTTAATTCAACTATACATTATGTATGTATGAGTAATGTATGAATGTGGTCATGTATATACTGATAAAACAGACATACTACGTTGCGGATAACCAGACAAAATAAACTTGAGTAAAGACCACACTCAGCTTAATCACTTCCAAGATGAAGATTTCATAAGAGAGTAAGCACCAAATGAGGAAACATCATCCTACTTCAAGGCTTAACTTCACTGAGAAAAGGATATGTTGCATGAAATAATCAAAGAACAAACTGATAACAATGAACTACAAAGCTGCAGAGATATAGAACACTCCTCCAGGATTCACGTGAGAATATCATACAGACTTCACTAGGGAAGACAATGTCACATCGTCTAGACTTCAACTGGGGATGCCGTACTGACTTCACTAGGGAAGATAAAAGGAAATTCATGGGGATAACAACTTCAGAGGGAATTGAGAATTTAACATCGTAGCAAGAAGTCAAAGTTATAGGGATTTTAAATCAAACCCAACACTTGGCGAGAGAAAAACCAAAAAATTGACAGTTGTTTCAACACTTCTCAAAAAATATAATGCTCTTATATAGTTGATTAGAGAGCATGTAATAATAGCAAGGTCATAACTGGATAGAGCAAAGCTCTGCAGAAGATTCTACATCAATTCTCAACATAAAGGGAGAAAGAATCTAATTAACCGAGTGAATGCTATACAACTTTACAATCTTTGCTTGATCATAATCCTGTTGGGGAAGGGGAATCACATTCATCTGGAGAAACCTAAATCAAGAATTAACTAGGGAATATGGGACAGAGATATCAAACCACACAAGCCTGGAGGAAACCCACTTGCTGATCAAAAACTATGAAGGAAACCATGCACATATCTACAAGGCAGATCACGAGAAATAATCATGATTGAGGAAGATTCTCGGCTTAGGGAGAACATAATAACTATCTTGACAAAATTCTAGAAATGCCCTTGGAAGCAACTTTGGTGCCCAAAGTCAATTGTGCTGATCAAGATAACACTCGCAACTTTCCCTAGACTGCATGCATCTATGATAGTATGCCTAACCAACGAGCTTCTAGAGATTTTTTTAACCTCGACATAACTTCCCTAAATTGAATGAATGTTGTATACTCTTTGTTCAATAACTTCTTCTAGCCAACATTACCTTTGCTGATACTCAAATGTAAGCTTCCTTGATACCAATAAGTTATTTTACAAGAATAAAAATGTTTATTCTAAGAATGATAATTCTAACGCGACAATTATGTAAGCCTTGAAGATTTTATTAAAAAGATGTCGCAAAACCTTGTGAGTGAATCACTATCTAGGATGCAACATTGATTTTTCTATGAAAATGAAAAAAACATATGATACCAACACAACTATTTAGCAAAAATCATGGGAGTCAGGAAACACTATCTCATTGAAGTATGCTTTCGAAATAAGCCATGCTTCAATTAGGACTTTGGGGGTTGTAACATAGTCTGGTTCACAGTTTTTAGAAAAAAAATATTTTACGACTCAAAGTTTATTTGTGTCGACCCATTCTTTGTGATGTTCTTCAGTCCTATGTTCAGTTAATTAAACATGAGTATTCATCTTTCATAAAGGATCTTGTGGTAGTTGAGGAACCAATGAGGCTTTCAGAGTAGCAGTCACCCGTTTTGTCTTCGGGTTTATAGTTACACAAACTTGTTCTTTGCTGAGGAATATTACTTTTTAGTCATTTCTTTGTAATATTTTCTTTTTTCTTCATTTCCTTTTTATTTTCCTTGGATAATGTTCTACATGATGTTGGAACATCTCGTCAGCAGATTATGCAGAATTTTGCTGGTGAAAGGAATGATGTAGAAGATGCTTTGGGGGATAAAAAAATGTGTGTTGATCACATATGTTTGAAACCTACTCCTGATCTGGAAGAGGAGGCATATATGTCTAAGCAGTTTCGATACTAGAAACTAGTCATAGATGAATATGTTGGTCAGGGCACGAGCAACATATGGTTTACTTCTTGGGTTGGTTTATTTTTTATCCAAGAAAGTAGTAGTGCAGAAGCTGAGCATGCTGTTCTAATCGAATACTTTAAAAGACATCTCAACAAGACTCTTCGTATATAAAGTCCATTCCTAATGTCGAGGACATTATCCCTAGCATTATTAGGTTCTTCTAACCAAAGTAACCAAAATTCAAATAAAGCGACTAAGACGGTAGTTATCCAAGTTTCTAGGTTGATGGTTATTCTTCAGACATAATAGAGGTTGTCTACTCAAACTTGATATACACATCAAGTTTATGAGAGCATGGAACTCTTGTTCTGGTAAGAGAAGAAAGATTGTCCAAGGGAGGATAATAAATGGAGGTGTATCAACATAGACTCAATGGTTGATTAGCGTCTGCACTTTTGAAGTATCATCCAATTTGTTGCAATGAGTCTTTAGTTGTTTACTTGAGTAAGGGGAGTTGATCACGCCTCGTCGGAGAAAAGTATGTGTACTCTAAGGGAGGTCCCTCTCAAGTCCAGAGTCCAATTATGTAGTGTCCTTACATATTGGAACATTGGTGTATGCACAAGGGCTGAAGTGCATAAGTGAGCCTTGAAGAAGAAAAGGTGGTTATGGTATAGTTCTGACCTTATCACTTGCTTGTTGTCTTCTGCTTCAGATACATGTTAGAGGGAATCTCCTCTTTAGGTGCAGAAGATTGTATCCTACTACCTCAATGTCAGACAAGAGGTATGTACATATGTTTCTGAGGTGTGTATCATGCATGTCACAACATGAGGTTGTTGTCTGATCATGAATGATGATCGTTTGTGGAAGAGTACTCTTATATCCCCTATAAGAGTTATGCATGGATTTCTACGGATGTTTCTTCCAAAGCCATATTAGTTGTCGAACCCATGTATGTGAGATTGATGTCAGATCTGATGTTAAGACATTATCTCAGGTATTTACTTCTTTAGCAAAATAAGCTTGTTTTGTCCAGAATGTAGCACAAGGTTAAGCCATTAACCTATTCTGGAGTTGTGTGTGATGAAGAAGGATGTCATGACTTATGTCATGGAAAAGAATAAACCTGGGCCACAGGTATGCAGAAGAAGAATCTTAGACCAAATGTGATACCTTGTGTGAGGAGGTGGTGCATCTGACTGGTGATAAGTATTCTAATGGGGGCTGAATATTTGTTTATCCTTTAAGAAGGTTGTGCATAAGACTGATGAGAATACTTTGACGGGAGACTGAGTATGTATCTGAGGAGTTATGCAATTCTGCAGTCTGAACTATTCTGTTTAGAAAAAGTATAGAGAATTTATTTTTCTCTATGTGGCAGTGTGGAGTAGCTTGAGCAACAAAGAGCTACCAACTACTTAGAGTTTATTTTTCTCAGTGGTGTGTTGTGTGAGAACCTAACTCTTCTACTAAAGCTGATGTTCTAAATTATGTGGGAACATCATCATTGGTTGTCAACAAAGTTCATCACTATATTCATAAGTGGCATTTCTGAATATGACAGAGGCAGTATGTAAAGCTTTTGGCCCTATCCACAAGGGTGTTTGGTGAAGGAATTACTTCTGAAGACAACAATTAAATCCAGAAATTGCTAGGAGAAAAACATCAGATGGGGATCTGATCAACATGTCAATCAAGGAAATAATTTCTTCTTCTACAAGGGGTAGAGTGTGGCAATCTGAATCTTGTGCAACAAAAGAAGCTAAGAGAATTTTCTATGGAATATGTGAAAAGTTCCAAATCAAGTGTGTCCTTGCTTACGTGGACAACTCAAGGTACTTGAAATTTCTCAAGGAGCTGATGGTTCTAGATCTGTAAAAGTCAGGATTGATTTTACAGTAAGTGATCATGCTTAGATGGTATGTCCAACCAGAAGTATGAAATGGTTACCCTCCACTATGGGAAGATGGAATCCCTTATGTGTCTTTATCCAGTGCTCAAATATTCATCTTCAGATGGAGCATTGTAAATCTATGACAGAAGGTCTAATGTACCTGTCTATGGATTGGGGTTATAGTAATGCAGTTGTGGGGCCTCTTATGAGGTAGAGATGTCAGACAAGGTTTCTTGACATGTGGCTGCCAAAGGTAGCTATTGGTGCCCCTTACAGGGCTTAGGTGGTTAAACTATGTGAAGATGATTGGTTTAATCATGTGGTCTCAGGATTCTCAGGATGTATATGTGTCTGGGAGAATTAATTTATCTCTGCAGACCCTGAAGGAGTTTAGAGGCCAGTAAAGGATATTGTACCTATGCGCCTGAGCTTATGGATAAGTCTCTCTAAGACTATTTTTTTGCTAGTGTGACAATGTCTAACAAGATGTCAAGACATATCTCGAGACATGTTTTTACTTGAAACCATCAAGGATCAATCTTAAATGTTTTAACTAAAACGTGTCATGATTGTGTGTACCTTATGTTTTGACTATGTTATGCATGTTTTGGAAACTATCATTTCCATAAAAATCGGTCTTAATGTATTAAAAGCAGTCATATCTTCTAGCCGGTGCACATTATGACCTGATGTGGTTTTTGATAAATAGAGTTTCTTGACCAAGACAATTGTTAAAGTCTATGTTTGTTATTCTTGCTCAGGTATTTATAGTGTCTTTTGTTTCTTTCCTTCCTTTCCCCTTGTGTGTGTCTTATTCTCATGTCCTTTGTTTGAATATGGGTAGGTTTTATTTGGGTCTGGTTCTATGAAGGTTATGTTTGTTAATTTGTGGCAAGCGTAGGGAACATGGGTAGTGTTTAGACATCATTTAGTCTGAGGCAGTATTTGCAGTTGTTTTGCAAAGATGTCGAATATGATGTCCTATTCTAAGTCTGTTTATTTTTCAATTGTTTATTTTTATGTCATGTGATCACAGTTAAGAACACAATTGTGTCTTGTGTTCTGAGTTACCTGAAATTAAGGTCTAGTCCTCTTTGTCTATGTAAGGGTAGTTTAGGTGGGTGTTTTTCCTTTAGTTTCCTCTTATGCTCTGAAAGAGGATGTTGTGTCTGTCAGTGCTAAAGCATATTTCTCAGTTTGAGGGGGAGTTTTTAATATCTTCTTCCTCATGTACACCATGACTTCGAGACTTTCTCCATCTATCCTGAGGTTGTTTTCTATGGTGTTGAGGTTGTTGTGCTGACGTATATTGGTTCGGGAAATTGTACAAATATGTTTGATGTAATGCCCAGACATCAATCTAAGGGTGGCTCTTACCTCTTGTTATAGCCTTTGTCATATTCTGGCTAAAAAGGGGGAGAAGAGTTTATGTTGACTCAGTGAGAAACTTTTAAGGGGGAGAAAATATGTTTTGGATCCCTTAAGAGAGAGAGAGAGAGAGAGAGAGAGAGAGAGAGAGAGAGAGAGAGAGAGAGAGAGAGAGAGAGAGAGAGAGAGAGAGAGAGAGAGAGAGAGAGAGAGAGAGAGAGAGAGAGAGAGAGAGAGAGAGAGAGAGAGAGAGAGAGAAAACATTGAAGTTTGGACTGCCTAAAAGAAGTCCTGGTATGATGTTGCGACATCATGATTAAAAACTGAAGACTGTCACATACAAAGATTAAAGACCAAAGATTGTGACTGATCTGATGCTTCTAATTGTTGCTGCTGAATTGTATTGTTAAAGGCCATTATATTTTTAAGCTTTTGTAATGCAAATTTTGTATAAATTAGTTTTAGCCAAATAAGCCAAAGGGGGAGATTGTTAATTCTCTATAATTTGAATTGACATTATGTTTGGTAAAACTAATATAGAAGTAATAGGTTAGATATAGTTTATAACTTGTAAGAGAAAGCAGGATGGATTTCTATTTGATAAAGAAACATGTCGAGATGAGATGTCTCATCATCTGGAGCAACATGTCAAAGAAGATGTCTTATTCATAACCATTCGACATGACTCCTGACCTAAAGTTGTTAATTGGATCAGACTCAATAATTAACAGATGTAGAATATTCTAAAAATATATTATGCGATCCTATATGGCGTCAAGAAATATCTGGAAGATTCAAGTCACAATAAGGAAGAATATTTACTTTATAATTATGGAGATAAATTAGGAATATTTGATTGAACGCCTATTTTATAGTAGAATCTTCTGTAGATTTATAACAACATATTTGCTGTGATTAGAAGCCCAAATCCAGTTGGGTACTAGATTATAAATAGAAGCATTGTAACCTAGGATTTTAACCAACCGTGAATTGTAAATATGTAATCATAAGGGCTAAGTTTGTGCCACTCTCTAGGAGAGTTGGTAAGTGAACCACTTGGTTTGTGAGATGGTCAATGTGTTCTCACTCAAAAGCCTTTAGGTAATGATTTGAGCATTGTTCTTGGAGGAAGCTTTTAAGCAACTCCAAGTTGGTGTTCTTAGTCAAGAGTCATGGTTGAGTATAGAGGGAAGTGCAACTTCGTGCTTATTGTAGAAGTGTGTCTTCTCGGAATAAAACTGAGTCTTCTCATCATGGAAGTGTGTCTTCCAGTTTTCTTAAGTGTCTTAGAATTGTTCGATTGCTGACTGTAATCGATAAGGGATTGAGGAGGGCCTCATATCTAGGCGAGTCTTAGATAGAAATCTAGGAGGGGTAGTGATTAAGTGAGAAGTTGTAAGCAGGGGAGTTTAACATCTAATTGATACTATCATATTGGATTTGTCCCTATATTGGTATGCCCCCAAAGTAGGTAGTTAGATTGAACTGGGTTAACAATTCTTGTGTACTCTTTACTTTTCAGTATTTGTTCTTAACTGTTTAATCATTGCCATGTTGTTTGTAACAGACCATATGTGTCGACATCTTGGTCTTCTATACTAGAATTTCAAAAACAAATACGAGTGAAGTGAATGAATTTCTTCAATACATACATACTCATTGTATTAAGATAATCATTCAAACGCAAAACAAGTTCTTACAAGCAAATAGTGCAATGATAAAAAATGAAAAATTACAAATTAAAAATCAATAAAAATTCTAATAAACTGATAAGGCTAATCATCCTTAAACTCTAGGGCATCCTTCAATCAAGCTCACCAAAGTTCATATTTACTTGAGAAGTTGGTTAACTGCTCTTTTGTAAACAATAATTTCATCCTCTATATCAGAAATCCCTTACAAGATTGGCAAGGAAGCACATAACATCTCAGTTTCTCTCTTTCTAGCAGCAAGGACATGTATTGCTCCTTCTTTAAACAAATCTAAGCTCTTCAAAATATGGAGATCATATCTCAGATTAGCACATCCCCATGGTTTCTTTATACATTATGGACAACAGTAATGACTAAAATCAATCAATCCCTTTTGAACCCATTTCTCGTGTATCTCTATGGGGGTAATCGTACTTAATTCTTTAATTGTAGGTCCTTTGAAATACCTAGCATATGCTTTAGTAGGGATTTGAACACTGACATCCATAGTTACAAACTCATCATCAAAAAAGAACTCATTAGAAGACACAAACTCATCATCAAAAATAAACTCATTAGCAAAAAATAACTCATCAAAAGTCTATGACTTATCAAAAGAGTCTTCCATCATATTAACATCTTCACATTCAACCCTTGGTCTGATTATGTGGATAAGGCCTTCATCCATCATCTCTTGGAGATTAGCTCTCACTTTATCACACCCACAAATATTTTCATTGCAAACACAACGAGTTGCATGGTCGTGTATATAATAGCTAAACGCAAATATCAACTTGCATCTTTACCAAATTTCATCTTACCATGTTTATATCATAAATCTTGAATTCTCTTAGACAACCAGAAACCATATACACAGTACCTCCACCTCCATGCTTGGGAAGTGGATTAACTTATACATTGGGACCAACATCTTTAATAGATAATAGACCAGACCTTACCATCCTTTTCACTTCAGCTTTCAATGGATAACAGTTTTCAATATTGTGCCCAGGGGCTCCTTGATGAAAATCACATGTTTGATCAGCTTTATATACCACGACAATGTTGGAGGTACAACAGGAGGAGGTTTAGTCTGCACCAGGTTCTTTTGAATTAAAACGGGAAATAATTCTGCATAACTCATTAGAATAGGATCAAAAGCTTCTCTTTTGTGACCCTTCCCTTGATTACCTTGATGATGTGTCTTTTGATACGCAGAAGCAGTCGGAGCTACATTGACCACCAGAGTTTATGAAGAAACCTGTTGTTGATTCTAATGGTGTCTTCTCGGAGGTCTAATCCTTCTCTCTTAAACAACAACATTTTTTTCTCCTTCTTTCTATCTATAAAACCCATATGATGATTTCTTTGTTCCACTAGAACCTTCATTTTTTGATAATCATCTTTCCCTGACGGCTTCCTCTAAACGGACACCCTTACTTACCATCTCAGTGAAATCACTTGGTGCACTTGCAACCATTCTCTCATTGTAAAATGAACCAAGGGTTTTCAAGAAAACCTTAGTCATTTCTTGCTCTCCCATCAAAGGTACCACTTGGGCAGAAACCTCACGCCAACACTGAATATACTCTTTAAACTATTCCTTATTTTTGTGAGTCATTGCTCTCAGTTGATCACGGTCAGGTGGCATAAACATGTTGTACCTGTACTGCTTCAAAAAAGCTTCACCCAAGTCATTGAATGTATGTATGTTACTACTATCCAATCCCATGTACCATTTCAAGGAAGCGCCAATCAAACTATCCTGGAAGAAATGAACAAGCAAGCGTTGATCATCAGTGTGAATGTATATTCTTCTGATATACATTACTAGGTTGTCACGGGGGCAAGAGTTGCCCTTGTACTTCTCAAATTCTAGTTCTTTGAACTTTGTTGGCACCTTCATATTAGGAACTAAGCAGAGGTCACTGACATTCTATCAGAATAACTCTTTCCCTCTGAGGGCCTTCACTTTTTCTGTATCTCATTGAGTTGATCCTAAAAGTTATCCATTATATCATATAAGCCCAAAATTTCACTTGTTGGAGGAACAACATTACAAACTTCATTAATAACAGGCACATCATTCACCACATGAGGTGTAACATGATGAATCTCATTAATAACATGAGCAGTGTGCACCACACGAGAGGCAAAAATCCCAATTGGAGAACATCACTTGGATTTTAAAATCTACAAGACGCCATTCAACACCCAAGTGGTAAATAGATCACTTCACTATATATTTTAGAATTATAGTAGCTTGCATCACTACAAGAATCAATAAGAGTCTAATATTTGAGAAAAGTTTTAAAATAAAAATTAAAAGTGGAAAAATGGTTTGAATGAGGTTAATTACGTTTAGTCTTAAAAAAAGATGTCAAAGCATGATTAAATTGATGAAGGGTTTAGTTAAGAATTTTTTTTTGAAAATGCATGGACCGAAGTCTAAGTTTATTATGAAAGTGGTTCAAGTTTTAAAAAAAGAGAAAGAAGAATTTCGAAAATGAGGGAGAAGATTTGAAAATTAAAGAAGATAGGAGGAGATGAAGGGGCTATCCTATGTACACAAAGTAAAAGCTAAGGAAAAGAATAGTCTAATCAACAAGAAGCCAACACTTGACATAAAGAAGTCAATGTAGAATTCTCATTCTTTGGATAAAAACCAACCAAGCATAATACTAAACCTCATATGAATACCAAGCTTCATATGAACTTGTGCTTTAGATGTATTAAGTCTTCACAATAATTGGGAAGAGTAACAGATGTATACAGAGGAATTCTCAATCATGGATAAAGCATAAAATCAGAATAACCTGCACACAAAGAAAATCAACCTAATGACTTAGAGTAAACCCCAAGGACTTCATACATAATAATAATAGGGCACCAAGGTCTCCAAGTATCAAGGCTTCTAATCCTAAGTCCGAGAGATCCACAATTCCATAATGCCAAGGAGAGTAACCAAGTAGTCCAAAAGAATTAATTTTTTAATGTTCAAGTAGATTAATAAGTGTCTTAAAAAATAAAAATAAAGCTCAAGTGAGCAAAAAAAAAGACATAGAAAATAAATTCTCAAGTGAGCAAATAAGAAATGACATAGAAAATAAATGCTCAAGTGAGCAAAAGGCAAATAGCATGAAATGTAAATTGTTAAAAATACAATGTACGTAAAAGTAAAAGCATAAAATAAAGGCATAAAGTAAAATTAATTTTTAGTGAGTTAGAAGTTATAGGTCAAGTATAAAAAAGGTTAGTTGAATGACCATATTGAAACTTGCTTTTGAAAACTCATTAGAAGATTGATAAAATTAAAGCCTCTCAACAACAAGTTTTATTTGATTTTTGTCAAGTATATCATTCATTTCAAGTACTCAAAGCCAACACATATGATCAATGATAATTGAAGATTGAATATTGGACAAAAATAATGAAAACTCTATAAAGGATTGATAGAATCAAAGCCTCCTAACAATGAGTTTCATAAGTTTTGAACCAAAGTCAAAGAATCAACCATCCTTGGGCTTGTAAACATAAAGTTTAGGCTACAAATGATCATTTTCCGGTTCGGGATAAATTTAGCCCTATGTTAAGCAATCATAAGTGGATTACGTAGAAGTTACACCTATTTTAAGGCCGGTCAATAGCAGTCTATGTATCATACTTATTAGAGAAATGATATGTAGATTATTCTCTAAAAACATATAGCACAAGTAAAAACAAGAAAGGGATAAGATAAAGAGGGAGCGAAATGATAAGTTAATTTGGATTACATCCTCAAAATTTGTTCATATTTAAGTTCAATCACTCATCTTGGTGAATTAAAGTACTAAATATATCACTAATTCAAAGCATCGAGAATGAAATAAATAATTTACTCTTAGGTAGATTTAAATTGATGAACATTTATCCAACTTCATATACACCCGAAGTCTATTGAATTTAAAGAGAAATTGGATATTTAAAATTGCAATCTAAAGCAACAATCAAAAGAAATGAGTAGAAAAAGAAAAAGGAATCAAAACAGCCCAAAACCAGAGTAAAAAAGGAAAATCTGCTTCAGGAAAATTCATTTCCTGCACAAAAACAATAAATCCGGTGCAGAAAAACAGTTGGAAATTGATTTACCCATATGGTAAATAGATTTCCTGCAGTAAAAACAACATTTTAAAAAAGATATTTCTTGTTCAAACTTTTCATCAAACACCTTATGATAATGATCTTAGTTGAGCATCAAAATTCCATCAAATTATGAAAAATTAGGACCAATGGAATAAAGAAAACAACTCAAAGAATTAAACCACAAATATCAATAAGAGACCACATTGTGAAAGATGTAGATAAAGCTTACCAAAGGTAGATTTAGAAAATTATCAAAACAACTTCAAGAACTTGCTTCAATTCAACCCCAAGAATCAATCTCTCAAGCTTGGAAAAAAAATGTTTAGATAAAGGTTTACCTCAAAGGTTAGTAAGCTTCAATGAAAAGATTATTAACTTAGTGAAAATGGAGCTTTGGGTGAATTTGGGTAGATGAAGAGAATAGAAAGAATTTTTAGCAAGGTGATTTTAGCTATCAAAAGCTTGAGAATTTAATGAAATGAGGGCTCTATTTATAGGGTTTAGGCTTGGGATTAGGGGTAGATTGGAGTTTAGTTTGAAATCAAAATTAGGCTTGGTAATTAATTTTTGGAGGCAAAATTGAATCAAGTGGTGCATATGTGATAAAATGAAGGTGTATGATGGAATTTAATTTTATTAAAGTGTGGAATTATTTTTTGATAATTAAGAAAATTTTCTAAAAAACGAAGAAAAAAATTAGAGCAAAAAAAATGCAAGCTAGAAAATTGCCTTAATTTTCAAAAATTTGTGCAGGAAATCGATTTACCCATATGGGAAATCGAGTTCCACAGAAAAATTTGAAATTTTGGCGCAAAAACAGTGAGGGAAATCGATTTACCTGCATGGGAAATCAATTTCCTCAGATAAAAAATGCCAGAAAATCCTGTTGGCTGGATGCTTTGGCTTGATACCTATAAAACACAAACATACAAGAAAACAAAGAAAATATTTTTGGTATTTTGATTAGAGGTTAGTCAACAACACATATACACAAGATATACAACTAAGGTGCTTGGCGATCCCTTGCGAGTAAACTTAAAGATAAGGGAACGAACGCAAAGAGATAATCAATCGAAAAGTGTGATCTTGATGTATTGATGTTATGAGATGATGAGAGGATCTTAGGAGTAAAAATTAGGGTATAACAGTATGCAAAGCAAATTCAAAATGAAAATTTATTAAAGATTGTATCAATTAGAAGTGACCATAGTGGAGAATTCCAAAATACATCTTTTGAAGAATTTTGTGAAGAATATGATATCTCTCATAATATTTTAGCACCAAGGACTCCAGAACCAAATGGAGTAGTTGAAAGAAAGAACCGATTTCTAGTAGAACTTGCAAGAATAATGCTTAATGACATAAATCTACCAAAGTACTTTTGGGCAGATGCGGTTAGTACGACATGTTATGTTGGAAATTAAGTAATTATTATACCTATCTTGAAAAAGATTTCATATGAACTCTTCAAAGGAAGAAATCAAAACATTGCTCACTTTCACATCTTTGGATGCAAGTGTTTTATCCTCAACAATGGCAAAGACAATCTCGATAAGTTTGAAGAGAAATCTGAAGAAGGTATATCTCTTGGTTACTCACTAGTAAAGCCTATAAAATCTATAACAAAAGAACTTTAACTATTGAAGAATCTATGCATGATTATTTTGATGAAACTAACACCTCTAAGGAGGACATAGTTATTTGGGATGATGATGATATAATAGAATTTCCCTTGGAAGAATTTCTATCAATCAAAGTGTGAAACAACTGAAACACTAACAAGAAGTTTCACAACAAGATACACATCATAGTGATCTTCCTCAAGAATGGAGAACCCCATTGTGATAATCCAATTGATAAAGTGATTGGTGACATAAGAAAAGGAGTCTGAAAAAGACTAAATCTCAAAGATGCTTGTTTGAACATGGCATTTGTTTCTCAAATAGAACCCTCCAAGATTGATGAAGCCTTATAAGATTATCAATGGATTATTTCTATGCAAGATAAATTAAATCAATTCAAAAGAAATCAAGTTTGAGAACTTTTTCCTAGGCCAAGTGATAAACACATCATAGGTACCAGATAGGTGTTTAAAAACAAACTTGACAAGAATGGTATAATTATTTGAAACAAAGCACTACTGGTGGATCAAGTTTATAATTAAGAAGAAGGAATCTACTTTGAATAAACATTCGCTCTTGTTGCAAGGTTAGAAGCTATTTGTTTATTATTTGCTTATGAGTGTTCACTAAACTTTTAGCTTTTCCAAATGGACGTCAAGAGCATTTTTATTGAATGGGTATATCAATGAGGAATTCTATGTCAAACAACCTCCTGATTTTGAAGACTTCAAGAATCCTTCACATGTATTCAAGTTGAAGAAAGCTTTTTATGGCTTGAAGCAAGCACCAAGAGCATGGTATGATAGGATTAGCAACTTTCTATGCAAAAAAGGGTTTAAAAAAGGTAAAGTTGATAAAACCTTATTCATTAAGAAAATCAAAGATAATACTTTATTGATTCAAGTCTACATTGACAACATCATATTCGGTTCAACAAACAAATATCTATGTGAAGAATTTTCATTGATGATGCAAGGAGAATTTGAGATGTCTATGATGGGTAAGATGAACTATTTTCTTAGACTACAAATTAAGCAACTAAAGAATGGCATATTCATCAATCATTCTAAGTACTGCAAAGAATTATTGAAAAGATTTGATATGGACAATTGCAAAATAATGTCTACTCTTATGTGATTGGGAACATATGTAGATCAAGATGAATCTTGTGTTTTGTAACACCCTTCTAAAATCATGCGGAAATACGATATAAATCAGAGTAAAATTAATCATGCTTCTCAAGACAAGGGTGTCACGCATACTTCAAATATCACACATACACCTGTCATGCTGAATAACACTTAATTAAAATTCATACTTTCCATACACTTTCACAAAAGCATGTAGCAGCGGAATAATTCTTATTCAAACAATTAATAATGAAGTCTCATAATCAAATCCCTTTATTGAAATATCTTAGGCATAAAAGCCAATTCACCACATAACTCCAAAATCACAACAAAACAAATTAAAGTATACAAAGTATCTCTTAAAATATGAATCTAAATGTTCCCCCGTGTTATATAACTAGAGAATGACTCAAAATCCACAATTACGGAAATAAAATAAAGATAGTCTCTCCAGCTTCACTCTTGCTAAATAAATTCTAATCTTCAATATCTGAGCGATGTCGTATAAAACATCAATCCAACAGAATGGTGAGAATTCACATAATTATCGAAATCATATAATAATAGATAAGGTATAAAATACATGCATACAGATAAATATTCTCACACTTCAATTTTTCATAAACAACACGTCACCCACATTCTCATAATCTTCACAATTTCACAAAACACAACAAAACTCACATAGTGCACATAGTTTCATATTATGACAATAACACCATGTGACTCGATGCAAGACTCCAATAAAATACTCATGCATGTGGTACAAATCTCTGTTATTTTTATTCAGTTTTAACTTTAAACTGGGTACGTCCTTTAGACGAATAACACACAAAACACCGTTCTCTAAGCTTTCAAACCCCTCTATAGGTTTGGGACAAGTCACTAGCTCCCACAAAACTAACAAGCATTGCCTCTTGACATAAATGATGCATGTGCAATTATAATAACCATATATAATTAAGACAATTCTCTAATATTAACAACCATGCATATCTTCAATAATTCATCACACTTGAATTACCATACATTTTGACATACATACATACATATACACATGAATTATTCACACACAATTCATATTTGTCTCATCACTGCACCAAAACATCATCACCACACATAATAACAATTTACAAAACATAGTTACACTCCAACACATTCACATTCACACACCAACATAAAAACAAGTTTCATGTCATTAAAAATAGCCTTCGAAAACACATTTAAGATGCAGATTAAATTCCAGAAATTAAGTAAAAATTAGTATAAAATATGAGTATACATAATCCCGAAGAAAATTAA
Organism: Vicia faba; assembly: GCA_948472305.1. NCBI lineage: Eukaryota > Viridiplantae > Streptophyta > Magnoliopsida > Fabales > Fabaceae > Vicia > Vicia faba. The sequence continues at coordinate 1,374,340,738 of OX451735.1, read as the reverse complement.
GAAAAATACAAAATTTGAACTTCCAGTTCACGCTAAGCGGGCTCATTACAGACCCGAGCGCGCTAAGCGAGCTAATCTCATGTTGAGAGGGCTCTGTGATTCTTCTAAAAACCTACGATGACATCACACTCCCAATGCGATTTTCTTCACCCAAAACATGTTTTAACATCCAATTTGTCACGATTTAAGTTACTAAAATATGTATTCAACATATATTTATCAACACAAACATCACAACATAATCACATACTGATTCCATGATTTCTCAATCAAAACATAATTAATTCAAAACATGGAAAACTAGAGAAGTCGGTCTTAATACATGCCACTACCCATCATGCATTATCAACAATCCTGATAACCATTGAAAACCCACCCTTACCTTGTTCTAGGTAGATTCCACAACTTTTGCGTCCTTTCCCTTTTTCCTCTTTCTTGCTCTCCTCTTCTTTTCTCGTGAAAACTTTCTCTTCTCTTTTGCTAATCCTCTGACTAATTCTTATTTCTTTTTTATTTTTATCAACCCCTTAACAAAACTAGCTCTAGTAACCATTAATGGGTTTTCTAACACAACCCCCACATTACTCTTCACAATACATCATTAGTCTCGATTACTAATATTCTATTATTTCTATACAATTATCACAAATAAAATGATTCTATCAACACCAACATTATTTCCTAACACTAACCCAAATGTTCAACGGTTTCTCCCCAACTAACCTGTCACATACAACATACATCGAATAATCGTTTATTCACGAAATCAAACAAATAATTAATTAATAAAATAATAGCAAAGTAGAATATTATGGTGTTACATGTTTCAATTAATATCACTAAATATCGAGGTATGATTAGTTCATTACTACATTTGACGACAAGTCGTCCTGACATTATGTTTAGTGTTTGTCTATGTGCTCGCTTTCAAGAAAATCCAAGGGAATCACATCTCATCGCCATTAAAAGGATCATGAAGTATCTCAAAGGGGCAACAAATGTTGGAATATGGTATCCTAAAGGTAGTATTTGTAATTTAATTGGTTATTTTGACATGGATTATGCAGGAAGTAAAATTGATAGAAAAAGCACTAGTGGTATGTGTCACATTCTTGGAAATGAATTTGTATCTTGGGATTGCAAGAAACAGGTATGTGTTGTTCTTAGCACAGCTGAAGTGGAATACATGGAAGTATATAATTGTTGTGCACATATATTTTGGCTTAAGCAACAACTTCATGACTACAAACTTGATCTTGGATGCATCCCTCTACGATGTGACAACCCAAGTGCGATTAATATTACAAATAATTCGGCCATGCACTCAAGAACTAACCATATTGACATACGACATCATTTTCTTCATGATCAAATTCTTCAAGGAGATTTATAAGTTACATTCATGGACACTAATAACCAACTGGCTAATATTTTCACTAAACTTTTGGCTAAAGATCCTTTCTACAAAATATGACAAGAATTGGGAATTTCAGATGAAAAAGACGTATGATAAACGGTACACATATTTATTTATATTTTATTTTTCCTTTATTTTTCAAAAATTCATGTGTAGAACTCTTATGTAATATGTTTTTCCTCTATGTTATATGCCTATATGATGCCTAAACATGTTATCTACATGATCTATGACTTGTATGTGATTAAAACGCCTAATTTTTCATGCCATAGTTATTGTTTTTTGTATTTGGAAAAATATTTATGTCATAACCAATTATAGGTATCTAGGTAATCGATTTCAGTTTCTGGGTTGATTCGCAGGCTCGTAATCAATTACAACCCATACTATAAGTGATTACCAGTTCGAAATTGTGTTTTCTTTTCAGCTTTCTCATTTAACTTGTGTTTAATGGTTTATTTGTTGATCAACATTAATTTCCTCTTTCTCACTCTTCCATCTTCTCTTCTTGGGAATCATCATTATTCAACCCCATCCATTACTACCCACTCACACCTTTCTGCATACCAACATCGTCTCATTAAAATCCCAATCTCATAAACCCTTTATATAATAACTTTCTCACCTTCAAACCAAATAAGAACTTCTCAAAAGCACTTTTTTGCTCCTGCATAAGTTATTCCAAAACCCTAACTGAAGGAAAATTGCGATCAAAAGCGCAGCGGAATTTAAAATTTTCCTTTAGCGATCCTTACGAATGAGCATGGTCAGTGATAGAAATATTTACCTCTTGTGGCGATTCAGACCTTTGATGTTGTGATCACGAGCGTTGATGAAGAACAACGCCTCTACTCAGTCCACACGAACAGATCGCTTCCGGTCACAGTGCTAGCTGATCACGAACGGAAACCTTAAGTGAGAGAGAGAATCAAAAACGAAATTGCATCAAGTGAAATTGCTTCATCACAAGGTATCTATTTATAGAATCACTCGTGTGGGCTACAAGCTAAAAGCCCAATTAAGGATATAAGCTAAAAGCCCAATTAAGCTTATGGACATCATACCTTATGATGTACCATATATCACTTATCCACGTGGTACCTTACCACTTTCCGTATTACACTTAAGTGCACCGTATCTTACGGTGTTCCTTATTTATTCTATCTCTCATCAACCTGTCCTTATGTGTGTGACCCTGTAGGTTTTCGCGATGTTGGCAATTATATTAAATCACATATTTAATATAATAAACAGTAAGCAGTATCTAGCAACACATCATTGTTACCCAAGTCACGAAAATGTCATGTGATCTGACCAAACCTTTTCCATGATAATATTTGTGTTGTACAATTACCCTTTTGCCCTCATGTCTATATTTAACACAAGGCATACACTGTGTCACCCTTGTCCAGTTCAATATTGGGCCCTTAGACATTTATCATGTTATGCAGGATGAGCAAATTCCATCTAGGTCACTCATGTCCCTTACCATGCTTTGTGAAGTACCCATCAACCGTCTTTATAGTCATCCAGTTACGGATGACGTTTGATCAGCAATAAAGTACTTGAATCTACATCTAGGGTCCATAGTGGTTTTAGGTCGAAGGGTGGTATACACCATTATCATCATGAGAATAACTTATGACACTTTGCATAACATTCTATGTAGTATTCTCATAGCGGGTCAATCCAGTATAAATATTACTCCTAATATTCATACCTATGTCAAGACTTAATAACTCCTTATCTATGATCCATGAGATGTGATCATCAATCTATCTTCATAATAATCTTAATACTTTAATGTTATCCCACTTCACATTAAAGCTTGACTACGGATACTTTAAGAATAGTGTCTTATGTTTAATGGGATCTCATGATTAAGTCACACTTAACATTTCATTAAACAAATAAACCATTCTAGGGACTTTATTATTTTGGAAAGAAAACATAATAAAGAAATGCCTTTTATTATTAATAAATAATTCGATACAAGTACCAAAAGTATTGGCCTCTAGGGCCTACACCAACACTAACCTCCATATCTCTCAAATCCTCATCCATGGCACCTTCAAGGAAATATAGAGGCAAGGCTAAGGTAGGAGAGAATACTTCAACAACTACTGAACAAGAATCAATTCATCAAGAACCTTATGTGAAGAAAATGATAGTGCTATCAGATTTCAGGCTAAGGTCCATCATCAGTCCTAAGTATTTTAATTTGACAACATTTCCCTCTTCTAGCTTCAATTTTCCTGCTCTATTCAAATACCAAGATATCATTAATTTTATCTATGAATTTTGACCTTATTATCTGGACTTGGTTGGAGATTTTTATCCCCATCTTTCTATTTTAATTGGTTGTTCCTTTAAACAAAGTTTAGAGGTATTGAGATTTGAATGACTTTAACAGAACTTGTTGTTTGGGAGTGCCTTGTGAAGGAGAACAAATTTAGTATAACTATACCCCAGAAACTCTGGCATGGGCATGTTATAATAATCTTGTAATTTTTTTTATCATCAGCCGCATTTCTGAACATGATTTTCATGCTCGGCATGCTCGCTCATCATCCACAAGGTTGATTCTAACTTGCAAAAACCTTTCTGTTAGTGACTGTGTGCTTCACTACTTTCTTGCCTATGTACTTGTTCCAAAAAGCAACAATTATTCTCAAATTGGTGACACTGAAATGAATCTCATGTTTGTAATCAAGACAAGATTGAAGATCAATTGGGCCCATGTCATTGTGTGACATATGGTATACTTAAGGGGTCAGTCAAGTTCATTTTCTTATGCTCGTGTAATATCTAGGATTATGGAATCATGTGGTGTGGCATTGCGTCGTGAACCTTACTAGAAGATGGAAAAAAGGAATGTGATAAGTAGTGATACTTTCCTTAAGAACATGGGCATTTTCTTGGATACTTATGGAATATTCAAGCATAAGAATGATGAAAATGTGTATGCACCTCATCCCGCTCCCGCTGGTGGATATTCGCTTGAACTTATCTATAACAATATGTGTGAAATGAACATTCTCCACTCCTCTGAGCTTCGTGAAATCCGTTTCGAGATGAACTTTCTAAAGAGCTTCTACCGTCATCAAGAAGAGACCGATGAGGGTGATGATGAGGAAGGTGAAAAAGAGGAAGAAGAGGGAGAAGAGGATGAAGAGGATAATGAAGACATATATGAAAATGAATGAATGTGTTTCTTTGTTTTTTTTAATAATATTATTATGGTTTTAAGTGTTAAATTTCTATGGTTTATGTTATGTTATTGTTCTAAGACAATGTATTTTGCTTTCATGTTATGTTCTGGGTTCTAAAATAATGTTCTTTGTTCTGTTGTTATTACTATGTTATCTATTTTGTTTGAATGAATATGGTATTGTGTTTAGATCATTGTGTCATGTTTGTTCATAATAATTTTATTTTTTCAAAGCCTTTTCCCATCCTTTTTTATAATGACAAAGCGGTAGAAGTTGTTATTGTGTTGTGTGTTTCAAGGGAAAGCATTGATCAATGGGACTTATCTTTGTTACGGGGAGCATAGTCCATCAAGTTTTCAAGTATTTGTCATCATCAAATAGGGGGAGAATGTGAAGTCAAGACTCTTCATTCATTTGTGTTTTGACGTAGACAAAGTGATAATTATATGATCCTATCAAAAGTATGGCAAAAGGTTGGAAAAAGCTTCAAGGTCAAAGAATAGCATCAAGTGTTCAAGACATAATGTTTTGAAGACTAGCTTTGTTATTTTGACTGATCTTCACATAATTGAGATAAAAACATGAAAATTTATTTTGATATGATAATTCTAAAAAATACCTAATCATATCCCTTAGCATGCATAACATTTTGGTTGAGAATTCAAAACATTTTAATGCTTCTGCCAAAAACATTTTTCCTGGTTCAGTATGCATAATCAGTTACCACAATCTAGGTAATCGATTACCACTTCTTTTTACTATCTGGAAGTTCATTTTTTGCCTTGGTAATCGATTACCACATATGTGTAATCAATTATTGATTTTAATTTTTGAATACAAATGTTGTATCATTTCAGTGTAACTGATTACAACCATTTTGGTAATTGGTTACAGCTGAATTAATAGCCTTTTTGTGATAGCAGTATTGGACATAACATTTTGAACACCTTTTGAACTTTTTATCTTTTCATTGATTCACACACTTTCATAGAGGTGTTAAGGTATTATATATATTCTACATTTTCAGATTTAAAAACTCACATCTTCCATTGCAATTTAACATCATTTATTCATTCAAATTTTAAACAAGTGTTTTGTTCCTGGATATCTTATAGAGAATTTTTTCTGCATTTCTATCCATAACAGTCCATAAATATTGATATATATATTCATATACTTTCTTTACTTAATATTTTCTATATTTGATTGTAAATACCTTGCTATTCAGGATTGTTAAAAGCAAGAGTGTTGAGTTTGAGAGGATTGTTCTCATTTCAACTTGGTTGATCACAAGAGGATTGTTCTTGTTAGTTCTCTTGTCTTAGGACTGGCTTAATTTTTGTAAAACAAAAAATAGCAGCAATCATGTAATATAGAATAGGATGTATAAACTTGCTAAGAAGAACAGGTACAACAAGAAGTCCTATTACAATGTCAAAACATGTTGTGTTGAACTTTTTCAACAACAAAAACAACATGTCGAAGAATATGTCGATATCGCTCCTACTGAGCTGGATTAATGGGATTCGATTTATTCTTAACAGAGGCAAAATATTAAGGAGAATATTATGCATCCTATGTGGCGCATATTTAAAGGTCTAGAAAATTCAATCAAAAATCAAGGAGAATGAAGACTTTCTAAATAAGGAGATTATTTAGAAAACTAAAGATTGAAGACCTTTCTTAGGGAAGAAGTTTATGTAGTTTGTTACAGCTGACTTGCTGTGATTAAAGGCCTAAAAACAGTTGGGTAACAGGTTATAAATAGAAGGGTTTGTAACATAGAAAAGACACGGATCAAAATGTAGAAGTCTAGGGTTTTATCAAGGTAAACCTCTCGGGTTGTAGGAAGGTTACCATGTTCACCTCGAAGCCTATAGGTAAGAGGTGTACTCTTCTTGGAGGAAGCTTTGAAGCAACTCCAGGATGTGTTAGGAACAAAGCTAACAAACAATGGAGTTTGGCTTGGAGACTTATCTAGGTTGTCCTAGAAGTGTGTCTTCCAAACTATCTATTTGTGTGATCAGAATCTTGGTGAAGGGTCGTCGATGTAGTGACTGAGGTGTTGACTGCTAGACATCAATGTGACCATTGGAAGTGGGATAGGGATATTCCATATCTAGGGAGGACCTAGGTAGAAGGGTAATTGGGTAGTAATTAAGTTTGTAGATCGTCAATGGGTGTGTTGGTTGTAGGGTCTGCAAATTGATACTACTGATAGTGGACCTTATTCCTGGCTTGGTAGCCCCCAGATTAGGCGTTGTTGTACACCGAACTGGGTAAACAATTCCGGTGTGTTCTTTATCTTTTTAGTACTATTTTATCTTTCCTGCGTGTTTGTGTCAGATCATATGTCTCGACATTCTTATAGGACATTTGAGTATGTTGTACCAGAATTTTAATTGGTATTAGAGCAGACATCTTGTTCTATTCTAGTTAAGATTCTGGGAAGGTACTTTCTGGTCATGGGCTAAGAAGAAAGTATTTACAGAAAATAGGTATGAACTTGGACAATTCATACTATTTTACAGATGATCTCGTGGCAAGGATCATTGGTTATCTGTAACAGTTATTGTTCTTGTTTACTGCCTTCAGGCTTGTAGCTTGTTGGGAAGTTCATGCACGTAGGGTTGATTTATTTTCAATCCTAAGTTTCCATGCTTATACTTGGATAGTGGTGAATATTGTTGAGGGCTTTTTTGTATTCCACTGTATGGTATCTGATATAAACCTGAAAGCATGGGAAGGATACTAGGGTTGATAAGGTTGATGAGAATCAATTGATAAATGATGATCATATACATCTGCATATTAACCTTGAAGACTATCAAGGATGGTGTGTTCTAGGAAGAAGGAACCGATGTACTATGGGATGTTAGAACATTATTTCAGTAGGTATGAAACTACCAGTTGAAGAACAAATGCCTTTGGTGATGAACAAAATTGTTATGAACACTTTATTTTGGAACCTACTCCTGATCTGGAAGAGGAGGCATCTGGTTTGTGCAGGTTGATCAGGACACAATCAATAGTTTATCTACTCCTTGTGTCAGTTTATTTCTGACCAAGGCTTATGGGAGTATAGAGGTTGAGCTCCATGTTATTGAGAAGAACTCATAAAGTAATCTCCACCAGGCCCTTTATGTATATGAGATAAGCTCGTATCTGGAAGATCCTTCTAATCAAAGGAACCAGATTCATAGAATCCTGTTTCTAGCCATAGAATAGATTATGTTTGAAGAGGATTAATGTGATCCAACCACAGTGTTTGATGCTCCTGAGTATTGTTTTGATTTCCCTTGAGGAAGTGAATGTGTGATTCTCTTTGTATACCCTCAGAAGTTATTGAAGAAGATCCCCTTGCCAAGGGTTGATATGATGTCAGACAGAATCTCGTGACATCTTTAAGGATGTTAAAATTTGAAGGTCATTATTTTTGAAGAATCAGGGGAAACAAACTTCTTTGAAAAGTCTGTATAGATACTTAATAGAGGGAATCTCTTCTGTAGATACAGACAATGACATCCATCATCTCAAAGTCAGACAGGGGTCTGAAGAAAAGCTTATTGAGATGTGGCTCGTACAATTCCCTGTATATGTTGGTAGTGTGATCCTGAAGATTGATTATTTGTTGTTGGTATGTTTCCTCGTGTTTCCCCCATAGGAGTTGAGTATGAGTTACTATGGATGTTTCCCCAGTACCATAGTAACAATGGATGATGTCGTAGAAGATGTTGGAACAACATCTCAGTTTCTTCAGCAATAAAAGTGACCTTTGCTCAAGGATACCTCAAATTGAAGGATTTATCTTTGATGAAACCTTTGTTCTTGTGAGGTTTAAGTTGTTTCAAATGGATGTAAAGAGTGCCTTCCTAAATGGCTATTTGAATGAGGAATTCTATGTGAATAATCTAAGGGATTTATTGATCCAAGTTTTTTTCCAAACCATGTGTATAAGCTGAAGAAAGCTCTGTATGGATTAAAGAAAGCTCCAAGATCTTGGTATGAGAGATTGACAAAATTTCTTGGTGAGAATGGATATAGGAAAGGTGGTATAGACAAAACTCCTTTTGTCAAGAAAGAATAAGGGAAGATCATGATTGCATAAATTTATATTGATGATATTGTGGTTGGTGGGATGCCAAATGAGATGGTTCAACATTTTGTCAAGAAATGCAGTCAAAATTTGAGATGAGCCCTGTTGGTGAGTTAATTTACCTTCTTGGTCTGCAAGTTAAACAAATGGAAGGATCCATATTCCTATCTCAGAGAAAATATGCTAAGAATATAGTAAAAAAATTGGGATGGAATATGCCACTCACAAGAGAACACCTGCTGCCACACATCTGAAGTTGTCTAAAGATAAAAAAAGGGTATGTGCTAGATATCAAGTTGATCCCAAAGTTAGCCATGCCACCCATGTGAAGAGAATACTAAAGCATGTGAATGGGATAAGTGACTATGGTATGTTGTATTCTCATGGATCTAGCTCTGCATTAAGTGGACATTGTGATGCTGATTGGGCAGGAAGTGTTGATGATAGAAAAAGTACATCAGGAGGATGTTTCTTTCTGGGGAATTATCTCATATCATGGTTCATTAAGAAGCAAAATTGTGTGTTCTCCAAAGTTGAGTTTAAGGTTGAGCCACTGACCTAATATGGAATGTTTTAGCTTCCATGATTGGATGTCATGTCAAAGATTCATAAAGTATCACAGGTGTGAATAAGAAGCATGTCAGATTAAAGTACTACCTAGTGTGAGACGGTAATCCTATCTGACTAACTGATAAGTACTTTGACGGGAGACTGGGTATTTATTAGGATTATGCATGAAAGTTAACTAGAAATACCTTGATGGGAGCTGAGTGTTTGTATGATGATTGAGTGTAAATATGATTTCTGAACATGTCTTTCAGAAAAAATTTGAGAGCTTATGTCTCTTAAATCATGTTCTGATTTATGGTATATAATGAATATGAGATCTATTGTGATCATATTGTGTAGATTGGGAGGTTTGTAAAGGGAATGTATGGAAATAAGTTCCTTGGATGGTGATTCTAGAATGAAAGATGATAGTTTATGTAGTAAAGTTGTTAATGTCCCAAATGATGTTGTAACATCATTGTTGATGATAGTCTGTGGGAGAGACTTGTGACTATGAATCTTAAATTGTCTACCACCTCATTAAGAAGTGGCAGTTCTATCCTTGGTTTAGAATAAGAAGATTCTGGGTTTGTTTAGATAAGTATGCTCAAGTAATGCATAACTACTATCTTGGTTTGAAGACTTTACTAGTGTCAGCAAATACTAGTAATATGCAGAAGGTATTCCTTCTGTTGGAGAGTCTAAATCTTAGTAAAGCTTTTAAGCACACTAGGAAATGGTTGGAAGTTGGTTTCAGACTATGGTTGCATGACATCTTAGCCATCCAAAGAGTCACGACAATATGTGTGGAGGTACGATGGCATGAATCAGAGGTGTCCTTGTTATGTGACTAGTTCAGGGTACTTGGAGTTATTCCCAGTGAACTAGTGGGTGTTTAGTGTTTTGTTTTCTCCATAATGAAGTTTTTTATTGTCCATGACAAGAGGAGTCAGTGGACTAATTACTTTGTTTAGAGCTTGTGATGTTCAAGCGTATAGAGTTATTTCCCTCCTATGAGGATGATGTTGGTTAACATGCTGAGACATGTTGCTACAAGATGTAGTTGTTTATGTCCTTATGAGTCTCTGAAGACACTAGCCAGATGTTACTAGAGTATACCATCCTTCTCAAAGAGGATGTGCTGGTTCTGCGAGAATTTATTTTTCTCTGCAGTTGTGAATGGGATAAAGAAGACTATCTTGCTGGTTGTTAGGAGATGTCACACTTATTTGACAAGTAACTGATAATCAGGTTTGCAAAGCCATTACTGCAAACCAGGTGAATGTATGGCCTATGAAGAATAAGCTCCCTGTTAGTAAGTTAAGTGTGAAATATGTTATCCTGCATAGAATTGGAGCTGTTAAATGGGTCCCTACCAATCATACCTCAACCATTATAGTGGGTTTAGGAAAATTCGTTTATGATGTTGAAAATAAGGAGATGTTTGATTATGGTGCTTATATTTTTCAACAGACTGTAAAGCATGTGGGAACTTGTGCAATCAAGATGCCTAGTACCTTTCCCTATCTTATTTGTGGCATTATTCTCAATCAACTCACTGGGATTCTTTGTGGTACTGATGTGGTATGCAAAAGGGAGTCTGCTCTGTCTCTTCACTTCAAGTTGTTTTCAAGAAAACATGTCCCAAACATTGTCTTGAAATCCACATCCTCTGAAAACAAGACCTCAAGCAAGGATGATATGATTTCTGAGTTAATAGATGCCTGCAAAGAACATGATGAGGCAATGAAAGTTAGCTTAGCGAGGAAGCTGAAATATGAAAATATGATCAAGGATCTGAAGAGGGATGAAAACCTTGGTGAAAAAGTGGATACTGAAGGAGGAGATTCTGATAATGAAGGAAAGTACGCAAGAGTTGAACTTCTCCTCGACATGTGCTTTAGCCAAATAAAATGAAGTTAAAATGTTGCATCAAATACTAGAACACTTGCATCTGAAAGGAATGAAAAGAATCATATCTATAGAAGTCGTGAGAGGGATCCCTAAGCTCAAGATAGAAGAAGGGAGAGTATATGGTGAATGCCAGATTGGAAAGAAAACTAAGATGTCACATCAGAAGATCCAACATCTCACCACATCAAAAGTTTTGGAACTTCTTCACATGGACTTGATGGGACTTATGCAGGTTGAAAGTCTTGGTGGAAAGAAGTATGTCTCTATTGTTGTTGATGACTTAACTAGGTACACATGGATAAGTTTTATCAGAGAAAAATCAGAAACTTTTGAAGTCCTTAAAGATTTCTATCAAAAACTTCAAAGAGAAAAGGATAGTCATGTCATCAGAATTAGAAGTGGTCATGGAAAGGAATTTGAGAATAATAAATTTGCTGATTTTTGTTCTTCTGAAGGAATCAGTCATGAATTTTCCTCTCCCATTAATCCTCGGAAAAATGGGATTGTGGAACTCAAAAATAGAACTTTTCAGGAATCTACCAGAGCTATGATTCATGCTAAGTTACCTACCTCTTTTGGGCTGAAGCTATGAATACTGCATGTTATATCAATAACAGAGTCACTCTAAGAAAAGGCACCTCAGCCACCTTGTATGAAATATGGAAGGGAAGAAAACCTACTGTCAAATAATTTCATGTTTTTGGAAGTAAATGTTACATCTTAGCTGATCGTGAACAGAGAAGGAAGATGGGTCCCAAGAGTGATGAGGGAATATTTCTGGGTTACTCTATAAGTAACAGAGCTTACAGAGTCTTTAACTCTAGAACTAAGGTTATGATGGAATCCATAAATGTTATTATTGATGATAGAGGATGGAATAATGAAGGAAGTTCTGCAGCTGCTAGGTCTACTGGTCCTGAAGACAGTTAAACACTGTGATGGGGGAGAATCTGAATGGTGAGGTTGAGGGGGAGCTTAATGTCCCAGAAGATGTTCTAATATCTTATTTTTAGAGCTGATTTTTTCTGTCATTTTGTGTTGTGTAACACTAACTCTAAGTGAAAGGAATGCACTTGGAGAATTCGGATGAAGGAATTATGCTTGGAGTTGAAGACAATGTCTGATAGGATGTCTTGCTATTGTTCAGGACATGTTTCTGTGAAGACCAACTAAAGAATATTCTAGAATGTGCATCCAGCCTCGTGTAAGAAGGAAGTCTATAAAGTGTTGTTGACCACGAATGTGCATTTATTAGGACTGGCTCTTTCAGCAGAAACTGTCTAGAGCTTTTAAAGGTGTTCAAAGTCAGGTTAGGCAGTGCATATTGACTCGTGCAACAGTTTTTCCATCTTCAATTATCGCTTATTTGAACAAGAATTAAAGATTGTTAAGAAACTGCTCTGCTATTTATAGAGGCTTCTCATATCCTCTAAATACGAAGTGAGTGTTGTTCTCATCACCAAAATGGGTTTTGTTCAGGTCTATGTAAGTTGTGCCCGGGTCTGGTTCTGTGAAGGCCTCCTTTGTCAAGTTTTGGCCAAAAAGGGGCAGAAAGGTTTTGCTTAGATAGGAGATAGTGTCAAAACATGTAAATATTCTATCATGTATTTGTTTGGATCTATCCATTGTGAAATGTGATCTGAGTTATGAAAACAATTGTTATATGTGTTTTGAGTTATCAGGGGCGGTGGTTGATTTGGTCTTAAGGAGTTATTAAGAGTTCTCTTATTCCACCATTGGTCTTCTATGTTTAGAATATGTTCCTGGATTAAGGGGGAGTACAAGTTGTCATCTGCTATCTGGTCTTCTATGTTTAGAAGATGTTCCTGGATTGAGGGGGAGTACAATTTGTCCTCTGCTATCTTCTTCCCCATGTGCATCAACCAAAATTCAGGAGTTTTCTTCCTTTATCCTGAAGCTGTTGTTTGTTGGTGCTTATGCAATTGAGTTCTTTAGAGTGCTGCAAAGAAGATGTCGAACAAGATGTTGAGACATTATTTTCAACTGAATATCTATTGTTGTTTGCAGTAGCTTCTGAACACTACTACCAAGGGTTATATGTTTGTATTGCTGAAATCTCCTAGATGGAAATTGTTTTTAGATTATTTGTTTTATCCAAAATTTGCCAAAGGGGGAGATTGTTAGTTCTCTGGTTTTAGGATTGGCTTAATTTTTGTAAAACAAATAATCGAAGAAATCATGTAATGTAGAATAGGATGTATAAACTTGATAAGAAGAACAGGTACAACAAGAAGTCCTATTACAAAGTCAAAACATGTTGTGTTGAACTTTTTCAACAACTGGAACAACATGGCGAAGAAGATGTCTTCGACATCGCGCCTGCTGAGCTGGATTAATGAGATTCAATTAATTATTAACAAAGGCAGAATATTCAGGAGAATATTATGCATCCTATGTGGTGCATATTTAAAGGTCTAGAAAATTCAATCATAAATCAAGGAGAATGAAGACTTTCTAAATAAGGAGATTATTTAGGAAACTAATAATTGAAGACCTTTCTTGGGGCAGAAGTTTTTGCAGTTTATTATAGATGACTTCCTATGATTGAAGGCCCAAAACTAGTTGGGTAACAATTTATAAATAGAAGGGTTTGTAACCTAGAAAAGACACGGCTCAAGATGTAGAAGTCTAGGGTTTTGTCAAGGTAAACCTCTCGGGTTGTGGGAAGGTTACCATGTTCACCTCGAAGCCTATAGGTAAGAGGTGTATTGTTCATGGAGGAAGCTTTGAAGTAACTCCAGGATGTGTTAGGAGCAAAGCTAACAAATAGTGGAGTTTGGCTTGGAGACTTATCTAGGTTGTCTTGGAAGTGTGTCTTCCAAACTGTCTATCTATGTGATCAGAATCTTAGTGAAGGGTCGTCGATGCAGTGACTAAGTTGTTGATTGCTAGACATTATTGCGGTGATTGGATATGGGATGGGGATATTCCATATCTAGGGAGGACCTAGGTAGAAGGGTCATTGGGTAGTGATTAAGTGCGTAGACCGTCAATGGGTGTGTTGGCTATAGGCTCTTCAAATTGATACTGCTGATAGTGGACTTCATTCCTTGCTTGGTATCCCCCAGATTAGGTGTTATTATGCACCGAACTAGGTAAAAAAATTTGGTTTGTTCTTTATCTTTTCAGTACTGTTTTATCTTTCCTGCATGTTTGTGTCAAATCAGATGTCTCGACATCCTTATAGGACATCTGAGTCTGTTGTACTTGAATTTCAGTTCTTGTACAATTCCTAACAATAGTGAAATCTCTTTCGTGTTGAAAGGGGACTGGAGTACCTTCGGAATATGAAGGGAAACAGGATACATCTTCGTGTTCTTTATTGTTCTGCACTTCATTTCTTTCATAACATCACCATAAACCAGAAAAATAATTCTAATCACTAAACACCGATAAAATTTTAAGTGCCTAACTCACCCCCATTTTAGACACACTCATTACTTACACTTTATGGAACACACTTCCCATTTGCATAACCTTCTTTGCAGAAATCTCATTTCAAAGTTTGAACCCGACTTACATTGGCTTGATTAAGTTTTCGTTCTGCTAATATTTTATTTTGGAGTTTGATATGAGCTAGAAATGCACTATGAGTGTATAGAGTTAACACACCATTATGTGTACTTGTCATTTCAACCTTGACTGCCCTTTCACTCTTTGAGCGATATTCGTTCAAGCAACCTTTCTTAACTAACTCTTTTAACATGTTCTTTTATCATGGTTCAAACGATACCTCCAATTGAGGCATCCAATAGAATTTGTGCCTTACTTCTAATCCCTTTGATGAAATTTTGAATTTGTTCCATGTTGCTCATGTTATGATTCAGACACTTTTGTAATAACAATTTGAACTTCTCGCATGAGTCATACAAGGACCCGGTCTCTTATTGCTCAAAGTTTGTGATTTCGGCTCTTCTTAGGGAAAACTGGGTGGTAGTAAAGAACCTCTTCATAAATTTGTCTACTAACTCCTTCCATGTACCAATTGTGTCATTGGGAAAACATAAAAACCAATCTTTAGCTCTCCCAATCAACGAAAAATTATCCAACCTCAACATTACCTGGTCATCAGTCACACCAGTTGGTATGCATATAGAGGTTGTTTCATAGAAGCAAGCTAGATTCTCCCACGAATCACAGATCGCGTTTCCATTAAATAGATTATCCCTTAAATCTGAAAGCACATAATTTTTAATGTGAAAAGTAGCAGGGTTAATGGGTCTGAAACCCGTAGAAATTTTCCTTGCATCGGTTCGTTTGTAGTAGTCCCCCTTGGTTTAAGATGGTTGATCCACCATGGTTGTTTCTTCTTCTTTGCTTTCATTATATAAAGAAATAGGTGAATCTTTCTCTACTAAAGATTGTTGTGCTAAAAGTGCTTCTTGTGTTGCTTTCTAGTTTGCTAGTGTGGTCTTTTCAATCTCTGAACCAAAAGATACTAACTTTGATTCTGAACCTCACATAAACAAATAGAAAAGTACCTTCATTAGTACTGCACCAAACCCAAAAAAATAATAAAATAACCGAAAAACAAATAAAAAACTAAATAATAATAATAATAAATAAAAACTATACACAAAAAATTAAAACTTCACACAAGCGTTGCCTTCTTCAAATTATCAACAATCCCTGACTACAGCGCCAAAAACTTGACAAACTCTCAACAAGTGTACCTATAGTGTCAAGTAATAAAATAAGGATAATATCCATAAAGATTTCTATTTAACAAAACTACGATTGTGCCAAATAAAAAAGTATAGGTTGAGGGTTTTTCGAGTTATTTTACGAAAAGTAAATTTGTTCTAAATTCAATACAAGAAAAGTGACTAGGTATTACTGTGAGTCCCTTGTTTATCCCCTGTTGATATTTACTGCATTAGACAAATGGTAAAGTCGTTACATTTTTACGGTGAATTAACAAAGCCACTATACCCAACCCCTTGATGTATAACTCACTAATTTCTACTAGTGAATTCTTATCCCTATTCGGTCGATGAAAGTGAAATTAGATGTTATTATGGTAAATTAAATCAAAAGCCAATACTAGTGATCTCCTATTCCTATTCAACCGGTGAAAGTAAATTAATTATCCTACTTTAGACTCATAGGCTTAGGGTCAGTAATTCAAACTAGTCTAAGTTCATATTATCAGCGTAACCATAAATAATAAGCATTAAGTACAAGAATAATTAAATAGAAATTATAGTATAACTTTAATTATTCATAAAAACTCAAACTAAACATATAATCCAACAAGCTCAAAACAAGTTCATTAGACAAAACCTAATCTAGAGTAATTTAACTCATATTAATACGATAAAACACCAAGAGTTGAGAACATGATTGCATGTGATATCCTTGAAGAGTTTTTCCTTCAAAGGTTTCTGATGCTCTCAAAAACTGCATTCTTGGGACTCTTTACCGTCACTTTATAGTAAAAAATGCAGAACCCCTAATTCTATATAGAAAAGCCTATTTATAGAAAAACAGAGTGTCAGAAAGTGTCATAAAAAGCCTTGAAAAGTAACACATCACGACCACGCCACTCTGTGTCGCGATCGCGATGTGACGTCATTGTGGCCACGATTCTTCCAGTGTGATTTTTCGTCCTTTTGTGCCAAATTTCTCTAATTTTCACTATTTATTCCAATTCTCTTCAATAGGTCTGTCTTAGCTATTCCTTGGCACTTTTACTTCCCTTTGACTTGATATTTCATCGAAATCACTCCAAATACTCATGAAAAACATGTAGTGATATAATGTTATCAGCATGCTCAATTTTAATTGGGTTGACTCTGGCTCGTTCCAAATCTTGACCCGAAAGATCGACCATGTATGAAATCTCTCAGGAATGATTCGTCTAAGGGTGAAGTGCTTTCTAAAATGCCTAAATATTGATTTTTTTTAAAGTGGAAAACACAATGGAATAATGTGCAAGAGTTGAATAACTAAAGAGATTCAAAAAGGTTGAGTATTGAGATTTTGAATGATAATATTGTTAAAAAGAATTTAAGATAATGATAAGAAACATCTCTCAAACAAGTTCTAGAAACAAAACAAGTATGTAAATCATGTCTAAACAAAATATTATCCCATGTGTGTGAAAGTTACTAAAATATATACAATCATGATATTCCCTCTGTCTCACAATAGGTGTCATATTTCTTATTTTTATTTGTCTCAAATTATTTGTCCCTTTAGAATACTAATGTGATATTTGTTATTTCTTTCAACTAACTTACCCTTATTTATTATATTTTAATTCATATAATTACTCCACTAACTATTACTAATAAGGTTATCTTAGTAAATGATACTCCTGTTAGACTACGACACCGGATCTAGAGGAGGGGTGAATAGATCCCCAAATAAAATTACCTTTCAAAATGATTATTTAAAACTTATTTGAAAAATAATGTTGAGCGAAAGGATTTTGGCCTAGATCAATATAGTAGTCTTAACGAACCTAGTTATTGGAAACTCGGATATGCAAGAGTCATATGTAATTAATCATAACGATAAAATGAATCAACATAATAATATCTCAATTAACTGTTTCATATTCAATACAGTTCAGTCGTTCTAGTTTTAAAAGATTATCGAACCCACAGAGACTAAGGATCAATCACATACGATCTAATGCTACAGTTTGTCTAACTAAGCGATGAATATTCGATTTTTGGGGGAAACAGTTTAATTAAAAGTAATAGTATTAATTATACCGGTATGTGATAATCGGACTTAGGGAATTCGATGAATCGCTTGGCCTATAAAGTATTTCGGTAAAAGCTAATTGTTTAAAAACCTGAGACATACACTCTCTTGTTTATGAAATAAGTCATGCTACTAAACCTAGTGGATGCACTTTAAATTTAATAACAATTTTTGAAAACAATTTGAATTTAATTAATTTATTAAAACACTCTCGTGTATTTAAAAATCAATGCTTCGTTACCACTATCTGGGTTGAACCCCAGCTCTCGCATGCAGGTTCTTGCCTTAATTAATTTCCCACTCTCGTGGCAAAATCGTGTTAATTAACTTCTCACTCTCGTGACAAGGATAGTTAAATTAATCTTGGAAATTGGAAACCAGAAATTGTTTTATAAATATTTTTGGCCAAGGTATCATTGAATTCTTTCAGTTCTTACGGTCACATACCAGTATTAATAATTTAGCCAGACATAATTAACTTAACAACAATACAGTTTAAAATATAATTCATGGCAATAATTGGCATATTATAAAAACTGAATAAATAATAACTGCAATATAAAAAACCTGGAATCAAATTTGCTATGGTAATCTTGAGGTAATACAGTAATCCAATCTTCGAGCTTGACTTGTAGTAAATGATTCGTGTTAATTCTTGAAAGAAGATTTAACACTTAAAAATAGAAACTAAGGCTTTGAATGAAAGTTACAAGAAAATGAAAACAGAATTCCAAAACAAGCAAATTGGAAAATAACTGTAAAATAAAATAATATTTGCTCTGAGTAAATTTCTTCGACCCTTGAACTTAGTACTGGTACTCATATATATAGCATAGGAAAAATCAGCAGTTTTTGAATTATTGATGAAGTCTTCGTGGAGAAAATACAGGAGCATTAAAAGTTGGTGGCAAGAAAATAGGGGACTCAGTAGAAAGAGGGAGAACGAGTCTGCCCTTTACGCCCACTTCTCAATCCATGCATAACGTCCACCTTCACGCGCGTGACGGTCGGCACAGGTGGGTGATGGTCGTCACGCGCTGAAGTAGTGCCTTACGCTCGTCAGTGGTGTGTGACGAGCGTTTCCTTATGTTGTGGGGTGTTACGCCCGTCACAGGGACGTGACGATCGTCACTGATCCAGAAGTCCAAACTTTGTATTTTTTATTCTTTTTCTCTTTGTTTATCGCCTAGCCTTCTTCATGTTGTCCTTTTTCATCGGTTTGAGTCGACAAGTGTTATACCTGCAAAAAGACAAATAATCTCGGAATAATCGGGGGTTAGACGACTTAATGAAATATAAAATCGATAAAAAGCATGTTAATTATATGATATGTTTTCTTGTTATCAAATTCCCACATACTTAAACCTTTGCTTGTCCTCAAGCAAATAGTCATTCGAAAGGTCGGACAAGTTTTCGTCAAGCGCATAAGCATGACATACCTTGGATTTTTAAAGTGGTTTCGGGAAATCCTCGTTGGTTCGGCCAATACTTGAGTAAAACACTAAAGATACGCTAATGACGCAAGCAATAAGCTTACCCGTAGACTTCCATTTTAAACGAGCTATCCAACAGTTCCGTTATAACTCTTCCCAGAGTTCCTCGTATCTATTTCACCCGGTTTCGTTCTGGCGCAATCACATTAAGCCCTTTGCCTTAGCACGCACATAGTGGAGTAACCGGTTAGTGACTTTGATCCTTTAGCACGGGGTCTGGTACATAAATGTGGCAACCCTACATATGTTATCCAAATTGGAGGTTGTGGGGGATCGGGCCGTAGCACGCCCTACCGAGTTCAGAACCAGATACCTCTGAACCAACCAACACTGGATTCCTTCATTATTTTCTCAGCTCTTATATGTGCCCGTATATTTTGGTACACAGATTTTCTTTTCTTTTAGCAGCGAGATAGGAAGGATATTTTTAGAATCAGGCATCAAACACTTATATTCATCGATTCTCCACGTGGTTTGTGTCAAGACGGTGCTGACTGCTAGTATAAACTACTAGGGGTTACTTCTAGAACATGAAACTCCAGATATCGGTATAATGGTTATTGAAACGGATCGCGTAAGTAGAAAGTCTACGATGACAGAACTGTATCGATCTTTTTATGTCGTTTTCGGCTTCCTCAACTGGGATTTCGTTAAAATAGGTATGTCGGGCTAATGCGCAAATAAAAATTTTTCGGTAATGGAAAATAAAGCGAAGAATTTGAATCGAGACATATCGTGAGAATTTACTAGTTTTATAAAAGATTGAAAGGTACCTCTCCCATACAAAATTCGACATTGTCCTCAATGTTGCGGTATATATGTGGGGAAGTATAATTACAAAAACAAAAGGAAAAGAAAAGAAACATAAAAATAACAAGGGCCTCATCTAACCTCCCATTAATGTTGCGCTGCCCAGTCAAGATCTGAGCGTTTTGGGCGCACAGAGACTCAAATTGCTCAGCTTGCCTCCTTTCAAGCGCCGCATTCATTTGATTTTGCATGTGGAGGGCGCGGAGGATGTCTTCAAGATTGATAGGAGGAGGTGTGGATGAGGATCCTGGAATGTCGTGGACAGGCGGAGCACTATCCAACTCTTCTTGTATATCATCAGCGGCGGCTGCAGGTTGGTCTTCGTGGGCAGGTGCAGGCTCTGTGGGAACTTCAGGGTCGAACAACCAGTTTGCTCGGTTACTTGGATCGATTCGATCCCTGTTAGGCAAAATGATATTCTGATAGACAGTATTCCTTATTACGGGATGGAATCTGCCGTCTTCCCGCTCGTAGATGAGGTGTGCGGCTTTGCAGTGATCCAAGGTTAGCAAAGCCGGTGCCACAGAAGGCAAGGTTGCAAGAGCAGCACCGTAATTCAGACCAATGGCAATTGAAGTAACCAGCCCTCCAAAATAAAAAGTTTTTCCACCTCTAGCATAAATAGAATGGATGTGAGCAAGTAGGAACGGGGCGGCATTTATCTTTTGCCCAGTGAACACGCAATGTAGAAAGAAGAGCTCCTTGGAGTTGAGCTTATGGTTGCTGTCGCGGGCGAAGATGGTGTTACTAAGGATGCGATGAAAGTAGCGGATGGTCGGATTGTGAATGTGGGTGGCGTTGAGGTGGTCGTAGGATCCGGCACGGATGTTCGTTAAACTGTGCCACAAGTTGAAAGCCTCCTCACCAAAACTATCCGGTACCCGAAAATGAGCACCTTCGTCCGAACAAAATCCCAGGAGTCTCGCGATGTCGGATTGAGGCAACTCGTGCTCAATGCCAAACATGCGAAATTTTGCCACGCCTGACAGTTGGTTTGTGACACCCGGCGGAGTGAGGTAAACAAACGAACTCAAGAACTCAAGAGTAAGAGTTTCGTAGATTGGTCTTGGTTCGCGGCAGAGGTTCCACAAATCCATGCTTTGAAATAATCGGCGGACACT
This sequence comes from Vicia faba, assembly GCA_948472305.1. Classification (NCBI taxonomy): domain Eukaryota; kingdom Viridiplantae; phylum Streptophyta; class Magnoliopsida; order Fabales; family Fabaceae; genus Vicia; species Vicia faba. The sequence goes on along the minus strand of OX451735.1, from coordinate 1,374,319,391 downwards.
GCCGAGTAGTCCCAAACTCCGTAGGCAGTCGATGTCAACGTACCTTGTGGGTTGGAGACCTCGACGTTGAAATTTCTGAAACTTTGCTCGTTGATTCTCCCCTGGTTCGCCGATTCTGAAATTGATGGCTTGAGCGTGTGGGTTGTTTGCCATGGTGGAGGTAGGATTTGATTTGGGAATGGGAGAATGGGAGATTGTAAGGATGGTAATTTGGTGTCGGGAGTTTAGAAATTAGAAGAAAAATGGAGTGAATGGGTAGTTTTTCGTGTGGTGTGGTGACAATGGAGGAAGGAAATGGGTTTATAAAGAGGAAAGTTAGAACGGTTCCCTGCAATAGCCGTTGTGGTCTCTGTTTGCGTGACGGTCGTCACAAGGGTGTGACGCTCGTCATGAGGTAAATAGGCGCGTTACGCTCATCACATGGGTATGACGGTCGTAACACAGACAGAGTCATAAATAACATTACCGTTACAGACCGTTGGAGAGTGTATGTGTTTATTGTTTTTCTTGGTAATTGGTTTTTGAAGAATTTATATATTTTTTGGTTTATTTGAAATATTTGAATTAATTATTTTAATTAATTAGAGTATTAAATATAAAGGTGATATAATATTTAAATTTGTAATACTAATTACCAGTATAAAATGAAATAGAAATATTGCGTACAAACACAGACAGTAAATAAAACAGTAAACTGGGAAAGAAATTAAAATAAACTTTAATTGAATAAATGAATAAATTCATGACAAATTGTTTCAAAGTAACTAAAAATAAATGAAAATGATAATGTTGAAATAATAACTAAACTAAAAATCCCTCCCACACTGAAACTTAACAGTGTCCTCACTGTATGTAAAAATGCAAGAGAGAAGGAAATCAATAACAATGGCAACTCTAGCCACGGGGAGGTGGAAACAAATGCTGATGCATGTAGTCCAACTGATCAGTCACCAAGTCCATGAAGGTTATGAAGTCCACCCTGAGAGAAGTCAGTTCGCCCCGCATGTCCGTAATTACCTCATGTAGGGAGTCCAGGGTAACAACAGGTGGAGGTGGAGTAGTCTCAGGAGCCTGGGGCGCGGTCTCGGCGGAAGTAGCCTGCTGTTCCCAAGGATCAGGGAACTCATGGTATCCTGGCGGTGTATCAGGATCTTCTTCAGCATTAGCAGTGTTTGGAACCTCATAAATGTCAACTGTAGATGGTGAGGAGGGTGGTGAAGCAGGATGGTGAAGGTCAAACATCCAATTATCTCGGTTGTGCACACTGGTTCTTGGGTCCGGAAGCTTAAAATGGTGGACGATCTGATGATTAACTAGCAGGTGAAATTGATCCGGTCCAAGGTTGCCGATCATGCTAGTGTTGAAATAAAAGGCAATGTCCATTGGCTTTATTCCATAAAGCGGAGCAGAACCGAGCATAGAACGGCGGAGTCCAATTGCATTAGACAGCATGGTAACTAACCCACCCAACAAGATCGGTGCATTTGGATTCTGGATGATCCGCTCCATATTAGCAAGCATATAAGCTGCACCGTTCACCGGACGGTTCTGGGATGCACAATACATAATAAACAGCTCATCGCGGGATATAGACGTGACATTTTGTTGTTTGCCAAAGATAGTGTGGGCTATGATCTTGTGGAAATACCTGATAGCCGGGTTATGAATGCATTCAGAGTACAGATCTGACGGCTCAGGATGGTTAATACCAGCAATGCTTCCCCAGAAATAGTCAAGCTCAGATACAGGCAAAAGGTTCTCCTGTGTCATACTGATAACATCGGGTCTAAAAGGGAACCCAAGCAGCTGGCTAAACTCCCGCAGGTTATAAGTGTAATCCATGTTAAACATTCTGAATGTGATCAACCCACGGTTGAATCCTATTCCATGATTTGGAATGAAACTCAAGGTGCTGAGAAACTCAAGAGTAAGCCTTTTGTAGGTACAGAACCTTCGACGAATAGGAGTAGTGTCCCAACCAATTTGATGCAGCAAGTACATGACACTCTCACGAATGCTAAGGGCAGCCATAGCATGATCATCTGTGTATATAGTAGGATACATCTCCCGTTCACCCAGGTCTGCAAACCGTCTTTTCTGGTGTCGGCTTCGCAACTTGACATTCATGAAGTTTGCACAATCCATAGCGCGAAATGTGAAAGTAAAAGAATTACCCCCCTGAAAATATTTGATAAATGTTTGAAAGAAAAGGAAATTAAGTAAGTATTTTCTGGTTAGGAAATTGCCAAAGTTAAATTAAAAAGAAAAAGAAAGATGAAAGGGAGAAATAAAAACAGAAGAAAAATAGAAAGGAGTAAGAAATGCAATCATGAAAATGTTTTAAAGATTAAGAAAAAGAAAGGAAAAATAAAAGCATGTTAAAGCAGAAAAAATAATTAAAGTAAAACATGGGTTGCCTCCTACGAAGCGCCTTTATTTTATATCGACGGCTCGACAGTAAATACCTATTCAGTTAGGTAGCGGGGTAGACGGCTCACTTAACTGGAGAGAAGCCGAGAAGTCGATATTTCCGATGTTAAAATAGTGCTTTAAGCGTTGGCCATTAACTATGAATGGTTCGATAGAACTACCTTTAATTTCTATCGCACCACTTGGGAAAACTTTGTTAATTTCGAACGGTCCGGACCATCTGGAACGTAATTTTCCCGGGAAAAGTTTCAGTCTAGAGTTGAATAGGAGTACGATGTCTCCTTCCTTAAAGTCTTTCCGCGAGATACGCTTATCGTGCCATTTTTTTGTTCGTTCTTTATAGATTTTAGCATTTTCATAAGCGTCTAAACGCAACTCTTCTAGTTCATGGATATCTAACACTCGTTTCTCGCCAGCACTCTTATAATTTAAGTTAAGGGTTTTTATAGCCCAATAAGCTTTATGTTCTAATTCTACTGGCAAATGACAAGATTTTCCATAAACTAACTTAAACGGCGTTGTTCCGATAGGAGTTTTGAAAGCTGTACGATATGCCCAAAGAGCATCGTTTAGCTTGGAGGACCAGTCTTTTCTGGATATGGCTACAGTTTTCTCAAGTATTTGTTTGATCTCCCTATTCGACACTTCCACTTGTCCACTTGTTTGAGGATGGTATGGTGTGGCTATGCGATGTTTAACGCCATATTTGAAAAGTAACCTTTCGAAGATCCTAGAGATAAAATGGGAGCCACCATCGCTGATCACTAGTCTTGGTACACCGAATCGTGGGAAGATAATATTCTTGAATAGTTTTAGTACCACACGTGTATCGTTTGTGGGTGCGGAGATGGCTTCAATCCATTTTGATACATAGTCGACGGCTACCAAAATATATTTATTTCCAAAAGATGCGGGGAAAGGTCCCATGAAATCAATTCCCCACACATCGAAAACTTCTACTTCGAGGATTCCTTTTTACGGCATTTCGTCACGCCTAGATATATTTCCTGTGCGTTGACATCTATCGCAGTTCATAATTGCTACGTGGACGTCCTTCCATGAGGTAGGCCAAAAGAAGCCAGCTTGAAGTATTTTTGCACAGGTTTTCGATGTACTAGCGTGTCCACCATAAGGGGCGGAATGGCAATGGGAAATGACGTCGTTTATTTCATCATTGGGAATGCAGCGACGGTAGATACCATCGGCGCCTCTTTTAAAGAGTAATGGTTCATCCCAAAAGTAGTGTTTAAGGTCATGGAAAAATTTCTTCCGCTGTTGGTACGTCAAATCAGGTGGTAAAACACCGGCAGCTAAATAGTTGACGAAGTCAGCGTACCATGGTAATGTGGTATTAGTACAAATGGATTTTACTACCGCAGTTGTGAAAGTTTCATTGTGTGGATCTAAAATGTCGGTAGGGTTTGTCTCTAGCTTGGCAATGAGGCGTTCATAAGGGAAATCTTCGTTTATGGGAACACTCTCGGTTTGGATTCCATCTAATCTCGATAAATGGTGAGCTACCACGTTTTCAGTTCCTCTTTTGTCTTTTATTTCTAAGTCAAACTCTTGTAGGAGTAAGATCCATCTGAGTAATCGCGGTTTGGCGTCCTTCTTGCTTAGTAAGTATCGGATCGCAGCATGATCCGTATAAATAATGATTTTAGCGCCTACTAAGTAGGAACGAAATTTATCCAATGCGAATACCACAACTAAGAGTTCCTTCTCCATAGTGGCGTAATTCATTTGTGCGGGATCAAGCGTTCTGCTTGCGTAGTAGATAACATGAAGCTTCTTTTCTTTGCGTTGTCCTAGGACTGCGCCTACAGCATAATCGCTCGCATCGCACATTATTTCAAATGGTAGGTTCCAATCAGGAGGTTGCATAATAGGTGTCGATATTAAGGCCTCTTTTAGTGTCTCGAATGCATTCAAGCACTTATCGTCGAAAATAAACTCAGCCTCTTTCATTAATAACTCAATTAGTGGCTTGGTGATTTTAGAGAAATCTTTTATAAAACCTCGGTAAAAACCCGCGTGTCCTAGAAAACTTCGTATTTCTCTAACTGTTTTGGGTGGTTGAAGGTTTTTGATAATTTCGATCTTTGCCTTGTCGACTTCAATCCCTCTGTTTGATACAATGTGACCCAACACAATTCCTTGTCTCACCATGAAGTGACATTTTTCCCAGTTGAGCACTAGGTTGACATTAACACAGCGTTTCAGTACTAATTCAAGATTTGTTAAACATCCGTCAAAACTCTCTCCACAGACAGAGAAATCGTCCATGAATACTTCCATGATTCCGTCTAAAAAATCTGCGAAGATCGCCATCATGCATCGTTGGAAAGTTGCAGGTGCATTACATAGTCCAAATGGCATTCTCCGGTATGCAAAGGTACCATAGGGACATGTGAACGTAGTTTTCTCTTGATCGTCAGGATGAATGGGAATTTGAAAGAATCCCGAGTATCCATCAAGATAGCAGAAATGGGAATGTTCGGCTAAACGCTCGAGCATTTGATCAATGAATGGTAATGGGAAATGGTCTTTGCGCGTATCTTTGTTTAGTTTTCTATAATCGATACACATTCTCCATCCTGTTTGCGTACGTTGTGCTACCGATTCGCCTTTTGTATTTGTTATAACTGTAACACCTCCTTTCTTAGGCACCACATGAACTGGACTGACCCAGTTGCTATCTGATATTGGGTATATGATGCCTGCCTCTAGTAGTTTTTGCACTTCCTTCTTAACGACTTCACTTAGGATAGGATTTATTCGTCTTTGATGTTCTCTAGAAGTCTTGCAGTCCTCTTCCAGCATAATGTGGTGCATACAGAGAGAAGGGCTTATTCCTTTTAGGTCTGATATATTATATCCTAATGCGGTTGGATATTTCCTTAACACACTAAGAAGTTTTTCGGTTTCGATCTCTCCTAATTCGGCATTGACTATAGCTGGTCGTTTGAGTTCTTTATCTAAGAATTCATACCTAAGATCTTCAGGTAATGTTTTAAGTTCTATACCGAGTTTCTTATTAGTTGAGTCAGGATCGGGTGTTAAGGCTAAACATTCACTTAGGTTGGCATCTAAGTGTTCTTGTTTCCAGTCTTCGTTCTTGAGGGTAGTCGGTGTCTGAATTTTCAGCATCTCAGAGTAGGTGTCCTCTTGGCATTCAAGTTCTTTGACACATTCATCAATGATATCTAGGAGACAACATGAGTCATCTATAGCAAGGGATTTAAAGAATTGGGAAAGAATGAATTCTACTTTTTCTTCTCCTACCTCGAAGGTAAGTTTTCCTTTCTTGACGTCAATTATGGCTCCTGTAGTAGCTAAAAATGGTCTTCCTAGTATGATGGGAATGTTTGAATCTTCCTTGATGTCCATTATTATAAAATCAGTCGGTATGTAAAATTGTCATATTCGGACAGGAATGTTCTCTAGCATACCAACAAGAAATTTGATTGATCTGTCTGCTAGTTATAGGGACATCTTGGTAGGTCTCATGTCGCCTAATTTGAGCTTCTCGCAAATAGATAAGGGCATTAGACTGACACTGGCTCCTAAATCGCATAGAGCTTTGTCTATGACAGATTTTCCAATTACACATGGTATGGAGAAACTACCAGGATCTTTCAGCTTCAGAGGCATGTTATTTTGAATTATGGCGCTACATTCGGCAGTTAGCATAACGATTTCGTTCTCAATGATTTTTTTCTTATTAGCCAATATTTCTTATAGGAATTTAGCATATGACGGCATTTGGGTTATAGCTTCTATAAACGGAATAGTGACGTTTAGTTGTTTCAGAAGTTCTACAAATTTCTTGAATTGTCCCTCATTCTTGGATTTTGCAAGTCTTTGAGGGTATGGAATTGGTGGTTTGTATGGTGGTGGAGGCACATAAGGTTTTTCTGAGGCCTCTCTGTTCTCATTCGCGTCTTCCTCTACATTTTCAGATTGATCTTTCGACTTCTCTATTTCTTTTTCAGGCTTTTGATACATGGTCCAGTTTTGGAGTCTAGGATCTACCGGTCCATCAAAGGCTGTCCCACTTCGTAATGTAATAGCATTTGCATATCCTTTAGGATTGGGCTGTGTCTGTCCAGGAAATGTACCAGCAGGTGCAGAAGAACTAGCTTGGTGTTGTTCTACTTGGGAGATTTGGGTTTCTAACATTTTGTTGTGAGTAGCTAGGGCATCTACCTTGTTTGCTAATAGCTTCAATTGTTCACTGGTGTGAACGTTTTGATTGAGGAATTCTTTGTTTTGTTGGGCTTGATTAGCGATAAAATTTTCCATTAGGATTTCAAGGTTAGATTTCTTAGGAATGTTAGGAACATTACCAGCGGGTTTTTGATAACCTGGAGGTACAGCAGGTGCTTGGCCAGGTGCATATAAAGCGTTATTGTTCTTGTACGAGAAGTTAGGATGGTTCTTCCAACCAGGATTATAGGTATTGGCATAAGGATTTCCTTGAGCGTAATTTACCTGATCAGCCGTTATTCCTGCTAAGATTTGACATTCGGTTCCAACATGACCAGGTACTCCACAAACTTCGCAGCTTGGGGTAACTGCAGCTACTGTAGCTGCAGGAGGTAAGGTCAAGCTTTCTATTTTTTGGGTAAGAGCATCTACCTTAGCATTAACTTTATCTAGGCTACTAATCTCGTACATCCCGCCTTTGGCTTGAGTCTTCTCCACAGATGTTCTTTCTCCTCCCCATTGATAGTGGTTTTGAGCCATGTTTTCAATGAGTTGGTTAGCTTCGTCATAAGGCTTGTCCATTAGTGTACCACCTGCGGCGGCATCTATAGATAGTCTTGTGTTATACAAGAGTCCATTATAAAACGTGTGGATTATCGACCATTTTTCTAGTCTGTGATGTGGGCACATTCGCATCATATATTTGTAGCGCTCCCATGCATCGAATAGTGATTCAGTATCCTTCTGCCTAAATCCATTGATTTGGGCTCTTAGTGCAGCGGTCTTGCTTGGGGGAAAGTATCGTGCTAAGAATACGATCTTCAGTCCTTCCCACGTAGTGACGGAATTTGATGGCAAGGATTGCAACCAAGCCCAAGCTCTATCTCTTAGTGAGAAAGGGAAAAGACGTAATCTTATCGCATCTTTACTAACGCCATTTGCTATAACTGTGTCGGCAAATTGAACGAATTTTATAAGGTGTTCATTCGGATCCTCAGAAGGATCTCCAGAGAATTGGCGTTATTGGATAGCTGATATCAATGACGGCTTTAACTCGAAATCGTTTCGGTTTATTGCTGGAGCAACAATGCTGTTATGAGGCTCTTGTTGTGATGGAGCTGCGTACTCCTTCAGTGGACGGGTCCTTTGTTCTTCGGCCATGTCTAATTCTGGATTGGTTTCGGTTTCAGAGGAAGAATTAGAATCAGTTTCAGAATCAATCTTGATTTCTGGTTTGGGTAAAGGAATAGCGTGATTTAAACAGTAATCCCTGACTGCACGTCTTACGGAAAGAATGCGTTCAGGTTCGTCCGTCGATTTGTCAAGTGGTTCGCCTTGTGAGCGAGTCCTTGGCATACAAATCGACAAAGGGTGTCTGTTGCTTAGTCTAAACGCGCAACAGAAGAATCGTAATTAATTGACTACCAGTCCCCGGCAACGGCGCCAAAAACTTGATCGGAACTTTATAAGTCTGTCGGGATACTAACTGCAAGTATACAGTTCATTCGTTCTAGTTTTAAAAGATTATCGAACCCACAGAGACTGAGGATCAATCACATACGATCTAATGCTACAGTTTGTCTAACTAAGCGATGAATATTCGATTTTTGGGGGAAACAGTTTAATTAAAAATAATAGTACTAATTATACTGGTATGTGATAATCGGACTTAGGGAATTCGATGAATCGCTTGGCCTATAAAGTATTTCGGTAAAAGCTAATTGTTTAAAAACCTGAGACATACACTCTCGTGTTTATGAAATAAGTCATGCTACTAAACCTAGTGGATGCACTTTAAATTTAATAACACTTTTTGAAAACAATTTGAATTTAATTAATTTATTAAAACACTCTCGTGTATTTAAAAATCAATGCTTCGTTACCACTATCTGGGTTGAACCCCAGCTCTCGCATGCAGGTTCTTGCCTTAATTAATTTCCCACTCTCGTGGCAAAATCGTGTTAATTAACCTCTCACTCTCGTGACAAGGATAGTTAAATTAATCTTGGAAATTGGAAACCAGAAATTGTTTTGTAAATATTTTTGGCCAAGGTATCATTGAATTCTTTCAGTTCTTACGGTCACATACCAGTATTAATAATTTAGCCAGACATAATTAACTTAACAACAATACAGTTTAAAATATAATTCATGGCAATAATTGGCATATTATAAAAAATGAATAAATAATAATTGCAATATAAAAAACCTGGAATCAAATTTGCTATGGTAATCTTGAGGTAATACAGTAATCCAATCTTCGAGCTTGACTTGTAGTAAATGATTCGTGTTAATTCTTGAAAGAAGAATTAACACTTAAAAATAGAAACTAAGGCTTTGAATGAAAATTACAAGAAAATGAAAACATAATTCCAAAACAAGCAAATTGGAAAATAACTTTAAAATAAAATAATATTTGCTCTGAGTAAATTTCTTCGACCCTTGAACTGTGTACTGGTACTCATATATATAGCATAGGAAAAATCAGCAGTTTTTGAATTCTTGATGAAGTCTTCGTGGAGAAAATACAGGAGCCTTAAAAGTTTGTGGCAAGAAAATAGGGGACTCAGTAGAAAGAGGGAGAACGAGTCTGCCCTTCACGCCCACGTCTCAATCCATGCATAACGCCCACCTTCACGCGTGTGACGGTCGTCACAGGTGGGTGACGGTCGTCACGCGCTGAAGTAGTGCCTTACGCTCGTCAGTGGTGTGTGACGAGCGTTTCCTTATGTTGTGGGGTGTTACGCCAGTCACAGGGACGTGACGACCGTCACTGATCCAGAAGTCCAAACTTTGTATTTTTTTTATTCTTTTTCTCTTTGTTTATCGCCTAGCCTTCTTCATGTTGTCCTTTTTCATCGGTTTGAGTCGACAAGTGTTATACCTACAAAAAGACAAATAATCTCGGAATAATCGGGGGTTAGACGACTTAATGAAATATAAAATCAGTAAAAAGCATGTTAATTATACGATATGTTTTCTCGTTATCATTTATTGAAAGACGGTTTGGTTGCGAATGTTTTTGTGAAAGCATCGGTAAGTTTATTTTCACTATCAAGATGCACGAGCACGACACTACCTTTTTCAACATGATCGCGAAGGTAATTTCCCATGCATGTGTTCCTTCCTTGAGTTACTTTATTTCAAGTCTGGGAGAGTAATTCAACTCCCTATAAGATTTATTTTAAATACTCCAATCATAAGCTTAGAGAATTCTTTGACAAGTCACATGTTAGTAGAATAAAATATGATGTAATGTCAAATGTGTTATGCTTAATGTTTAATGAAGCTAAACATGCTTATGTACACATAAGTGTTTATAAGAAATACATGAAAATATAATATGATGAATTCATTTCAAGTATGTAAATTGATAAGCCACTATCATTATCAATTAAGAATTATATTGTAAATGAGTACTCACAATATATACCGTACACAAAGTATATCATGTATTTAGAGAAATAAACAAGTAAAAGAGAGAACTTACTCACAAAGCGAAAGTTAAAACGATACTACCTCACTGTATAATATGAAGGAGAATGCACTTTCGTTTCACACGAGACTCTCGAAAAAAAGTTGAACCAAATGCAAAGTATGCCACAAATATTTTAGAACGACACAATCATACCACTTTTCACTTTGACAAAGTTTCCAAAACTATAACTTGTGATCAGTCCAAGAAGGTCATTAATTTGATGATTATTTATTTTGATTGAACTCTCATCTTTTATCCTTTCCATGTTAATTATATTTCTCCTCCTCATATTTCACCGATTCGGGTTGATCAATTCCTTCTTCGATGTCATTATATATGTTTCTTGAAGATAAACCTACATCATGTAATGAAATACTTTTTCCGAGTATTCTTGGACACAACTTCAAAAGTAACTTACGCATCTTTTATCAAAAAAACAAAACTTGTTTTTGCTTTCTATATCACATAATCCATAATCTTTCCCCATAATCAATAGAATTAGAATATACTCATATGCCTTGATCCACCATAAACGAAAACCCAAAAAACTCTTTATAGAGTTGAGACAATGTTCCTAAAAAACAAAAAGAAAAGCTAGGTACTCAATCTTCATTAAGTCCTTGAGGGTTAGTGAAACAATTGGTTGCATTTTGGCAATACAATCATAGTGACAATTTAAATTTTCAATATCACTAAAATCACTATTGTATAACGTGCTCACAATTTTAGGACCTTGAACTTGACCTCCTAAGAGCTTTAGAATTTGTTCTTTCCTCCTTATTCGTGCATTTCTCCTTTTTTATTCTTCTTCTCAAGCTTTTTCTCATGCTTGTCTAAGAAAGTAAGTTCTTGCTCATGTTCTTCAAACATACCAAACAACATAGTGTTATCAAGTTTTGTAAAATAATTAGCTTCCTTGATCGCGGTGACCTTCAGTTATTAATTCCTAATAAGACATCTCAAAACTTTGTTAGTAGCAATTGCATTGGAAATAGGTATACCAAGTGCGTTCAAACAATTAATGAGATTTAATGAATTTTTCTTATCATCATTATTCCATAGTGCTTCCAGCTTAGATGTAACAACGACATTAGCATTATTTTGAGTAATAGTGTCACACATATCCTTGTCATATTAATTAACGTAAATGTGCATACAAGGTTTCTAATGACTATATTTTTCTTTCGAAAATAATTTGGGGCTGTTTTGTAAATCCCTTTAGATTCGTACGCCATTTTCTAATAAGATTTTCGAAGCACGGAATTAACCGGAGCTCTGATACCACTTATTAGACTATGACAACAGATCTAGAGGCGTGGAGGTGTGAACAAATCCCCAGATAAAAATTACCTTTCAAAATGATTATTTAAAACTTATTTGAAAAATAATGTTGAGCGGAAGGATTTTGGCCTAGATCAATATAGTAGTCTAAACAAACCTAGTAATGTGAAACTCGGATATGCATGAGCCATATGGAACTTTTCATAATGGTAAAATCAATCAACATAATAATATAGCAATTAAATGTATCATATTCAACACAACAATTTTCTACTTCCAATGAAATCATATTAAAAACATAATATGATAATTTATCGAACATGTGACGCGTAATCAATTTTTCAGAATTTCCTTTGAGATTTATTTATTTGAAAAATCACTTACAATCAAAGTTATTATAAGCTAATAGAAAAGGCAATTTAAAATTTAATAATCAAAGATAAATTTTATACGAATCAATCGATCAAATAACACATTTAACATATTACACATAGAGAGTAAGTGAAAGTTTGAGATAGAACATTGTGATTTTTTCTTGAGTTAAACAAGCTAAATAATTTGTCAAATACTTTACGTGCAATCAAAGTTTCATAATTTTCCTATTTATTGTGTGGATATGAAAAAACATGTATAATTAAAAGTGATTATAAGCAACTCAACACACAATTCAAAACAAAAAAAATAGTTTTGAAAAACTCCTACGCATCGAAAAATTACTCGATGCTATTTGACAAATTGATATATGAAGAGTAAAGAAAGTAAAGCAATAAAAGATAAGAGACACGAGGATTTGTTTAAGAAGTTCACCAATCGTCCTTGCTATGGCTACATCTCCCCCAAATTCCAAATTTGGAATTAGGATAATTTCTTACTTTGCAAAAGTATGGTTACAAGAGAAGTGTTCAAGAGCAATCCTACAAAACCTAAACATTTGATGTTGATTCAACCCCTTATCTTATTTTAGTCTTCAACAAGACCAAGACCAATAGATGAAATCTATTAGCCGCTTAAGTTACTTCCTTGAAAAGATTTCAAGCACTCTAAGGTTCCTTGCATAGATTTCAAACACTCCAAGGAATTTTTCACTCGATTAAATCTGATTCCACACTATCAACACAAGATCATCGATTTTATCAACCGACCCTTGCTACTTCCTTAAAATATTTCGACTACTATAAGGTTCCTTGAAAATTTTCAAACACTCCACGGGATTTTTCACATGGACGATTCCTTCTCGCACGATCTTGCACGAAAACCACTAATTCAACAAATGATGTTGGAGGACAAACCCGGTGGTTTTTCCAGATGAAGACCCCTACAAAAACTCAACCCAAAACATTTGGAAATCTTCAATTCTTCGTATAGATGACACCCTGATGGAACATCATCACAATATAATGGTGTGTATGCATAGATTGGAAGTTTGTAGATGAAGAGAAAAAGTAGGCTAATTTTATGGTATCATCAAGTTGGAATGATGCATGAATAATATATTTATAGTTAGACTCTTTTTAGGAAATGCAGTACATGTGTCGACCTGGAAATGTATGTGTCGACACATGTGCATGTATTTTAAAGCAGAAATGATGAAAGCTTTAATATTGCATTACATGTGTCGACCTGAAAAAGTTTTGTGTTGACACATACTGAAGTTTATAAGAAAATGAAAAATTTATGTGTCGACATATAGAAATTTCAGGTCGACACATAAGTGTTAATTTTGTACAAAAGTTGATTTTTCATGATTGGGACCAATTTTAAAGGTTTTTAAAATGATTCTTAAAACCTCTAATACAAGGGAGTACCACAAGACATAAGTATATCGGCCACCATACTGAAATGCTATCTTTTCGAGTTTTGACCTCATACAAAACATCTAATAGTGAAGTTGCACTGACAAACTCCCCCTTTTTGATGATGGAAAAAATTGATATGATGCATTTCATGTAGTATTAGAAGGCTCCCCTTGACTTTGTGCTTTCCATCTTCATCTCGCATATTCTTCTCCCCCTTTGACAACATCAAAAAGAAAGAAGTAAAATTGTGAGAAGTATCATATTCCAATACCAACACTAATGTTCCACACAGAAACATTTTTGCAAATAAGAACATACAATTACATATCCCCATATATATGTAATGATGAAAAAAATTGATATATAACAAACATAAAACATTACCAAATATGTAATGCAATTGCATGAATAATAATGAATGTGATGCAAGAGCAATCTAGTTAAGTTGCTTCTATAGCGTCACAATTTCGTAACTCGACACAATGGAACTCCCGATGCCGCACACGCATGTGCCAAGCATAGTGACAAGAACATGTCACTACTCAATCCAAAATGAAAATGTTGCCATAAAATGTGACTTAACTACAACATGAACCATACATGTAATTAACATGCTCCCATTCAAATCATGCACAAATGCAATAAATAATAATAGAAACACATACTTGTATATACAAGAAGAAACTTATACAAATGTGAAAGAATTAATACATGAAGTCATTATAAGAATATACATTGAGAACACATAATGGTTATCAATCAAAAATTTTGGGAATGAACATTCATGGTTTTTTATCATTTGAGAATATAGCAAGCATTTTTTACCAACTAAACATGTACTAAGAAAATATTACTTTCAAGGAGAAATTTAGAGTAATATTACCTCACTCTTGATGGAATGGAAGTGGCACTCACATGATGTAAATACTCAAACAAAGTGGTACGGAAAAAGTTTAAATGTTCAAGCATCATAATAAAGAAGGAAATATAGGAGACATTAATAATCCACAATTCCATATGTTTTTTGAAAGACGGTTTGGTTACAAACGTTTTTGTGAAAACATCAGCAAGTTGATTTTCACTATCAAGATGCACAAGAACAACAACACCTTTTTCAACATGATCACGAAGGTAATTCTCCATGCATGTGTTCCTTCCTTGAGTTACTTTATTTCAAGTACGGGATAATAATTTAACTCGCTATAAGATTCCTTTCAAATATTCCTTGCATAAGCTTAGAGAATTCTTTGACAAGTCGCATGTTAGTAGAATAAAATATGATGTAATATCAAATGTGTTATGCTTGATGTTTAATGAAGCTAAACATGTTTATGTACACATAAGTGTTTATAATAAATACTTGAAAATATAATATGATGAAGTTATTTCAAGTATATAAATTGATAAGTCACTATCATTATCAATTAAGAATTATGTTACAAATGAGTACTGACAATATATATCATACACACAATACGTCATCTATTTAGAGAAATAAACAAGTAAAAGAGAGAACTTACTAACAAATTGAAAGTTAAAACAATACTACCTCGCCATACAATATGAAGGAGAATGAACTTGCATTTCTCACTATACTCTCGAAAGAAATTTGAACCAAATTCAAAGTATGCCAAAAATATTTTAGAATAACATGATCATACGACTTTTCACTTTGACAAAGTTCCCAAAAGTATAACTTGTGATCAGTCCAAGAAAGTCATTAATTTGATGATTATTCATTTTGATTGAACTCTTATCATTTATCCTTTCCATGTTAGTTATCTTTCTCCTCCTCATATTTCACCGATTCGGGTTGATCAATTCCTTCTTCGAAGTCATTATGTATGTCTCTTGAAGATAAACCTACATCATGAAATGAAAGACTTTTTCCGAGTATTCTCGGATACAACATCAAAAGTAACTTAGCATCTTTTATCAATAAAACAAAACTCGTTGTTTCTTTTTAGATCACATAATCCATCATCTTTCCCCATATTCAATAGAATTAGAATATGCTCATATGCCTTGTTCCACCATAAATAAGAACCCAAATTTTCTTCATAGAGTTAAGACAATGTTCTTACAAAACAACAAGACAAGCTAGATACTCAATCTTCATTAATTCCTTGAGGGTTAGTGAAATAATTGGTTGTATTTGTATAATACAACTATAGTGATAACTTAAATCTTCAATGTCACTAAAATCACTATTGTATTACGTCCTCACAATTCGAGGACCTTGAACTTGACGTCCTAAGAGCTTTAGACTTTATTCTTTACTCCTTATCTATGTATTTCTCCTTTTTTATTCTTCTTCTCAGGCTTTTTCTCATGCTTGTCTAAGTAAGTAAGTTCTTGCTCATGTTCTTCAAACATACCAAACAATGTAGTGTTATCAAGTTTTGTAAAATCATTAGCTTCTTTGATCGCAGTGACCTTTGGTTGCTAATTCCTAACAAGACATCTTAAAACTTTGTTAGTGGAAATTGCATTGGAAATAGGTATACCAAGTGCGTTCAAACAATTAATGAGACTTAATGATTTTTTTCTTATCATCATTATTCCATAGTGCTTCCAGCTTAGATGTAACAATGATATTATCATTGTTTTAAGTAATAGCGTCACACATATCCTTGTCATATGAATTAATATAAATGTGTATACAAGATTTCCATTGAATATAGTTATCTTTCGGAAAAAATTTGGGGTTGTTTTGTAAATCCCTTTAGGTTCGTACGCCTTTTTCTAATAAGAGTTTCGAAGCACGGAATTAACCGGAGCTCTAATACCACTTGTTAGACTACAACACCAGATCTAGAGGGGGGGGGGATTGATCCCCAGATAAAAATCACCTTTTAAACTAATTATTTAAAACTTATTTGAAAAATAATGTAGATCGGAAGGATTTTGGCCTAGATCAATATAGTAGTTTAAACGAACCTACTTATTGGAAACTCGGATATGCACGAGCCATATGGAATAAATTATAATGATAAAATCAATCAACATAATAATATCTCAATTATCAATTTAATATTTAGCATACAGTTTCCTATTTCCAATGAAATCATATTAAAGACATAATAAGACACTTTATCGAACATGTGGTGCGCAATCAATTTATCAGAATTTTCTTTGAGATTTATTGATGTGCAAAAGCACTTTGAATCAAAGTGATTATAAGCTAATCAACAAGGAAATTTAAACTTTAATAATCAAAGATAAATTCTATATGAATCAATAAATCAAACAACATATTCAACACATTGCATATAGAGAGTAAACGAAAGTATGAGATAGAACATTGCAATTTTCCTTTGAGTTAAACAAGCTAAACAATTTGTCAAACACTTGGCGTGCAATCAAAGTTTCAAAATTTCCCTTTTTATTGTGTTGATATGAAAAATAACGTATAATCAAAACTGATTATAAGAAACTCAACACACAATTCAAAACAAAAAATATATTCAGAAAATTCCTATGTGTCAAAAATTACTCGATGTTATTTGACAAATCAATGTATGAAGATTAAAGCAAGTAAAGAAATAAATGATAAGAAACACAATGATTTTTTTAGGAAGTTCACCAATCATCCTCGCTATGGCTACATCTCCCCCCAATTCCAAATTTGGAATTAGGATAATTTCTTACTTTGAAAAAGTATGGTTACAAGAGAAGTGTCCAAGAGAAATCCTACAAACCTTAATCGTTTGATGTTGATTTAACCCCTTATCTTCTTTTGATATTTAACATGACTAAGACTGATATATGCAACCTATTCGCCGCTTATGTTACTTCTTTGAAAATATTTCAAACACTCCAAGGTTCCTTGCAAATATTTCAAACACTCCAAGGGATTATTCACTCTAGTAAATTTGATTGCACACTATCAAGACAAGATCACCGGTTCTATCATCTAATTCTTGCTACTTCCATAAAAATATTTCAACCACTCTAAGGTTCCTTGAAAAGATTTCAAACATTCCATGGGATATTTCACATGGATGATTCCTTATCGCACGATCTTGCACGAAAACCCCTAATTCAACAAATGATGTTGGAGGACAAACCCGATGTTTTTTTCCAAATGAAGACCCCTACAAGAACTCAACCCAAAACAATTAGAAATCTTCTATTCTTCGTCTATATGGAACCCCAATGAAACATCATCACAATGTTGAAGATGAAGAGAAAAAGTAGGCTAATTTTAGGTTATCATCAAGTTGAAATGATGCATGAATGATATATTTATAGTTTGACTTTTTTTAGGTAAAAGAGGGTTATTTTAAAATGAAAAAGTAATGAAAATTAACCCATAAAATAATATGTGTAGACCTGAAAAAGTTATGTGTCAACACATGCAAAACAATAGCTACAGGCTTTAAAAATGCAGTACATATGTCGACCTGAAAATCGTATGTGTCGACACTTGTGCATATGTTTTAAATAAGAAATGCTGAAAGCTTTAATATTTGCAGTACATGTGTTGACCTGAAAAAGTTACGTGTCAACAAATACTGAAGCTTTTAAGAAAATGCAAAAATGTAGAATTTATGCGTCAACACATAGAAATTTTAGGTCGCCACATAAGTGATGATTTTGTGCAAAAACTGATTTTTTATGATTGAGACCAGTTTTAAAGTTGTTTTAAATGTTCCTAATACCTCGAATGCAAGGGAATGCCACAAGATGTAATGATACCATCCACCAACACAGAAATGCTAGCTTTCTGAGTTTTAACTTCATGCAAAACATTTAATAGTGAAGTTGCACTCACAAACTCCCCCTTTTTGATGATGGCAAAACTTGCAAAGATTCATTTCATGTAATTATCGAAGGCTCCCCTGAATTTTTGTTTCCTATCTTCATATCGCATATTCTTCCCCCCCTTTGACAACTTCAAAAAGAAAGAAGGCAAATCATGATAAGTATCATATTCCAATACCAATTCTAATATATCACACATAGGCAATTTTGAAAAAAAGAGTATACAATGACATATCCTTATATATATGTAATGATGCAACAAAATGTTAGATAAAAATCATAAAACATTACCAAACATGTAATGAAATTGCATGAATAATAATAAATGTGATGCAAGAGCAAGCTAGTTAAGTTGATTTTATAGCGTCATAATTTCGTAACACAACCCAATGGAACTTTCGGTTCCGCACACGCATGTACCTAGCATAGTGACAAGAACATGTCTCTACTCAATCCAAAATGAAAATGTTTCCATAAAATGTGACTCAACTACAACATGAACCTTACATTCAATTAGCGTGCTCACATTTAACTCATGCACAAATGCAAGAAATAATAATAGAAACACATACTTCTACATACAAGAACAAACTTATACAAATGTGAAAGAATTAATACATGTAGTCATTATAAGCATATACATTTAGATCACACAATGGTTATCAATCAAAATTTTCAGAAATGAACATTCATGGTTTTTATTTGAGAACATAACAAGCATTTTTCATCAACTAAACATGTACTAAGAAAATCTTAATTTAAAGGAGAAATTTGAAATAATATTACTTCAGTCTTGAGGGAATGGAAGTTGCACTCACATAATGTAAATACTCAAAAAAAGTGTTAGAGAAAAAGTATAAAAGTGCAAGCATCATACTAAAGAAGACAACATTGGAGAAATTATTAATCCCCAATTCCATATGTTTATTTAAAGATGTTTTGGTTGCAAAAGTTTTTGTGAAAACGTCGACAAGTTGATTTTCACTATCAAGATGCACGAGCATAACATCCCCTTTTTCAACATGATCGCGAAGGTAATTCCCCATGCACGTGTTCCTTCCTTGAGTTACTTTATTTCAAGTACGGGATAATAATTTAACTCGCTATAAGATTCCTTTCAAATATTCCCTGCATAAGCTTAGAGAATTCTTTGACAAGTCGCATGTTAGTAGAATAAAATATGATGTAATATCAAATGTGTTATGCTTGATGTTTAATGAAGCTAAACATGCTTATGTACACATAAATGTTTATAAGAAATACATGAAACTATAATATGATGAAGTTATTTCAAGTATATAAATTGATAAGTCACTATCATTATCAATTAAGAATTATGTTACAAATGAGTACTAACAATATATATCATACACACAGTATGTCATGTATTTAGAGAAATAAACAAGTAAAAGAGAGAACTTACTAACAAATTCAAAGTTAAAACAATACTACCTCGTCATACAATATGAAGGAGAATGCACTTGCATTTCTCACTATACTCTCGAAAGAAAGTTGAACCAAAATCAAAGTATGCCAAAAATATTTTAGAATAACATGATCATACGACTTTTCACTTTGACAAAATTACCAAAAGTATAAGTTGTGATCAGTCCAAGAAAGTCATTAATTTGATGAATATATATTTTGATTGAACTCTTATCTTTTATCCTTTCCGTGTTAGTTATCTTTTTCCTCCTCATATTTCACCGATTCGAGTTGATCAATTCCTTCTTCGAAGTCATTATGTATGTCTCTTGAAGATAAACCTACATCATGAAATGAAAGACTTTTTCCAAGTATTCTCGGATACAACATCAAAAGTAACTTAGCATCTTTTATCAATAAAACAAAACTCGTTGTTTCTTTTTAGATCATATAATCCATCATTTTTTCCCATATTCAATAGAATTAGAATATGCTCATATGCCTTGTTCCACCATAAATGAGAACCCAAATTTTCTTCATAGAGTTGAGACAATATTCTTACAAAACAACAAGACAAGCTAGATACTCAATCTTCATTAATTCCTTGAGGGTTAGTGAAATAATTGGTTGTATTTGTATAATACAACCATAGTGATAACTTAAATCTTCAATATCATTAAAATCACTATTGTATTACGTCCTCACAATTCGAGGACCTTGAACTTGACGTCCTAAGAGCTTTAGACTTTGTTCTTTACTCTTTATCTATGTATTTCTCATTTTTTATTATTCTTCTCAAGCTTTTTCTTATGCTTGTCTAAGTAAGTAAGTTCTTGCTCATGTTCTTCAAACATACCAAACAATGTAGTTTTATCAAGTTTTGTAAAATCATTATCTTTTTTGATCGCAGTGACCTTTGGTTTCTAATTCCTAACAAGACATATTAAAACTTTATTAGTGTTAATTGAATTAGAAATAGGTATACCAAGTGTGTTCAAACAATTAATGAGATTTAATGATTTTTTTCTTATCATCATTATTCCATAGTGCTTCCAACTTAGATGTAACAATGACATTATCATTGTTTTAAGTAATAGCGTCACACATATCCTTGTCATATGAATTAATATAAATGTGTATACAATATTTCCATTGAATATAGTTATCTTTCGAAAAAATTTGGGGTTGTTTTGTAAATCTCTTTAGGTTCGTACGCCTTTTTCTAATAAGATTTTCGAAGCACAAAATTAACCGGAGCTCTGATACCACTTGTTAGACTACAACACCAGATCTAGAGGGGGGGGGGGGGTGAATAGATCCCCAAATAAAAATCACCTTTTAAACTAATTATTTAAAACTTATTTGAAAAATAATGTAGATCGGAATGATTTTGGCCTAGATCAATATAGTAGTCTAAACGAACCTACTTATTGGAAACTCGGATATGCACGAGCCATATGGAATTAATTATAATGATAAAATCAATCAACAAAATAATTTCTCAATTATCAATTTCATATTCAGCATACAGTTTCCTATTTCCAAAGAAATCATATTAAAAACATAATAAGACAATTTATCGAACATGTGGTGCGCAATCAATTTATCAGAATTATCTTTGAGATTTATTGATGTCCAAAAGCACTTTCAATCAAAGTGATTATAAGCTAATCAACAAGGAAATTTAAACTTTAATAATCAAAGATAAATTTTATATGAATCAATCAATCAAACAACACATTCAACACATTGCATATAGAGAGTAAACGAAAGTATGAGATAGAACATTGCAATTTTCCTTTGAGTTAAACAAGCTAAATAATTTGTCAAACATTTGGCATGCAATCAAAGTTTCAAAATTTCCCTTTGTATTGTGTTGATATGAAAAATCACGTATAATCAAAAGTGATTATAAGAAACTCAACACACAATTCAAAACAAAAAATATATTCAGAAAATTCCTATGTGTCAAAAAATTATTCGATTTTATTTGACAAATAAATGTATGAAGATTAAAGCAAGTAAAAAAATAAATGATAAGAAACATAATGATTTTTTTAGGAAGTTCACCAATCATCCTCGCTATGGCTACATCTCCCCCCAATTCCAAATTTGGAATTAGGATAATTTCTTACTTTGAAAAAGTATGGTTACAAGAGAAGTGTCCAAGAGAAATCCTACAAACCTTAATCGTTTGATGTTGATTTAACCCCTTATCTTCTTTTGATATTTAACATGACTAAGACTGATATATGCAACCTATTCGCCGCTTATGTTACTTCTTTGAAAATATTTCAAACACTCCAAGGGATTATTCACTCTAGTAAATTTGATTGCACACTATCAAGACAAGATCACCGGTTCTATCATCTAATTCTTGCTACTTCCTTAAAAATATTTCAACCACTCTAAGGTTCCTTGAAAAGATTTCAAACATTCCATGGGATTTTTCACATGGATGATTCCTTATCGCACGATCTTGCACGAAAACCCCTAATTCAACAAATGATGTTAGAGGACAAACCCGATGTTTTTTTCCAAATGAAGACCCCTACAAGAACTCAACCCAAAACAATTAGAAATCTTCTATTCTTCGTCTATATGGAACCCCGATGAAACATCATCATAATGTTGAAGATGAAGAGAAAAAGTAGGCTAATTTTAGGTTATCATCAAGTTGAAATGATGCATGAATGATATATTTATAGTAGGAATTTTTTTAGGTAAAAGAGGGTTATTTAAAAATGAAAAAAGTAATGAAAATTAACCCATAAAATAGTATGTGTAGACCTGAAAAAGTTATGTGTCAACACATGCAAAACAATAGCTAGAGGCTTTAAAAATGCAGTACATATGTCGACCTGAAAATCGTATGTGTCGACACATGTGCATATGTTTTAAATAAGAAATGTTGAAAGCTTTAATATTGCAGTACATGTGTTGACCGGAAAAAGTTACGTGTCAACAAATACTGAAGCTTTTAAGAAAATGCAAAAATGTAGAATTTATGTGTCGACACATACAAATTTTAGGTCGCAACATAAGTGATGATTTTGTGCAAAAACTGATTTTTTATGATTGAGACCAGTTCTAAAGTTGTTTTAAATGTTCCTAATACCTCGAATGCAAGGGAATGCCACAAGATGTAGTGATACCATCCACCATACAGAAATGCTAGCTTTCTGAGTTTTAACTTCATGCAAAACATTTAATAGTGAAGTTGCACTCACAAACTCCCCCTTTTTTATGATGGCAAAACTTGCAACGATTCATTTCATGTAATTATCGAAGGCTCCCCTGACTTTGTGTTTCCCATCTTCATATCGCATATTCTTCCCCCCCTTTGACAACTTCAAAAAGAAAGAAGGCAAATCATGAGAAGTATCATATTCCAATACCAATTCTAATATATCACACATAGGCAATTTTGAAAAAAAGAGTATACAATGACATATCCTTATATATATGTGATGATGCAACAAAATGTTAGATAACAATCATAAAACATTACCAAACATGTAATGCAATTGCATGAATAATAATAAATGTGATGCAAGAGCAAGCTAGTTAAGTTGCTTTTATAGCGTCATAATTTCGTAACACAACCCAATGGAACTTTCGGTGCCGCACACGCATGTACCTAGCATAGTGACAAGAACATGTCTCTAATCAATCCAAAATGAAAAAGTTTCCATAAAATGTGACTCAACTACAACATGAACCTTACATGTAATTAGCATGCTCACATTTAACTCATGCACAAATGCAAGAAATAATAATAGAAACACATACTTCTACATACAAGAACAAACTTATACAAATGTGAAAGAATTAATACATGTAGTCATTATAAGCATATACATTTAGATCACACAATGGTTATCAATCAAAATTTTTAGAAATGAACATTCATGGTTTTTATCATTTGAGAACATAACAAGCATTTTTCATCAACTAAACATGTACTAAGAAAATCTTAATTTAAAGGAGAAATTTGAAATAATATTACTTCAGTCTTGAGGGAATGAAAGTTGCACTCACATAATGTAAATACTCAAAAAAAGTGTTAGGGAAAAAGTATAAAAGTGCAAGCATCATACTAAAGAAGACAACATTGGAGAAATTATTAATCCCCAATTCCATATGTTTGTTGGAAGACGTTTTGGTTGCAAAAGTTTTTGTGAGAACGTCGACAAGTTGATTTTCACTATCAAGATGCACGAGCACAATATCCCCTTTTTCAACATGATCGCGAAGGTAATTCCCCATGCACGTGTTCATTCCTTGAGTTAGTTTATTTCAAGAGTGAGAGCGTAATTCAACTCCCCATAAGATTCATTTCAAATACTCTATGCATAAGCTTAGAGAAACTTTGACAAGTCGCATATTAGTAGAATCAAACATGATATAATGTCAAATGTGTTATGCTTGATGTTTAATGAAGCTAAACATGCTTATGTACATATAAGTATTTATAACAAATACATAAAAATATAATTTGGTGAAGTCATTTCAAAGATATAAACTGATAATTCACTATCATTATAAATTAAGAATTATGTTGAAAATGAGTACTCACAATATATATACCATACACCAAGGATGTCATGTATTTAGAGAAATAAACAAGTAATAGAGAGAATTTACTAACAAAGTAAAAGTTAAATTAATATTATCTCACTTTATAATATGGCGAAGAATTCACTTGCATTTAAAACTGGACTCCTGAAAGAAAGTTGAACCAAATGCAAAGTATTTCACAAAGATTTTAAAACGGAGCGGTCTTACCACTTTTTACTTTGATAAAATACCCAAAAGTATAACTTGTGTTGAGTCCAATAAGCTCATTAATTTAATGATTATTCGTTTTAATTGAACTCTCATATTTTATCCTTTACATGTTAGTTATCTTTCTCCTTCTCATGTTTTACCGATTCAGGTTGATCAATTCCTTCTTCGATGTCATTGAGTATGTCTCTTTAAGATAAACCTACATCATGAAATGAAATACTTTTTCTGAGTATTTTCCGATACAACATCAAAAGTAACTTACATGTCTTTTACTAATAAAACAAAATTTGTTGTTACTTTCTAGATCACATAATCCATCATCTTGCCTCATATTCAATAGAATTAGAATATGTTCATATGCCTTGATCCACCATAAATGAGAAAACATATTATCTTCATAGAGTCGAGACAATGTTCCTTCAAAACAACAAGACAAGCTAGGCATCAATACTCATTGAGTCCTTGGGGGTTAGTGAAACAATTGGGTGGATTTGGGAAATACAAACATAGTGACAATTTAAATCTTCACTATCTCTAAAATCACTATCGTATTACGTGCTCATAATTTAAGGACCTTGAACTTGACATCCTAAGTGCTTTAGACTTTGTTCTTTCCTCCTTATTTGTGTCTTTTTTTACTTTTTATTCTTCTTCTCAAGCTTTTTCTCATGCTTGTCTAAGCAAGTAAGTTCTTGCTTATGTTCTTCAAACTTTCCAAACAATATAGTGATATCAAGTTTTGTAAGATCATTAGCTTCTTTGATCGCGATGACCTTTGGTTGCAAATTCTTAATAAGACATCTCAAAAATTTGTTAGTAGAAATTGCATTTGAAATAGGTATACGAAGTGCGTTCAAATAAGTAATGAGATTTGATGAATTTTTCTTATTATCATTATTCCATAGTGCTTCCGACTTAGATGTGACAACACCATTAGCATTGTTTTGAGTAATAATGTCATACATATCATTGTCATATTAATTAACATAAATGTGCATACAAGCTTTCCAATAACAATAGTTTTCTTCTAGAAAAAAATTTGGGTTGTTTTGTAAATCCCTTTAGGTTCGTACGCCATTTTCTAACAAGAGTTTCGAAGCACAGAATTAACCAGATTTCTGATACCACTTGTTAGACTATGGAACTAGATCTATAGAGGGTGTATAGATCCAAAAATAAAAATTACCTTTCAAAATTATTATTTAAAACTTATGTAAGTGTTTGCTTGTTGGCATTAATTTTTGGTAAAACCAGATTTGCGAATGTCATGACTGATGTCATAACATTCTGGGATAAAGTCAAATTCTGCAGAAGGAATGTTCTGCAGGAACAACTCAGTATGAGTGAATATCATGATGATTAAGCTATGATCATATATACTGAATTCTACCAAAATCAGTGAGCAAGATAGATGATGTCATAACCAATGTTAAGACATCCTGTACTGATCAAGTTGTTGTGCAGATTTATTGTTCTAGAGATTTTTCAGGAATCTGGTGTGCTATTCTGAGTTGAAGTATATTGACTAAATCAGATGCTCACGTGGATATTTAGGTTAACCTTGCTTAACCCTAATCTGTTATAATGAAATCCCAAGACCAAGTCTTTAGGTTAACTTTGGTTAACCCTAGCTATTTTTCTGGAAGCCCTAAAGGAAGAATAGACTGCTTATATATTTCTCACGAAACCTAATGGTGAGCAGCGCTTGGATAGAAAATCAATAAAGCATTGTATAGTTGTGATAGTTTTAGTAACTACTGTGAGCCAATAAATTATCACTAGATAAGTAACTTGGAGTAGGATTTGGTTGTAAGGGTTGTTTATCACTCAAAGCTTTGAAGCACGTGTGTTGTGTCTCTTGATTAAAGCTTTGAAGAAAAATCAAGCGTGTGTATTGAAGAATGTCTTAATAATCTTATTAATCAGTAGATTAGTATCAATGTTGTGATTGAGGGGGAGTGAGTAGGAACTCAGGTTTAAGTAGGACTTAGGTTGAAGTTGCATTGGGTAGGTCTTAAGTGAAGGAGATAAACTGGTTGGTTTATTCCTAAATTAATACCTCTTATAGTGAATTTCCTCCCTGGCTTGGTAGCCCCCAGAGTAGGTGTTATTATACACTGAATTGGGTTAACAATTGATTGTGTTCTTTACTGTCTTTTAAATTACTGTTTGGTGTGTGTACAATTTGTCAGATACAGTGTCATAACATTCACTGTGACATTAAGTATCTGTGGACAGAATTTCAATTGGTATCAGAGCAGGCACCCTGCCTGTCTTTCTGGGTGAGATCTAGGGATATTATTTTCTGGCGCTATGGACAAGGAAGGAGGATTTAGGAACAGACCACCTATTCTGGATGGATCAAACTATGACTACTGGAAACCTCGTATGATTGCCTTCTTGAAGTCACTGGACAAAAAAGCTTGGAGAGCTGCTGACAAAGGATGGAACCATCCCACCATAACTGGGAAAGATGGCACGACTAGTCTCAAACCCGAGGAAGAATGGAGCAAAGAAGAAGATGAGTTAGCCCTGGGTAACTCTAAAGCATTGAATGCCTTGTTCAATGGAATTGATAGAAACATATTCAGACTAGTACATCAATGTGAACTGGCCAAGGATGATTGGGACACTCTCAAAACCACCCATGAGGGTACATCCAAAGTAAAAATGTCAAGACTTCAGATGCTCACTACCAAATTTGAGAATCTAAGGATGATGGAAGATGAGACCATTCATGAGTTTCACATGAACATCTTGGAAATTGCCAACACCTCAGAAGCATTGGGAGAAAAGATGTCAGAAGAAAAGTTGGTGAGAAAGATTCTCAGATCCTTGCCTAAAAGGTTTGCAATGAAAGTGACTACTATAGAGGAAGCTCAGGAGACCTGCAACTTGAAGGTTGATGAACTCATTGGGTCACTTCAGACATTTGAGATGGGGATCAGTGACAATGTTGACAAGAAAAACAAGAGCATAGCCCTTGTATCCAATACTGAAGATGAAAGCAAGGAGAGTGATGAAGAGAATATTTCAGAAGCTATAGCTATGCTTGGAAGGAAGTTCAACAAACTAATCAAGAGAATGGACCCAAAGTCAAGGTCAAATGTCAAGAACATTTCCTCTGACATTAGCAGATCCTATGACTCCAGCAGAAGAACTAAGTCTGAAGAAAAGGGAAATCAAAGAAGAGGAATCCAATGCCATGGATGTGAAGGATATAGGCACATTCGAGCTGAATGTCCTACCTTTCTTAAGAAACAAAAGAAAGGAATGTTTGTTACTTGGTCTGATGGTGACTCAGAAAGTAACTCTGAAGAAGAATCTGCTAAACTAGTTACTGTACTATCTGGTATTTGTAACTCTGATAATGATTCTAGTGATGAGGAAGTGGCATTTGAAGAACTTGCTGACTCCTACAAGAAGCTATGTACCAGAAGTGCTGAAGTCTGTCAGCAAAATGAGAAACAGAAAAAGCTCATAGTGAAGTTGGAGGCTGAGAAGAAGGAAGACACTGCTACTATAAGCCATGTCGAAGGTGAAGTTCTAATGTTGAACTCCAAACTTGATCAGATGACTAAGTCTGTCAAGATGTTAACAAATGGAACTGACAAGTTGGAAGAAATCCTTTAGGCTGGACAAAATGCAGGAAACATGTCTGGTCTAGGATTTGTGGCTGCAAAGAAATTTGCTGTTGACAAGAAGAAGACCAGGCCTGATAAACAAATGTCAAAGCAGATGTCACAACATAGGACTCAACATCAAGAACAGAGAAATATGAAGAAAAAGTATCAAAGATGGAGATGTCATTATTGTGGAAGGTTTGGTCACATAAAGCCATTCTGCTTCAGATTATATGGATATCCTAATCAGACCCCATATGTCAAACCTAAGACTAACAAGGCACCATATACTCAACAGTGGAAGAAAAAGACTGCAGCCCTGATAGCTCACACCTCCCTTAGAGTTTCATCCAAGGAAGACTGGTACTTTGACAGTGGATGCTTTAAACACATGACTGGAATCAAGAATCTGCTGAATGATGTCAAACCTCATACTACTAGTTATGTCACTTTTGGAGATGGTTCTAGAGGAGAAATCAAAGGAGTTGGAAACTTGGACTGCCCTAGAGTTCCAAACCTAAATGAAGTGTTGCTGGTAAATGGTTTGACTGCTAATCTCATAAGTATCAGTCAATTATGTGATCTAGGATTCAAGGTCAACTTCACCAAGTCTGAATGTCTTGTAACTAATGAAAAACAAGAAGTTGTAATGAGAGGAGTCAGATCAAAAGACAATTATTACTTATGGGAGTCTGAGAACACTAACTACTCTTCTGTATGCTCTATAGTCAAAGAAGAAAAGGAAGTGAAACTGTGGCACCAAAAACTTGGTCATTTACATCTTAGATGGATGAAAAGATCATATCCATGGAGGCTGTCAGAGGGATTCCAAGGCTTCAGATTGATGAAGGGAGAGTCTATGGTGAATGTCAGGTTGGAAAGCAAACTAGAATGTCACATCCAAAGACAAGACATCTGACCACCTCTAAGGTGCTAGAACTTCTACATATGGATCTGATGGGTCCCATGCAAGTGAAAAGTCTTGGTGGAAAGAGATATGCCTATGTTGTTATGGATGATTTTTCCAGATTCACCTGGATAAACTTCATTAGGGAAAAGTCTGATGTATTTGATGTATTTAAGAAATTGTGCAAAAGAATTCAAAGAGAAAAAGAAGGATGCATTATCAGAATCAGAAGTGATCATGGTAAGGAATTTGAAAATAGTAAGTTTGATGAGTTCTGTTCCTCAGAAGGAATCAATCATGAGTTCTCTTCACCTATAACTCCTCAACATAATGGAGTTGTGGAAAGGAAAAACAAGACTATACAGGAATCTGCCAGAGCAATGATACATGCCAAAAAGCTTCCTATTCATTTTTGGGCTGAAGCTATGAATACAGCCTGTTATGTCCATAATAGGGTCACCTTGAGAAAGGGAACATCATCCACCCTTTATGAACTATGGAAAGGAAGAAAGCCTACAGTGAACTAATTCCATGTCTTTGGGAGCAAATGTTATATTCCGACAGATCGTGAATAAAGGAAAAAGATGGACCCTAAAAGTGATGAAGGAATATTCCTAGGATACTCTACAAACAGCAGAGCATATAGGGTGTTCAATTCCAGGACCAAAGTTATGATGGAGTCTATAAATGTCATAGGTTATGATCACCATGAGGAAACAAATGTCCCATATGATGTTGAGACATTCTTTGAGACTTCAACACAAGTGTCTAAAAAGGTTGATGTGCCTAATCCTACTCCATTAGAGTCTGAATCAAAGGAAGCTAACAAAGATCCTTCCATCAGAATTCAGAAAGATCATCCTAAGGAACTCATCATAGGAGATCCTAACAGTGGAGTCACTGCAAGATCTAGAGAAATCATCACAAACTCTTTCTTTGTGTCTAAGATTGAACCAAAAAATGTTAAAGAGGCTTTGACTGATGAATACTGGATTGGAGCAATGCAAGATGAATTGAATCAGTTCAAGCAACATGAAGTATGGGAGTTAGTTCCTAGACCAGAAGGAACAAACATCATTGGGACAAAGTGGATCTACAAGAACAAGTAAGATGATGAAGGAGTTGTCACCAGGAATAAGGCAAGGCTTATTGCTCAAGGATACACTCAAGTTGAAGGGGTTGATTTTGATGAGACTTTTGCTCTTGTAGCTAGACTGGAATCAATCAGACTTCTATTGGAAGCTACTTGTCTCCTTAAGTTCAAGCTGTTTCAGATGGATGTGAAGAGTGCCTTCCTAAATGGGTACTTAAATGAGGAAGTGTATGTGGAACAGCCTAAAGTATTTGTGGATCCAAATTGTCCTGATCATGTCTACAAATTGAGGAAAGCATTATATGGTCTGAAACAAGCTCCTAGAGCTTGGTATGACCGGTTGACAAAGTTCCTCACTGACAAAGGATACAGGAAAGGAGGTTTGGATAAAACTCTTTTTGTCAAGAATGAAGGAGGAAAGATAATGGTAGCTCAAATTTATGTTGATGACATAGTGTTTGGAGGAATGTCAGATAAAATGATTAAAAATTTTGCTAACCAGATGCAAGCTGAATTTGAAATGAGCCTTATGGGAGAATTGACCTACTTTCTTGGACTACAAGTCACACAGATGGAAGACTCAATTTTCTGTCTCAAAGCAAGTATGCAAAAAATATTGTCAATAAGTTTGGTATGGAGAATTCTAGTCATAAAAGGACTCCTACACCTACTCATTTAAAGTTGTCCAAAGACACAAGTGGGGCAAATGTGGATTAAAGCTTGTACAGAAGCATGATAGGAAGTCTGATATACTTAACAGTCAGCAGACCTGACATTGACTTTGCAGTTGGAGTATGTGCAAGATACCAGGCTGAACCCAAAGTAAGTCACATCAACCAGGTGAAAAGAATTCTGAAGTATGTGAGTGGAACTTACAATTATGGCATGTTGTACTCTCATGGATGTGAACCAATTATGTCTGGTTATTGTGATGCTGATTGGGCTGGTAGTGCTGATGATAGAAAAAGCACCTCTGGAGGATGCTTCTTTTTGGGAAATAATCTTGTCTCTTGGTTCAGCAAGAAATAAAACTGTGTGTCTCTATCTACTGCTGAAGTTGAATACATAGCAGCTGGTAGCAGTTGTTCTCAAATGATCTGGATGAAACAGATGCTGACTGAGTATAATGTCACACAAGATGTCAATGACATTGTACTGTGACAATTTGAGTACTATTAACATATCCAAGAATCCTATACATCACAGCAGGACTAAGCATATTGACATTAGACATCACTTCATCAGAGATCTTGTGGAGGAGAAGGTGATTAAGATGGAACATGTTTCCACTGAACTACAACTGGCTGACATTTTTACCAAGGCACTTGATGCTAGTCAGTTTGAAAATTTAAGGGGCAAGCTGGGTATTTGCTAATATGAAGAGATGTAGCAATTAATTTTGCTTAATACACGGGTTGAAAGAGATATGTTAATCAAGTCTATTCTGATTGGGCTAATCATTTGTTTCCCTCTTTCTTTCCAAAAGTTTAAGAAGAGGAATAGACATATTTATATCTCCCTCTTCTCATTTTGCTGCATCACTCTCCATTCCCTCAAAATAAGATTTCACACACGTTATCACTTGTTTTCTCAATCTCTCAAGATGTCTCAACAATCTGCGTCATCATCTTCATCAAAGGCAACTGCATCTTCCTCACCCACTGACACCGAACCTAGAGCAATCGTGAACTCCATGGATGCTGATGTTCTTGAGGTAACTCCACTTTGTGAAATGGCAGTTGATCCTACTAAGGTTAAGAAGCTGCGAACCAGACATGCAAGAAGATCACAAGCTTCTCCCTCTAGTAAATCTTCTCAACCATCATCTTTTGTTCCTCCAGAGATAGCTAATAGGGAAGGTTCTGCTTATGTGCATCAAGCTATTGCCAGACTAGTCACTAGGATTATTAATGAGAATCATTATGTTCCTGGTATATTTGTACCATTGAACCAAGAAACTGCTAGCCCTAATTTATAAAGTGATCCCAATGTCACTCAAAATGTTGAGATACCTGATGACAACATTGAGAAATCTCCAGAGAAACCTGATGATCACCAGACCCCTACTAACAAGGCTGTTGAACCTCCTGTCATTGATGTTGATGAAGAATTTTCTGACAATGATTTAATTGCTAATATCAACCCTAGCATAGCTAGAAGGATGATGAGTAGAAAAGAAAAGGAGAGTGCTTCCCAAAGCCCCTCCAAAGAGAAGGCTACTGAAGTTGTTCATGAGAAAGCTAGGCCTGAGAACAAGGCTAGAGAAGAAGCTGAGAAGGATCAAAAAGATGGAACTTCGAAAGGGAAAGGTAAGGTAAAAGCTAGGGTATCTATTGGTAGTCTATCAAAACCCTTGAGACAATCTATAGTCAAGAAAAGAAAGGCTCCTGAACCCTCTGAATCTGATGAGGAATCAGACTTTGTTTTTGATGTTGAGAGCAATGTTCCAGACATTCCTCTCAGGAAGAAACCCTCTTCTAACAAACTGCCTAAGGTTCCTGAAGTTGCCATTGACAACATCTCCTTTCACCATCCAGAAAATGCAAGTAGGTGGAAGTATGTGTTTCTGAAAAGGATTGCCTTAGAGGGGGAGCTGAACAGAAGTGCTATTGAGTGTAAAGAAGTCATGGATCTCATCAAGGCTGCTGGCCTGATGAAAACAGTGGTCAAGTTTTCCAACTGCTATGAGATTCTTGTCAAAGAATTCATAGTAAATTTGTCTGGTGGTTGTGCTGATGGAAAGTCAGCTGATTTTAAGAGTGTTTATGTGAGAGGAAGGAAGGTAAATTTCTCCCCTACTGTGATAAACAAATACCTAGGAAGGCCTGATGATGCTCAACCTGAGCTTGAAGTTACTGACAACCAGGTTTGTCAAACCATCACTGCCAAGCAAGTCAAGCATTGGCCCTTGAAAGGGAAGCTAAATGCAAGCAAGCTGAGTATGAAGTTTGCCATACTGCACAAAATTGGTGCAGCTAACTGGGTTCCCACCAATCACAAATCCACCATCTCCATTGGTTTGGGAAGATTTATCTATGCTGTTGGAACCAGAACAAACTTTGATTATGGCAACTACATCTTTGATCAAACAATGAAACATGCTGAGAGTTATGCTATTAAAGGCCCTATTGCTTTTCCCTCTCTCTTGTGTGGTATAATCATTGATCAATATCTTGATATTCTGGTTGAAAAGGACTCTGTGTGCAAAAGAGCTCCTGCACTTGGTTTTCACTATAAGTTGTTTCAAGGAACTCATGTCCCTGACATTGTTATGACATCTGCTGAGACATCAAATGTCAAAGCTCATTCCAAGAAAGCTGATGTTATAGCTGTTCTAAAAGAAACCTACAGAGAGCTTGATGCAAGAAAAAGGACTCTTGAAGAGCTGATTACTAGTCTAGAACAGGAGGAGAATGAAGAACAAATGAGGGAAGAAGATGCTGATGAAGAACAGCATGATGGTTCCACAAGAAGCTCACCGGAAGATGCTGCTGAAAATAGTGCTTCCTCAGGGGATAACAGTACCTAAAGGTCTGAGTTTACTGTGATGTAAAGGTTGATGGTGGAACTTGCTGCTGCTCTGATACCTTCTCTTTGTTTCTGTGTATTTTGAATTTCCTTTTGATGACTGTATAACTTGAAGTACTAAATCCTTTGGCCTCTTTATGGCTAAAAAGGGGGAGAAGTAATTGTGGTAATTTTGGTAGAATTGGATATTGGTAGCTGTTATTAAAAATTATGCTGCATTCTAATCTCTAATGTTTTAGGGGTTTTAGCCAAAAAAATTGCCAAAGGGGGAGTTTGTAAGTGTTTGCTTATTGGAATTAATTTTTGGTAAAACCAGATTTGCGAATGTCATGACTGATGTCATAACATTCTGGGATAAAGTCAAATTCTGCAAAAGGAATGTTCTACAGGAACAACTCAGTATGAGTGAATATCATGATGATTAAGTTATGATCATATATACTGAATTCTACCAAAATCAGTGAGCAAGATACATGATGTCATAACCAATGTTAAGACATCTTGTACTGATCAAGTTGTTGTGCAGATTTATTGTTCCAGAGATTTTTCAGGAATCTGGTGTGCTATTCTGAGTTGAAGTATATTGACTAAATCAGATGCTCACGTGGATATTTAGGTTAACCTTGCTTAACCCTAATATGTTATGATGAAAGCCCAAGACCAAGTCTTTAGGTTAACTTTGGTTAACCCTAGCTACTTTTATGGAAGCCCTAAATGAAGAATCGATTGCTTATATATTTCTCACGAAACCTAATGGTGAGCAGCGCTTGAAGAGAAGATCAATAAGGCATTGTATAGTTGTGATAGTTTTAGTAACTACTGTGAGCCAAGCAATAATCACTAGATAAGTGACTTGGAGTAGGGTTTGGTTGTAAGGGTTGTTTATCACTCAAAGCTTTGAAGCACGAGTGTTGTGTCTCTTGATTAAAGCTTTGAATCAAAATCAAGCGTGTGTATTGAAGAATGTCTTCATAATCTTATTAATCAGTAGATTAGTATCACTGCTGTGATTGAGGGGGAGTGAGTAGGAACTCAGGTTTAAGTAGGACTTAGATTGAAGTTGCATTGGGTAGGTCTTAAGTGAAGGAGATAAACTGGTTGGTTTATTCCTAAATTAATACCTCTTATAGTGAATTTCCTCCCTGGCTTGGTAGCCCCCAGAGTAGGTGTTGTTATACACTGAACTGAGTTAAGAATTGATTGTGTTCTTTACTGTCTTTTAAATTACTGTTTGGCGTGTGTACAATTTGTCAGATACGGTATCATAACATTCACTATGACATTAAGTATCTGTTGCCAGAATTTCAACTTATTTGAAAAATACTGTTGAGCAGAAGGATTTTGGCCTAGATCAATATAGTAGTCTAAACGAACCTAGTTATTGGAAATCAGATATGCACGAGCCATATGGAATTAACCATAATGATAAAATCAATCAACATAATAATATCTCAATTAACTAATTCATATTTAACACAAATGTTTCGTATTTCTAATTATCGAACATGTGACGCTTAATCAATTTTTCATAATTTCCTTTGAGATTTGTTGTATGCAAAATCACTTACAATCAAAGTGATTATAAGCTAACCAACAAGGAAATTTAAAGTATAATAATCAAAGATAAATTATATATGAATCAATCGATCAAACACCACATTCATCACATTGCATATAAAGAGTAAATTAAAGTAGGAGATAGAACATTTAAATTTTCCTTTGAGTTAAACAAGCTAAACAATTTGTCAAACACTTGGAATGCAATCAAAGTTTCCGAATTTTCCTTTGTGTTGTGTTGATATGAAAAAGCAATTATAATCGAAAGTGATTATAAGCAACTCAACACACAATTCAAAACAAAAAACAGTTTCGGAAAATTCCTACGTGTCAATAAATTACTCAATGCTATTTGACAAATCGATGTATGAAGATTAAAGCAAGTACAACAATAAATTATAAGAGGAACGAAGATTTATTTCGGAAGATCACCTATTGTTATCGCTATGGATACATCTCCCCCCAAGTACAAATTTGGAATTAGGAAAATTTATTACTTTGCAAAAGTATGGTTACAAGAGAAGTGTTCAAGAACAATCCTACAAACCCTAACCACTTGATGTTGATTCAACCCCTTTCTCTTCTTTTGATCTTCAACAAGACCAAAACCGATAGATGCGACCTATTTGATGCTTAAGTTACTTCCTTTAAAAAAAAAATTCAAACAATCCAAGGTTCCATACGAAGATTTCAAACACTCCAAGGGTTTTTTCACTCGAGTAAATCCGATTGCACACTATCAACACAAGATCACCTATTCTATCATCCAATTATTGTTACTTATATAAAAATATTTCAACCACTCTAAGGTTCCTTGAAAATATTTCAAATACTCCAAGGGATTTTTCACATGGACGATTCCTTCTCGCACGATCTTGCACGAAAACCCTCAATTCAACAAATTATGTTAGAAGACAAACCCGAAAGTTTTTCCGGATAAAGACCCCTACAAGAACTCAACTCAAACCAATTGGAAATATTCAATTCTTCATCTATATGACACCTCGAAGTAACATCATCACAATGTATTATTGGTGTGTATGTATAGATTGGAAGGTTGAAGATGAAGAGCAAAAGTAGGCTAATTTTATGGTATCATCAAGTTGGAATGATGCATGAATGATGCATTTATAGTTGGACTCTTTTTATGTAAAAGAGGATAGTTTCATAATGAAAAAATAATGAAAAAATGACCCATAACAGTATGAGTAAAACCATGAAAAACATTAGCTACAGGCTTTAAAAATGTTGTAGATGTATCGACCTGAAAAATCGTATGTGTCGACACATGTGTTTGTGTTTTAAAGCAGAAATGATGAAAGATTTAATATTACAGTACATGTGTCGACCTGAAAAAGTTATGTGTCGACACATACTGAAGCTTTTAAGAAAATGCATAAATGCAGAATTTATGTGTCGACATATAGAAGTTTCAGGTCGACACAAGTCATAAGGATACCGTCCAACATATTGAAATGCTAGATTTCTGAGTTTTGACATCATGCAAAACATGTAATAGTGAAGTTGCACTCACAATTCTTTTTATCATTGAAATTAACACAATTAATCATTATCTTAAAAAGTGGGAAAATATCAAAGGGAAGAATAATATGAAACGCAGGGAGTATTTGTTAAAACGTCTCAAGTTTTTAAAATTTGATAACAATTATTTATTATATGATACACGAAAACACACAAACTTTACATGTTAGACTTTAAAAATGTCAATATCTAACTAGGTTTCAAATATCATTTCAGGAGGCATTTGTTATATGAAAAAATTTATAGGTTTGAGTTTGAAGTAAATACATCCTTTCAAATTGAAAGAAAGTATCTGTAAAATCAATTATGTGAGATATTTGATCAAATTTTAGTATGGTTGAAGGGGTAGCTTATGGGTCCGACAAGAATTACCAATGAGGTTGAAGCGTGTTCGCATGACCCTGTTGTGATACGGTGGGAGAACTGACTATATTTTTGCGTTTGTTTTCGCAAATGTTTCGGTTGAGCAAGAGTCGCCACTGACTTTTTATTTTATCCTAAGGAAAGGTTAAAAAGCACAGCAAAAACCTTTGAGATGTTTTCTTGGGTTCGGGGAGTAGATTATAGAAAGGGAAGGTATTAGCACCCTTTCTATCCATGGTTATCCATGGGCTCTTAGTTACTTGCTTAGATCAACTTGCCTTAATTTTCAATTGTTTGAAATGGTGCTTTGTGTGTGGGTTTGAAAATGTTTTTGAAAAGAGGCCAATGTGGTGGCAACCTTTGTAATGATCCATGTTGCGATGTATACAAAGGTGTACGTCTTTTGAAAAAGGTTTTCATTTGTTTTTTTGAAAGTTTGTTTTGAAAGTGTTGTGAGGTGTGGTTTAAAAATAGGCAAGTGTTTTGTTTTGCAAGTTTGATTCAAGTAACTAAGAGGTTATCTACTCCTAAATTTATCAAATATTTCTCCTATGTTTTTAACCCATTTAACAATTTTGTTCCACCATTGCATTTGGTGGACAATCTTGTGTTAGGATGTGAAAGGGACAGGCGCGGGTCATCGTTTAGACCATAATTGCAATGGTGCCAAGTATCTTTGGGCAATTTTTCTTTAAGGGACTTGATCATTTTTTGGCAACTTTCGAAAGCGTCATCGAGGGACTATGATCATTTGAATTGTTTGTTTTGCCCAAAGAGACCTAACATGCAATATGGCCCAATTTTGAAAGGCAACAAGTGGAGGTAACCCTAGGGGTGTTAGTGTGCAAGTGTGTTTTATTGCATACAAGAGTTTTTTCTTTGGATTAGGATTTTCTATTTCATTGATTTTATCTTGCCATACACGTCCTAATTACTAGCAATAAGAAGCGGAAATATAAAATCCTATGCTATTACAACAATTAAGGGATGGGGATACACATTTGTACATGGGGGGTTCAACGAGAAAAATAGACAAAAAAGAAAATAGCCAAAAACAAGATATAGAGAGAGAGAGAGAGGGAGCCCGCGCGCTGCTGAGAGGTCATCAGAAGTTCTGACTCAGACCCGCTGCCAGATGATCAACCTCTTGGTTAAACTGTATGAGTCAGAACTTCTGACTCTGGCACCTGCAAAACAGAACCCTGTTAGTGGGGAAATCAGAATTTCTGACCCCCATGCGCTGCAAGACAGAAGTTTGTTAGTGGAGAAACCAGAAGTTCTGATTCTGCTGGAAAGGCAATAACTCTCAGAGGTTCTGATATCATTGACAGCAAAACAGGCTCCAGATGTGCTAACGTCAAAGTCAGCACTTGGCTTTTCCCTGTACTAATCAGAACATCTGCAATTTTGTTGTTATTCCACAAAACAGGAAACATATTTGGAACAGATCCAGCAAATGTCAAAATGTTTCAGAGGGCAGAACCAACAAGGTCACAGGCAAGTCCTACACTGGCTCAGAACGTTCTGTGGTATGAAAATCCTCAGAATATAAACAGCAACATCATGATATTTACATTATGTTTATTTGAGTATGCACAGTTGATGATGCTTAGCAGCGTGATGAAGGTCAGCAGGTGCTTACCTGGCTGTTGGAAAAGTTTGTGGGTGAAAGCTAGCTTTTGGCTCTGGTGGTGTTCTGGACAGATTCCTTTTTTTGGAAAAAAGGCAGGTGAAGGTGTATGCGTATGTAGGGTCAGAAGTTTGAAAAGAGGTTTTTTGTTCACACAGAAAACTGGGTATTGGATAAAGTTTGAAGATGAGAAATTCAAAGTTATGAAACGAACTGGATATTTTGGCAGAGTTTCAGAACACTATTTTGCTAAGGGTTTCTGTTTCTCTCTTAGCAATTTTTCTGTTTCTTGAACGCCCTTTTGCAGTGGACAATGACTCTCTATTTATAGGCAAAGTTCTTGTGGGTGCCTTGAACATTAAAGCGCCAACAGAGTTTGAATTGTTCTTTGACAGAAATTCCTGGGAAGTTGTGATAACAGATAGCCTTCAGCCTAGGCTGCAGCAGCAGGCGTGGATTGGAGAGAAGTGACCTCTTAAGTGGGCGGTGGCGTGTAGACCCATGCCAGAATCTGCATAAAGGCGTTTTCCAAGCCACACGTGAAGGGATTACTTGGATGAATGTTCAGGAGTGGTTGGAAGCATTAATGAGCATTAAATGGTGATAAGACCTATCAACATCAATATTCTGGTAATGGAAACCAACGTTGAATCAGCAGTTCTGTTTCAAAAAGAACAGCGTAAACCATGCTCTGGCCTTGGCTCTGTCTTAGTAAGTTCTGGGGATTCTCCTGATTTTCTGATACGTTCCTTGGATTTGCGTCTGGACCTCCTGGGCTTAGAGATTCTGTATCAGTGTAACACCCACTCTTCTGACCTTTTCATCTTCTGATTTCAGCATGTTCTGAAAGAGCCTTCAGACTTCCCTGCTTCTGTTGCATTCCTTTAGCAAATTCTGACTGAGCTTGTGTAACTGCTGAAAGAGTCATGTTCTGTCTGAGGCTTACATACTAAACCACGTTTACAACTTCTGATTGAGCTGATGTAGCTGCTGAAAAGCCAACTTCTGACCAAGCTTTGCAACTTCTGACCGTTTTTATCTGGAATTGGTCCAGAACTTCTGAAGCGCTGATTTTTCTTAAACACTCTTTTTTTTTTTAAAAACATTTCAAGTGTTTAGAATTTAATTTTTTTCTCAAGATAAAAGCGTTGTCTTTAGAGCTTGTGTGATCGTCTTGCTCTTGGAAATGGTCTGCTTGGGCAAAAAAAAAGATAACTCAGGACTTGGATTTGTTTCAGAGGGACCTTGAAAATCCAAGATGATTTCCTGAAGAAGGAGAGGGAAAATTTTGGGGTACAACAGTTGCCCCTGTTCAATCTTCTTGAACCTGAAGAGTTAGATTGGCAAGTTTGCCTTTCGCGACTCGAAGGTAAAAGGAGATTGGACACTAGAGTGCCCGGAAATTTGCACTCGCATAGTAGAGTATTAGCAATGTGATGGCGGGAATGGGCTTATAGATGCCATTTGGAGAGATGGTGGATAGAGAGATGGGCTTATAGATGCCATCTGGAGATGTGACAGAACCTTGTCGGGAATGGGCTTATAGATGCCATTTGGAAGTGTTGATCGCATAAGAGATTCCTTAGCGAGAACTTGTGTATTTTGAGAAAGACAGATGTTTTCCTGGCTTGTTACAGGTGTTTGATCTTCAATCTCTTCATGAAGCCATGCCCTGGCTAGATACAGGTGTCGAGTCTATAATCGGTTGCTCACAGATGTGCCCTGGCTGGATACAGGTATCGAATCTTGAATTAGTCGTCAACAGATATGCCCTGGCTGGATACAGTAATCGAATCTTCAAACTCTTCAGACGTGCCATGGCTAGATACAGGAATCGAGTCTGGAAATAGTTGTCAACAGATATGCCCTGGCTGGATACAGGAATCGAATCTGGAAATAGTTGTCAACAGATATGCCCTGGCTGGATACAGGAATCGAATCTTCGAACTCTTCAGACATGCCCTGGCTAGATACAGGAATCGAGTCCGGAATTGTTGTCAGTTGATAGATATGCCCTGGCTGGATACAGGAATCGAATCTTCGAACTCTTCAGACATGCCCTGGCTAGATACAGGAATCGAATCTGGAATTGTTGTCAACAGATATGCCCTGGCTGGATACAGGAATCGAATCTGGAATTGTAGTAGTTGATAGATATGCCCTGGCTGGATACAGGAATCAAATCTTCAAACTTTTCAGACGTGCCCTGGCTAGATACAGGAATCGAGTCTGGAAATAGTTGTCAACAGATATGCCCTGGCTGGATACATGAATTGAATCTGGAAACTGTGACAGTTGAAGGTAGTTGTCTTTTGGGTTGTCTTTTTCCCTGAAAAGGCAAAACATCAGTTGTATGCAATGTCATGATGTATGAAATGCATGATGTCATGATGTTCAACATGAGATAGTGTTGTATGCACTTTATCATGTATGTAAGCAAGATGTATGAAACATGAAATGTTTATGAATGTATTCTCGTCTAGGAAAAGACGACCGACCGGGGAGTCAAATCTTGGGCTGACGTTGAAGAATAGAGCTCTTTGCTTCCGCTGGGGAGGATGGTTGCAAGAATACACCGGTAGGAGAAGATGACTCCGTTGGGGAATAAACTTGTTGGAGAGATTACTCTGAGGGGAATTATTCTGTGGAAGAGATACTTCGCTGAAGTTTTGATGAGAGCTCCGCTGAGGATTTCAATGATGGATTTCGCTGGGGATAACAATGATAAACTCCTCTGGGGATGACAATGATAAGCTCCACTGGGGATTGTGTTGATAAGTTATGTTGGGGAGCTTTGATGAACTCCGCTAGGGATAGGAAGAATTTCGCCGAGGACGATCTTCCGTTGTAATTAGCTGAGGATAACCCAGTTATACGCCCTTGTGGGGAATAACTTTGAATAAAGCTCGGGAGAGACGTCCGTACTCTGCAGGGGATAAGCTTCCAGAATCTACTGGGGATAAGCTTCAAGACCTGCTGGGGATAAGAATTCCACTTTCCTGGGGAAACTTTTGGAATTGCATTGGGGTGTTGATATTCCGCCGGGGAACAATCTTAGATCAAGACTGTCGGGGATGCTTGTTGAAAATGTCTATACTCCGATGGGGAATGTTGTTATCTTGTCTTACTCTGTGGGGAGTTGAGATAACTTGATCACATTCTTCAGTTAAATCTACCTTGGTACCTCGGCGGACAAAGCAACCAGACTGCATCAGACAACTTTACATTGCCCCTATCTTTGATGTCACCTGTAATTAGTCTTTTGTTTCATATGCAAGTATTTATGAATTAGCAATTTAATGTCAAATGCATATATCAAAAATGAACATTGGACGTTCTTCGCAAGACAAAACAGAAAAACGGAAAAAACAATTGGCAATTTGTTTGGAAAAGTGAACTTGTATTGATTTTGAAATTTGCCTGTGAATAGGCGTTTTTTGTACAAGAGGCTGATGTCCTAGTAAGAGAACACCGCCGAATAACATAAAGTTTATACAATTTTGAAAAGGAAACAAAACAGCTATGTGCATAATATTCCCACTGGGTTCCAACTCTGCTATCGCCTTTATGTCTTCAAGCGTCTCATCACTTTGCTGCTTAGTTGAAGATGAAGCTGATTGATCGATGCCGAAGTCTGAGCCAGATAGTTGATGCCGAATTCTGGATACAGGGTGATCCAATGAGACATAGTGTTACACTTTATCCCTAACTTTTGCCTGGACCGCCCTTTCGGGTTTTCAGTCCACTGGGATACCCATTTTTGCCCAAGCCGCCTTTTCAGGTTTTCGACTTGCCAGGTGTACAGATTTTTTCATTTCATCCCTTATTTTTGCCCGAACCCTTTTGGTTCGCCGGGAAGCCCTTTTTTTTTGCCTAGGTATGTCAACCTAGCGGGTCTTTTATTCATGCGTAGCATCTTTTTACTATGTCTGCATTAGCGGGGTGAGGAAGGTCGTCACCATCCATGGTGGTCAGAATCATGGCTCCTCCTGAGAACACATGTTTAACCACAAATGGCCCTTCGTACGTAGGGGTCCATTTTCCCCGGGGATCACTTTGAGGAAGGATGATGCGTTTGATTACCAGGTCCCCAACTTGATACTCTTGTGGTCTGACTTTCTTGTTAAATGCCTTGATCATCCGTTTTTGATACGTCTGACCATGACAGATAACGGTGAGTCTCTTTTCGTCAATTAGGTTTAATTGATCAAGTCGAGTCTGGATCCAGTCATCTTCACTCAAGTTTGCATCCTTCATTATCTGGAGAGAGGGTATCTGGACTTCAATCGGCAAGACTGCCTCCATGCCATAGACCAAGGAAAAGGGTGTTGCCTCGGTTGACGTCCTTGCTGAGGTACAGTACCCATGAAGAGCAAACGGTAACATTTCGTGCCAATCTTTATAGGTCACTGTCATCTTCTGCATAATTTTCTTGATGTTCTTATTGGCTGCTTCTACAGCCCCATTCATCTT
The DNA here is from genome assembly GCA_948472305.1 of Vicia faba. Lineage (NCBI taxonomy): Eukaryota > Viridiplantae > Streptophyta > Magnoliopsida > Fabales > Fabaceae > Vicia > Vicia faba. Next base: position 1,374,276,498 of record OX451735.1, on the reverse strand, counting down.
CGGCCGGTAAGGAGAAGAGTTGTGGTGTTGTATCTTGAATTGCTCGAAGAGCTCAGTGATCATCTTGTTGTTAAGATTGGTACCATTGTCCGTAATGATTCTTTCCGGGACGCCGTACCGACAGATCAGGTTATGCCGAATGAAACGTGCAACGACACTCTTGGTTACCGTGGCGTAGGAAGCTGCCTCAACCCACTTCGTGAAGTAATCAATTGCTACCAAGATGAAGCGATGCCCATTGGATGTCGTCGGTCGGATCTCACCGATCATATCGATGCCCCACATTGCAAAAGGCCAAGGTGCCATCAGGACATTCAGAGGAACCGGAGGGATGTGCACTTTGTCAGCATAGATCTGGCATTTGTGACAAGTTCGAGAATGTTGGTAACAGTCGGCTTCCATTGTGGACCAGAAATATCCTTCCCGAAGGATTTTCTTTGCCATGGTATGTCCACTGGAATGTGTCCCGAATGTACCTTCATGCAGTTCTATCATGATCTTCTCTGCTTCAGCCTTATCCACACAATGTAGTAGAGTTGAATCATGATTCCGTTTGTAGAGAATGTCGTTGCTGAGGAAGAATTTTGCCGCAAACCTTCTCATGAACTTCTTGTCGTTGACAGATGCACCTTCAGGGTATTCCTGAGTTTCCAAGTATCTCTTCACCTCATGATACCAGGGTTTTTCAGTCACCTTTACGGCCTCAATATCGCAGCAGTATGCAGGTTCGTCCAACTTCCAGATAATGATCTGGGGAGCCTCATTGTCCCATTTGACTTTGAACATTGAAGACATCGTAGCTAGTGCGTCCGCTAACTGATTCTCCTCTCTTGGGAAGTGCTCAAAAGTTATCTCTTCAAAATGGGGAAGCAAAGTCAACACATACTCCTTGTAAGGAATAAGATTTGGGTGTTTCGTATCCCACTCGCCTTTGATCTGATTGATCACAAGAGAGAAATCTCTGAAGACACTCAGAAACTTGATCCTTAAGTCGATTGCAGCTTGGAGACCCATGATACATGCCTCATACTCCGCCATGTTGTTGGTGCAGTTGAAACACAGTCGGGCGGTGAGTGGAGTATGAGTTCCTTTGGGGGATATGATCACAGCGCCGATACCATTACCCAAAGTGTTGGAGGCTCTGTCAAAATGCATAGACCATCGGGATCCTTCCTCAGGTCCTTCATCCGGTCCAGGCGCTTCACAATCCGTTACTACCATGATATCTTCGTCCGGAAATTCAAAGTTCAATGATTGGTAATCGTCCACAGGTTGGTGTGCCAAATGATCTGCCAATACACTTCCCTTGATTGCTTTCTGAGTCGTGTACTGGATATCATATTATGTCAAGATCATTTGCCATCTCGCTATTCTTCCAGACAGAGCAGGCTTTTCGAATATGTACTTGATGGGATCCATCTTTGAAATCAACAGAGTAGTATGAGTCAGCATATACTGTCTCAGTCGGCGAGCAGCCCATACCAGAGCGCAGCAAGTTTTCTCGAGCAGTGAGTACCTAGACTCACAGTCGGTAAACTTTTTTCTCAGGTAATAAATAGCGTGCTCTTTTCGGCCAGACTCGTCATGCTTCCCCAGCACACACCCCATTGAATTGTCAAGTACTGTCAAGTATAGTATTAGAGGTCTCCCTTCCACTGGTGGCATAAGAATGGGTGGCTCTTGGAGGTACTCCTTTATCTTTTCAAAAGCGGCCTGACATTCATCGTTCCAACGTACTACTTGATCTTTCTTCAGCAATTTGAAGATTGGCTCACAGGTAGCAGTTAGATGTGAGATGAATCAGGCAATGTAGTTCAGTCGTCCCAGAAAGCCTCTAACTTCTTTCTCTGTCTTGGGAGTTGGCATCTCTTGTATGGCTTTCACCTTGGCAGGGTCCACCTGAATACCTTTATCGCTTACAACGAAGCCTAGCAATTTTCCGGACCTCACCCCAAAGGTGCATTTGTTTGGATTCAACCTCAGCTTGTATAACTTCAGTCGGTCAAACAGCTTCCGCAGATGGTCAAGGTGTTCCTCCTCAGTTTGGGACCTTGCAATCATGTCATCAACATATACCTCAATCTCATGATGGATCATATCATGAAATAAAGCAACCATGGCGCGTTGGTAGGTTGCCCCAGCATTTTTCAACCCGAATGGCATGACCTTGTAGCAGAAGGTGCCCCACTGAGTCACAAAGGTAGTCTTTTCCATATCAACCGGAGCCATCTTGATCTGATTATACCCTGAAAAACCATCCATGAAGGAGAACACCTTGTGTTGAGCAGTATTGTCAACAAGAACGTCGATGTGAGGCAGAGGGAAATCATCTTTGGGGCTGGCCCTGTTCAAATCCCTGTAGTAGACACACATTCTGACTTTACCGTCCTTCTTCGGCACCGGTACCACATTGGCCACCCACTGAGGGTAAGAAGTTACTGCTAGAAACCCGGCATCGAATTGCTTCATAACCTCAGCCTTGATCTTTTCGGACATCTCTGGACGCATGCGGCGGACCTTTTGCTTTACCGGAGGGCAGTCTTCCTTAGTAGGGAGGTGATGAACCACAATGTCGGCATCCAAACCAAGCATGTCTTCGTAAGACCAAGCGAAGATCTCCATGTAATCATGCAGCATCTGGATCAATCGTTGCTTTACGCTGAGCTCTAGATTGGCACCAATCTTGACTTCTTTTCTATCTGTCTCAGTACCCAGGTTCACTGTTTCCACAGGCTCTTCATGCGGCTGAATGGCCCTCTCATCCTGGAGTAGCAGTCTTGCGAGTTCACCAGGCACTTCGCAATCATCTTCACCTTCGTCTTCGGCCAAGTTGATCGGATTCTCGAAGTCATAACTGGTGGTAGCAGAGCTGTTACCAGCGAGATCCAGAGTGGATTGAAACCTGTATAAGTGAGTGTGTGTAAATATAGCTGTTTTGCAATATATAACACAAAAGGAAAAAGAGCGCAAGATCTGAAATGCAACAAACGTCCAATGTTTTGATTAATGATATATGGAAATGTCATACAAAAATCCCTCACAAATGGAGCTACGATGCCCCGAGTAGGACACCGAGCCAATAAAGTTTCAACATATTGTTTGTTACAAATTGAAAATCAAAAATGTTAATTATTGCGTGACAAATGTCATAGGTGTAAAATCCTTTATCGTCCAGTTGCTTGGTCCATTGTTTGTGGTTGGATAGATCCAACTGTCAAACTCTGCTTCCTCTACATCCTCCTCGATAGCATTCACCCTTGGGTTGGTGATAAACACCGGAGCCTTTCTGATCCATTCCTTGCGCACAACCCTCTGAGCCTCTGCAGTGAAGCCTAACCCAAACTTGTCAGTCTTTTGAGTGAAGTCAGGAAGCTGACCCCAGTTTGCACAATTGCCTTTCTCGATTACAGCCCGGGCATCCTTCAGGGAAGCCATCCTCAGAGGAAAGTCTTCTTCAACCACTGTCTCAGATGACGCCAACGTTGGAGGTACTTCCTCAAAATGCTGAAAGGGGGTTTCAATAAACTCCCTGTCCATCTCGATATACCGGAATGAATTCAAGTGACTTACCATGTATTCCTCCTCACCCTGCACAGTAACAATCTTCCCTTTGACAGGGTATTTGAGCTTTTGGTGTAGAGTGGATGTTACTGCCCCAGCCTTGTGAATCCAGGGTCGACCCAACAAGCAGGAATAAGATGGACGAATATCCATTACATAGAATGTTGAGTCGAAGACTTGGGAACCCACACGAATAGGAATGTCTACCTCACCGTGCACCATCCTCTTAGAACCGTCGAAGGCTCTAACAATGATGTTACTAGGTTTCAATTCCAGGCCCTCACAATCCAAGTGATCCAATGCCTTCTTGGGCAAAACATTCAGGGAAGAACCGATATCCACCAACACGTGTGCGAGAGTAGTGCCCCTGCATTCTATAGAGACGTGCAGGGCATCATTGTGATTTTTTCTTTTGGCGGTAAGGTCAGCATCCGAGAACCCCAAGCCATTGTCAGCTGTCAAATTAGCCACACAGTCAGTGAATTGATCTGCAGAGGTCTCTTGCGGCACATGGGCTGTTTTCAGAAATGAAATCAGGGCTTTTGCATGGGCCTCTGAGCATAGCAGCAATGATAGCATAGAGATTTTGGAGGGGGTATGCCCCAATTGTTCAACAACATTGAAGTCACTCTTTTTAATGATTTTAAGGATTTCCTCTATCTCTTGTTGGGAGGCCTCAACAGCAGTCTTTTTGGTGCCTCCGTCCTGGCAGGCAAATCGGTAGCAACTTCTTTGCCCCGAGCATCAGGGGACTCGGCGACAGTAGTAGACACAGGAACTTGATTTGGAACATGCACACTTGTATGTGTGATGATAAGAGGCTTTCGGATAATTGGCGGTGCAATGTCAGGCGAGAAGAGTCTGCCACTGCGAGTAATCTTGGCGGGACCAGTGATGTTACTGATACTGGTACCGGTGTTGAACTCCTGCTTCACTCCAAGCACATACATGTCTGCCCCGTAATGCCATGGGACAGCCTTGTTAGATTCATAGGGGAGAGGCCCCGGAACAGTAATGGTAATGGGTGCAACAAACATAATTTGGATTGGCTTTCTCGGGGGAGCCTTGGTAGGATTGTTGAAAATTGTGATGACATATACTTCTTCAGCGGAAACAAACGAAACAGCAGTTTTCTTGAACAAAATTTCTTTGCTATCCATCAGGCTTTGGATGCCTGATTTTAGCAGCGGGCAACCGGTAGGGATAACCGCACACAGGAGGCAACCCTTGCTACAGCCCGGAAATAAACCGGCTAGTAGTAAGTTCCTCTTAACAGTCAAAAGAGGGGTAGCGACATCATTCACCGAAACAGCATACAAATCTTCCTCAATGGCATTTACTCTATGCTGGGGCATAGGAGCAGTTACAACATTTGGCCTCTCAGGCGCCTCAAACTGAATTTCCTTCGCATCGATAAGGTCTTGCACCTTATTTCTCAAGGCCCAGTAATCATCAGTAGTATGCTCGGGGCTATCAGAATGATAAGCACAACGGGCATTTGGGTTATACTTAGGAGATGCAGTATTCACGACCTTCGGAGCCTCTTTGATGGTCACCAGGTTGGTTGATAACAGTTGCGGTAAGATTTATGACAAGGTCATACTCCGCCGAGCATACTGCCTCTTGGGCTTTTCACCTCTTTGTTGATTGTACTGCTGAGGAGCAGCAACAGGCTTTGAAATGACCAAGGCATTGACGGCTTGGCGGCTTTCTGGCTTGACTTGTCTTCTAGGACCATAGACGGCACTTGCTTCTTTCTTGAAAGACCTCTTCTCAATACTTGCGGAGGCAGATTTTTGTATCTTTCCTGACCTGATGCCAGCTTCAATCCTTTCACCCGTCAAAATCAAATCCGTAAACCCAGCTGAGGAATTGCCAACCAGATGATTGAAAAATGGATCGGACAAGGTCCCTAGAAACATATCAACCAGCTCACGATCAGTCAATGGAGGCTGCACCCTGCCAGCCAAATCTCTCCATTTTTGTGCATATTCTTTGAACCCTTCGCCCGTTCCTAGAGACATACCCTGAAGTTGGGTACGCGTAGGAGCGAGGTCAGAATTGTATTGATATTGTCTATAAAATGCGGTTGCCAAATCTTCCCAACGTCAGATACTAGTTCCATCTAGTTGGTAGAACCACTCAAGCTGTGACCCCGAAAGGCTATCTTGGAAGAAGTGAATCCAAAGGTTCTTATCTGCCGTGTAAGGTTGGATCTTCCTTACGTACGACCTTAGATGCAGCTTTGGACAGGAAGCCCCGTCGTATTTGGCAAAGGCAGGCGCCTTAAACTTGTGTGGGATTACCACCCCAGAAGATAACCCCAAATCTCCGAAATCCAGCCCTGGCACATTCTGAATCTCCATGGCAATCAAGCGGTCTTCTAATTGCTTGTATCTGTCAGTAGCGGGTGGGTATTGTTCGTCATTGTAGTCCGTCTCGTTGTCAGAGACTGCAGGACTAGGAGCTCCTCCCCCTTGGGGACTATCTTTCTCTACAAAGGAAGTAGTTGGATCAGCCTCGTTATGGAGTGTGTTCCCAAACATGCGTCCAGTGTTGAATAACGCAGTTCTCTTCTTCTTCTTCTTCTTTAGGAGCAGAGCCTTCAACTCTTGATGACCTTGGGCCAGGCTTAGGACCATCTCTTGAAACTGGGCACTTTGGGCCTGAAGGGCCTTGATTGCTTGCTCACTGGATGAGTCTGGATTCATGATGACTGGCTAAAATAAACAGCGAAGAAGATTAAGCAACCTGTAGAAAAAGGGGTACCTGTTATGCACATGATGCATGAGATGCTATCTATGCAATGCATTCAAGGGTTTTATAAATTCACAATTGTTGCAGACAAAAAGAACGCACGTCATAAGAAAATATTTGTTAGTACATAAATGCCCCATGGGCCAAATATTACAAAAACAACTTCTCAAGGTAAAAAGACGTTGCGCATCCTCTTTGGCGCAATGTAGGTATTGAGGGCCTCTTGCTCATGGAGTCGGCGGGTGAGCTCTAAAACCTTCTTCTCGCTGGCGTAGAAGCTGGCTTCAAAAGTGTTTCGTTCCTCCTTGAGTTGGATCCAACTCTTCTGCATCTCCTCCCATGATGTAGGCATGTCGGGATGTAGGATGGTGTAGGGAACCTCTCCTTCCTTGACGGGCTCTTTAATCACAGGGAGAACATGAGGATAAGGCATCATTAGACTCTCGGCTCGGGCTCGTACCCACTTGAGGTAAGGTTCAAGAGGGATGGAGTTCTTGTGTCCCAGAGTCTTGCTATCAACCTTGTTGGGCCTCCCCCAAGCTCTGATGAATCTTTGGCGAAGTCCTTGCGCATCATTGTCAAAGTCAAAAACTAGGTCAGGAATCAACATGTCGTGAGGGCCATCCCTCCGTGCATATCCAAATTGCCTCAAAGCTAGGCAAGGGTTGTAGGTGATACCTCCTCTGATTCCAAGTAAAGGAACATTAGGAAACTCTCCGCAATGATCGACGATGATGACATTTTCTATGGACCAAGAACACCAATGTACATCAGAGTGAGTAAGAGTCATCAACCGTTGGGACCACCTTGAGCCTTGGTCATTCTTCAAGACAGATTGTGGAAGGTGCGAAATAAACCACCTTGCAAGGAGAGGAGTACAGCACATGAGAACACCCCTCTTTCTCATTGTTCGTGTGTAAAATGAGTGAAGAATGTCCCCAAGCAATGTTGGTATTGGATTTCTGGACAAGAAGATTTTGACGGTGTTGACATCTACCAATTGGTCAGAATTTGGGAACAAGACCAACCCATAGATAAGGAGTTCCACAATCTCTTCAAAGGCTTGTAGGTCCAACGAATTCCAACATTCTTGTGCCTTATCAAACAAGAACTTTGCTAAGAAGCCTTTGACACCGCTTCTAGTTTCCCAATGCCCCTTGATGTCAGAAGGCTGTAGATGTAATGCTCGAGCAACATCTTCAGGCTTTGGTTCCTTTTCCGTACCGTTGAAAGGTAGTTTATTAAGGATAGGAATTCTCAGGAGTTGAGAAAATTCCTCCAAAGTGGGTACCAACTGATAGTCAGGGAAAGTGAAACAGTGGTGAAGAGGGTCAAAGAACTGGAATAGCACTTTCATCATATCTTCTTCAATGTTGGTGTTGACTAAGCTGAGCAGTCTAACATGTCTTTCACTGAAGGATGAGCTTTCCGGAATTCTTGATGTGAGCTCCTTGAGTTGAGGAGAGATTCTCACAAGGTTAACTTGGATGGTTTTTCTGCGAGGAATTTCCATGACCTACAAAACAAGAACAAAGATGAAGATCTAAACCCTTGAAATGGTTAGTGAATGCATATGATGCTTTATGATGTTTATGATGTATGCACAAACATATGTACAAGCAAATCACACCAAACCCTAGTTTCAGGCTTGCATGGGGTTTCATAGGTAAGTACCCTCTTGAGTGTAGTTGGCTTAAAAACCTGTCCTATAAATAGTAACCGGGTTCTAAGGAGCTCAATATCATTGGATTGTTTTCTTTGTTCATTGTTTTGGTTTAGCCACTTAACTAGCGACCAAAATATTCCAAGAAAACAACCCTCAATGAGTGTAGTATCGAGTATCTACCAACTTCGGACTGCACCAAAGCCGGTCATCTCATTACCCCTAAAAGGCCAAGATGGTCAAGTAAGGTTCTAGGTCATTAGTGCTTAGTGACATCACTCAGCGGCCCCGTACTCTCCTTGATTGAACTCAAGGGTTACCGGTACTCACAAATATGTCGCACTAATATAGCTATTGCTTCGACCGTGTCGGTATACCCCGCACAGTTTCCACAATGTATTGCTATCTATGAATGTTTCCCAAAATCCGGGTGTAGGATTGCAAACCCAAACAAGAGAGCCAAAATGTAAAGCAATCAAGACAAACAATTAATCATGTAAGAGGGTGATCTAAGCCCTAAGGTCACTCCACTTTTAAATAAGTCCCCAACAGAGTCGCCAGTTCTGTGATACGGTGGGAGAACTGACTATATTTTAGCGTTTGTTTTCGCAAATGTTTCGGTTGAGCAAGAGTCGCCACCGACTTTTTATTTTATCCTAAGGAAAGGTTAAAAAGCACAGCAAAAACCTTTGAGATGTTTTCTTGGGTTCGGGGAGTAGATTATAGAAAGGGAAGGTATTAGCACCCTTTCTATCCATGGTTATCCATGGGCTCTTAGTTACTTTCTTAGATCAACTTGCCTTAATTTTCAATTGTTTGAAATGGTGCTTTGTGTGTGGGTTTGAAAATGTTTTTGAAAAGAGGCCAATGTGGTGGCAACCTTTGTAATGATCCATGTTGGGATGTATACAAAGGTGTACGTCTTTTGAAAAAGGTTTTCATTTGTTTTTTTGAAAGTTTGTTTTGAAAGTGTTGTGAGGTGTGGTTTAAAAATAGGCAAGTGTTTTGTTTTGCAAGTTTGATTCAAGTAACTAAGAGGTTATCTACTCCTAAATTTCTCAAAGATTTCTCCTATGTTTTTAACCCTTTTAACAATTTTGTTCCACCATTGCATTTGGTGGACAATCTTGTGTTAGGATGTGAAAGGGACAGGCGCGGGTCATCGTTTAGACCATAATTGCAATGGTGCCAACTATCTTTGGGAAATTTTTCTTTAAGGGACTTGATCATTTTTTGGCAACTTTCGAAAGCGTCATCGAGGGACTATGATCATTTGAATTGTTTGTTTTTCCCAAAGAGACCTAACATGCAATATGGCCCAATTTTGAAAGGCAACAAGTGGAGGTAACCCTAGGGGTGTTAGTGTGCAAGTGTGTTTTATTGCATACAAGAGTTTTTTCTTTGGATTAGGATTTTCTATTTCATTGATTTTATCTTGTCATACACGTCCTAATTACTAGCAATAAGAAGCGGAAATATAAAATCCTACGCTATTACAACAATTAGGGGATGGGGATACACATTTGTACATGGGGGGTTCAACGAGAAAAATAGACAAAAAAGAAAATAGCCAAAAACAAGATATAGAGAGAGAGAGAGGGAGCCCGCGCGCTGCTGAGAGGTCATCAGAAGTTCTGACTCAGATCCGCTGCCAGATGATCAACCTCTTGGTTAAACTGTATGAGTCAGAACTTCTGACTCTGGCACCTGCAAAATAGAACCCTGTTAGTGGGGAAATCAGAATTTCTGACCCCCCTGCGCTGCAAGACAGAAGTTTGTTAGTGGAGAAACCAGAAGTTCTGATTCTGCTGGAAAGGCAATAACTCTCAGAGGTTCTGATATCATTGACAGCAAAATAGGCTTCAGATGTGCTAACGTCAAAGTCAGCACTTGGCTTTTCCCTGTACTAATCAGAACATCTGCAATTTTGTTGTTATTCCACAAAACAGGAAACATATTTGGAACAGATCCAGCAAATTCAAAATGTTTCAGAGGGCAGAACCAACAAGGTCACAGGCAAGTCCTACACTGGCTCAGAACATTCTGAGGTAGGAAAATCCTCAGAATATAAACAGCAACAACATGATATTTACATTATGTTTATTTGAGTATGCACAGCTGATGATGCTTAGCAGCGTGATGAAGGTCAGGAGGTGCTTACGTGGCTATTGGAAAAGTTTGTGGGTGAAAGCTAGCTTTTGGCTCTGGTGGTGTTCTGGATAGATTCCTTTTTTTGGAAAAAAGGCAGGTGAAGGTGTATGCGTATGTAGGGTCAGAAGTTTGAAAAGAGGTTTTTTGTTCACACAGAAAACTGGGTATTGGATAAAGTTTGAAGATGAGAAATTCAAAGTTATGAAACGAACTGGAGATTTTGGCAGAGTTTCAGAACACTATTTTGCTAAGGGTTTCTGTTTCTCTCTTAGCAATTTTTCTGTTTCTTGAACGCCCTTTTGCAGTGGACAATGACTCTCTATTTATAGGCAAAGTTCTTGTGGGTGCCTTGAACATTAAAGCGCCAACAGAGTTTGAATTGTTCTTTGACAGAAATTCCTGGGAAGTTGTGATAACAAATAGCCTTCAGCCTAGGCTGCAGCAGCAGGTGTGGATTGGAGAGAAGTGACCTCTTAAGTGGGAGGTGGCGTGTAGACCCATGCCAGAATCTGCATAAAGGCGTTTTCCAAGCCACACGTGAAGGGATTACTTGGATGAATGTTCAGGAGTGGTTGGAAGCATTAATGAGCATTAAATGGTGATAAGACCTATCAACATCAATATTCTGGTAATGGAAACCAACGTTGAATCAGCAGTTCTGTTTCAAAAAGAACAGCATAAACCATGCTCTGGCCTTGGCTCTGTCTTAGTAAGTTCTGGGGATTCTCCTGATTTTCTGATACGTTCCTTGGATTTGCTTCTGGACCTCCTGGGCTTAGAGATTCTGTATCAGTGTAACACCCACTCTTCTGACCTTTTCATCTTCTGATTTCAGCATGTTCTGAAAGAGCCTTCAGACTTCCCTGCTTCTTTTGCATTCCTTTAGCAAATTCTGACTGAGCTTATGTAACTGCTGAAAGAGTCATGTTCTGTCTGAGGCTTACATACTGAACCACGTTTACAACTTCTGATTGAGCTGATGTAGCTGCTGAAAAGCCAACTTCTGACCAAGCTTTGCAACTTCTGACCGTTTTTATCTGGAATTGGTCCAAAAGTTTTGAAGCGTTGATTTTTCTTAAACACTCATTTTTTTTAAAAAAACATTTCAAGTGTTTAGAATTTAATTTTTTTCTCAAGATAAAAGCGTTGTCTTTAGAGCTTGTGTGATCGTCTTGCTCTTGGAAATGGTCTGCTTGGGCAAAAAAAAAAGATAACTCAGGACTTGGATTTGTTTCAGAGGGACCTTGAAAATCCAAGATGATTTCCTGAAGAAGGAGAGGGCAAATTTTGGGGTACAACACCTGTCGAACTAGTGTGTGTTATAGTCGAAGTTATTCTAACATGCATTAGTCGATATTTGCTAGGTTTATTAGCATGTTGAATTGAGCCCATTTTTTATGCCTAATTATTTAAGTTAGTGTGTTCTCTAAGTTAGCATGCAATGGGTATGTGTATAAAAGCGCATTAGTTTAGTATGTTAGATTTCTTATAAATAGCATACTAGTCTCTCGTCATTGCACAATGTAAATCCTAATTAGAGTGAGAGGGTAATTTGTTATTTTGTAACACTTGTAATCTTGTTCCATAGAGAAAGTAAAGAATAGCAGTTTATGATTATCATTGTGTTCTTCTTGCTTCCCTCTTTTCTTACCCTTGTGGGTTTCTTACTGATCAAGAAACCTGTTATACTCTGTTCTTGGCATCGTTTTTCACAACAAATTGGTGCGGTGAGCATGAAGAATATGTCGTTAACAAAGTATGAGATTGAAAATTTCATCTAAGTGAACAATTTCAAGCTATGGCGCTTGAAGATGAAATCCCTACTTATTCAAAAGGGTTGTTTAGAAGCGTTGAAGGGAGCCGCAACCATTGATGATGTGTTAAAGGATAAAGAAAAAATGGATACGGTAGAGAAAGCCCACAGTGCCATCTTATTGAGCCTTGGTGCTAAGGTTCTTCGAAAGGTTCTGAAGGAGACGACGTCATCGGGTCTATGGGAGAAAATAGAAAGTTTGTACATGACCAAATCGTTGGTCAATTGCTGAAACAACTAATGGAAAATCATCGAGAGAAAATCAATGAAGTCACCATCGAGTATTTATTATCCCATGGGAAAGGAAATGAAAATCATCAAAGAAAAAGTTGCGAACATAGAAATTATGATCTTACGACCGAGAGATCAGCTAAGGGAGTCGATTACAGAAGTGGAAGGTATTAGCACCCCTCACATTCATGGTACTCCACGAGATCCACTCTTTTTGTTCCAATCAAATGGTGTGTTTATATCTAAAGCTTTCGAGCTAAAGATGAAATTATGGTATGACATAACTAAGATGTCCTATGAGATGTTAAGACATCTGATCTGACCTAAACAAATTAGGCAAGGTATACACATTAAAAATAATACTGAAAAGCATACACAACACACCAGAATTGTTAACCCAGTTTGGAGCAACTCTCATACTCTAGGGGCATACCAAGCCAGGGACAAATCTACAATGATAGTATCAATCCATAGACCCTACAGGAAACCTCCAGTTTACGGCCTAAACACTTAATAACTTACCGTGCTATATTTCTATCTAAGACTCACCTAGACATAAGGCCATCCTAAAACCCTTTTGAATCACAAATAAAAATTGGACACAAAACAATTCTGAACAAATAAGAAGACACATTTCCATGACAATACCTAGCTAATAACTAAAGATAAACTCCATTGTTTACAACTTTACTCCTAACTATGAACAAAACTTGGAGTTTCTTAAAAGCTTCCTCCAAGAACAATACTCACTCTTGCTTCACAGCTTCGAGGAGAACACAGTGACCATCTCATAACTCGAGTGGTTCACACACACCAACTCTCTGAGGGAGTGGATAACAAATCCAGCCCTAATGATTACATCTTTCTAATTCTCGGATGATACCTTTCTTAGGTTACAAAGACTACTATTTATAACATATATTCCAACTGGATTTGGGTCTTCAAAACACAACACATTCGTTGTTACAATCAGCAGTAACTTCTGTTACAAACAAGGTTTTCAATCATTAGTTTCCTAAAATATCTCCATATTTAAAAACTACATATTTTTCAATATTTTGAATTGATTCTTCTTGACCTTTAATTCAGTTCCATATAGGATTGCACAATATTCCCAAAATATTCTGCATCAGTTAAATCATAAAATAATTTAACTGTCCACTTCAGCCCAAGCGCGATGTCATATGCTCCTTCGTAGGACATCTTATCCGACATGTTATTCCATATGTTGAAACACTTCAACTCAACATGTCCTAACATAGAATAGTACTTCTTGCTCAAACATGTTCCTGTTGGCAAGTTAACACACCATATCTAACATATTGTTGTTATATTTGTTTTACAAACATTTATGCCAATCCATAAAACTAAGGAACTTACAATATCCTCCTTTGGAAAATTTTGGATAAAACAAATACATTCAAAAATTACAATTAAATATTATAGAAATAAACAAAAAAATCCATAAACAGTAGTCCTCACAAACTACTGAACACAACAACACCGCATCATAGAGTCAGTCTTCAACAATGATGTCATGACATCTTTGTTCACGTCTTCTTTCTATCAGCTCCATTGCAATACAAACTTCAGCATCAAGGAACAGCAACCTCAGGATAAAAGGAAGGAATGTCCTAAAGATATTTGATGCAACCAATCCAGACGAGGAAGATGATAGGTCTACACTCCCCCTTAACCCAACAATCTATTTTTGACACAGATGAATAGATCTTCCTTTCAACTGGTGGAAAAAGAGAACCATGAAGCAACCACCATTCAATCTGTGGCATAAGAGGAAACTTAAGAAGTATCCAACCACCACCCTGGGTAACTCAGTACACAAGTTACAAATGTGTTCATAACTCAAATCACAAGTCATAAAGCAATGCTCCAGACAAAGGATATAAGTTTTTATCCGACATCTTTGAAAGATACTTGTGAGAAAAGACTTCCAACTGTCCCTCTGAGTAAACCAACCTTTATCCCCCTTTTTGGCCAAAAATTGAGAAAGAAGACCTTCACAAAACCAGACCCAAGCACAGCTCACCCAAACCCAAAAAAAATGCATAAGAATTATGGACACAACAAATACTCACCGGGTGAAAGAGGAAATGAGAATCCTTTATAAATAGCTGGTCATTTACTTAGGAAATAACGATCCTTGAATATAGAAATAATCTTGGTCAAAGGAAACGTTATTTGAGGAGAAATTGCCACCAAACAACAATGTTCACCATCCAAGAACAGCTTTGAACGTCTTTAATAGCTCTAGACTATTTCCGCTGAAAAGAATCATTCATAAAACATGCACATGTATAGTCAAACACACCTTCTAACATGTGTTTGATCAAATTGTCCATAAAAATTCTTTATTGGTCTTACAGGAAACATGTCCTGAATAATATTCTGACAACTAGTCAGACATTGCAAGTACAAATATTGACCAACACATCTTCATCCACACTGTCTTCCACTGGATTCTAAGTGTTCTCCTTTCAATTAGAATAAGTGACACACACCAAGACATCAGAATATCACATTTTTGACATCTCTCAATAATAAAGACCCTTAGAGAGTCCTTAAAAAATATGTAGAGAAAAATAAAGTCTCTCAGACTCAACCATTAAACATACAAGACATATGTGAACTTCTGATTATTCATCCAGCTTTACATGGCTAGAACCAACCATGCCTTGTCAAGATAACCAATAACTTCATAATGTCACAACATGTTGTCTGACATCACTCCCTTAAAAGAGGCATAAGACCTGCATAAGTTTGAACAACACACAAGCAATATATATATACCATTGTAGCAATAATCCACAGACAAATGTATGACTCCCCTTGTCATAAATAACCAATGCTCCAACTGAAGATGAAAACTTGAGCACTAGATGAAACCATATGAAAGACTTCATGCTTTCATGTTGAAGAACAAAACTTCCCACATATGCTAAACCCTAACTCCCTCAGTAGAGTCATATCGGAGTCAGATACTCTCACTCCTTGAGAATACATCCAAGAACTCTGACTTCTTCATAACACAAGGACACATCTAATTATTGTCCTTCCATAACCACACTCTGTATCATGACCTTTTCAGTAGGCAAGATGTCATGCATACTAGGTGTGAAGTTACTCACAATTTTCAAAACTTATTAGTTTGCTTAAAAGCTTTACTAAGATCCATATTATCAAGGCTCATCTGGAGTGGCTTTCAGTAGAAGAAAAACATATCCTCAAAACACTCTGCTCAGATCTCAGTATCTGTCAGCAGTCTTCTGTCCTTACATCCACTAGTAGTTACTAATACTAGTGGAGACTTCAAAAAAGTTATCATGAATTCACCAAGCATACTACTGTAGACAGGACCAGAATCTCCACATTCTAATCCATAAAGTTAGAAATTCACTACTGACAATAATGCTTGAGCATCCAACTTCACATACATAATCCCAAGCAAAAACACAATCATTAACGATCACGAAGTTATAACATCATTTAGGACATCATCTTCATAATACAAAGCCCAATTACTCTGGTTCTTAACTCATCATTCAAATGACTCATTGCGCATAGAAATCCTTTAAGAACCTCCCAATATGACACACATCTAGTGCAGCTTACTCAAGTTAATCCAAACGCCTAAATGCCATGGAGAGAAATAAACTCTCACATACTCTCTAAAACACAATGTTCAGAATGTAGAATTGTATAACTCTTTAGACAAATACTTAGTCTCTCATCAAAGTATTCACCATCAGTATCGTGCACAACCTCCTTAGAGGATAAACAAATACTCATCTCCCGTCAAAGTAATCGTTATAGGTAAGATAAGATTACCTTCTCACACAAGGTGGGATATGGGGTATGACATCCTTCTTCTGCATACGTCTAGCACCAGCTGATGACATTCATTCAAACCATAAAATATTCTAGATTAGGTCAGTGGCTTAACCTTAAACTACACTCTAGATAACAATAACTTCCTTTGTTGAAGAAATAAAACACACTCTGAGACGATGTTACAACATCAGATCTAACATCAGTCTCAAACACATAGATTTCACCATTAACTATGGTCTGGAGACACCATAGTAATCTATAACTCTTGCAAGGAATACAAGAGGATCAACCATCAGTAGCTGATCAACCTTCAAACTCAGACTAATAAATGTAGAGAATACACATCTCAAGATGATTTCTTCTTATAAGCATAATGTTCAAACCTCCTATCTGAATTTGAGGTGTTAGATGCCATTCTTCTGCACCTAAAGAGGATATTCCCTCTAACACGTGTCTGGAACAGACTTCAACAATAATGGCAATTACTGGTCATCGTGAAATAGACTATTTAGAATAAGTCTGTTTTTCTAACACACAAAGATTCCATTCAATCCTTGTAAAACATTTATTCCATTATGAGAGGACACCACATAACTGAACCCTAGCAGAGAGAGAAACTTCCCATAGATACCAGGGAACCATAATCATTTGGTCCAAAAACTAATAACTCCTCCTTGCTTCAAACAAACTGAAATTCCCATCCTAGGTGAATTAGATGACATTTCAATAGTGCAGACACCAGTCAACCACATAATTTCGGTTGACACAACTCCAATGCAGATAATCCTTGAAAGACCTTTCCATAACAATAGAACAAGAGTTCCATGCTCTCATAGACTTGATAAGAGTATCAAGTTAGAGTAAACAACCTCCATCCTATTTATGACAAATACCACCATACATATCGAGAAAAATAATTTCTCAATACAAAGATGTCAAGACATTATGTCTGACATTTCTTCAAGTTCTTCTAGCTTCAGATTTAGGAGTCCCCCTTATTAACTGCAAAAAATCCATGATAATCATACAATAGTTGCACATCCTATGGTTAATCCATTACTTCCCTCAAACGGAATTTGTTATATGGCCATAAACAAGATTCCATAAATCTGTCTCCTTTGATCAGAAAGATCTTCCAGATGTCTAGAGAGAATGTCCTTGACATTTGAGCTTTACCTCCACATATAAAGGATATGTAAGAGATACCTTTATCAAGCCTCCACAAGAAAACAAATCACAACCTATGTATTCTAACTCACTTAGATTAGAAATAAACTAATATAATGAGTTCCCAATATGTTGATCGTGTCCTGGCCAACATACTTATCTAAGACATGTTTCTAGCAAAGAAAATTCTTAGACAAAAACACAGATGCCTCCTCTTCCAGATCAGGAGTAAGTTCCAAACATAAGTGATCAAAAATCATTTGTTCATCACCCAAGCATCTGCTATGCCCTACCTTTATCCAACGAGATTTTGCATAATCGGCTAGTTTGATGTTCTAATATCTGGTAGGACATTAGTTACATGTACAAGGAACACACTAAGAGATCCTTTATCAAAGCTTAGATATTGGCCTTTTAGGGTTGGAAGAAAAAATAAACTGCCTCTACCAGATCTCTCTTCAACAAACTCATATAAGAGTGACTTTATGAGTGGACTTGGGATAAACCTCAAGTATCTTTAGCAACTCTAACAAGTTAGTCGAACCTCTCCTCAAGTATTACCAAACCATGGGATACAACTTCATAAGAGAATAGAGTATTGTAGACTCAACACACAAAACCACCAGAAGTTTTCCATCAGATATATATATGCAGTGGAATACAAACCAGAAAACTCCTCAACACCTTTCAGGCACAACAAAAACCTTTGCACAAACACAACATACTCCAAGTGTAAGAGGTTAACCTAGGTTTGAAAATAAAGCAAACCTTCAACACAGTAGCTTGCCACCAAATCAACACACCTGCAAACAACATAGACAAGTCCAATACACACCCTATCATAACTAGTCCATCCTCCACTTCTAGGGATCATTCAAACACAATATGAACTTTCCAAGTTCAAAAAACTTTTCAGTAATAACCTCCTTCCTTGCTCATAACCAGAAAATATCCCCCTCGGATCTCATCCAGAAACAGACAAGAAACCAAGCTCTAATACCAATTGAAATTTTGGTATGACAAAAATCAGATGTCCTATGACATATTGAGACATTTGATCTGACATAAACAAAACAGGCAAGGTATAAACATTAAAAACAGTACTACAAAGCATAAAAAACACACCAGAATTATTAACCCGGTTCAGAGAAACTCTAATACTCTGAGGGCATACCAAGCCAGGGATAAATCCACTATGATAGTATCAATTTATAGACCATGCATTAAACCTCTAATTTATGGTCTAATCACTTAATCACTATATGTGCTATATTTCTATCTAGACTCACCTAGATATGAGGCCCTCCTCAATCCCTCTTCAATCACAGATAGCAATTGAACACAACAATTATGAACAAACAGGAAGACACACTTCCATGAAAATACCTAGCTAAGAACTAAAGATAAACTCCACCATTTACAAATTTACTCCTAACTAAGAACACAACTTGGAGTTGCTTAAAATATTCCTCCAAGAAAAATACTCAATCTTGCTTCACATCTTCGAGGGGAACATACTGACCATCTCACAAGCCGAGCGGTTAACACACACCAACTCTCCTAGAGAGTGGCTAATAGACTCAGCCCTAATGATTACATCTTTATAAATCTCACATGGTACCTTTATTAGTTTACAAAAACTATTATTTATAACCTATATCCCAACTAGATTTGGGCCTTCAAAACACAACACATTCGTTGTTACAATCAACAGTAACTTCTGCTACAATCAAAGTCTTCAATCATTAGTTTCCTAAAATATCTCCATATTTAGAAACTACATATTTTTTCAATATTCTAACTTGATTCTTCTTGACCTTTAATTCAGCGCCACATAAGATTTCATAATATTCCCTGAATATTCTACATCAGTTAAATCATAACATAATCTAATTTTCCACATGTAGTTCTAGATGTTGAAACACTTCAACTCAACATGTCCTAACATAGAATTGGACTTCTTGTTCAAACATGTTCCTGTTAGTAAGTTAACACATCCTATCTAACATATTGCTGCTATATTTATTTTACAAAAATTAGTGCAAATCCTTAAAACTAAGGAACTTACAAAAGGGAAAAATGCATGTAAGTGGAGTGTATATACAAAGAAAAAGGTTTTATTAGTCGTGCGTGCCTCGGCTGTAAACCTTTGTGCCTACGTACCATCGTTCGTGCAATGGGGATCAAGGCACTCGTACTTCTCCTTAAAAGTTTTAGTTTGTTGCATGTTTTTTTATGCATCATGCTGCATTCGCATCCTTACGATTAAGATTGCAATTCGTGCTTGGCGTTACAGATCATATGGAGACTCATGCTCGACCCCTCACACACTTATCATTTCTAAGTTGTTTGAATTTGAAAAAACACATCCTTATTGAAAATGTTTTAAATGAAAAAGTTTGAAGACAAAAAAGTTTGCATTGGTTGGTATTTTTTGTTTGCGAAAAAGTTTGAGATTTGAACCGTAATAAAGTCCGGAAGTGAAAATAGAGAAAGATTCATCCTAAACCGATTTTCTCTACCCCACAAGTCTCAACTTCATACGATTCACATCTTCCTTTATTAAGTATTTTGAGTTTTGTTAAGAAAATAAGTTTTTGTTTTAATAATGCAAAAGGGGAATGAAAAAGTATAAGGGAGACTAACAATCCTAAAGTTTTCGTGCAATGGTACTCCTATAGTTTGGATAACAAAGGGAAACATCTACCTAACTTAGCATGCATGGTTTACAAACCTAATGTGTAACTCAAATCAGAAACGAAACGAGTGAATCCTAAGGGAACATGCAAAAAGCCTAAAGGGAAAAGCACAAACACAAATGCAATCGAACAAAGTCGAACCAAAATAAAAACAAAAATCAAGTGCAAGCTAGCAACAAATAATGAATCTAATGGATTTCAAAGTTGGAGTAAGAAATGCTTTCCACTTGATTTTCTGAAGCACCGATATCGAGTAACAACTTGAAGTGTCAACGTTTAAATAAACATGAGAAAATATTATCGAAATGAATGACAAAGTGTGGGGGTTGGTTACGAACCCTTTTCCACTTTATTTGACTCAATGGACAAGAATAAGCAGGGTTCGAAGCATTAACGCATAACGCGAGCCAAGAACGACATGGACTAGAAAGTGTGAGGGCTGATTGCAAGCCCTTTGCTCCACTTATTTACTCGATATTAAGCACAAATTAAAAGGGAAATGGGAGGGGAGTGGGATTTTCCTTTGTCGATGTCTTTTGCACACAAACAAACACAAACATTGCCTATTTTGAGGTCTTTTGAAAAAAACAATATGCATAAACAAAATTTCCTTCTAAAGGTCTTTAAACAGATTTGCTAACCTAAAGTAGAGACTCCCAGTCATGAATCTCTATTCTTACTTCTCATGGAAAGGAAAAGAAAATACAATGCAGAATCAAAATAGCATCAGAAACAATACCAAACAAACAATATGCCTTTAGCTAAGCACAATCAGAGCAAAGAAACTTTGACGGTCTTCGTGCAAGCTACACCAATAAAAGATAAATAATAAGAAAATATATCAAATATAATAATCAAGACATCTTCGCGTGAGAATAGATCGCATGCGGAAAACACATTGCGTCAAGATAATTTCCCTGCACAAAATAATTCTACACAAGCACAACATAATCCACAAATCGCACATAACGCGAATACCCCTTTAGAAGCTTGCACAAATTCAACAAACAAGTTAGCAATAACAAGGAAGCATAAGCATAGCTCAAGAATCAAGTCACAACTTAAAAATGATATTGAATTGCAAAGAAACCAAGTCTAAATAAGAATCGGAACATGGAAATTAAAAAACCAGGCAGCAACATCGTCATCTCATGAACCGAGCAAAAAGTCAATCTAAAGTCGTCAAAACTCAATGCCAATTCCAAAAAAATACCAAGTCAAGTTGACTTGTGCACTAACCAACAATTAAATCATGCGTTTATGCGTACTTAACAATTCTGGGAAGTACCACACTCAATCACAAAATTACTTGAAAAATCGCGTCGAAAACGATAAATCCCAACATAGATGTTCAACAAATAATCAATTATGATCAAGTATGCATGAAACAACAATTAAAGATAAATTTACAATATTTTTTCATTTTCCAGGAAGCAACATATATATGAACTGATATCGATCAAAATCGAATTCCAAACACACAATCGGATACATATAAACAGTTACTGATTCAAGTAATGTTGCTAGGAAATTACAAATAAATTGCAAACAATTAATTCACATCGATGTGCTGATTTCCAAGCACAAACAACATTATTCAAGTTTTGATACAATTCATCAGATCAAAGGTTTTCAATGTCGAAAAAATTAAATCATCATTTAATCGACTTAGAATTGCATCAACACATGAATTTCACATTAATTCTCAACAAACCTCCACAATCAAGTATATCGCACCATAAATAGACACAAAAAATCCTCAACAATTATTAATCAGATTTTCAAGATCTACATGAATTCAACAATTACTTATCTGATTCCAACACTTGGCAAAATCATCAATCTTCATGAACTAATTAAATTTAACAATTCAAGAATTCAAACCATGCTTAATTCATAAAATCAATTCAATTAAATAATCACATAATCTCAAGAATTATTCAATTCAAAATCAAATCAAACAAAGTTCAAGAAATATTACCGAAGTGATGTCGTAAAAATGAAGATGATGACCAGAGAAAGACGGATCCGCGCGGAGAGGAAGACAGAGGGAGTATGTGCAACAACAGAGGGAGTATGTGCGACGATAGAGGGAGTATGCGTGATGACTGGTGGTGTTTTCCGGGACGGAGGGGATAGCGGTAGCATGCGCGGTGATCGAAGGAAGATGGAACGGTGTTCAGTGGTAAGAGTGTGAGAAGAGGAGAAGAACTTTTGCTTGCTTTGTGACTTTTTCTTGATAGAATTGAGAGAAAACTATGAGTTGATTTGAGTGATTTTTGAATAGAATGAGCAAAAGTGATTCTAATTTGAATTTAAAAAATATATAGGGAAGCCCCTAAGTCTTGTTTGGAAAATGGTAAAAGATGCAAATTCCCTTATTTTTGTGAATAGTACAGAATTTCTAGCTTTTTTTGGTGTACGATGTAAGAACAAACCACAAGCTCATCACTTTCAATGCATAATCCTGGCGCGAAACCTGAAACAAAATCATCGATGATAAACTTTACAACGCAATGGCGAAAGAATCGTCCTGATACAATAAAAATCGAGTGAGTTATGATTTTTCGAATGGCAAGAAAATTAAGACAGAAAACTCTCTGTTTTCGGTTATGCGGATTTTTCAGCTTATTTCGGTGTTCAACTTTGGAAACAAGCCATAAACTGAAGTCTTATGAGCACAATCCGAACTCGGGACCTGAAGTAAACTTGTAGCTAACACAATTTATGACACCATGCTTCGAGAATCGTATCAATATGATAAGAATTGAGAAAGTTAGGAATTTTTGAATTTTGCCCAATAGTTGACCAGAAATTCCGCTTGAACATGTAATTTTCACCGTATTTTTCAATTTTAGAGATCTTCTTTAAAGAATTAACTTCTGACCTAAACATACGAATGGAGAGGATGTTAATACGAATCCAATACCTAAGGACCAGTGGACCAGCAAGCCATTTCACCATACCATTTTTAGGTAATTTGAATTTTTGAAGTTTTCCTCACCGAATCAGCTTCCAACCCAACCTAAGAATTGAATAAAATAAGTAGACACTACAAATCCACTGTATAGTGTAATTTCAGGTATTTTCACTTTTGAAGATCTTCCTTACAAAATTAGCCTTTGACCTGAACAAATGAATCATAGAAGATAAAAAGATGATTCTAATTCCTGAAGAACCATTCCCAAACCTTTTTCGGTCATAAGTTACAAATTTTAACCTCGAATCATAAAATGATGATTTTTGGTTTGAACCGTCTCAAATCAACTGGAACACTTGACTTTCTCTGCATTTCAAAGCATGATGGAACACATGAGAGCTTGGCATGACGATGAATTGATGACTCAATAATTGAGAAGTTTAGAAAAATATGTGGAGTGCACTTGAATCTTGAAAACCCTAAGTTTCTTCTTTGCTGTAATGCATGTTAGGACAATTGTTTTTTGTAGCCTGACGCGTATAAATGCCTTGACCTTGTAACCATGGAATCAATGGTATGTATGCATGATTATGTTAGAGAAAAAAAAGCCAATTAGGTTTAAACTGAAGAGGGAGAATTTTGGGGTGCAACAATCGCCTCTACATAAAGCAAGCTCTGTATTCATTAAAGATGTGTGAAGGCCAAGTCATGTCTGAGCAATTGGATATGTTCAATAAGCTAATTCTTGATCTTGAAAATATCGATGTCAAAATAGATGATGACGATCAAGTGTTGTTACTGTTGTGTGATTTTCCCATAACACATGCTCACTTCAAAGAAACTCTCTTGTATGGAAGAGATTCGTTGACCTTTGAAGAAGTTCAATCAGCCTTGTACTCTAAGGATTTGAACTAACGAAAGAATCACAAGCCATCTTTTTTGGTGAAGGTCTTTAGGTTAAGGAGAGATTCATAAAAAAATACGGAAAGTTCGACAAGAAGGAGGGTAAGAGTGAGCAGGAGTCTTATACTGATGATGCATCTGGTATTCGATGTTATCAGTATAAGAAGGAGGGTCATACAAGAAAGGTATGCCTTAAACGCATGAAAGATCATGAAGGTAAGGATAATGGCAACACAATTATTCTTCAACATGATTTCAACTCATTTGATGTTCTTGTGGTTTCAAACAGTGACTCAAGTAAATAGTGGATTATGGATTCATGTTGTACTTGGCACATGACTCCAAACAAAGACTTGTTCGAGGAAATATGTAATCAAGACGGTGGATCTGTATTACTGGGAAATAACAAAGCTTGCAAGATTGCAGGTGTTAGATTTGTGAGATTCAAGCTCCATGATGAGTCAATAAGGTTGTTGAATGAAGTTAGGTATGTACCTGATTTGAAGAGAACTTTGATTTATCTTGGTGAATTCGACAAGAAAGGATATGTTTTTCAAGGAGAGAAAAGTATCCTAAGAGTCATGAAGGGGTCGAAGGAAGTCTTGAGAGACATGAAGAAACAAGGCTTGTATACCCATGAGGGTGAAGTTGTAATTGGTTCTGCAATTGTTGCATCCATGAAACCTTTTTTGAAGACATAAATTTGGCACATGAGATAGGGCCATGTTACTGAAAGGGTTCTGGTCGAATTAGGGAAACAAAATATGCTTAGTGGAGACAAAGTTGAAAATTGGAAGTTTTGTGAACCATGTGTACTTGGAAAATATTGCAAAGTGAAGTTCAATAAAAGAAAAAAATAACACACGGATCCCTTGATTACATTCGTGTTGATCTTTGGGGGCCTGCAATGTGTCCATCACATTCAGGAGCAATGTATTTTCTATACATAGTTGATGATTATTCCAGAAAGTTGTGGATATTCATCTAGAAGACTAAGGATGAGACTTTTTAGAATTTCAAAAGTTGGAAGCTCTGGTCGAAACCAGACTAGTAGAAAGGTCAAGAGGTTGAGAACCGACAATGGCCTTGAATTTTGCAAAGAGGTGTTCGACAGTTTTTGTGCAGCCTCTGGTATTGCAAGGCACATAACCACTGCAGGTACTCCCTAACAAAATGGTTTGGATGAAAGGTTTAATCAAACCATTTTTGAAAGAGTTAGATGCATATTGACTAGTGTTGGATTAAAGAAGGTGTTTTGGTCAGAGGTTGTTTCGACTGCCACATATCTGATAAACATATGTCCTTCTCCCGCATTAGATATGAAAACACGTGAAGAAGTTTGGTCGGGACATCCACTAGATCTTAACATACTTAGAATATTTGGCGGCGTAGCCTATGATCATATTAGGAAAGTTAAGGTCGAACCTAGAACTCTAAGATGCATGTTCATGGGATATTCCGAAGGAGTCAAAGCTTACAGGCTATAGGGCCAAGAGCAAGGTCACAAGAGGTGTATCACCAGTCAAGATGTAGTTTTCAATGAAGCTGAGATGGATTTCAAGAAAACTAATGACATTGGTCAAAGTGCAGAGATATTTTAAGAAGAGCGGAAACATGAAGAGATTCCTATTGAGATGGAGTATGTCGATGCTAAATTACATATCCCAGATCAAGTCGAAGAAGAAGCACAAGATGCCAAAGATACTGAGGAAGTTGAGGGAATTGTCGATAACTACCTATTGGCAAGAGATATGCCAGGAAGAGTCATCAATCCACCTCAGAGACTTAGGCATATCTCATAGCTCATGCCTTAACTGTGCAAGTGAGGTTCTAAATGAAGAACCTGGAGACTTTAAGGAAGTTATGAGGAGTCGAAATAAGACTGAATGATTGAAGGCCATGGATGACGAGATGAAATCTCTTCATGATAATCACACTTGGGAACTGATCAAGAAACCTGTTGGAGCCAGGTTAGTCAGTTGTAAGTGGATTTTCAAAGTTAAGTAAGGAATCAAAGGAGTTACGTCGAAGAGATACAAGGCAAGATTGGACGCAAGAGGTTTCACTCAAAAATAAGGTGTCAACTTCATTTATGTGTTTTCTCTTGTTGTGAAGCACATGTCCATTTGAATGTTACTTTCCATGGTGGCATAAATCGACCCAGAACTTGAACAAATGGATGTGAAGGCAACTTTCTTGTATGGAGATCTAGATGAAACAATCCCGATGAAGCAATCTGAAGGGTATGCACAAAAGGGAAAGGAAGATTATGTGTGTAAACTAAATAGATCTTTATATGGACTGAAAAATCTCCCCGAAAATGGAGTAAAATATTCGACAAGTTCATGGGACACATAGGTTTCATTATAAGTCAATTCGGCCACTATGCTTACTTCAGATTTTGACCTGGTAATTGATTTGTTATTTTGTTTCTTTATATGGATGATATTCTCATAACAAGCAACAATGTCGAGGATGTAATGAAGGTGAAGGTTGAACTCAATAAAGAGTTCGACATGAAGGACCTGGGAGTTGCATCCAAGATTCTTGGGATTGACATCTGAAGAGATAGAAAGCAGTCAAAATTGTGCTTATCTCAAGAGACATACCTACGGAAGGTTATCAACAAGTTTGGTATGTTGAATTAAAAGCATGTTATGACTCCGAAAAACCCTCAATTCAAGTTGAGTATAGAACAGTGTCCCAGTACTGAAGTCGAAAGAGCTTATATAAATAGTATCCCATATGTTAATATAGCAGGTTCTTAGCTGGATGATATGGTATATACTAGACTCGACATAGGATATGCAGTAAGTCTTGTAAACATATATATGGCGAATCCTGACAAGCATTAAAGTGGATTCTAAGATACATAAATGGGTTTTTAAACAGAGTCCTAATTTATGGTGGAGCTTGTGGCGAATATAGTAAAGTAGTAATCAAAATATATGTCGACTCTGATTATGCAATTTCTATGGATTCTAGATAATTTATTTCTGAATATGTGTTCACTATGTTTGACACAACATTAAGTTAAAAAGTGAAACTTCAGGAGGTTTTTGCCTTATCAACCACTGAAGCAGAATATATTCGCCTCAATGAAGCAGTGAAAGAAGCATTGTGGCTTGGAGGTTTTGTTAAGAAGTTGAAACTTCAAGGTCAAGTTATCACTGTTAAATGTAATAGTCAAAGTGCAATACACCTATCGAAGAATTCATCCTATCATAAGCAACCAAGCACATCGATTTGAGGTTGCATTTCGTCAGAGGGGTAATCGAGCATGGAGAAGTCCAAGCGCTGAAGGTTTCGAAATATCAAATTCTTATGATATGATCATCAAAAAGACTTTTCCAAGTTGCAATTTTTTCCACTGTATGTAGTTGATAAAGCTGCATGAAGAAAGCTAGTTTGTTCTCTTAATGTTATAGAGTTTATTCCAAGGTGGAGATTTGTGAAATATTGGATCGAACTCTAGTATGGTCGAAGGGGTAGTTTCTGGTCTGAAAGGAATTAAGCATGAGGTCGAAGGTTATTCGCATACTGCTATCAAAATAGTGTGTGTTATAGTCGAAGTTGTTCTACCATGTATTAGTTGATATTTGTTAGCATGTCGAATTGGGATCGTTTGTTATACCCAATTGATTAAGTTAGTTTATTATCTAAGTTAGCTTGTAATGAGTCTGTGTGTAAAATCCCATTATTGTAGTATGTTATTTTTCTTATAAATAACATACTAGTCTCTCATCATTACACAATGCAAATACTAATTAGGGTGAGAAGGTTATTTATTATTATGTAACACTTGTAATCTTGTTTCAAAGAGAAAATAAAGATAACCGTTTATAACTAATTCCTTGTATTTTTCTTACTTCTCTCTTTTCTTACCCTTGTGGATTTTTTGCCGATCAAGAAACTTGTTATACTATGTTCTTGGCATTGTTTTTCACAACAAAATAAGTGAAGACTTTTTTAAATCACACCTCATCATATTATATATATATATATATATATATATATATATATATATATATATATATATATATATATATATATATATATATATATATATATATATATATATATATATATATATATATATATATATATATATATATATATATATATATATATATATATATATATATATATATATATATATATATATATATATATATATATATATATATATATATATATATATATATATATATATATATATATATATATAATTGACATGAAGCCAACCCTAACCACGTGTCATCAGGATAACAATTCTTAACAAAAACCCTAATATATTATTTACTAATTTGACCATACATTAAAAATTAATAATAATAATATAATATTTAACCACCATTATTAATAATATAATATTTATTTAAGAATAATAATATTTTTTATTAAATTGACTCTACATTAATAAGTAATAACAATAATACTATTAATAATAATAATAATAATAATAATAATAATAATAATAATAATAATAATAATAATAATAATAATAATAATAATAATAATAATAATAATAATAATAATAATAATAATAATAATAATAATAATAATAATAATAATAATAAAATATCAAGCTACAATAATAATAATAATAATAATAATAATAATAATAATAATAATAATAATAATAATAATAATAATAATAATAATAATAATAATAATAATAATAATAATAATAATAATAATAATAATACTAATAATATCATATTTAGCTACAACTATTAAAAATAATATCTTCTATATAAATAATTTATAATAATTAGAAAGTCATGTTCTTCTACTTTATCTTATGTATAACATATTATATTTATATTTAAAAAATATTTAGTGACTTTTATTTTTTATAATCATAAAAACTACATTGATAAAGGTTGATATAATGGTAACTCCAACCACGTGTCATCATCATAGAAACTCTTGACAAAAAATCTAATATATTTTTTACTAACTTATTCCTACATTAAGAATAAATAATAATAATAGTAATAATAATAATAATAAAAAAAATGATAATCATAATAATAATAATAATAATAATAATAATAATAATAATAATAATAATAATAATAATAATAATAATAATAATAATAATAATAATAATAATAATAATAATAATAATAATAATAATAATAATAATATAATATTCAACTACTACTATTAATAATATTATATTTAACTAATATATTTTTTATTAAATTGACTCTACATTAATAATTAATAATAATAATAATAGAATATTAAAAATAAAAATAAAAAACAACAGCAGCAGCAACAACAACAATAATATAATATTTAGCTACCACTATTAAAAATAATACCATTTGTATAAATAATTTATAATAATTAAAAAATCATGTTCTTCTCCTTTATCTTATGGATAGTATATTATATTTGTATATAAAAAAAGATTTAGTGACTTTTATCTATTTAGAATCCTAAAAACTACATAAACC
This sequence comes from Vicia faba, assembly GCA_948472305.1. Classification (NCBI taxonomy): domain Eukaryota; kingdom Viridiplantae; phylum Streptophyta; class Magnoliopsida; order Fabales; family Fabaceae; genus Vicia; species Vicia faba. Next base: position 1,374,247,316 of record OX451735.1, on the reverse strand, counting down.
AATTAAATAATATATATTATATAAAAATCATCTTATTAGTTGGTTAATATTAATAATCAATTTAAATATTTAAATTTAAAAAATAAAAATTATGTGATTATGTACTTTTAATAACAAATCAGCTTATTAGTTAGTCAATTTTTATAACTGATTTGAATTTTATTTACAAATAAATACAAAAAAACTCATAAACATATAAATTTATTGGTTTCTAATTATTAAAAAATTTGTATTATATGATTAATTATTTTAATAACAATTAATCTATTAGTTACTCAATTTTTATAATTAATTTGAATTTAAATATTTTCAAAATCAAAAAATTTCAATGTATAATTTTAAGATAGTTTACTATTTATTTTTTAAAAGATTTATTCAATTTTAAATTTCTTTCAAATGTAATTCTTAAATAATTTTGTCTACAAATAAATTTCAAATAAGTTTGTCATTAATTTTTTATTATGTATATTACAATTATTATATTTATGGTTAAAAAATAGTTGTGATTGAGAATATTAATGATATTATAATGATTCAAATGTCATTTAAACATTTTTTTATTTTTGTGATTATATAAATTTAGATGTTTAGAATTTTATCTTTATTTTTTATATTTTGTACTTATTTTATCTTAATAATATCTTAATTAGTATGATTTTTGTTACTATAGTTTATATTAGATATTTTTATAATTTGTATTTCTTTTATATTAATAATTATATAATCATTATATATTTATTTAAATTATAATTATTATTATTTAATTATTTATTTATATAATTTATGATAATTTAGATAAATATTTGTTATTAATTTTGAATTAATATAAATAATAGACATTTAAAAATAGGAATAAACATATTTTTAGTTAAATATTTATAATTAGATTGGATGAATGACTTAAAAAGTGACATAGAGTGAAAAAAATACTATACAATTTATGTATTTGATAATAGAGGGTAATTTAGTATTTTGTTATTTGTAGATAAGTTTTCATTAGGGCCTATGTGGCATTCTTATTTGTGTATAAATAGGTGTACTAGGTTTACATTTATATTCATTCAATTCCTTCAATCATTTTCTGTCAGCTTTTAAGCATTTATTCCTTTCTATCTTCTTCCTCAATTTCATCACCTTGCACTAACAAATTGGTATCTAGAGCTCTTGGTTTATTCCGAAACTCTGGGAAACACGAGTGATAGTGAGCTGTGTGTTTGATTTTTGAATCTTGAACAAAAATCTGAAACAGAATCATACTGATTCTGTGGGTTTGGAAAACACTGAGTGAGAAATCTGAGATCTGAGTTTTTCTGTGCAAAGGTTTAAGATGAATGGAGGCAGTAGTTTGAACACTAAACTTCCAGTTTTTTATGGTAAAAACTGGAACAGATGGAAGATTCAAATGCGTGTGCTGTTTGGTGCTCAGGATGTTCTGGACCTTGTTTCTGAAGGTTATGTTCCAGCTGCAGCAGATGCTACTGAAGAACAAAAATAAGAAGAAAGAGCTACAAGGAAGAGGGATCAGAAAGCTCTGTTCTTTATCCATCAGTGTGTGGATGAAAATGTGTTTGAGAAGATTGTTGATTCGACGACATCGAAAGGGGCATGGGATATACTGACCAGATGTTATGGTGGTGACGTATCAGTAAAGAAGGTAAAGCTTCAGTCCCTGCGAAAACAATATGAAAATCTCAGCATGAAGAACAGTGAGAAAGTTTCTGAATACATCTCCAGAATGATTCTGATCACTAATGAAATGAAGGCTTGTGGAGAAACACTTTCTGAACAGGTAATCATAGAAAAGATTCTAAGGTCACTTACGCCTCAGTTTGATTACATTGTTGTTTCTATTGAAAATTCTAAAAATCTGGAAACCATGAGAATAGAAGAGTTGCAAAGCAGTCTAGAAGCACAAGAGTTGCGTCTGACTGAAAGAACTTCTGAGAGGGGAGTGGAGCAAGCTCTGAAAGCTTCTTTTGTCAAGAAGGACCAGAAGCAGAATAGACATGGTGATAAATTCCAGAAGTCAGAAACCTCAACTCCTGATGAAAAGAAATATCAGAAGGGAAAGGAAAGGTATGATAAGAAGAAAGTTCAATGTTACTGCTGTAAACAGTTTTGCCATTTTGCCAGAGACTGTAGAAATAGAGGAAGGAAATCAGAAGAAGCAAATATAGCCAGAAAAGATTCTGATGATGAACCTGTGCTACTGATGGCTTCTGATTCTGATGGAAACTGTTCAGGAGATTGGTGGTATATGGACACTGGTTGTTCAAACCACTTGACTGGGAACAAACAATGGCTGATAGACTTTGACTCCAGAAGGAGAACAAAGATCAGATGTGCTGATGATAAGTACCTTAATGCAGAAGGTATGGGAAATGTTAGAGTCAGAGTGAAGAATGGAAGAAACATTCTGATCAAAGACGTCTGGTATGTTCCTAGAATTAAAAGCAATCTGATGAGTGTGGGTCAGCTCATTGAGAAAGGTTTTTCAGTGGTTATGAAGGACAACCTCTTGACGTTGTATGATTCTAATCAGAAGTTGATTATAAAGTCTGAGCAGGGAAGCAACAGAACATTCAAGGTGAATGTAGAAACTTCTAAAGCGGAGTGTCTTAGTGCAGAAGACACTGAAGCTGACAGTAAGCTGTGGCACAAGAGGTTGAGGCACTTGAACTATAGAAGCTTAGGGAATCTAAGTTCTAAGAAGCTCGTACATGGCATTTCGAAGATTGTGAAGCCTCAGAAGTCATGTGAGATATGCATGAAAGGCAAGCAACCCAAATTGCCATTTGCATCAGAAGTAGCCCCCAGAGCAAAGCATGCTCTGGGTGTAGTACATTCTGATGTGTGTGGACCATTTCCAGTACTTTCACTTGGAGGAAACAAATATTTCGTGTCTTTTGTGGATGAGTTCACAAGAATGACATGGGTAACACTCATCAAGTTCAAGCATGAAGTGTTTACTGAGTTCCAGAAGTTCAAGGTGAAGGCTGAGAAACAGAGTGGTCAGAAGCTGAAGATTCTGAGAAAAGATGGTGGAGGTGAGTATAACTCTACAGAGTTCCAGAAGTTCTGTGAGGAGAATGGAATAGAACATGAGGTTACTGCTCCATATACTCCTCAGCACAACGGTCTTGCTGAAAGAAGAAACAAAACTTTGCTTGATATGACTAGAAGTATGCTGAAAGAGAAGAAGTTACCTCACATGTTATGGGGAGAAGCTGTTGCCACATCAGCATATGTTCTGAATAGGTGTCCAACAAAGAAGCTGAAGGAAATTGTTCCTTTAGAAAAATGGACTGGAGACAAGCAAAGTGTTAGCCATCTGAAGGTGTTTGGTTCTGTATGCTACAAACACGTTCCAGAGGCTAGAAGACGAAAACTGGATGATAGAAGTAAAACAATGTTACTGGTGGGGTACCACAGTACAGGTGCCTACAAGCTTTATTGTCCAGAAACCAACAAAGTTGAGATCAGCAGAGACGTCATTGTGAAAGAGTCAGAAACATGGGATTGGAACAAGCTTCAATCAGATTCTGGTGTAGTGTCAACACCAGGGTTAGTTTCTGAAGATGAGTCAGAGTCAGAAGAAGAAGACTCTGAAGATGAGTCAGAATCTCAGGGAGATTCTGATAGTGGATCTAATTCTGATCCAGATTCTGATGATGATTCAGAATCTGGTGGTGATTATACTTCTGGAAGGGAAAACTCTGAAGACATGGGGTCTGGAGAACAAGTTTCCAGAAGTAACTCTGAAGGTGGTAATTCTGAAGGAAGTAATTCTGGACAAGGTTCAGAAGCTAGTATTGTTCCGAATTCTGGAGAAGCTTCAGAACAAGATCAGAGGCCACAGAGATTCAGACGAATACCAAGTAGGTTTGCAGATTTTAGCATGTTGCATGATACTGAACTAGATTCTGAAGGAGAAATCGTTCAGTGTGCCATGCTAGTAGATTCTGAACTAGTGGGTATTGAAGAAGCGCTCAAGAAGAAAGTGTGGCTAAATGCCATGAAAGAAGAACTTGAGGCTATTGAAAGAAACAAGACTTGGAAGCTGACAGAACTTCCAAAAGGCAAGAAAGCCATCAGCATCAGATGGGTTTTCAAGCAGAAGCTAAAGCCAGATGGATCAATTGGCAAACACAAAGCGAGACTAGTGGCCAGAGGTTTTCTTCAGAAACCTGGACTAGATTACTTTGAGGTATTTGCGCCTGTATCTAGACACGAAACAATCAGACTGGTGATTGCTTTAGCTGCAAACAGAAATTGGCCTTTGATACATCTGAATGTGAAGTCTGCATTTCTGAACGGTCCATTACAGGAAGAAGTTTATGTGTCACAACCTCCTGGATTTTTGAAAACAAATCAGGAAGGGATGGTATACAAGTTGAATAAAGCTCTGTATGGACTGAAGCAAGCGCCCAAAGCTTGGAATCTGAAGATTGATTCATTTTCAAGGAACAAGGGTTTCAGAAGTGTGAGATGGAGTATGGTGTTTATGTTCATCACACTTCAGAAGGTAATATGATTCATGTATGTTTGTATGTTGATGACATATTACTCACAGGAAGTTCTGAACAAGAAACAACTGAGTTCAAGAAAGTTCTGATGAATGAGTTTGAGATGACAGATCTTGGAAAAATGAGTTTCTTTCTAGGGATGGAACTTATATACTCTGAGAAAGGAATAATTTTACATCAGAAGAAGTATGAACTAGAGCTTCTAAAGATATTTGAGCTAGCAAATTGCAAAGATGCTATCACACCTGCTGATACGAATCAGAAGCTGGAATCTGATTATGATGGAGAGGATGTGGACGCTACAACCTTCAAACAGATGGTTGATTCTCTGAGGTATTTATGTAATACCAGACCTGATATTTGTTATGCATTTGGAATGGTCAGCAGATATATGAGCAAACCAAAGTGGTCTCATTACCAAGCTGCTGTCAGGATTCTGAGGTATGTAAAAGGAACTCTGAAATATGGAGTGTTATTTCCTTCTGGAGGAAAGATCAAATAAGAACTTCTGAGCTATTCTGATTCTGATTGGTATGGAGATAGAGTTGACAGAAGAAGTACTTCTGGGTACTTGTTCAAGTTTCTGGGAGGTCCAATTTCTTGGAGTTCCAAGAAACAGCCTGTTGTGGCTTTGTCAACATGTGAAGCTGAATACATTGCTGGTGTTGTAGCTGCTTGTCAAGCAGTTTGGCTTCTGAATTTGCTGCATGATCTGAAGGTTGAAGTTGAGGAACCTCTGAAGGTGATGATTGATAATAAGTCTGCAATTAATCTTGCAAAGAATCCAGTTCTACATGGCAGAAGCAAGCACATTGAGACGAAGTATCATTTTCTCAGAAGTCAAGTGCAGAAAGGAGTGTTAGAAGTTCTGCATTGTAGCACTCAGAAGCAGCTGGCAGATGTTCTGACAAAGGCAATAAAAACAGACCAATTTCTGCGCTTGAGAGATGAAATTGGTGTTGTTAACTTCTGATAAATTACTAAATTACGGGATGGTATTAGAGGGTAATTTAGTATTTTGTTATTTGTAGATAAGTTTTCATTAGGGCCTATGTGGCATTCTTATTTGTGTATAAATAGGTGTACTAGGTTTACATTTATATTCATTCAATTCCTTCAATCATTTTATGTCAGCTTTTAAGCATTTATTCCTTTCTATCTTCTTCCTTAATTTCGTCACCTTGCACTAACATTTGAGGTGATTGACTAAAAGAACACTATAAATTTATAAGATAAAATATATATTTCTTACGAATAAAGGTCTAGATAATTTATCTATATAATCAAAAGACTAAAGATATATAGATTTTATCGATAATAGAAACTAAAATGCATTCACAATTGTTTGATCTATATTTAAATAACAGTCAAAAATTGATGCCGGAAATAACATATCATGTAAAAAAATTATAATATTAAAAAGATTATGATAATATTTGAAAACATACGATCTAAAAAAGCAATTCGGATTTTTATTTTTGTAAATATTAATGACTATTAATATTGGTCAAAAAGTTTATATCCTAAGGTTATCATTGATTCCTTTTGATAAAAGAATCTCTTTCAAATTTCAATGACCCACCACAACAATTTTTATCTCATGGACTTATATGTTGTCATATCAAAGGTTAGGAAATGGTTGAAGATATTGGTGACTAATGATGAACTTGAAGATATAGATACAATATCAAATGTAATTTACAAAGAAGTATTTAAATATTAGCATTGTTGATTCAAAGGTCATATCGGGAAGCAATATTGGTCAAAAAGTTTATATCACAAGTTATCATTGACACCTTATTCTAAAAGAATCTCTTTAAAATTTTAACAATGCCAAATTCCTTTGATTGTTTCATTTATAGTGACTATTAATAAAAGTAAAGACACTCACTCATGTTAGTGCAAGATGATGAAATTGAGAAAGAAGAGAGAAAATGATAAATGCTATAAAGCTGTCACATATGATTGAAAGATGATTGATTGTATTAAATGAAACCTAGTACACATATTTATACACAAAAATAGTAAAGATAAGAATGCCACATAGGCCCTAAAAGAGAATATCCAAAAATGGAAAATACTAAATTACCCTCTAATATCATTCCGTAATTTAGTAACTATCAGAAACTAACAACACCAATTTCATTTCTCAAATAAAAAAAATTTATCTATTTTTATTGCCTTCGTCGGAACATATGCCAGCTGCTTCTGAGTGCTACAGTGCAGAACTTCTAACACTCCCTTCTGCATTTGACTTCTCAGAAAATGATACTTTGTCTCAATATGTTTGCTTCTTCCATGCAGCACTGGATTCTTGGCAAGATTGATTACAGACTTGTTATCAATTAACAGCTTCAGAGGTTTCTCTATCTCAATCTTCAAATCCTCCAAAAGATTCAGAACCCAAACAGCTTGACATGCAGCTACAACACCTGCAATGTATTCAGCTTCACACGTTAACAGAGCCACAATATGCTGTTTCTTGGAACTCCGAGAAATTGAACCTCCCATAAACTTGAACAAGTAGCCAGAAGTACTCTTTGTGTCAACTCTGTCTCCACACCAGTCAGAATCAGAATAACTCACTAATTCTGGTTCTGTCTTTCTTCCAGAAGGAAATAACACTCCATATTTTAGAGTTCCTTTGATATACCTTAGAATCCTGACAGCAGCTTGGTAATGAGACCATTTTGGTTTACTCATGAATTTATTGACCATTGCAACTGCATAAAAATGTCAGGTCTGGTATTGCACAAGTACCTAAGAGAACCAACCAACTGCTTGAAGGTTGTAGCATCCACATAATCACCATCAGAATCAGAATCCAACTTATGATTGGTTTCTGATGGTGTCACAACAACTTTGCAATTATGCAGCTTAAATCTCTTCAGAAGTTCAAATTCATACTTCAGCTGATGTAGAATGATACCCTTCTTTGACTACAGAATCTCCATTCCTAGAAAATATACCATATTTCCCAGATCTGTCATATCAAATTCACCCATCAGAAATTCTTTGAACTTGATTATATCTTTTGGACAACTTCCTGTTAGCAATATGTCATCAACATATAGACACACCAGAATCATGTTGCCACCATAATGTTGCACATACACGCCATATTCCATCTCACATTTCTGAAACTTCTGCTTCTTGAAAAACGAATCAATTTTTAGATTCCAAACTCTGGACGCTTGTTTCAGTCCATACAAAGCTTTACGTAACTTGTATACCACCCCTTCTTGATTCTTTTTCACAAATCTAGGAGGTTGTGACACATATACCTCTTTTTGTAACAGACCATTCAGAAATGCAGACTTCACATCCAGATATATCAAAGGCCAATTTCTATGTGTAGCTAAAGCAATCACCAGTTTGATTGTTTCGTGTCTAGCTACAGTCGCAAACACCTCAAAGTAATCTAGCCCAGGTTTCTGAAGAAAACCTCTAGCCACTAGTCTTTCTTTATGTTTGCCAATTGATCCACCTGACTTAAGCTTCACCTTGAAAACCCATCTGACGTTGATGGCTCTCTTATTTTCTGGAAGCTTCGCCAGCTTCCAAGTTTTGTTTCTTTCAATAGCCTCAAGTTCTTCCTTCATGACATTTAACCCTACTTTCTTCTGGAAAGCTTCTTCAATATCCACTGGTTCAGAATCTTCTAACATGGCACACTGAATGACTTCTCCTTCATAATCTACTTCGGTATCATATAACATGCTAAAATATGCAAACCTACTTGGTATTTGTCTGATTCTCTGTGGCCTCTGAACTTGTTCTGAAGCTTCTCCAGAACTCGAAACAATGCTAGCTTCTGGACCTTGTCCAGAACTACTTCCTTCAGAATTACCACCTTCAGAGTTACTTTTGGAAGCTTATCCTCAAGACCCTATGTCTTCCTAGTTTTCCCTTCCAGAAATATAATCACCACCAGATTCTGGATCATCATCAGAATCAGATTCATTATCAGAATCTCCGAGATTCTGACTCATCTTCAGAGTCTTCAGATTCATCTTCTGACTCTGACTAGTCTTTAGAACATTCTGAAGAATCTTCAGAAACTAAATCTGATGTTGGCGCTACACCAGAATCTTATTGAAGATTGTTCCAATCCCATGTTTCTGACTCTTTCACAATAACGTCTCTGCTAATTTCAACTTTGTTGGTTTCTGGACAATAAAGCTTATAGGCACATGTACTGTGGTACCCCACCAGTAACATTATTTTGCTTTTATCATCCAGTTTCCGTCTTCTAGATTCTGGAATGTGTTTGTAGCATACAGAACCAAACACCCTCAGATGGCTAACACTTTTCTTGTCTCCAGTCCATTTTTCTAAAGGAACAATTTCCTCCAGCTTCTTTGTTGGACACCTATTCAGAACATATGCTGATGTGGAAACAACTTCTCCCCATAACATGTGAGGTAGCTTCTTCTCTTTAAGCATACTTCTGGTCATATCAAGCAATGTTTTGTTTCTTCTTTCAGCAAGAACATTGTGCTTAGGAGTATATGGAGCAATAACCTCATGTTCTATTCCATTCTCCTCACAGAACTTCTGGAACTCTGTAGAGTTATAGTCACCTCCACCATCCGTTCTCAGAATCTTCAGCTTCTAACCACTCTGCTTCTCAGTCTTCACCTTGAACTTCTGGAATTCAGTATGCACTTCATGTTTGAACTTAATGAATGTTACCCATGTCATTCTTGTGAACTCATCCATAAAATACATAAAATATTTGTTTCCTCCAAGTGAAGATACTGGAAATGGTCCACACACATCATAATGTACTACTCCCAAAGCATGCTTTGCTCTGGGGGCTACTTCTGATGCAAATGGAAATCTGGATTGCTTGCCTTTCATACCTATCTCGCATGACTTCTGAGGCTTCACAATCTTCGAAATGCCATGTACAAGCTTCTTAGAACTTAGATTCCCTAAGCTTCTATAGTTCAAGTTCCCCAACCTCTTGTGCCACAGCTTACTCTCACCTTCAGCACCTTTAGCACTAAGACATTCTGCTTCAGCTGTGTCTACATTCACATTGAATGTTCTGTTGCTTCCATGCTCAGACTTTATAATCAACTTCTAATTAGAATCATACAACATCAAGAGGTTGTCCTTCATAACCGCTGAGAAACCTTTCTCAATGAGCTGACCCACACTCATCAGATTGCTTTTAATTCCAGGAACATACCAAACATCTTTGATCAGAATGTTTTTTCCATTCTTCACTCTGGCTCTGACGTTTCCCATACTTTCTACATTAAGATACTTATCATCAACACATCTGATATGTGTTCTCCTTCTGGAGTCAAAGTCTATCAACCATTGTTTATTCCCAGTCAAGTGGTTTGAACAGCCAGTGTCCATATACCACCAATCTTTTGAACACTTTCCATCAGAATCAAAAGCCATCAGTAGCACAGGTTCATCATCAGAATCTCCTCTGGCTATATTTTCTTCTTCTGATTTCCTTCCTCTATTTCTACAATCTCTGGAAAAATGGCCAAACTATTTACAACAGTAACATTGAACCTTCTTCTTGTCATACCTTTCCTTTCCCTTCTGATATTTATTTTCATCAGAAGTTGAGGTTTCTGACTTCTGGAATTCATCACGATGTCTATTCTGATTCTGGTCCTTCTTGACAAAATAAGCCTTCAGAGCTTGCTCCACTTCTCTCTCATAAGTTCTTTCAGTCAGACGCAACTCTTGTGCTTCTTGACTGCTTTGCAACTCTTCTATTCTCATGCTTTCCAGATTTTTAGAATGTTCAATAGAAACAACAATGTAATCAAACTGATTAGTAAGTGACCTCAGAATCTTCTCTATGATTACCTATTCAGAAAGTGTTTCTCCATAAGCTTTTATCTCATTAGTGATCAAAATCATTCTGGAGATGTACTCTAACTTTCTCACTGTTCTTCGTGTTGAGATTCTCATATTGCTTATGCAGGAACTGAAGCTTCACCTTCTTTACTGATGTGTCACCACCATAACATCTGACCAGTATATCCCATGCCTCTTTCGATGTCGTCGAATCAGCAATCTTCTCAAACACACTTTCATTCATACACTGATGGATATAGAACAGAGTTTTCTGATCTCTCTTCCTCGTAGCTCTTTCTGCATACCTTTGTTCTTCAGTAGCAACTGCTGCAACTGGAACATAACCATCGGTAACAAGATCTAGAACATCCTAAGCACCAAACAACACACGCATTTGTATCATCCATTTGTTCTAGCTTTTGCCATCAAAAACTAGAATTTTAGTGTTCAAACTACTTCCTCCACTCATCTTAAACCTTGCACAAATCTTAGGTCTCAGATTCTCACTCAGTGTTTCTCAAACCCAAAAAATCAGTATGATTTTGTTCAGATTTTTTTTCAAGATTCAACAGAATTTTAGAACAAACCAAGAGCTCTAAATACCAATTTGTTGGTGCAAGGTGATGAAATTGAGGAAGAAGAGAGAAAATAATAAATGATATAGCTGCCACAAATGATTGAAAGAGGATTGATTGTATTAAATGAAACCTAGTATACCTATTTATACACAAAAGTAGTAAAGATAAAAATGCCACATAGGCCCTAAAAGAGAATATCCAAAAATGATAAATACTAAATTACCCTCTAATAACTCAAACATGTTGAAGTATATCTACCACAACTAATTTTATTTCATGGACAACTATATGTTGCACGTCAAGGGTTACTTCAATGAAAATGTTGAAGATATTAGTGACTAATGATAAATGTAAAGATATAGGTACAACATCAAATATAATTTACAAAGAAGTATTTAATAATATTCTTTAGTTAATTCATATTTCTTTCTTTAAATTTATACATTTTAAATTATCATAATAAATTGTTTTTTAATTTATTGTCTTTCACATTAAAAAATTAATAGTATAATTACAAACATAATCTAAATGGCCTACAAAATAATTTTATATGCAAATAAAAAATTAAATATCAACTATTATAAAAAAATATAATTTTATTTCTAATATACTTGTGCGATGCACGGGTCGATAATCTAATTATAATTTATTCCAAATAGTTCAAATCAATACTCGTGAGTGGTTGAACGTCACACGGTGCTCGTGCAAGAAGAGAGAGTTGTCTTCAATTTTTTTAATTAGGAAAAACCATCTTCATATTAGTGATTTCATTTTTATTCAAAATAAACGACACATTCTCACTAGAGTCGAGAATAGATTAGGCCGAGTTATATTTTACCAAGCCTGAGTTTGATCTGCTAAATATTTCAAAGCCTAAGTTTGGTCTGGAGTCTATCATAGACTTGTTTTTAGGTTTGAGTATGACCTTTTATAAGGCCTATTTGGCCTATTAACCTACATAAAATCTTATTTTATTTGAGAATTTGTCTATAAGAAATTTAACTATGTTTAAATAGACTATCAAATTAAATATCAATGAGACTAAATATTTATTTCATTGAGTTATTCAAGTTTACCTATTAACACAAGTTATGTTATGCTGTATATTTGTGAAACTTATGAAAACAACTTATGACATTGTTCATAAAGTTTTTCAACTTATTTTCACAATTTCTTAAATATAACTAAAATTTATATTTGTCTATTAATTCAAAGTATAAATAAAATATAATAATAATATTAATGTTATTCATATTTATTAGAAATAGGTCGGTATAATATGCTTAAAAGTATTTTTCATGGCCCGTGACCTAACTATCCTTTTTAAGTCTTTTTTATTTAAAAAACGTCTGGTATGGCCTAGACTTGTGTAGGCTAAGTCGTATATATATATCTGTTAGTTGGTTTGTCCTATTCACACCTCTAATTCTCACATATTAAAGAGGTTAGGAAGAAGATTGAAGAATATTGGAAAAGATTGAAGAAGAAGATTGAAAAAGATTGAAGAAAAGATATTTTTGTTATTTTAATTTTTCAAAAATAAATTTAAGATATTAATTGAGTTGTTGGTTGTTGTTTAAATATTATGTTTTTTTAAAAATATATTATTAAGTATATATTGTAAAATGAAAAAATATTTAATATATTTATTTAAAAAGAAAATATAGTGTATTTTTTATTAAAACAGAATTATATATAATGTATTTTTTGTTTTTATTTTTAGTTTTTAAAATAGATTATATATATATATATATATATATATATATATATATATATATATATATATATATATATATATATATATATATATATATATATATATATATATATATATATATATATATATATATATATATATATATATATATATATATATATATATATATATATATATATATATATATATATATATATATATATATATATATATATATATATATATATATATATATATATATATATATATATATTAAGGAGAATACTTAGATACAATTTCATAGGTGTGGTTCATACTTTTTTCAAATAAAAATATCACAAATATACTTAAATATAATTTTAGGAGAAAACTAGACATTTGTCATATTTTCATTAGAAAAAAATATAAACCACACCTAAGGAATTGTACCTAAATTTTTTAAAAAACAAGATAATTTTAAAAAAACAGAATTATAAACTAAATATTATTAAAAACAAAACTATAAACAAAATATTATGAAAAACGAAATAGTATTTTTTAAACATAACATTTTAAAATAGAATATATGGTTATTATATATTATATTATATGTTTATTATATTTTGTTTAAAAAAATAAATATAATAATTATTTATAAAAAACATTAACTATTATATGTTTATTAAATGTTTTATGAACAAAAACAAAATATTTATGGTTAATATATTTATGGTTAAACAAAAACAAAAGGTTTATTAAATATTTATAGTAAAACAAAAAATAAAATGTTTATGGTTATATAGTATATGTTTAATAGTTATAACAAAAACAATATGTTTAATAATATATATTTAATAGTATATATAGTATATGTTTAATAGTTAAACAAAATAATACGTTTACTTCAATGCACAGTGCAAGTCAAATGACATAACATCATACAAATAAAATAAGTCTAGACACTACGTGACATTCATCTGATGGCAAGATATGGAAGCACTTTGATCGGATACATCCTGATTTGGCTACTAACCCTATAAATGTCAGGCTTGGATTATGCTCTGATGGTTTTTCTCCATATGTCCAAGCGTCAAGAAATATGTATTCTTGTTGACCAGCTATTATAATCATTACAAACTCCCTCCTCATATGCACATGACAAAACCATACATGTTTTTTACCTTTCTCATTCCAGAATCGTCGAGTCCAAAACCCGAAATTGATGTGTACTTAAAATCTATAAATGATGATTTTAAGAGGTTTGGATTGGATAATGGACTCATAATATATCCCATAAATAAAACTTTATTATGCGAGCTACCTTGATATGGACCATTAACAACTTTTCTGATGTGGCATGTTATCTTGTTGGGATACATGGAAAAATAGGTTGTCCGCATTGCATGGGATACACCAAGGCGTTTATGTTGAAAAAAAGGGGGGAAAGCTCGTGGTTTGACTGTCACCGCAGATTCCTACTAAGAAATCATTCATAAAGAAGAAACGATACATATTTCAAAAAAGACGAATGGGTAACAAATTATCATACGCCTTGAGTGTTACTAGGTGAAGTATGGAACCAAATTTGTGAACTACCAAAATTCACAGATACTGATAAAGCATATAGAATTCTAGGATATTGGGTCACACCCAATTGGACAAAAAAATTATATTTTAGGACTTCCCATATTGGAAAGATAATTTGTTGCGCCATAATATTGATTTTATGCATATTGAGAAGATTTTTTTTGATAATATATTTATCACAATAATGAATGTTAAAGACAAAACAAAAGATAATGATAAGGCTAAATAAGACATGGAAACTTGGTGTAATCTAAAAGAGTTGGAGTTGAAGCCTTAACTGAATGGAAAATTATTAAAGCCCAAGGTTATTTACAGTCTAACTTCCCAAGAAGCTAAAGCGGTTTTTCGATGGTTAAAAGAATTTAGAATACCAGATGATTATTCTTTAAATTTAGCAAGGTGTGACGACGCTAACACTGAGAAGTTACATGGTATGAAAAGTCATGTTTTCCATGTTATTATGAAACAATTACTACCAATTGTGTTCAGTTCACAACCCAAACATGTGCTTAATCCACTAACTGAAATTAGTTAATTTTTTAGAGATATTTATGCTTCATCTTTATGAGTGGATGACATAATTAAGTTGGACCAAAATATTCCAATCATTCTCTGTAAGTTGGAACAAGTATTTTCGCCTGGTTTTTTTACTCCATGGAACAACTAGGTGTGCATCTTGCATATGAAGCTTATCTTGGCGGCCCTGTTCAATATAGATGGATGTATCCATTTGAAAGGTTCATGGGTGATTCAAAGTGATCCGTGAAAAAATAAAGCTAGAGTTGAAGGATCAATCAGTGCACATTACTTGCATCAGGAAACATTACATTTTTGCAGTAACTATTTAAATCACTTGATGTTAACCGCAAGAATCATAAGGAATCCTGTAAATATTAACGAAAGAAGTCAATTTAACTTATCAGTCTTAGGGCTTCCAAGTCGTCCCTTTGGAAAGAAGGGTGTGCATTTGTTGACAAAAAAAAATTCAATCTGCACATGTTTATGATTTGATTAATTGCGTTGAAGTTAAACCATATCTTGAGTTAGTATACCCTAACTATTTAATTTTCTTTACAGTGTGAATATAAAACTTATTACCTTGACACTTATGGTGTGTTTCTTATTAAGAAATTTAACACCTCCTATTTTCATAGCTTCAGTGTACAAGCAACCTCCAGTGACATACGTGCTCATTTTACAACATGGTTCAAGGAGAAAATGTCTTGCATTGTTGCACCGGCTCAAGAAATACTCAATTTAATAAACTTGTATGAATGCCCTATTCAAAGAGCAAATGAATGGCACACATACTTTGTAAACAAATATAAATTTCACACTGAGACATGACTTTTATGGACTTGTTAAATATATCTATGAGTTGGTATACAATTACTTGGAGTCGGAAAATAAAGTTGTATTATTTTATTGTGAATGGTATGATCCATCTTCCAGAGGCACAAAAATAGATAAGACATATCATACTGTTGAGATTCAAATAGACCGAAGGTACAAAGAGTATGACCCTTTCATAATGTGATATATTGTTAGGAAATTTTATTATGTTCCTTATTCTTCATTTTTGCCACGTAAACGAGGGTGTTATGTTGTAATCAAAATAAAACCTTTAAGTCATATTGAAACTGGTGATCTAGTGGAAGATGTTGCTTACCAAGTTGATGAAGTTGAACAAATTAATGATGTGATTGTAGTTGAACAAATTACAAGTTTATCTGATACAATGGTTGAGGGGCACCAAGTTATTGTGTCTATATTGATGGTTGAAAATAATGTAGACGAAGAGAATGAAGAGTTTGGATCTGAGGAGAATGTCACATCAGATGATGAGAATGATATAAATTAGGAACATGAAGATTTTAAATAATGAATATATATTGATGAGAATGTGTTTTTGAAATTTTACTTAATGGACTATGTATTGAATGTGTTAATGAATATATGTATCGATTAGAATGTGTTTTTTAAATTTATTATTTGTTTTGATGAATATATATTAAATGTAATCTCTATAAATAGGTAAAATTCCACCTCGGTCTGATAAGGGTAATAATAGTGGTAGTGGTAAGAAGACCCAACGTCAGCAGCGCCCGAGGGTAGTAGTATGTCAGTCACCTGAGTCGACCACGTGTCTTCCCCCAAAGAGTCAAGTAGATCCTATGTCCATGGCCAGTACTCAACCTCTTATGTCATTACTTTCCCCTCATGAGTATCATATGTTCCCATCTGGGTGTGCATCTTTTATTAGCCCATACTAGCACACTAGAGGATCTAGATATCCATTCCAATAAACTATGTGATCTAGTTTTCCACCTCCCGCACAGGTACCCTTATCCTTCATATAGACTGGGAGATTTATCTTTCCACCTCCACATACCACATAGGTGACCTCATCATTAGAATAGACCGGAGGATCCCATACCCCATATCTCACACAGGTGCCATCATCCTTCCAGCAGATTGGGGAATCCTACATCCCACACAGGTTCCCTCATCTTTCTAGTAGACTAGGGGATCCCACACCTCACCTACATCACATATATATGCGCAAGAGGATGATCATGTGGAACCAGATGAGGACGATCATGAGTTGGATGGGAACAATCTTGAGTTGGATGGAGACGATATTCAGGAGGAGGATGATCCGAGTGAGATTCATATCATTGAAGGAAGATATTATATTTGGCCCATCGAAAGTTCGTAAGTTTCTAATTTATATCTCCGCATTTCCACTTTTAATATAAATTTATATTTAATGCTAATTCAAATTATTTTTATTTAGTTTCGGACCAAGTCGGACTGCTACCAAATGTATAAGTTATGTAATTCAGCAAAAGTATAAACAAGCTGAACAGTTTTAAAGAAGTTTCAGATAAAGAAACTTGGTTTAAGTTATTTAAGGTATAATTAATTTATTTTTTAAGTTATTGTTATTTAAATTGCTTTTTTATTATAATTATCTAACTGTTTATTTTAATGTCATACAACATTGCAGGAAAAGTGTACGTGAGAACAAATGAACGAGAGGGAGGTTAAAAAAACTATTATGGCATAATATCAAGACAACTTTCTGACATAGTACGACATGCTAGAAAGCATTGGGAACATGAAAGTATCAGTCCCAATTGAATAGGCAAAGAAGATTTTGAGGAACTTCTTGTCTATTGTGATACACCAGGATTTAAGACTAAATCTGAAACTGCAAAAAAATGAGAGCATCTAAAAAAGGGGATAGCCTTACTACTATTGGAAGTATAAGTACTGCGGAGCATAATGCTCAACGCATGATAATTATTACCATCAAGTTATATTTTGATTTATAATATATATTTTTAATTAGACTAAATTTTATTATTTAGACTAACAGTTTGGAGAGACCACCACTGATGACGAAGTTGGTTAAAAAGACTCTGTCAAAAAAATCGGAGGGTTTTGTTGAGGAACATACACTAAAAGCTATATGGTAAGTTATTTAATTTATGTTGTTTATATTTTTTTTTATTTAATGTCAATTTTTGTGGCGTGATTTTCACGTGGCAACTGAGATGTTATGGCGTGAAAATCACGTGGCTATATTTCATTCATTATTTAATTTCATTTCATTTTAATTTAATTTAATTTAATTCTTGTATATAACTAAGTTGTTTAAACTATATTTAACTTAATTTTTTATTGTATGTGTAGGAGGATTATCAGACATTGCTCACATATTTTTGGTTCATAATCCTCAATTTACTATGCGAGGTTCAGAGTTGCTTAATTCACATGTGCATTTTTATATTTGGAGTCAAGTCAATGACAGAAAGGGGTCTAATGAGTGTTTTTTTAGTGGTAAAAATTTGACAGGCACTTTGAGAAGAGGGGATAAAACTTTGTTTCAAAGAGTTAGAGATGGGGAAGGATCGTCACATCCACCACAATTGACACTTGAAATGCTAGAAACAATAAGACAACTTGCGCTAACTAAGGTGAGACGCGAGTTAGCGCAACATGAGGTGACAATGAAGGCCCAAATAGAGGAGCAACAACGGCTAAATAAATGGAGACAATGACGAAGAGGCAAAGTGATATGGAGGAGCAATTACGGTGATTTATGCAATTTCAAAGAAATGGTAATCAAGTTGGTGGAAAGGAAGGAGTTGGTGGTCAACAATCGATGGATGAGGAGAATATCGATGATTTTAACAAAGATGAGTTTTCCGACCCATATGATTTATTATATTTTTATTTTGCTTTTAAAATTTAATTTGTGTAAGATATTAATTAAACATTTTTAGTATATTATATTTAGTAATATTTTTAGAGATTTTTATTATTGTTTTTTCATTATTTATAGTTTTTATTTATTAATTTATTAATTATATTTTATTTATTATTATGTAGTAATTTTTATTTTTTTTATTTAATATATTAATGAACCTCTTTTATTAGTATTTATTAATTTAGTTTATTTAATAAATTTTAATAGAAAACATTTGTTTCAGAATTTAATTAAAAAAAAGTTGGATTAATGACATGATTTTATGTTATAAAATTGTGACATGAAAATCACGTCGTAAATTTCCTACCTATTCTGTCAATACTGTGCTCTGTCTGTTCTTATTGCAACATAGTTGATATATGTGTAAAGTGTTGCGGCGTGATTTTCACGTCACAACTTTAAGACATGAAATTTACGTTGCAAATAATATATTGTGACGTGAAAATCTTGTCGCAAATGAGTTTTTTTTTTAATATATATATAATATATATATATATATATATATATATATATATATATATATATATATATATATATATATATATATATATATATATATATATATATATATATATATATATATATATATATATATATATATATATATATATATATATATATATATTAGTCTTTTATAAGTAATTTGAACAATAGTCGTAATTTAGACAAGTAAATCCATAAACCAAGAGCTCCAAAAATAAATCTAACTTAAATCTTAGAATGATTATTGTTTACACTCAACACGATATGTGTTATTAATTTTGAGTACCTCCTATTGTTGCCTTAATAGAATCTTTGTTTATCAAGAAAAGTGGACAAATAATTTGACAAGTCGTACATTGAAAACTTAGTTATATGGGACCATAGAAATTTCTTCTTCATATTCCTCACAACAAGATTTATGAAAGAGAAACTTAAAAGGTCGTTGAACAAGAGTCAACATCAAAGTTGAAACCAATAATGCAACCAACAAATAACCAGTAGATGAGTTCTTACGTGCTCTAATTATTGAGATGGCGTACCATGCATAAAAAAGATTCTCATTTTCTATAATTTTTTCATCCACTTTTTTCTATATCTATAGTTGTAAACCATTCTATTCTTAAAAATTTGCTAGATACAGAAAAACTATAATTACTGATAAAGCTTCAAAGATACTAGTTATGACAAGAAGACTATTTTCCTTTTAGTGCTAGAAATTGGAGAAAAAAGTTTCATATAATAAAGTCCCACACAGTGATGTTACATTAATAAGGGAGCTATGTATCTTAACTAATTTGTGGGCTTCATGCTTATTTAGCTATATTAATTTGAAATCCATAATATGTGCAAATACAATGTATTCAGATAAAAGTGATAGAGATTAATAATCATCATTAGGGTTAGCCGTGCATGGTTTTGCAATATAATATTTACTTGGAATTCAATCTTCATCAAGCATGTGAGTAGTACAAATCATGATTAAATGCGAATAAGTGATATAGTGTCTGTCATATCAGCATTAGATAGATATTATAGTTAGATTATGAATATGAAAATAAAACATTATTGTTTGCTAATCATGATTATTGTTTGCTAATTGAGGGCTTGTATATATAGTTTATTTATTGTGTTAAATTACGTTGACTGTTTCTAACTAATTCTAGAATTACTAGTTGTTATATTTAATATAATTATTGATGTAACTAAGTGGTTGGTTAATTCTCTTTGTAACTATCACTATTATTGTGTTAATCTTTAGAAAAATCAGATATTTGAATCAAACTTTGTTAATATTTATGAACCAATCTAATTATATAATCCTACAAAATATATTTGGGATTATATCAAACTTAAGATATATCATTCTTAAGAGAAAATATACGATGTTGTCACTTGTATTATTTAAAGAAATTCGGTGTCTATTTATATGAATCAAATGGGAGGTTTTTATACCGCTAAAAATACAACTATTACACTACGGTAATAATTGACATTATTATTTTATTTTTGATAATTTATACATCTCAAATAATTTGACATTAGTATTTTAAGTTTGACATTAAGCTATATATTTCTAAATAATAATAATTTATAATATTCTTATTTATTATGATACTCCTTTGAAAATATCTATCACGGTGTTCCATTGAAGTTTTGTCGAGGAGAATTTTATGGAAACATATATTCCCTCGTTAAAAATTTTATTAGGAAAATTTATTGGGAAAAAACATTAATGAGAAAAAAAGAGTACAATATTATGCTCCAAATTTTTTTTTGCAATAATCAGATATTAAAAAAAAATTTCGCAAATAACCACGTTTCAGAAAAAATTACGCAAATAACCATGTTTCAGATGACTCCCAAAAGGAGGAGCCATCTCACTTGGCGCCTCCACCTAGGGTTTTGCCTTAGGCGCCATCTCACTTGGCGCCTCCTTTCTCTTTTAGCCAAGTGAGATGGCGCATGCACTTTAAAAGTGAGAGGAGGCGCCATCTCACTTGGCTCCTAGGGCAAAACTAGGGCAAAATGTTGTTTTTATAAACCACACTTTCTTTCCAGCTTGTCAAGTTCGTCGATTTCGGTTGTGATGCGCTTACTTTTGGGACGACCCTTCTTGTTCCTTCGCATTTGGTCATTGTGCCACACTATTTCACCGTCGTATGCAGGCCAATAATCTGGTTTTGCTACCAAAGGAAAGTTGTTTTTGTAAACATTAAGCAACGTTTCAGATTTGTAAATGTGTGACAGAAGTTGTAGCGCGTCTTGATGGGTATAAGCACAAGCGGAAATGACATGAGAGCAAGGCATACGAAAGGCTTGAAACTTGCCACAATCGCACCAACGAGAAGGTAGTATGACCCTATATTCTTGTCTTGGCAGGCCTTCGTTGTGGTCGATTGTTTCTTTCACAATAAAGTTGTGGCTGTGTCGGTCAAACCGTATAACCATATGAGTGTTGGCTTTGGCACTTTCTGCCTTAATGTACTTCATGCAGCTTTCACTCCATAGTTGTCCAGATTGCAACACCGCATTCCACATTTCACCTCTTTTGGCAAACAACGAAGCCATCCTAAAATACGTAGATTTTACCAATGCAGTGATCGGGAGGTTTCGTATGCCTTTGAATACCCCATTCATCGATTCAATAAGATTCGTTGTCATGTGCCCCCATCTTTGGCCATTGTCGTATGACCTAGTCCATTTTTCCACCGGAGTATTGTCGATCCACCTACCGGCTTCCGGATTTGACAAACGGATCTCGTTGCGGTAATATTTGAACGTGGGTTGTGTCAATGCATATCCCGCATTCATAACCGTTTTCCTTAGTGTTTTGTCCTTGATCTCCCTCGTGAAATTCTGGACGATATGCCTAACGCAATAGACATGCGTAGAAGGAGGGTCATGCCAACCGTTTGTAGGATTATTGTAGGCACTTTCAATGGAGGCATGTTTGTTCGAGATCAAACAGAGATCTGGTTGAGGAGCCACGTGTGTTTGCAGGTTTTTCAAAAAAAATCTCTAAGCACCACCGGTCTCCCTCTCGACTAGGGAAAAGGCAATTGGGAAAATGTTGTTGTTGCCATCTTGTGCAACTATCATCAGTAGCGTGCCTTTGTATTTCCCATACAACCAAGTCCCATCAATTTGTATAATTGGTTTTCATGATGCAAACCCTGTGATGCAAGGTTGAAATGCCCAAAACACTCGACTGAATATTTCGTTTCCGTTTAGTTGACTACCATCTTGGGCGTATGCTGGAATTGTTTCCAGAACGTAAACAGTACCCGGAGAATAAGTCTTGAGTGCATTCAGGTAGCGAGGATGTTCTTGGTATGGTATCCCCAAGGCTGTCACCTAGTCTGCGCCTACTCTGCAACCCATGACACCTCTTATTCGCCAACGGGGATGGCGACAACTTTCATTTTTGTACTCTTTCGCCAAGTCCAATGGCGCCTCCCTTAATGTCCAATCGTGTTACATGCATGCAGAGATGCCTTCTCCAAGGCTGCCACCTAGCTGCGCCTACTCTGCAAGAGTGACACTTATCATGCATGCATGCACCAGCTACCACCTCACTTACTCTATGAAATTTTTTTGCCTATAAATACAGAGCATAACATACTTCTCTCACACCCACAATCGTTTCACTCTATGCTACAAAGTCCTTCATAATCTCTTACACTTTCTAAGTCTTTCATAATCTCAGGCATTTTCAACAATGGCTCTTCTCACAATGGGCGATTCTCACAGAGGCACAAGGGACAACATTGCCGCATTTGTAAGTTTCTATTTTAGTTATACATTTTTTATACTTCAGGTAATGCTTTGTTTATCTGTTTTTTATGTAATACTTATGGGTGTAATCATTTTTTTAAATAAAAAGTCAATTTTGTTGATCTTGTATCGAATACGCAACACACCGGATTGAAAAAAAACGCGGAATTTTCCCTAGAAATGCACCAAGGCGCCATCTCACTTGGCTTAGGGCAAGCCCTAAGCACCTAGGCGCCAAGTGAGATGGCGCCTCCCCTTAAATAATGGGTGTAGGCGCCAAGTGAGATGGCTCCTCCTTTGGGGAGTCATCTGATACATGGTTATTTGCGTAATTTTTTCCGAAACGTGGTTATTTGCGAATTTTTTTTAATACATGGTTATTCAAAAAATATTCTTATGCTCCCCTTAACAGAACACATTTAATTCTTCAAAAATTTTGAAGGTGACACATTTCAATATTTTGTACGTGCTTCTTGAAAATTGATTCATAGAGTGCTTTTGTGAAAACATATGTCACATTATCACTCGAATGAATATATTGAATATCAACATCTTTGTTTCTTTCACGTTCTTGTGTGAATGAGAAGAACTTTGAAGGGTAGGCTTGGTTTTGTCACTTTTAATGTAACCTTCTTTTATCTGGGTAACACATGCAACATTGTCTTCATACAAAATTGTTGGATTATTATCAATTGGTAAACCAGACGCTCCTTGGATATGTCGAGTTACTGACCATAACCATCTACACTCTTTGTTTGCTTTATGAAAGACAATTACTTCATTATGATTTGAAAAAGTTACTACAAGTGTTTGCTTTTGAGATCTCCGTGATTTTGCAATGTTACAATATATAAATATATATTCAGTATGTGATTTAGTATTATGTGGATCTAACAAATATCACGCATCTTCATAACCAAGTAAAATTGGTTTTATATTTCTAGAATAAAACAAAGATCAGATGTACCTCAGAGATATCAAAATATATGCTTTATTCATTTCCAATATCTTTTTGTAGGACATAAACTGAATCTTGCTAGTAAATTCATTGCAAAAGCTATATCAGGTCTTGTATAGTTAGCAAGGTGCATGAGTGCCCCAATGGCACTCAGGTATGGTACTTCAGAGCTTAGATCTTCTTCATTACCTTCCTTAGGTCTAAATGAGTCATTTTCATTATTAAGTATTCTACCCATCATTAGAGCATTCAGAGGATTTGCTTTGTTCATGTTAAACCTATTATATACCCTTTATGTATAATTTGATTGATGTACCAATATACCATTTTTGGTATACTCAATTTGTAAACCAAGGCATAACCTAATTTTTCTCAAATCTTTCATTTCAAATTTATTTTTTAAGTAATCTCTTTCTTCCTTAATTTCTCTATTAGTTTCAATGATATTTAAATCATCAACATAGACAACAATTATTACAAATCCGATATTATTTTTCTTATAAAAACACAAGGGCAAATAGAATTATTTTCATAGTCTTCTTTAAGAAAATAGTCACTTAGCCTATTATACCATATGCACCCTAATTGTTTTAATCCATACAATAGACTTTTCAACTTAATTGCATACATTTATTTAGGTTTTGATGTCTCATGCATTTTAAATCCTTCTGTGATTTTCATGTATATATCAATAGCAAGTGATCCATACATATAAGCAGTAACAACATTCATAAGATACATATCAAGACTGTTAAATACTGATAAACAATTTAAATAACAAAAAGTAATGACATCCATAATAGGAGAATACTTTACCTCATAATCAATTTATGGTATTTGATAAAAACCTTGTGCAACAAGACAAACTTTGTATTTGACAATCTCATTTTTCTCATTTTGTTTTCTTACAAATACCTATTTATACCCATTTCTCTTGGGCTAGACTTTGGTTGAGTCCCTTAGGAGAGACTTTAGGTTGTGTCTTGTCTTATAAGACTCTAAATCTCTCAAGAAAGGCGTTTAGATGGGATAATCCTCTTCGTATAACTCTTAAGGGCAAAAAATATCTTCATGTGAAAGTCTAACATGTTCAAATTTTCTTGAGAGGCGACCAAGATCTTCATGTGAAATTCCAATATATTTTATTGCCTTGATATACAACAAGAATCTTCTTGCAAAAGTCTTAATGAGATGATGTATGCAATTTTTCTTCTGAAAATTTCATTTTTTTCTCTTCTAATTATTTCAACCAAGCCAAATTGAAAGACTTGATAATGGGTTTCTTAACATTTTTTTTTGGTTTGAAATTACATGGCATAGAGATAAAAGTATTGGCAGACATCTTAAAAAATCTAGGCCTAATAAGAACTTTAGAAAAAAATTAAGGATACACATGAAAGTATGGGAAGAATGACTCAACATTTAAAAAAAATTAGTGGACAAGTTGATCTAAATGCCAAAAATTTGTTTTTTGACATTGAAAGAAATAAGCACATAAACTGCCAAAAAACTTGGTTTACCTCATCTTCTCAAGGATAAAGTAAATACTCTAATTTACCTTTCAAGATAGGATTAAGATTTTGAAATTTCATTGATGGCATATTTGAGGAAGACATAGTGTAAATATTGAGAAGATCGATTTGTAAGAGTAGAAAACACAATGGAACAACACACACAAGAAAAACAACTAAGGAAGTTCATAAAGGGTGAAGAAGCAGGTAAATTTTGAATTGTAATAATATAAAAAAAATAATATAAACTAATTGTAAGCAAATTCTCTCGATGAGACATTCGAAAAAGTGGAACATGTTTGGAAATCATGCACATACAAAATCTTACACAATGTTGTGATATACAAAGTACATACAATCATGGTATTTGACACAATTCCTCAAGGTTTTGAAATTTGGTAATAACTATTCATGATACGATACACAAAAACACGCCGATTTTACATGGTGGATTTAAATATGTCACTTTTGAACTGCATTCGATAATTAAAATTTGGGGCATCTGTTATATATAAACTTTATAGGTATGTGTTTTAATAGAGTGTCGTCAAGAACAAACCAAAACTATGAGAAAGATTGAGTTTCTTGAACAAACACAATAAATCCTATTACGATTTCACTAAAGAGAGAGAAGAGGGAAGAAGAAGGAGAAAATTTAGGATTGATTAAAACTATTTTTCTATTCACTTTCTCTATTATGATTACAAAGATTATAAGTGATTAACAATAATTAACCTCTCTCAATAACCTGAGAGTAATAATCTATTTATAGACTAATAAGATAACTTAAGCTATAAGCAAACTTAAATAATTAGGCTAAACAAACAGGCTTAAATCGATATGCTAACAATCATAGCATTTCGACTACTGCATGCTTGGGAATACTTCGACTACAACATGCATGACTTCAACATTAGCTTGTGAGCATACTTTGACTACATTCTTAACCTCCATCGAACAAAGAATCTACCCTTATCGATACTTGAGCTCGATCCAGATTACCATAAATATCCACTTTGGAACAAACTCTACAACACCAAGAGAACAAACTAGCTTCCTTCATGTAGCTTTATCAACTACATACAATGGAAAAACTTACAGATTGGCAATGTCTTTATGATTATATAAGCAACATTATCTTCATTTGAAACCTTCAGCACTGGGACTTTTCCACGCTCGATTATCTCTCTAATGAAATGAAGCCTCACATCGATATGCTTGGTTCACTCATGATAGGATGAGTTCTTTGACAAGTGTATTGCACTTTGGCTGTCACATTTCACAATGATAACTCGACCTTGAATTTTCAGATCCTTAGCAAAACCTTTAACCTACAATTCTTCTTTAACAACTTCAGTGAGGGAAATATATTTCTCTTTAGTGGTCGATAATGCATCAGCATTCTGAAGTGTCACTTTCCAACTGATTGTTGTGCTAAACATAGTGAAAACATATCTAGAAATAGATTTTATAGAATCCATACAACCTGCATAATTAGAGTCTACATATCCTTTGAATTCTACTTTACTATTATCACCACATGATCCACCATAAATCATGACTCTACTTAGATACCCATTTATGTATATTAGAATCCACTTTAATGTTTTCCCAGTCTGTCTTCCCATGCTTGGACATATACTTGCTTACATGGCTCACTTTGTAGGCTATGTATGGTCTCATACATACCATAGCATACATCAAATAACCTACTATACTAGCATATAAAATGCTATTCATAGAGACTCCTTCAGCTTTAGTGCTCAGACTTTGAGTCATACTCAACTTGATTTGAGGATTTCTTGGTGTCATAGCAGACCTTGAATTCGACATACAAAACTTGTTGAAAATCTTCCATAGGCATGTCTCTTGAGATAAGCATAATCTCGACTACTTTTCATATCTCTAGATGTCAACCCTAAGTATTCTGGTGGAAATACCAAGATCCTTCATCTCAAACTCATTTCAAAGGTTAGCCTTTACCCTTAATACTTCTTTAGCTCTATTGTTGGCAATGAGGATATCAATCATATAAAGCAACAAAATCACAAGTGAACTTCCAGGTCGAAATCAGTTTTACTTATATCCTTCTAGTTGCTTCATGAGGATTATTTCATCTATATCACCATACAAGAAATCAATCTTCATATCCATCTATTCCAGCTCTAGGTCGAACTTTGCTAGCATAGCAACCAACATTCAAATGGACATGCGATTCAAAGCAAGAGATACCACATCATTGAAGTTGAATCCTTCTTTCTGAGCGAACCCCCTAGACATCAATCTTACCTTGTATCTCTTTGACATCACTCCTTAGATTCCTTCCTTAACTTTGAAAATCCACTTACAACTGACTAACTTGGCTTTTTTAGGTTTTTCAATTATCTCCCAAATATGGTTATCATGAAGATATTTCATGTCATCATCCATGGCCTTCATCCATTCAGTCTTGTCTCGACTCCTCATAACTTTCTTATAATCTCTAGGTTCTTCATCTAGAACCTCCCATAAGCTAATAGATATGTATAAACAAATCTCTGAGATGGATTAATGACTTTCCTCGACTAGTCTCTTACTAGAAGGTAGTCATTAATAGTTTCCTCATTATCTTTAACATCTTATGCTTCTTCCTCAACTTCATCTAGATTATGCAATTCAACAATATGCTCCACCTCAACAAGAATATTTTCATGTTCCATCTCTTCGACATAAATTTCTACATTTTGGCCATTATCATTAGTTTTCTTAAACGCCATTTAAGCTTCATTGAAAAATACATCTTGACTTATGATACACCTCATGTGACCTGACTCTAGGCACCACAGCCTATAAGCTTTGACTCCTTTAGGGTACCCCATGAAAATGCATTTCAAAGCTCTATGTTTGACCTTATCTTTCCTAATATGAGCATAGGCTACACAACCAAATACTCTAAGTCTATCGAGATTAGGTGGATGTCTTGACCATACTTCTTCAGGTGTCTTTATACCCAAGGCAATCAGGGACATCTATTCATCAAATATGCTATTGTTAAAACAACCTTAACCCAAAACACCTTCTTCAATCTAACACTAACCAATATGCACCTAACTTTGTCCAAAATGGTTTTATTAAACCTTTCAGCTAAACCATTTTGTTGGGTACTATATGTAGTAGTTTTGTGCCTTGTGAAGGAACCGGCGAAAAATCTGTAAGTTTAAGATTGCGCCTAAGAGGGGGGGTGAATTAGGTGATGGTCGATTTTTGACTTATTTTATACTTTCTGGTTTTGATTTAGTGCTTTGAAAACTGTAAAGTACAGAAAGTAAAGAGACACGGAGAATTCTCCTGGTTCCTTCCACACCCCGGAAGTACGTCCAGTCCCCTTGCAAACACGCAAGAGATTTTACTATTTTGTTAGAACTTTTACAAGACTCTTCCTAGTCTTACCAACTAAAGAACCTAACAAATAACCAAGAACACCCTCTTGTATTTCCAATAAGTCTAATGAGAACAATCCTCTCAAAAGACACCTCTTGTTTCCAACAATGGACAACAAGGAACAAAAGTAATCTAATACTTAATTCCAACAATCCTGGAAATAAGTTACACTTTGTATGATTTTATGAAGTATGATTTCTTGAAAGATGTTGATCACATAGAGTGACTTCTTTGAAGTTTCTTCTTTCTTCTCTTGTAAGAAATTCAAACTGTAACACAATGGTTAGATAATGCTCAAAGATTTCTGTTCTTTATATGTGTGAAAGTGCAGAAAATCTTTGTTCTTAAAAGTTAAGAAATATGAAGTTTGAATATATTACAAAGTTCATATTTTATTGCATAAGAGAAGAAGTTGTTTTTGTTTTGAAAGATTTTGTAATATATAGTAATCAAGATACCTTTCCAAATGGACACTTTTCTGTTTGAAAAACTTGACAAGATGCAATGTTTGATCATGCAACTATTGGAGAAAAGGTGTGAAGGATATCTTGAAACCAGTTTAGATTTTTCAAAATTTTCAATGTGCAAATCGATTAACATAAGATGCAAATCGATTGCACGGGTTTGTAACATTCAGAATTTCAAAAAATTTGAAGTGTAAATCGATTAGCATGTTGTGTCAATCGATTTACAAGAGTTAAAAAATCAGTTTGTTCTGTGATCAATCGATTTACACAACATGTAAATTGATTGCTGGCAGGAGCAATCAGTTTTTTTTAAAAAGCATGTGTAAATCTATTTACACAAGATGTAAATCGATTTACAGCAGAGAAAAACTTAAAAATTGTTTTGAAATATAATTGAAGTGTTGTGGAAAGTGTGTATATCATTTTTGAGCATTTCTAATCAATGTAGTTCAATTGAGAATTGATATACTTGATTGCTTGCCATGATCCTTGAAGCTTTGAGTAAATGATGCTTTAAGTTAATTTCCACTTCTTTTCCTTCTTGCCATAATGCTTGTTTGTCTTTCATCAAACTAGCTTGTTTGTCTTTCATCAAAACTAAAGTTGAGTTGAGGCTTGAGATTACATTCTCCCCCTTTTTGATGATGACAAACCATTTTCCTTTATGTGTTATTCAGAATTTGAGCAGAATGTGTTTTCTCCCCCTGAGAAGATTTCTCCCTCTATGGAGAAAAAGATTTGAAAGCTTGCTCTGTAAAGACAATGAAAACAAACAACCATAAAGTGCTATTACATCCTTCTCCCCCTTTGAAATTATCAAAAAGAAGGGAAAGATGCAACAAGAAATGATAACAGAAAGAAATATATATGAACATGACCAATATATTAAAAGCTCATACAAGTATCACATGCTAAAACATTAAATTGCATAGAAAAAATACACAGAAAATGATTCAGATTCTGTGGTAAATCGATTTGCCCCTTGGTTAAATCGATTTACACAGAACATTTTTATGAAAAAATAACTTTCGTTCAGTGGTAAATCGATTTACATATTGTGTAAATCGATTTACACAAAAGATTTTTTAAAAGAATGATTTTCTTTAGTGGTAAATCGATTGACATATGGTGTAAATCGATTTACTTAAAGAAAAATTTAAAAAAATCATTATTTTTAACATTTGAAATAATGTCTAACCACATATATATGTACATTAAGGTATTGTTAAGGACTGAGTGCACCTTATATATCTTGTTCATCGAGGATTCCAAGTTCACGACGAATTTTAAAAAATGCATCCTTTGCAAGTGGTTTTGTGAAGATGTCCGCGAGTTGATTTTGAGTGTCCACGAAAGTGATCTCGACATCTCCTTTGAGTACATGATCTCGGATGAAATGATGTCTGATGTCAAGGTGTTTTGTCCGGGAATGCATAACTGGATTTTTCGTAATATTGATCGCGCTTGTGTTATCACATCGAAGAGGAATGCATCCAAGGTTTACTCCATAGTCAAGTAATTGTTGTTTTAGCCAAAGAATTTGAGCGCATCCACTTCCAGCCGCAATGTATTCTGCTTCGGCAGTGCTGAGAGCTACGCTTGCTTGCTTTTTGCATGACCATGAAACCAAGGCCTTTCCAAGAATGTGACATGTTCCACTTGTACTTTTGCGATCAGTTTTGCAACCTGCATAGTCAGCATCAGAATAACCAACTAGATTGCACATACTACCTTTTGGATACCATAATCCGACGTTGGTTGTTCCTTTGAGATGTTTTATTATGCGCTTGACTGCTGCAAGGTGAGACTCTTTAGGATTGACTTGATATCTTGCACATAGGCAAACGCTGAACATAATGTCAGGTCTACTTGCTGTTAAATAGAGGAGTGAGCCAATCATTCCACGATACTTAGTTATGTCAATAGAATTCCCTGATTCATCTGGATCAAGATAGGTGCCGGATCCCATAGGAATTGCACTTTCTTTGCTACTTTCCATCTCAAACTTCTTTATAAGGTCTTTGCAATATTTTGATTGGTTTACGAAGACACCATGTTTGAGTTGCTTAATTTGAAGATCGAGAAAGAAATTCAATCTTCCCATCATAGACATCTCAAACTCTCCTTGCATCATAGACGAAAATTCCTTGCACATATTTTGGTTAGTTGAATCAAAAACAATATCATCTACATAGATTTGTACAAGTAAGGTATGATGATTAAATTTTTTTATGAAGAGAGTGGTATCAACTTTACCCTTTACAAACCCCTTTTCACATAGGAATGCGCTTAGTCTATCATACCAAGCCCTTGGTGCTTGCTTCAGCCCATAGAGAGCTTTCTTCAGTTTGAAGACATGATTAGGATGTTTGAAGTCTTCAAATCCGGGAGGTTTCTTTACATAGACTTCTTCATTTATGAATCCGTTGAGAAATGCGCTTTTTACATCCATTTGAAAAAGTTCAAAGTCCAATGAGCATGCATATGCAAGTAATAATCTTATTGCTTCCAAACGTGCTACCGGAGTAAAAGTTTCTTCAAAATCAATTCCTTCCTCTTGGTTGTATCCTTCAGCAACTAGTCTTGCCTTGTTTCGAGTGATTATTCCATTTTCATCCATCTTGTTTTTGAAAACCCATTTGGTTCCAATGATACGTTTATTTCCTGGATTAGGAACAAGTTCCGAAACTTCGTTCCGCTCGAATTGGTTTAACTCCTCTTGCATGGCAAGGATCCATTGATCATCTTCTAGTGCTTGAGCCACTTTAGTAGGTTCAACTTGAGATACAAACGCCATATTTAAGCATGCATCCTTAAGATTTAGCCGTGTAGATACTCCTTTGCTAATATCTCCAATTATGTTGTCAATTGGATGATCACGATGAGTTCTCCATTCTTGAGGAAGATCATCATCATTTTCATTTTGATGTGAAAGTTCATGTGTTTGTTCCGGATTGACAATTTTGCCATCTCCGCAGGAATTCTCATGAGATAGATCTATAGAATCATCATCATCACAAATAACAACTTCCTCCTTAGAGGTGTTAGATTCATCAAAAGAAACATGCATTGATTCTTCTATAGTTAAAGTTCTTTTATTGTAAATTCTAAAAGCTTTGCTAGAAAGGGAGTAACCAAGAAAAATACCTTCATCCGATTTTTCATCGAACTTACCGAGATTGTCTTTGTCGTTGTTAAGGACAAAACATTTGCACCCGAAAATATAAAAGTGAGAGATATTTGGTTTTCTTCCTTTGTAAATCTCATATGGAGTTTTCTTTAGTATAGGTCTTATGATCACGCGATTGCTTACATAACATGCCGTGCTTACCGCATCCGCCCAAAAATATTTAGGCAAACTTGAGTCACTTAGCATGGTTCTAGCAAGCTCCACCAAAGACCTATTTTTCCTTTCAACTACTCCATTTTGTTGTGGAGTTCTTGGTGCTGAAAAATTGTGGAAGATCCCATTTTCTTCACAAAATTCTTCAAATAGACTGTTTTAGAACTCTCCACCATGATCACTTCGGATTGATGTTATCTTTAATGACTTCTCATTTTGAACTTGTTTTGCATATCTCTTGAATGCCTTGAATGCTTCATTCTTGTGCACTAAAAACAAAGTCCAAGTGAAACGGGAAAAATCATCTACAATAACTAAAGCATAAATGTTACCTCCGAAGCTTCTTGTTCTAGATGGACCAAAAAGATCCATGTGCAACAATTGAAGTGGTCTTGTTGTTGAAACCACATTCTTTGGTTTGAAAGTTGATTTGATCTGTTTGCCCTTTTGGCATGCACTACATAATTTGTCTTTGATGAACTTCATCTTTGGTAGACCAATAACTAAGTCATGCTTAACCAATTTGTTCAAGTGCTCCATGTGAATGAGAGCAATCCTCTTGTGCCATAACCAAGCGTCATTGTTGTTTACCATAAGACATTGTACCTTCATAGACAAATCATCTAGAGTAATCATAAAAATATTGTTAGATCTTATACCTTTGAGTTTTACCTCATTGGTTGCCTCATCCATAATAAGGCATTCTTCTTTGTTGAATTTGATCTTGAACCCTCTATCGCAAAGTTGACTTATGCTAAGAAGGTTGTGTTTTAATCCTTCAACATAGAGAACATCCTCAATTTGAATGGATGGAGGTGTGCCAACTATACCAACACCAAGAATCTTTCCTTTGGTGTTGTCTCCATAGGTGACATACCCTTTGGCTTTATGTACTAGATATGAAAATTGGTGTACATCTCCTGTCATATGCTTTGAACATCCACTATCAAGATACCAAACATTTGATGTGGATTTCAAGCATACCTACAAAAAAAATTATTTCTTGTTAGGTACCCAAGTTGCCTTGGGTCCTTCATAGTTAGTTCCCTTTTTCACCCATGCATAATGTCCACTAGCCATACTGAAATTTCTAATATAGCATGCATTGGGTGTGTGTCAAATAATACCACAGTAAAAACAGTTTGGAACAAATTTGCTCTTGTATCTAGGAATTTGTTTTCTTTTAGATACATTAGCCTTTTTCTTTTGATGATTATGAACAACTTTCTTCTTTTCTACTTTCTTGGGATTGGAACTATTACTAGCCTTTACAAAAATAGTGGGATTGTTACTTGGTTTCTTAGTATTCATATAACCAAGACCTCTTTTATCATTTGGATAACGTTGTTGGCTTAGTAATCCTTCCAATCCTATTTGTCCTTTTTCATATCGTTCAATGACTCTTTTCAATTGAACAATTTGAAAGACATTTGATTCACACTTGGAGCATGCAAAGTTTTCCTTTTCTTTAATAAAATTCTGTTTTTGAAGGTCAAAATCTTTAGTCATGGTGTCAATTTTTTCTAGACAAATTAGAAGTTCTTTTTCTTGTTTTGACACCTTTTTGTATAAACTTTTGCATTCTTTCAAGAGTTCATCAATTGCACCTTGAACATCATCATCAAAAAGATTAAATTCATTACTAACCTCTTCTTCATCATCGTAGTGATGCGATGCCATTAAGGCTAAGTTTGCACATTCGTTGCTTTCCGATTCCGATGAACTGCTATATCATTATCTTCCCATTCTATGTAGGCTTTCTTTTGTTTTGAGTCCTTTCCTTTGAATCCATCTTTCTTTGGGAGATTTGGACAGTTTGGCTTGATGTGTGCTTGCTTTCCACATTCATAACATGAGACATCTTGTGTTGATGTGGAGGCTTCTCTTTTCTTAAAGTTCTTTCTCTTATGTGCATGAGATCCGCCTTTGTCATTTCTGCCAAAAAACTTCCCAAGTCTTTTCACAAGAAGCATGAAATTTTCATCTTCTTCCGGATTGTCTTCTTTTACCACTTCCTTTGAATCAATTTTTAAAGCAGTGTTTTTGGACTTCTTTTCTAGATTCTCATGTTTTTCAAGTCTACCGAGTTCCGTTTCGTATTCTTGAAGTTTGCCAAATAATGTAGCGAAAGTCATTGCAGAGAGACTCTTCTTTTCCGAGATTGCCGTTACCTTTGGTTGCCATTCCCTAGTCAATGATCTAAGGATTTTCAAGTTGAGTTCATCATTTGTCAAGGTTTTACCAAGAGCATTTAAGTGATTTGTCAAATGCACAAATCTCTTTTGTAAGTCAAGAATTGATTCTCCGGGCTGCATTCGAAATAGTTCATATTCTTGACTCAAGGTATTTAGCCTTGATCTTTTTACTTCAGTCGTTCCTTCATGAGTTTGAACCAAGGTATCCCAAATTTCCTTTGTTGTTCTGCAGTTTGAGACACGGAAAAATTCGTCCATACTGAGTGCACCTTGAAGAAGGTTTATTGCCTTTTTGTCATAGAGAACTTTCTTTTTATCATCGTCGTCCCATGCAGTTTTGGGCTTTGCAGACCCAACGCCATTGATTACCGTTATCGGGATAAATGGACCATTTTCAATAGCATCCCATACTTCCTCTCCTTGTACTTCTAAATGCGCCTTCATGCGTATTTTCCAAAAGTCAAAATATTCACCACAGAATAGAGGAGGCTTGTTGTTACTACCACCATCTCTGAAAACGGGTTGATGATTTGCGGAAGCCATTCTGGATCTCTAGGAGAAGGTTACCTATAACCTACTCTGATACCAATTGTAAGTTTAAGATTGCGCCTAAGAGGGGGGGTGAATAGGTGGTGGTCGATTTTTGACTTATGTTATACTTTCTGGTTTTAATTTATTGCTTTGAAAACTGTAAAGTACAGAAAGTAAAGAGACACGGAGAATTATCCTGGTTCCTTCCACACCCCAGAAGTACGTCCAGTCCCCTTGCAAACACGCAAGAGATTTTACTATTTTGTTTGAACTTTTACAAGACTCTTCCTAGTCTTATCAACTAAAGAACCTAACAAATAACCAAGAACACCCTCTTGGATTTCCAATAAGTCTAATGAGAACAATCCTCTCAAAAGACACCTCTTGTTTCCAACAATGGACAACAAGGAACAAAAGTAATCTAATACTTAATTCCAACAATCCTGGAAATAAGTTACACTTTGTATGATTTTATGAAGTATGATTTCTTGAAAGATGTTGATGACATAGAGTGACTTCTTTGAAGTTTCTTCTTTCTTCTCTTGTAAGCAATTCAAACTGTAACACAATGGTTAGATAATGCTCAAAGATTTTTGTTCTTTATATGTGTGAAAGTGCAGAAAATCTTTGTTCTTAAAAGTTAAGAAATATGAAGTTTGAATATTTTACAAAGTTCAGATTTTATTGCATAAGAGAAGAAGTTGTTTTTGTTTTGAAAGATTTTGTAATATATAGTAATCAAGATACCTTTCCAAATGGACACTTTTCTGTTTGAAAAACTTGACAAGATGCAATGTTTGATCATGCAACTATTGGAGAAAAGGTGTGAAGGATATCTTGAAACCAGTTCAGATTTTTCAAAGTTTTCAATGTGCAAATCGATTAACATAAGATGCAAATCGATTGCACGGGTTTGTAACATTCAGAATTTCAAAAAATTTGAAGTGTAAATCGATTAGCATGTTGTGTCAATCGATTTACAAGAGTTAAAAAATCAGTTTGTTCTGTGATCAATCGATTTACACAACATGTAAATCGATTGCTGGCAGGAGCAATCAGTTTTTTTAAAAAGCATGTGTAAATCGATTTACACAAGATGTAAATCGATTTACCGCAGAGAAAAACTTAAAAATTGTTTTGAAATATAATTGAAGTGTTGTGGCAAGTGTGTATATCATTTTTGAGCATTTCTAATCAATGTAGTTCAATTGAGAATTGATATACTTGATTGCTTGCCATGATCGTTGAAGCTTTGAGTGAATGATGCTTTAAGTTAATTTCCACTTCTTTTCCTTCTTGCCATAATGCTTGTTTGTCTTTCATCAAACTAGCTTGTTTGTCTTTCATCAAAACTAAAATTGAGTTGAGGCTTGAGATTACATTCTCCCCCTTTTTGATGATGACAAACCATTTTCCTTTATGTGTTGTTCAGAATTTGAGCAGAATGTGTTTTCTCCCCCTGAGAAGATTTCTCCTTCTATGGAGAAAAAGATTTGAAAGCTTGCTCTGTAAAGACAATGAAAACAAACAACTATAAAGTGATATTACATCCTTCTCCCCCTTTGACATTATCAAAAAGAAGGGAAAGATGCAACAAGAAATGATAACAAAAAGAAATATATATGAACATGACCAATATATTAAAAGCTCATACAAGTATCACATGCTAAAACATTAAATTGCATAGAAAAAATACACAGAAAATGCTTCAGATTCTATGGTAAATCGATTTGCCCCTTGGTTAAATCGATTTACACAGAACATTTTTATGAAAAAATAACTTTCGTTCAGTGGTAAATCGATTTACATATTGTGTAAATCGATTTACACAAAAGATTTTATTAAAAGAATGATTTGCTTCAGTGGTAAATCGATTGACATATGGTGTAAATCGATTTACTTAAACAAAAATTTTAAAAATCATTATTTTTAACATTTGAAATAATGTCTAACCACATATATATGTACATAAAGGTATTGTTAAGGACTGAGTGCACCTTATATATCTTGTTCATCGAGGATTCCAAGTTCACGACGAATTTTAAAAAATGCATCCTTTGCAAGTGGTTTTGTGAAGATGTCCGCGAGTTGATTTTGAGTGTCCACGAAAGTGATCTCGACATCTCCTTTGAGTACATGATCTCGGATGAAATGATGTCTGATGTCAATGTGTTTTGTCCGGGAATGCATAACTGTATTTTTCGTAATATTGATCGTGCTTGTTTTATCACATCGAAGAGGAATGCATCCAAGGTTTACTCCATAGTCAAGTAATTGTTGTTTTAGCCAAAGAATTTGAGCGCATCCACTTCCAGCCGC
Organism: Vicia faba; assembly: GCA_948472305.1. NCBI lineage: Eukaryota > Viridiplantae > Streptophyta > Magnoliopsida > Fabales > Fabaceae > Vicia > Vicia faba. The sequence goes on along the minus strand of OX451735.1, from coordinate 1,374,209,841 downwards.
AATGTATTCTGCTTCGGAAGTGCTGAGAGCTACGCTTGCTTGCTTTTTGCATGACCATGAAACCAAGGCATTTCCAAGAATGTGACATGTTCTACTTGTACTTTTCCGATCAGTTTTGCAACCTGCATAGTCAGCATCAGAATAACCAACTAGATTGCACATACTACCTTTTGGATACCATAATCCGACGTTGGTTGTTCCTTTGAGATATTTTATTATGCGCTTGACTGCTGCAAGGTGAGACTCTTTAGGATTGGCTTGATATCTTGCACATAGGAAAACGCTGAACATAATGTCAGGTCTACTTGTTGTTAAATAGAGGAGTGAGACAATCATTTCACGATACTTAGTTATGTCAATAGAATTCCCTGATTCATCTGGATCAAGATAGGTGTCGGATCACATAAGAATTGAACTTTCTTTGCTACTTTCCATCTCAAACTTCTTTATAAGGTCTTTGCAATATTTTGATTGGTTTACGAAGATACCATGTTTGAGTTGCTTAATTTGAAGACTGAGAAAGAAATTCAATCTTCCCATCATAGACATCTCAAACTCTCCTTGCGTCATAGACGAAAATTCCTTGCACATATTTTGGTTAGTTGAACCGAAAACAATATCATCTACATAGATTTGTACAAGTAAGGTGTGATGATTAACATTTTTTATGAAGAGAGTGGTATCAACTTTACCCTTTACAAACCCTTTTTCACATAGGAATGCGCTTAGTCTATCATACCAAGCCCTTGGTGCTTGCTTCAGCCCATAGAGAGCTTTTTTCAGTTTGAAGACATGATTAGGATGTTTGAAGTCTTCAAATCCGGGAGGTTGCTTTACATAGACTTCTTCATTTATGAATCCGTTGAGAAATGCGCTTTTTACATCCATTTGAAAATTTTCAAAGTCCAATGAGCATGCATATGCAAGTAATAATCTTATTGCTTCCAAACGTGCTACCGGAGCAAAATTTTCTTCAAAATCAATTCCTTCCTCTTGGTTGTATCCTTGAGCAACTAGTCTTGCCTTGTTTCGAGTGATTATTCCATTTTCATCCATCTTGTTTTTGAAAACCCATTTGGTTCCAATGATACGTTTATTTCCTGGATTAGGAACAAGTTCCCAAACTTCGTTCCGATCGAATTGGTTTAACTCCTCTTGCATGGCAAGGATCCATTGATCATCTTCTAGTGCTTGAGCCACTTTAGTAGGTTCAACTTGAGATACAAATGCCATATTTAAGCATGCATCCTTAAGATTTAGCCGTGTAGATACTCCTTTGCTAATATCTCCAATTATGTTGTCAATTGGATGATCACGATGAGTTCTCCATTCTTGAGGAAGATCATCATCATTTTAATTTTGATGTGAAATTTCATGTGTTTGTTCCGGATTGACAATTTTGCCATATCCGCATGAATTCTCATGAGATAGATCTATAGAATCATCATCATCACAAATAACAACTTCCTCCTTGGAGGTGTTAGATTCATCAAAAGAAACATGCATTGGATAACAAAGGGAAATTCTACCTATATTAGCATGCATGGATAACAATTCTATTGTCTAACTTGCATCGGAAACGAAACAAGTGATTCCTAAGGGAGCATGGTATATACAAGAAGCAAAACAAATAAGCAATCAACAAGCTCTAACAAAGAGAGCACACACAATGCATGAGTAGTGCACACTAACTCAAGTAAAAATACCTAACCAAGATATCGAATCATAAAGATAGGTAAAAGAGGGGGGAAGTTCCTGAACATATATATCTTGTCATCTAGGCAAGAAGGGGTAATGAAAGCTACTCTTAACCAAGGTATTACATTACCGAGGAGAGAAGTAAAGAGAGTGGGGAAGTGAGTGTCCAAAGCGACTAAGCACCTAACAAAGATATCAAGAATCATGGTAAGAGATAGAAGACACCATGAACACGCAAGGAGCATTAATGTCGATTGATGAGAGCTCAAGACAAAGTATGGGGGATTGGTTACATAATCTTGTATTCCACTTGACATACTCGATAGAAGAAGATGTACACTCTAAAGAGTCGACATACAATGCGAGCTAAGGATGACACATACTAGAATCTAGGGTAATTCAGACTTCCAAGGACTTTACTCAAAGAATCAGCCTTCGTCCTGAACATACGAATTAAAGATAAAATCATGAAGGATTTTTTCCCTAAAGAACATACACAAAATAATGATTCATCACAATATTTTCACTATTTTTTCACTATTTAGCTTCAAAGTACTTGTACATTCGCAGATCTTCCTCAAAAATTTGGCTTTTGAGTCGAACATGAAAGTTGGAGGAAATAACAAGACAATTCAAATGCTCCAAGAGAAACTCAAATATGATACTCTAGTCAGATGTTATGAATTTTTAAGCGTCTGAAAACCAGAGAAACAATAAATTCACTGTATACCGCAATTCAAGTATTTTGCGCTTTAGAAAGTCTTCCACACAAAATTAGCCTTTGACTTGAACAAATGAAATGGGGAAGACCTCAAGACGGTTCTAATGCTTGAAGAATCATTCCAAAACCATTTTTTGATCTCAAGTTATTAATTTTTGAAGTTTCATTGATTGTGGAGCTCGAAAAAATATGTGGAGTGCACTTGAATTCTGAAAACCCAGAATTTCTGCTTTGCTACTGCTTGACGGAACACTTGAACTTGAGATAGGGAAATTCTTGCCTTAACCGTGTGGAAGAAGTTTGAAGACAGCGTGATCCCAATGCAATATGATGCTATGAGATGACAGAAAATCTTAGGGGCAAAAATTGGGGTATAACAGCTTCCCTAATTTAAGTGTCTTTTAACCGGAGATACGAAGGTGAAAATCTTCATCTCGATGTGATTGAATATACTTAAATACAAAATAAACCCTATTTTTAGCCCTAAGATACCATATGCTGCTTATGATTATGAATGTAAAAATATAAACTTCATGCAGGTGAACAAGATACACTAAGGAAGCAAAAATAAAACCAACAGACTAAAAGAGAAACCGACCAAGAATATAAATCTCTAGGGAACAACATGGCTCTGGGGAAACAAAATTGACTCCACTTGGAGAAAAATCAACTCCAGTGGGGAAAGGAAAACTCAATTCTACTAGGGTAAGGCCCAAAGAGGAGATAAAGCAACATCAACTCAATAAATGAGAAAAAACAATGAATAACAATGTTTAACAGATAACGGTGAACTACCCCCTTATAGAGGAGATAGAAAAAAGAGAGTAATCCCTACTCACAAGGAATAATAAACTACCAACTCAGGTTTGAAGGTAGTAAAATAGCATAATACCGACTCAGAGACAATGGTAAACGTCATCCTCAAGACTAGTACATGAATAATTGACATTAGTACTTATGATTGGTAACAAATGATTGACATCAGTACTTATGACTGGTAACAAATGATTGACATTAATGCTTATGACTGGGAACAAATGATTGACATCAATACTTATGACTGGTAACAAATGATTGACATCAGTACTTATGACTGAGAACAAAGGGTTGTCATCAATACTTATGACTGGTAACAAATGATTGACATCAATACTTATGACTGGGAACAAAATATTAACATTAGTGCTTATGGCTGGGAACAAATGATTGACATCAATACTCATGACTGGGAACAAAAGGTTGACATCAGTACTTATGACTGGGAACAAGTGATTCACATTAGTGCTTACGAATGAGAACAAATGATTGACATATGTACTTATGACTGGGAACAAAGGGTTGACATTAGTACTTATGACTAGGAACAAAGAGTTGACATCGGTACTCGTGACTGGGAACAAATGATTGACATCAGTACTTATGACTGGGAACAAAAGATTTACATCAATGCTTATGACTGGGAATAACTCGACTCTATTGGGGTAAAGTCCAATGAGGAGAGAGAGGTAAATACCGACTAACAAATGATAATGAACTAACAACTCAGGGATGAAGGTAGAAAAAAACAGAACGTAACAACTTTTATTGAAGGTAATGACACAGAAGATACACCGAAGTTTACTGAAGATGAACTACCAACTTCCACCGAAGGGCGAGAAATAAAATATACCCCAATGTTTACTAAAGGTGAACTACCAACTTCCACTAAAGGTAGAGATATACAGAAAATAACAACTTTTACTGAAGGTGAACTACCAATTTCCATTGAAGGTAGAGATTGAAAAGATACACCAACATTTACTGAAGGTGAGATACCAACTTCCACTGAATGTAGAGAAATAGAGAATACACCAACTTTTACTGAAGGTGAACTACCAACTCACACTGAAGTTAGAGAAATAAAAGATACATCAACGTTTACTGAAGGTGAAATACCAACTTCCACTGAAGGTAGAGAAACAGAGAATACACTAACTTTTACAGAAGGTGAACTACTAACTTCCAGTGAAGGTAACAAGCAAAGGATACACCAACTTTTACTGAAGGTGAACTACCAACTTCCACTGAAGGTAACAAGAAAAGGATACATCAAATTTTACTAAAGGTGAGATACAAACTTCTAGTTAAGGTAGAGATATAGGATGCATCGACTTTTACAGAAGGTGAACTACCAAATTCCACTAAAGGTAGGTTTTATATTAAGAATAACGAGTTTCCCAAAATTCATGCGTTCCACCTAGAACGAGTCTCAACTTCTTCTTTAACCAAGGAATTTTTTTTTGGAAATGGTAACAAACTTTACCAACATCCAAATTTCACCGAGAATGGTAATAGTCTCTTCTTTAATCAAGATGTAACTTGAAAAGGGTAATAAACTTAACCTGACTTCTGGATTTTGCCAAGAACATTAAGAGTTTCTTCTTTGACCAAGATATAACTCGGAATGGGTAACAAATTTTACCAACTTCTAGATTTTGCAAAGAACGATAATAATTTCTTCTTTAACCTAGATATCACTTGGAAAGGGTAGCAAATTTTACCAACTTATGGATTTCATCGAGAACAGTAATATTTTCTTTGACCAAGATATCACTTAAAATGGGTAATAAACTTCCTCTGACTTCTGGATTTCATCGAGAGCGGGGAATAGTTTCTTCTTATACCAAGATATCACTTGGAAAGGGTAATAAACTGCTGTAAGAATCTTTCAACAAACTGTCTTTATCATTGAAGTACAACCAACCTCAATAACGAACTATCCCCTATAATGTAGAGACCACCATCCATCGGAGTACACCAAAATAATCTTCTCTGGGAACTAACAGACTTACTGGGGAAATATAGGTTGCTCAAATAAAGACACAACCACTTGCTATTATGAGAAGGATTGCAATAAAACTATTGGGAAATGAATTTTGACTTCCTGGGGGAATACCATTACATTTCTGCTGATGAGATAAAGTTCTCACGTGCAAAATAAACGCACATTCTCAATCTAGGTTTCACAACCTAGAGATATCAGAATAATCATAGTTGTCGGGGACCAAAATTCAAACTAGGAACAAACTGAAGTGAAACAATCAACCAAGACACCACCCAATGAGGAATAAACTCAAATGGGGATCAATTCCATCCAGGTAATTAGCTGGGTAGGAAAGCTAAAGGAAAATTCTTCCATGAGGAATAACTCAATCGGGAAATTGAAAGGGTGTACACTTTCTGCTTAAGATTGACATTCTATTGGAGTGAGGATAACACAAACTCTGTAACAAGGATAAAATATCATAAAAAATGCAATGAAGCACTGAATTTTAATTCAGCTATGCATAATATATAATGTAAGAATGAATGAATGTATGTTGGATATATGCTGACAAAATATACGCACGAAATTGGGGATAACCAGACAAAATAAAACTTTGGATAAAGACAACACTCAGCCAAATGACATCCAAGATGTAGATTCTGTAAGAGAGTAAGCACCAACTGAGGAAACAAAGTCCTACCTCAAGGCTTAACTTCAATGGGAAGAAACATGGCTTAAAATAATCACAAAATAATCTTATAGCAAATAAATAAATAAAGTTACAGGGATATAATAAACTCCTCCATGTTTCATTGGGGAATATCATATAGACTTCGCTAGGGAAGAAAAAACATCTTTTAGACTTCAACTGGGGATGTCTTACTGACTTCACTAGGGAAGATGAAGCCACGTACGCCGAGGGGATCCCAAATACATTCTTTAATACCAAGAATATTAGTTGTACAAACTTCTCTAAGGAAGATCAAAGGAACTTCATGGGGATAACAACCTTAAAGGGAACAAATCATCCCTGATTCATCTGAGGAATAAAGAAGTTAACATCATAGTAAGAAGTAAAAAATTCTAGGGATTTTAAATCAATACTCAACATATGGTGATAGAAAATCCAAAAAGTTGACAACTGTCTCAAAACTTCTTAGAAAAGACAATGCTCTTGTCTGGCTACTTGAGGAGCACACATCAACAAAAATGTCATAATTGGCAAGGAGTAATACTTTGCAGGAGATTCTCTATCAATTATTAACACAAAGGGAGAAAAAAATAATGACTGTACAAAGCTTCATAACTTTACACTCTTTGCTTGATCACAAACCAACTGGGGAAAAGAGTCACACTCGACTGGAGAAATCTGAACCAAGACTTAACTGGGAAAAATGGGATCACAAATGCAACACCACACTACAGCTTAGAGGAAAACATAGTAATTATCTTGCAAAATATAGAAATGCCCTTGGAAACAACCTTGGTGCCCTAGACTGCATGGATTTAAGATAATATGCTTGACCAACGGGCTTCTAGAGATTTAACGAACCTCGGCGTAACTTCCCTAGATTGGCTGAATGCGACATACACTTTTCTCAACAACTCTTCTCGGCCATATGCCCTTTGTTGATACTCAAATGTAAGCTTCCTTGATATCAAGCAATTGTTTACAACCAGAAAAATATTTATTCTGAGAATGAAAATTCTAATGCAACAGTTATGTAAGTCTTTAAGATTTTATTAAAAAGATGTCGCAGAACCTTGTGAGCGAATCACTAGCAAGGATGCGACATTGATTTTTTTGTATGAAAAATAACAAAAGCATATGATACCAACAAAGATATTTAGAAAAAATCATGGGAGCCAGGAAACTCTATCTCGTTGAAGTATGCCTTCGAAATAAACCCTGCTTCAATTAGGACATTTGAGGGTTGTAACGTGGCTTGGTTCATGATTTTTAGAAAAAAATATTTTAAGGCTCAAAGTTTATTTGTTCCCACCCATTCTTCGTCATGTTCTCCAATTCTATGTTCAATTAATTCAACATGAGTGTTCATCTCTCAAATAGGATCATGCGATGGCTTAAGGAACCAATGAGGCTTTCAGAGTAGCAGTTAAAATTTTTGTCTTCGTGTTTGCAGTCACACGGATTTGTTCTTCGCTGAGGACTATTGCTTCTTAGTCATTTCTTTGTAGGAAAAATATCCTTTTTGGTCCTGTATGTTAACGTCAAAGTTTATTTTGGTCCTTTAACTTAAAAAAAGTTCATATTGGTCCCTTAACTCTTCAAAATGCATTATTTTAGTCTTTTTTGTCTAATTAGCGATGAATTTAGAAATCGATTTCTGAGTTTTTCCATTGGTAATTAGATTAAAAGGACTAAAATGAAGCATTTTGAAGAGTTAAGGGACCAATATGAACTTTTTTTAAGTTAAGGGACCAAAATGAACCTTGAAATTAACATACAGAACTAAAATGGGTATTTTTCCTTCTTTGTAATATATATTTTCTCGGTTTTCTCTTTTCTTTTTATTTTCCCTAACTTTTTCCTGGACTAATTCTTTTGAATTTTGGTTTTGAAGTCCAGCGGGATGCCCTAATTTTTTCCTAACTCGCTTGACTTAGATGGCTCTTTCTTTATTTCCTTTTCTTTTTTGATTTGAACAAACTGTGGGACATTGACTTGTCTTGAATCGTTGAGAGGGTGAATGCCTCGTTCCTTGATGGATGAGGGATAAACATTATGGTGTCACCTTTTCTGGCCTCATGATTTGTGAAATATAACCATTATGGTTGATCTTCAGAAGTACATTCCTTTTGAAATTTGAACACTCGGTCAAATTAATTAAAGACTACCCTGCCCTAAGTTAAAATTTAGGGTTTTTTCGTATAGAAAAGAAACTCCTACTTCAAGCCTCAAAGGGGTTAACAAGGGATTATCTTCCTTATATCTCCTATGTTTGAGGATTTGAAACAATGCATATACATCGTCAATAGGTTTTTATTCAAAAGCGTACAACCATAAATTTTGCGCTTTAGGTTCATCATCCTCCCTCCAATCTCTGCCTAGGAAAGAGAATGGGTAACCAGTTGATATCACAATGAAAACAAATATGAGTGAAACGAATGGATTTCTTCAAGACAAACATATTCATTGTATTAAGATAATCATTCAAATGTAAACAAGTTCTTACATGAAACAATGCAATGATAAACAAGAAAGATTATAAATGAAAAAGCAGCAAAGAACTAAAAGGTTGAGAAGACTCTCTCCATCTGGACTTGAGTTGCAGAAAACGTCCTTCAAAACTCAGAGTAACCATCAATCATGTTTATTTTTCAACAAAGTATTGACTTGAACCTCAAGACCAACGTTCTTAAATGATAAGATACCAATTTTGACCAATTTATGGACTTCAACTTTCAATGGATAAAAAATTTCAATACTATGTCCAGGGGCTCCCTGATGAAAGGCCAAGTCAAATCAGCTTTTTAGTACCAAGACATCTTCTCAGGAATATTTTATGGAGGTTGAGTCTGAATCAAATTCCTCTACATCAGGACAGGAAACAACTCTGTATAGGTCATTGGAATTTGGTCAAATTGAGTTTTCCACTGATTAGGAACTTGTTGATTCTGTTGATAAATTGAAGGTGCAAGAGGTAAATTGAACACATGGATGATGGGAGAAACATGCTAATTCTGATGATGATCGTTTCTTCCTCTGGTCCTCTTATTGGAAACATTATTACCAAACTTCTTCACAACACTGATTGATCCACCATCTTCAAATAAATATTCTTTTCGGACATCCTTTTCTAGAAGCACTCCCACATTCAACTTTTCAAGGAAATCACTAGGTGCATTGACTATAATTTTCTCATGAAATAAGGATTTTAGAGTTTCTGTGAAGACCTTTGCCATCTCTTCTTCATTACTATAAGGATTGACTTGGAAGGAAACTAAAGTTTCAACCAAAGCAGTTAGATACTCTATACCAACCTTCAAAGTATTTACCTCATTGCGGAGTTTAAAGATCTCTTATTTAATGTTTTCCATCATCTCTTAGCATGAGTGTTGTATTGATGAGACAACTTGTTTCTGAAGACCAAAGGACATTGAGTGAGACTCCCAGTAAACTCATGAAATGCAAAAAAAAAAAAATGAAAAATGATGCATGATGTGCAATATAAGTGCCATGTTCCCATATTTCCAAGAGTTTATACGTTTTGATTCTTATTATTAAGCCATGGTATCTTTCTTAACAATGTTCATTTTTATAGCGGCTTAAAAATTGGAATTAAAGAAACGATGCTTGGAAACAAAGGAACATATATTCTACTAATGACATTAAAATGCTATGTATACAAACATGTGGGATCAAAACTCCAACCACTGGATAGCTACTGAAATGATAGCAGAATCACGGTCACATGTAACATGATCAAAGGTCTGGACCATTTCAGAATACCAAAGAACTGAGTATCACAGATCAACATTTGTACATGTAATAATGATTTCCCACCCCACTCACGGGTAAATTCTAATCATAACGGGGTCCCTAATGATAATAAAAGTCATGAGTTCTCCATTTGAACACCTCATATATGCACAAAGAGCGCAAGACAAAAGACATCGTTAAGAAAACCTTGTCTGAGTGTGGTATCTCATGCCTCCTCACACATGTAAATGGAACATAAGATTCAACATGAGTATTCATCTAACCTATGTGTCATTAGCCTGGGTAATGGGCATTTTACCTCATGTAACACCATCTCACGAAAGGAACAACATATCACAACAACAATAAGCAGTATATGGAAAATGATAAAATGTGATGCATACATATTCTCAAATATATACAAATTAATACATTGTAAAGCATAAAGATAAACACCCAAAGAAAAGAAAAACAAGATCTAGGAGTGACTCACGGGATGGACCATCGAATGGTCAATATATCCCTAGTGAAGTTGCCAGCTAATGGAACCAGCGGAAAATCATCGAGAGTGAAATCAATAAATTCGCCATAGGGTATTTATTTATCCCACATGAAGGGAAATGAAAATCATTGAATAAAAACCTGAGAAGGGAGAAGTCACGATCTTTCGACTGAGAGATCGGGTACATGAGTCAATTATGCAAGGGGAAGGTATTATCACCCCTCACATTTGTGGTACTTTATGAGATCAAATCTCGTTGTTCTAATCTAAAGGGTGTGTTCTATCTAAACTCTAATTAATCTAAAGGGAAAATGCATTCAAAAGAAAACACGGGGAAATAAGGAATATTTAAAAAGTTTCGCTCGGTTGAGCCCTGCGAAGGAATATTTACATAATGTAGTTTGGCTCAATAGTTTCTGTTTGTTTTGTGTTTTTTATGGATAATGCCGTATTCGCATCCTTACGGTTATGATTGCAATTCGTGCTTGGCGTTGCATCTTGTAAAGAGACTCATGTTCATCCCCTCACACATTTAGCATTTCCAAGTTGTTTGAATTTGAAATAACACATCCTCATTGAAAATGTTTTAAAAGAAAAAGAAAGTTTGAATACAAAAAGATTTGCATCGATTTGTATTTTTTACCTTAAAAAAGAATTTGATAAGATTTAGATGTTTTATGTATTTTCCAAAGAAAAGGGTTTTAGTTTTAATTATGCAAAATAAGAAGAGAAAAAGTCTAAAGTGGACTGACCTATTTCTATCCATAATGTTATCATATAACAATGGTCCTAAAGTTTGGATAACAAAGGGAAAATTCTACCTATATTAGCATGCATGGATAGAAATCCTAATGTCTAACTTGCATCAGAAATGAAACAAGCAATTCCTAAGGGAGAATGGTATATACAAGAAGCAAAACAAATAAGCAATCAATAAGTTCTAACAAATAGAGCACACACAATGCATGAGTAGTGCACACTAACTCAAGTCAAAAGACCTAACCAAGATATCGAATCATCGAGGTAGGTAAAAGAGGGGGGAAGTTCCTGACCATGGATATCTTGTCATCTAGTCAAGAAGGGGTAATAAGAGCTACTCTTAACCAAGGTATCATATCATCGAGGCAAGAAGTAAAGAGAGTGGGGGAAGTGAGTGTCTAAAGCGACTAAGCACCTAACCAAGATATAAAGAATCAAGGTAAGAGATAATATACAATATGAACACGTACGGAACACCAATGTCGATCGACACGAGCTCAAGACAAAGTGTAGGGGTTTGATTATAGAACCATGTATTCAACTTGATCGACTCGATACAAGAAGAAGTACACTACAAAGCATCGACATACAATTTAAGCTAAGGATGAAACAGACTAGAAATTGTGGGGGTCGATTGTGAATCCTCTCCACTAGCCTTTTTGGAGGGCTCATTAGTAGGGAATTTGGAATGGGACTTCTCTTTGAGGTCTTTGGCACAAAAGTAAATGCGAAATGCCTACTTTGAGGTAGGTCTTTAAATAAACACAAACATTACCCCTTTTAGAGGTCTTTTTCAAACACATACAAAATTTCCTTAAACAAATCTTTAAATAAACCAGAAATGACTCAAAGGGACTTTTAGAACATGTATCTCTACCCTACTTCTCATGGAAAGGAAAGTGGTAAATAATGCGGAAACATAAATCAGTATCAGTGTAATACTAAACGAACAAGCGTTCCTAGCAAGCAAGCAAAAGTTAAAATACTTCAGAAAACTTCACGCAAGCTAGCATCAACAAGCAAGATAATGAGTGATCATGCACTCAGTGTATGCACCAAAGTATCGACAATGTGAAAATAAATCACATATGAAAGGTGCATTGGACACATCCATATCACAAACAATACACCTGCATAAAAATCACAACCAGACAAAAAAATGCAAGCAATGTATATTTCTCATGAAATGAGAGACAAGATAAATCACATCAGAAGAAAATCCATAAATTAAATCATTTTCAATAACATAACCAACACTTTAGTTACATGATTGAAAGCTCTCACTATATACTGAAGGAAATGAAGAGGAGGTTGAAGTGTTGTCCATAAATGCAAGAAACTGGAGGAGATGCTACCAGAAAATACACAATCGGAGGGAGAGAACACCGATGATTTGCGCCGGAAATGGAGGGAGGCGGTGCAGTGGTCAAGGGAAGTGAGGAGGCTAGTGAGGAAGGAGATAAGTGGAAGAGAGGAGAAGATTTGATGAAATTTTGTGATTTTGGATCTTGAGATTGTTTGAAGATTGTTGATGTTCTTGAGCAAAATTGAAAAAAAGTGGAGTTTAATCCTTAAGAGAATAGAGAGAGATTTGTGAGGTGTTTTTGGGAGTGAGAGAAGTAATAGAAAACATGATTTTTAACTTATATATTCCCTCCAATCGGGCCTTGGATTTGAATTTTAATTGAGCCTCATTTGACAGTGTAAGCAAATTTAATGTCCAATGCGAGTAAAAATGCCACGTCATTATTGATGCAAAATATCGACTCGAGGTCAACATAAAAAATGAAGATGACAAAATTTATGATGCGATGCTGAAAGAACAGACTCATTCATATGAATAACGATAAAGTTATGAATTTTTGAATGTCCATAGACCTAGAGCAGAGTTAGCGAATGTAGATTTTTCTCAGTTAATTCAACCGTTCAGTTTAGAAAGAATGTCACGAACGAAAATCCTTTTATCAAAATCCGAACTCGAGGTATGAAACAAGTTTGTAGCTGACATTATTTATGAAATTATGCCGAAAGAATTGTCTTGATACGATAAAAATCGAAGAAGTTATGATTTTTACAATATCAGAAAATGGTGAATTAAAATTTTGGTTCAACATAATAAAATCTTTGGTAATATGCACTTCTGAGGGTTTTCCTCAAAGAATCAACTTTTGTCTCAAACATACGAATCGAAGATAAAATCAAGATTGATTTTTCGCCCAAATAATGGCTGAAAAAAATCGACCCAAGTGAAAGTTTTGAATTTTTGAACGTACGCAAAATAACGGTTCAACACAGTATTTTCACTGTTTTTTCAATATTTAGCTTCAAAGTACTTGTGCATTCAGAGATCTTCCTCAAAGATTTGGCTTTCGAGCTGAACATGAAAGTTGGAGAAAATAACAAGATAATTCTAATTCTACTAGAGGCACTCAAAGATGATACTCCAGTCAGAAGTTGTAATTTTTTAAGCGTCCGAAAACTAGAGAAACGGTAAATCCACTATATATCGCAATTCAAGTATTTTGTGCTTTAGAAAATCTTCCATAAAAAATTAGCCTTTGACATGAACATATGAAATGAAGAAGACCTCAAGATGGTTCTAATGTCTGAAGAATCATTCGTAAACCATTTTCTAATCTAAAGTTATCAACTTTTGAAGTTTCACAGATTGTGGAGCTCGAAAAAAGTTACAGAGTGCACTTGAATTCTGAAAACCCTGAATTTCTTCTTTGCTACTACTTGACGGAATAATTGTGCTTGAGATAGGGAAATTATTAACTTAACCATGTGGAATGAAGCTTGAAGACAACGTAATACCAATGCAATATGATGCTATGAGATGACATAAAATCTTAGAGATAAAAATAGGGGTATAACACCTTGCAATACCCGACACAATACAATAGTTGTCGAAAGCTTCATTATAGAACTCAAGACTATTATCGGTCGTCAACCTCTTGATCTTCCTGCTAGTTTGGTTTTCAACCAGAGTCTTCAAACTTTTTAAATTTTCAAAAGTTTCATCCTTAGCTTTCTGAATGAATACTCATAACGTTCAAGATTAATCATCAATTATGGATAGAAAATATCTTGTACCTGAGTGTGAGGGATTCCTTTTAAGCCCCCAAAGATCAGCATGAATATAGTCAAGGGATCCATATGTTATTTGTGTATATTTTTTAAACTTCAACCTACAGAATTTTCCAAATACACAAGGTTCACATAACTCTAGTTTTTCAATCTTGTTACCACATAGCAGATTTTGTTTCGACAATTTGACCAGGCCTCTTTCACTAACATGACCATGTCTCTTGTGCCATAGCTCAGTCTTCAACACACATTTTGTGGATGTTACATATGTTGAACCACATACAACCTCATCCTGAAGGGTATACATGCATTGATTTTTGATGCCTCTCAAGACTTCCTTCGACCAATTCATTACCCTTAGGTTACCTTGCTCTCCTTTGAAAACATATACTTTACTGTCAAATTCACCAAGAGAAATAAAATCTATCTTCAAATCAAGTACATATCTGACACCAATCAATAGCTTTATTGTCTCATCATGGAGCTTGAATCTTACAGATCCAATACCTATAATTTTACAGGCGTTGTTGTTTCCTAGCAACACTGATCGACCATCTTGATCACATAATTCCTCAAAAACATCTTCATTTGGATTCATGTGTGAAGTTCAACATGAATTCATGACTCATTCCTTGCTCGAATAGCTGCTCGACTACCAAGACATCAAACGATTTATAATCATGTTGCACAATGATTGCATTACCATTATCCGTACCACCATGATTATTCTATCGACCAAGGCAAATTTTCTTGTATGACCCTCATTCTTACAGTGGTGAAATTCTGGCACATAAAATATAAATGTTAAGACTGACGTCTCAACACACAATCACAATGTCAAGTCAGATGTTACAACATTTGCTGACAGACATAAACTTTTACCAAAAATAAAATTATGCAGAATTTAAAAGTGCGGAAGGTAAAAAAAACACACAAAATTGTTAACGCAGTTTGGTGCAACTCACCCACTCTAGGGGCTACCAATCCAGGAAGGAAATTCATTATCAGTAGTATTAATTCTAAGCATAAACAGTCTTAGTTTACAACTTATCACTTAATCCCTACCCAGTGCAATTTTTACCTAGGAACCTCCTAGGTATGAGAACTCCTCTTACTCCCAATCACTGCAGTGATATCAAATAATCTCAATCCCAAGGAATGTCTTAAGAAACCAAAAAAAATATTACTCCTCCAATAAACAATACTTAGTTTTCTCAAAAGCTTTACTAATAACAATACTCAACTCTTTTCTTAAAAGCTTAGAGGAGAACAACAACTTGATAAACAAGTAATAATCAATCAACTCAAATTCATCAAAAGATACATGAGGACTTACAAAAACAGAAACTCCCTTGAAAAACCCTCAAGCCCTAAGAATAATAAAAGTAGGCTTCCCATTATTTTTTTACAAAGTTCTTAATGAAATTAGGTCTAGGTAATTTCTTTAAATACTCCTCAGCAATCCTTGGGCCTTGAATTTGCGCCAGATATTCCTCATTGCATAAGCTGAGGGATGCACCAATTTGTGCAGAAAGATCTCCTTAAATCTTGGAACAAAACACAAGGTTTCCTAAATTGTCTCAAAGCCTAATTTTGACAACCTTTGTACAACTGGAGATAAATCCAATATTCCAGATTAAATATTCTTGACTTGCAAAAAGTCAGTGAGATAAAACAAAAAGTAATATCATATAATCAATTTAAATTTGTCAAGAATAAACATCCTGTAATGATGTTATAATACAAGATGTTACAATATCTCTCAGAACATCTGCCTTCAAATGAACATGACTAACATGTTAAAACATCTTCTATAACATCATGCTACAAACCATGTTTTAGAAAAATTATGACAATCCTAAAATGATGGTACTAACAAGTGGTAACACCTAATTGTAGGAGCATCACCACCATAATACTTCTGCTGACTTTTACCCTTCTTCTTCTTAAGCCTGCCATCTTTCTTCAATAATTTACCTTTAACGAACAAACCTTCACAAACAGATAATGGTTTATGCTACTTCATCTCGTTCAAGCCCTTTGTGTTAGACGATGACAAATTATCTAAAGGGGGTGAATAGATACCCGATTCAAATTTTAGTTTAAAACAATTTTTAAATCACGTTAAAAACAATGGTTAGCGGAAGTTGTGTCCTTATATCTAAGTCGTCTAAACGACACGGTTATTGGAGCTTGAATATGTGTTCAATCAATTCACGTTAGGTGAAAATGATTAGTGAACAACACAGAAAATTCTCAATCAACAATTTGAATCCAATCACTTAAGAAACATATTTCCAATAAAGTCAATGGTAAAAACTTACTTAGACAATTTATCGAACATCTAGTGTGCACTTTAATTTTCTAGAAAATCCTTTGAATTTTTTTTATGTTAAAACCTCATACAAACAAAGTGATTGTAAGAACAACAAAAAATTGATTTAAACTTTCAAAAAAAAAAATTATTCTAATCAATTTGCATTATCAAGAGTGTAATAAATTGCTAACAAAATGCAAAAGACATAAAGAGATATATATATATATATATATATATATATATATATATATATATATATATATATATATATATATATATATATATATATATATATATATATATATATATATATATATATATATATATATATATATATATATATATATATATATATATATATATATATAGAGAGAGAGAGAGAGAGAGAGAGAGAGAGAGAGAGAGAGAGAGAGAATGACACGAGGATTTGTTAAGGAAGTTCACCAATCATCCTCGCTATGGCTACGTCTCCCTCCAATTCTGTTTTGGAATTGAGACCAATTTCTTACTAATTTAAAAAGTATGTTTATAAGAGATATGTTAAAATGCACCCCTACAACACCAATGGTTGATGATGATCCAACAAAATTCCATTTGGCCTTATGGAGTTAGATCAAGAATTCAACAATTCCAATTGATCCACCTTCTCGCACTACTTGTTAAAACATAGTTTGGTTCTACATCTTGGTAATAGTTTTGATGATAAATAATACATCATATATATATATATATATATATATATATATATATATATATATATATATATATATATATATATATATATATATATATATATATATATATATATATATATATATATATGTATATATATATATATATATATATATATATATATATATATATATATATATATATATATATATATATATATATATATATATATATATATATATATATAATATATATATATATATATGTATGTATATATATATATATATATATATATATATATATATATATATATATATGTATATATGTATGTATATATATGTATGTATGTATATATGTATATATATATATATATATGTATGTATGTATGTATATATATATATATATATATATATATATATGTATGTATATATATATATATATATATATATATATATATATATATATATATATATATATATATATATATATATATATAAGAACAAATATGCTCTATAATAATTTATTTGAATATGCAGAGAAGTTCTAATAAAGAAGCATAAAAGTTGGCGAACAAAATTATGCTAAGAAGATCTGATAAGAATTTTTGTACAACTATTGAAATATCACACTTAAAGAATTTGTAAATGCTAAAACTTCTGAAGCACCAAAGTTGCACGCTAAAACTCTGATGAAGTAATACTATGATGATCTAAAGTCTCAATGTTAAAATTCTTATTCTGATCAGTTGTTAAAGAAGCAAGTTTTGATGCGTTACAATTCAATCATTGCAAATCAAAGAGTAACGGTTGGTACCAGACAAGATCTATATTTTTTGAAAGTGCATTAATAACTTTTTAGCAACCTTCCAAAATCATCTTCTCATGTCTCATATGCTTCGCCTATATAAAGGTGACTTGAAGAGTGATCAAACACACTTGCGCATACAAAGAAATACTTTCACAAGCTCTCTCTTATCTATTCATTGTGCTTTAGCCTTGTGTATAAATCACAATTGTGATATAGTTTTTCTAGAAACACCATTGTACACATTTTTATTCGTATCTTGTAATACCTTGAGAAACCAAGTTGTGGTTTAGTCTCAAAAAGACATTGACGGGAGTCTTTGTGATTATGTAATCAAAGTTTTTGATTAGTGGATTAAGACCTCGTTGAGAGAGGCGAAATCACCTTGGCGGGTGGACAAGAGTAGTTTGAGTTCAAACGAACTAGGATAACCAAACATGTCTAACTATTTTAATTATTGAAAACCCCAATTCAATCCCCCTTTATTATTTTTTTATATCCTTCAGTTGGTATCAGCGTCTGGTTCTGGGTGCTAACACATAACCGTATCAGAAAAAGATCATAGGAATAAAAACACTATGGTGGGACAAAGTCAGAATAACAACAACGATAACTATGATGAGAAAGATAGAATCAACAGAAAACCTCCAATTTTTAATGGTGAAAACTTTGATTGTTGGAAAGACAATCGATAGTTTTTTCTAGCCCATGACGCTGATCTTTGAGATATAGTAACTGATGGCTACATTCATACATTTGACGTAAGCGGTCAGAATATCGACAGAAAGAAAATGACAGATCGGCAAAATAAAGAATTGAAAAATCATCACAAGGCCAGAACAATCCTTTTGAGTGTTATCTCGTACAACGAGTAAGAGAAGATCACGAACAAAGATTCAGCTAAGAACAAGTTTGACTCTCTAAGAATGACACATGAAGGAAACACGCAAGTCAGAGAGACCAAAGCTGTTGCACTCATCCAGAAGTATGAGGCCTTCAAAATGGAAGAAGATGAAACAATTGAGACAATGTTATCAAGATTTCAAATTCTGATTGTTGGGATAAAATTTCTAGACAAAGGGTACTCAACAGCATATCATGTAAAGAAAATAATCAAAAGCTTACCCAAGAAATGGAGACCCATGGTCACAACCTTAAAACTAGCCAAAGATCTAAACAAAATATCTCTTGAAGAACTTATCAGCTCTTTGAGAAGTCACGAGCTAGAACTACAAGAAGATGAGGCCTAGAAGAAAGGTAAGCCTCTTGCTCTTAAATCTAATAAAAAAATATGAAACCAAAGCTTTTCAGGAAGAAGAAGAAAACTCTGATGGTTCCTCGTTAGAGGAAGACGAACTATCTCTTCTGTCCAGAAGATTCCATTTTCTATGGAAGCACAAACAAAGGAAATTCAAAAACCCCAGAAGAATAGGAAATCACTCTGGATCATCCTCTGGATACAGAAAATCTAGCAACAAAGATGTTGTATGCTACAAATGTAAAGAGCCTGGGTACTACAAAAGCGATTGTCCAAATCTTCAGAAAGAAAAGCCTAAAAAGAAGTTCTCCAAAGAAAAGAAGAAAAGTCTTATGGCAACGTGGGATAACTCAAAATCTTCCGAAGCTGAAACAGAATTAGAAGATAAACGAGCCAATATATCTTGAATGTCCAACATATCAGAAGACACAGATACATCAGAATCTGAATCAGATTCAGAAGAGGTATTTTCAAAATTCTCTAGATCTTAATTAGAAGAAAGTCTGTATGAAATTCTAGAAAGATATCAACAACTTCAAGTCGAATACAAGAACCAAAAACATGTTCTTGTATTTGAAACTGAAGAAACTAGGAAACAAAAAATAGAAAAATCTGGGCTAAAACAAATTAATTCTAAACTTAAAATGAATTACAAAAAGCTAAGAAAGAATTTATTCCAGAAGTTTTAAATAGTTATGATAACTTCATAAAAGAATATGATCGCAACTTTAAAAAATTTCTAGCCAGAAACATAGATAGAAGCAAGATGGCTTCAATGATCTATGGAGTTAGCACAAATGGAAGAAAAGGCGTAGAATATGTGAAACCAAGAGGAGAATAATCATATCAACCAAATAAAGTTGATGATATGGTTATCAAGCACACACCCTTAAACTAACACTTTACATATGGACACACACATGATATAAAATATACTAGTGATTCTTACTCTGTGAAACCAAAACTCAATTAGAATTTTGGAAACTCTAACAAACAAGGACCCAAAAAGATATGGGTACCTAAGGATAAAATCATCTATGTTGCATATATCTTTAACAAAAAAGTTGAAACACCAATATAAGTACCTGAACTCTGGATGCTCTCGACACATGACGGGAAGAAAGCATATGTTCCCAAGACTGAAACTTAAATTTAGAGGATATGTAAGTTTCAGAGGCAATCAAAAAAGGAAAGATTATTGGCTCTGGAACCATTGGTAATAGTACATTTCCCTCTATAACTAATGTTCTATTAGTAGATAGATTAATGCATAACATGTTATCCATATGTCAATTAAGTGATAACGTTTATGATATAATCTTTAATCAAAAGTCATGTAAGGTAGTTAATCAGAAAGATGGAACTATCCTTTTTAATGGTAAGAGAAACAACAACGTTTATAAAATAAAACTTTCTGAACTAAAAAGTCAGAATGTAAAATGCCTTATGTCTGTTATCGATGAGCAATGGGTCTGACACAGAAGATTGGGGCATGTTAGAATGAGAAGAATATCTTAGATTAACAAACTCAATCTGGTCAGAGGACTTCCTAACTTAAAGTTCATCTCAAATGCTGTGTGAAGCATGTCAAAAAGGGAAGTTTGAAAAAACCCTCTTTCAAATCAAAAAATGTTGTTTCTACCTCTACACTATTAGAACTTCTGCATATATATCTGTTTGGACTAGTGAAAACTACATCCATCACTGATAAGAAGTATGGATTAGTGATCGTAGATGACTTAGCAGATGGATATGGGTAAAGTTCTTAAGACACAAGGACGAGCCATACTCTATGTTCTCTACTCTCTTTAACCAATTTCAAAACGAAAAAGAGTTTAGAATTGTAAAAGTCAGAAGTGATCATGGTGGGGAATTAAAAACAAGTTTTGAAAAGTTTTTTAATGAGATTGGAATTTCTCATGATTTCTCTTGTCCTAAAACTCCTCAACAAAATGGAGTTGTAGAACAAAAGAATAGAACTTTACAAGAAATTTCCAGAACCATGATTAATGAGACTAACATTGCTAAAAACTTCTGGGCAAAAGCAGTTAACACAATGTGTTATATTCAGAATATAATCTTAATAAGACACATTATGGAAAAGACTCCATATGAACTGTGGAAGAACAGAAAGCCCAACATCTCTTATTTCCATCCATTTGGACGTACTTGTTTTATATTGAACACTGAAGAACATCTGAACAAGTTTGATTCTATGGCACAAAAGTGTTTCATGTTAGGATACTCTGAACAATCAAATGTAGAGTATATAACACATAAATACGAATTATGGAAGAAGTTTTCAGAAATAAACCAAAAGGCTTCAACATCATTGGAACTAAACGAGTCTTCAGAAATAAGCTAAGTTAAAAGGGAGAAGTTTTCATAAACAAAGCATGACTTGTTGCACAAGGTTATAGTCAGCAAGAAAATATAGACTATATATAAACCTTGCTCCAGTTTCTAGCCTCCTTGGGAAAAGAATTTTCTAAGACTATAGAAGAAGAATTTGAAATAAGCTGGATGGGTGAACTCAAGTTCTTTCTGGGAATTAAAATCAATCAAACTCTAGAAGGAACCTACATACATCAAAGCAAGTATGTTAAATAACTTTTGAAGAAATTTGATATGTCAGAAAGTAAGCCATCCAAAACTCTTATGCATCCTACATGCATTCTAGAAAAGGAAGAGGTAAGTAAGAAAGTAGAACAGAAGCTCTACAGAGGTGTGATTGGTCCTCTCTTATATTTAACAACTTCAAGACCTGATATTCTATATAGCGTCTGTCTTTGTTCCAGATTCCAATCAGATCCTAGAGAATCTCACTTAACAGTAGTTAAGAGAATTTTCAAATATCTGAAAGGTACTACTAATCATTGTCTTTGTTATAGAAAATCTAGAGAATATAAATTAGTAGGATACTGTGACACTAACTTTTCTAGAGATAGAATAGGAAGAAAAAGTACTTCTGGAAGCTGCCAATTTCTGGGAGATAACCTAATCTCATGGTCCAGTAAAAGACAATCCACTATTACACTATCAAATGCTGAGGTTGAATATATAGCTACAGTTGGATGCAGTACTCAGATTCTCTGGATGAAGAGTCAACTTGAAGATTTTCATACTTATGAGAGCAACATTCCTATCCTCTGCGATAATACTTATGTTATTTGTCTTTATAAAAATCCTATTTTACATTCTAGGGCTAAACTTATAGAAATTAAACACCATTTCATTAGGGACTATATTCAAAAGGGAATTCTTTGTTTAAAATTTATAGACACAGACCATCAATGGGATGATGTTTTCACTAAACCCCTTGATGAAGATAGATTTAATTTCATTATGAAACACCTCAATATGGAATTATGCCCAGAATGAAAATATATTTTCTGTATATTTAATCCTCATAACTTTTTGATTTGTTTTTGTGAACATCTAAACAATAGTTCTTCAGAAGTGAAAAGGAAAATTACCTCAGAAACTATCTAGAAGATTTGAACACTTTCTGAAAATGCTTCATTTCAAAGATAGAAGCAAGCAGTTCACTACATCAACATCTGTCAACTCTAAATGCTAAGTCACTCTCTAAGGCTGAACACGTGTTCAAAATCTGAAGGGATGAAACGGTTGAGTTGATGCATTGAGGCGCGAGTCAAATCGGTAAATGTTCAAAAGTGTTGATTAATTGATGATGGTAAATTTTCATTTCTGGTAAGATTCTGATCTCAAAGTGTTGATTAATTGATGATGATGATAAATGATTCATGATGTAATATTTCATGAGTTAATTGTTGAATTAAATTGAATTTGTGTTGGTTAACATAGATTGGATCTTGAATTGTGAAGAATAAGTGCTTATTGGAAATAAGTGATTATCTGATTTGAGCTTAATTGATTTTTGAGATTTGATTGACTCTTGAAGCTTGATGATGAATAAATGTGAAATCAGTTGATTTAATCGTTTTTTATTGTTGAGAATTACGCGTCGAAATTAGTTATTCAATTGTGTTATGATTTATGCATCGTAATTTCTTTTCGATTCGATACTTGTTGAAATTTGTTTAGATTCATAAATCAAAATCAAAATTCGAAGTGTTTACTTATGTTTGAGGCGTAATTAATTTTGGTTTCGATACTTGGAATTATTTCTAGTGTTACCGATCTCTTTGACGCAACTTATTTGTGAATTTCCAATTTATTTCTCATGTATCGATGCTTAGCTTTTGTGCCTTGAAACGTTGTTTTCAAACCGATTCTTAGCAAGCATCAATACATATGTCATGGCTGCCCGGAGCTAAAAAATGTTTTGCAAATTGACTTTCAGTTTTTGTTTGATGGATAAGTGGGTTTGTGTTGATAGTTGCTTGATATCGATATCAATTTTATTCAATTTTTACTCAACTTTTTGAGCATTTCATGAAGCGGTACATGCTGTCCAGAATATGGTTTTTGCATCTACATTGTGATTTGATTCATAATTAATGCATACTTGAATTTGTTAGCATATTTGGTTGATACCAATATCAAATCGATTATTTTAAACTGATTTTTTGAGCATTTGGCAAGGTACAATGTTGCTTCCTAGAGATGGTAAGTGTGTGTATTTGGTGATTTAATTCCAATTTAATACATGTTTGATCATGTTAGCATGTTTGGTGGAAACCAGTACCGAGTTTGATTGATTTTATTCCAACTTTTTATGTGCATTCATGTGTTAATGTGTTGTTGTATGGGAATTCATTTTAATGTTCCAATGCATGTTTGCATCTTATTTCTTCATGATTCGTTCTTGATTTAATTAGAGATGTGAATACTTGATTCCGTTTATGCCTCCTTGTTATTTCTAACTCTTTTGTTGACTTGTGCAAGGCATTTCAAGAGAGCTTTCAACCGCTTAATTAATTCTTGGTTATTCGATTGAAAAACATTTTATTCCACTTTCTTTGTGGATTCGAGTTTGCTTCTGACGCGCTTGATTCTCATTATATGATATATATATATATATATATATATATATATATATATATATATATATATATATATATATATATATATATATATATATATATATATATATATATATATATCGTGTGTTTTGTCTGGACGTGTGTTTTCGGGTAGGTTTATTGATATCGTGAGGATGAGTCTGATACACACTTCACATGTGATTTAATTTCACATTGTTGATGCTTTGACGCCTATTCCGAGCAGCCAATTCTGATTATTTTGTTTGTTGATTCTATCTTGCATGAAGACCGTCGGGTTTCTTTTGCTTTGATTGTGCTTTGCTACGAACATTATTGTTCGTTTGTTATTTTTTTATGCTATTTTGATTTCGCATTGTATTTTCTTTTCCTTGCCATGAGAATTAGGAATGAAGATGCATGATTGGAGTCCCTAATTTAGGTGGGCAAATCTGTTTAAAGTCCTCAAAGGAGGCAACGCTTGTTTTGTTAAAAGTCTTTGAAAGAGGCAATGTTTGTGTTTATTTATGTGCAAAAGTCCTTAAAGAAGGCAATTTCATTCCCCTTTTACTTTGTTCTTGCTATCGAGTCAATAAGTGGAACAAATGGCTCACAATTGGCCCTGACACTTTCTAGTCGGTGTCATTCTTAACTCACATTATACATTGACGCTTTAAATCATGATTATTCTTGTCCATTGAGTCAAATAAAGTGGAAAAGAGTTCGTAACCAACCCCCACACTTTGTCATTCGTTTCGACGATGTTAGCTCATGTTTCTTTAAACTTTGAGGCTTCAGGTCATTACTCAAAACCAGTTCTTGAGCAAATCAAGTGGAAAGAGTTCCTTACTCCAACTTTGAAATCCATTAGATTCATTGTTTGTTGCTAGCTCGCACTTGATTTTTTTTTTAGTTTTGTTTTGACTTTGTTCGATTTCACTTGTGTTTGTGCTTTTCCTTTTAGGCTTTTGCATGTTCCCTTAGGATGCACTCTTTTTATTTCTGATTCGAGATATACATTAGGATTGTAATCCTTGCATGCTAAGTTAGATAGATGTTTCCCTTTTTCTATCCAAACCTTAGGACCATACCTGCATGACAACACTAGGATTGTTAGTCTCCCTTAGAATTTTTCATTCCCCTTTTGCATTCTTAAAACTAAAACTCTCTTTTTCTTTGTTCAGACATCAAAACACTCTAACATTAGTAAACCCTTTTCAAGGTAAAAAACACCGACCAATGCAAACTTTTTTGTCTTCGGATTTTTTCTTTTAAAACCTATTTAAAAAGGACATGCTTCGATAGCACCGTTCATAAAGAACATGCAAACAACCAAAAATTTTAAGGTGAACTACGAGTGCCTTGATCACCATTGCATGAAAGGTGGTACGTAGGCACAAAGGTTCGCAACCGAGGCAGACACGACTAATAAAACCTTTTATTTTTATACATAATACTTTGCATCCATGCATTCCCTTTACAACCTAGCTTTAGATTCAAACACACCCATTAGATTAGACAACAAGAGTGCATCCTGTGGAGTACGACAGACTTGAGGGGTGCTAATACATTTCCCTTGTGTAATTGACTCCCTTACTCGACCTTTTGGTTGCAATAACTTGATTTCACCCTCTTCAGGTTTTCTTCGATGTTTTCCTTTCCCTTCTTGTGGGATAAATAAATATTCTATGGCGACTTCATTATTTGTTTGAGAGATTTATTTTCTCGGGCTGATTCAAATGGCGACTTCAGTGGGGATACTTAGTGAGTCAGTCCTAGCTCTTGCTTTATTTTCTTTGGGTGTTTATTTCTTTTAGATTTATGGCTTGTACATATGTATATATGTTTATCTGTGTATATGTTTATATGTATATATGTGTGCATTCATCTGCATCTGGATAATCATTTCTATTATTCCATATTGTTGTTGTGCTGTGTTCTTTCATTGGTGGAAGCGTGATACATGAGGTAAAATGCCCATTACCCATATCAGTGTTCACATAGGTTAGAGTAGATACTTATGTCGAATCCCGTGTTCCGTTGACACCTGTAAGGAGGCATGAGATACCACACTCAGACGAGGTTCTCTTGACAATGCCTTTGTCTTTCACCCTTTATGGAGAGACGAGTTATTAGTATACATGAATCCCGACTATGGTTGCCACTAGAAAGCATGTTCCGATTAGAATTTACCCGTGAGGTGGGGTGTGAACTATTCTTAAAGGTGCATATGTTGATCTTTGATACTTGGTTCTATGGTATTCTAAAATGGTCCAGACCTTTGATCTTATTACATGTGACCGTGACTCTTTATCCATACAACATTGGTTCAGTTTATGGAAGCCATGATCCTATTGCATTCATGAAATATTTTGTTAACTGCATTTTGACATGCATGTTTTCTTATTTCCAAGATCTCTAGTCTTTGTGTCTTATTGGTTAGACCGCCTTTGAAGATGGATATTGAGAAGAAAGACAACCACAAATATCATATTGTTTACAAGTTCCCTGTGCCAGTTCTCGATAATCTTCTCCTATTATCTAAGAGGTATCCTCCCAAGAATGTTGATACCTTTACGAGAGATTATGGAAGAATTCTGATGTGTCTAAAGTCACCTCTTAGTGAGTACCAGAAGGATGCCCTTCAAGCTCTGTTTCAATTTTATGACTGCATCTTGAGATACTTCATGTTCCCTGACTATTTGTTGGCACCAACTTTGGAAGAGTATTCTACCATCCTGGAAATTCCTATATTGGACCAAGATCCTTTCCATACTTCTATGAAGAAACCTAAAGCTACTCAGATTGATGTCTCCCTTTATTTGGGCGAATGTGTTATAAAGGCCAACTTTGCAAAGAAAGGACTTGTACATAGTTTTTGTTTGAAATTTATGTTAAGGGAAGCTAAAGCCAAGGCTGAGAAGAAATATTGGATGGGTTTCATTGCTATCTTATCTTTTTGCATCTACGGGATAGTTCTGTTTCTCAATGAGATCAAATTTGTTGACGAGAATGTTGTTGTCGTATTCATGCAAAGAAATCATGTGCCAACTCTTCTAGGAGAAGTTTATCATTCCATACACTCGAAAATTTTCAAGGGAAAGATGGAGTTGTTCATTGTCGCGCTCTATAATACGGTGGGAGAACTGACTTGGTGTTTTGTATTTTATCGCAAATGTTGTAGATAGCAAGAGTCGCCACCGACTTTTCTTTTATCTAATAAAGGAAAGGGTGAAAAGAACGGGAAAGACCTTTTGATAATTTTCTTGAGTTCGGGGGGTAGGTTATGAAAAGGGAAGGTGTTAGCACCCTTTTCATTCGTAGTTATCTACGGGCTCTTAATTGCTAGCTCACTTTGAAATGCTTTGTGTGTGTGTATGTTTGAAATTTTTTTGAAGGTATTTTGAAAAATGGTAATTTATGTAATGATTCTCGTATCGTTGAGAATGTATAAAAAATGTTTATTTTGGAAATATTTTGAAAATGCCTTAGTGCGGCAAACTTTGTAATGATTCTCATATCGTTGAGAATGTATACGAAATGTTTGTTTTGAAAATATTTGTTTGAAAAGAGATTGTTTGAAAAGATGTTTGTTTTTTAAAGTGTGAGGTGTGAAAATGGTTTTAGTTTGTGAGAAAGCAATTAGTCCATTGCTCAAAACTATAACATCTTCATTTCTCAACCATTATAAAAAATGTAAACATGAAAGTTGCTCCAAATTTCATAACAAATTCAGCCATGTAAATAACTTAAACTATAAATCAAAGATGAGCATGAAATTTGTTTGGTACCAAATTAAAACATAATTTTTCTGAAAGTTAAACTTCAAAGTTCTCCACGTACAATTAACATAAATGAAAACTAAAGGCATGGTTAGCTTCATGGAAATGATGTCTACATTTTTCATTCACAAAGTAACCATTAATAATGCTTGTATAAGGAGTTCAAAGTTGAGAAAACTTACCTCAAAACTAGAAATCGTGTTTGAAGTTTGAGCACTCCTGAAGGTGTTGTGATGATCTGGATAGCTTCACTAGACTCCCAAGAAGCTATTGCAATGCTTACTTTGAGCTGAATGTGGCTGAAACTTTCTAGAAAAGTCAACTTGTAAGTTTTTGTTTTTGAGTTTGGAGGATGATGAAGATGCAATTACAGTTATGAAACAGCAATGAGGATGAGTTGTGTATGATGTGTAGATGAAGTTTGAATTATTTAGAATGGGAACACACGAGTGGGGATTAGGTGTTTTAAGTTTTTGGCCAGAAGTTGCAACAATGGAGTTTTTGTGTACAATTCTGAGTTTCAGGGAGTTTGGGGGGGTTAGAGCGATCTTTTGCTCGTGCTAAGGCTTGCAAACAGCCTCTCTATTTATAGAGAAAAGGTTTTATAGGCTAAAGTAATCAGAATTCAAAGATCACATGTTATGGTTATGTGACTTGATTTTGAAGCAAACTTGAAATACATAGTTTCAATGCATAATACAAGGGCTTATAGGGTGGTTGATAGGATTGTAGATGGTTGCTTCTTGCTTTGAAATGTTTTGGAATCAGAAGCAACAATGTATGAGCTCAAGGAGAGTTGACATTGTGTATAAAGCAACTTTTCAAGAATGACAATGTTAACTTTGTGCGAAAATGGAATAATCACTTGGACAATGGCTCAAGAACTTGGATCATAGCTCAATCAGTTGTGTAAAAAATTAATTATGGAGTAATTTCAAGTTAGAAGCCTGCAAAGCAAGATTTATGTAGCATGCTTGAAGATTGGATCATAAGGTTCATCATAAAATCACCTAAAATTCAAGAATGGATGTCCAATTTATTCTCTTTGATTCTCCTAGCTCAAAAATGATTTCTTCAAGTTCTTGGACATTTTGGAATGCTTGAAACATTTTATACAATCTTCATGTTGACCACTTTGGCTAAATCAAATTGGAACTAGGTGAAAAATTGCAAAGAAGTTGGGACAAAAATCTGACCAAACTTGCTAAAATTTCCACTAAGTGTTTTGTTAAAATGTGTTGACTTCATGGGCCTATATCTCCAAAACTAAGAATTTTTTGGACATCAAACCTTAAATACCAAGTTGTAGAATTTATAAATATCTACAACTTTCATGTTCAAAGGTTTCCTTGAATCATCTTGCATCTTGGTGAAAAATTGTCATGAAGTAGTGAAATTATCAAGGTAAAAAACAATTAGAATTTTTCTAAGTATTGAAAATCTTGACTTTTGTTGAATTTCTTGATTCTTGATGATCAAGTTTGATATTTTTTAATGTCTTGATTAATCTTGATCTTTGAAATTCAATGTTGATCAAAAAGTCAAAGTTTGACTTTTTGTGTGTCAGTTGACTTTTCATCAGTTGATCCAAATTCAATTATCAACCCCTTGATCTTGAGAAGTGATTTGAGCCATGTAATTAGGTCAAGAAATTGTGTTTGAATCCTTAAGATCATGCTTCAAGTCATTAGGTCATGTACTAGGTCAAAAGTCAATGATCAGTCATTCTTAGTCAAAACCCTAATTTTGACAATTTTCCCCTTTGATTAATTTGAGTTATTTTCTTGAGGAATTATAATCGACCATTGTTAAATTGATGAATATGACTTCAAAATGTTGATGTTGGACAAAAATCTTGAAGTTTGACTGTATATTGATCATAGTTGACTTTTTACCCAATATAACTGATTTTCAGTTATCTGATCAATTGATTGAGCAATTTTGAGATGCAAGACTTGAAACTTGGTGTGAGCCTTCTTGGAGGTCTATGATAAACCATGAAAGTAATTTGAGGCATTAGAAGTCCAATTTTCTTTGATAAAACAAAAACCCTAATTTGTGGTCTCAATGCTTAGGAGGTGAGCTTGTCTGATCAACCTTTTGAGAATCCTTGAGCATTTGAGATCATTTGTGAGAAATGTCTTGAAGAAAAGGGAGGGAAAATTTTTGGGTACAACATCTTCCCTTGTTCAATCTTCTTAAACCTAAAGTGTTTGATTGACATGTTCGCCATTCGCGACTTGAAGGTGGAAGATGATAGAACACTTAAGTGCCCAGAAATTTGCACTCGCATGTGCATGAAGTAAAATTGTTTGTTAATTATAATGGGAATGGGCTTAATGATTCCATTTGGAGAGGTAATGAATAGTTGTCGGTGATGGGCTTATAGATGCCATCCAAAGTAACTATTGATAGAGAAATTAGACTAAGTCTACACTCACTTTAACTGGGAGAAGTATTAGTATGAATATTTGGTCGATTTAATTTGAGCCACATAGGTCTTTAAATCTTTAAGTGGGAGAAGTATCAAAATAAATCTTTGGTCGATTTAATATGAGCCAAAAAAGGTCTACTGAGGGAAATATCACAATAAATATGTGGTCAATTTAATCTGAGCCAGAAGAGGTCTTTAAATCTTTAACTGGTAGAAGTATTAGAATAAATCTTTGGTCGATTTAATCTGAGCCAAAAATGTTCTACTGAGGGAAGTATCAGAATAAATCTTTGGTCGGTTTAATCTGAGCCAGCAAAGGTCTTTAAATATTTAATTGGGAGAAGTATCAGAAAAAATCTTTGGTCGATTTAATTCGAGCTAGAAAAGGTCTACTGAGGGAAGTATCAGAATAAATATTTTGTCAATTTAATTTGAGCGAGCAGAGGTCTTTAAATCTTTAACTGGGACAAGTATCAGAATAAATTTTTTGTCGATTTAATTTGAGCCAGAAAAGGTCTACTGAGGGAAGTATCAGAATAAATCTTTGGTCAATTTAATCTGAGCCAGCAGAGGTCTCTAAATATTTAACTAGGAGAAGTATCAGAATAAATCTTTGGTCGATATAATCTGAGTCAAAAAGGTCTACTGAGGGAAGTATAAGAATTAATCTTTGGTCGATTTAATCTGAGCCAAAAAAGGTCTACTGAGAGAAGTATCAGAATAAATCTTTCGTCAATTTAATCTGAGCCAGTAGATGTCTTTAAATATTTAACTGGGAGAAGTATCAAAATAAATCCTTGGTTGATTTAAACTGAGCCAGAAAAGGTCTATTGAGAGAAGTATCAGAATAAATCTTTGGTTGATTTAATCTGAGCCAACAAAGGTCTTTAAATCCTTAACTAGGAGAAGTATCAGAATAAATCTTTAGTCGATTTAATCTGAGCCAGAAAAGGTCTACTGAGAGAAGTATCAGAATAAATCTTTGGTCAATTTAATCTGAGCCAGCAGATGTCTTTAAATCTTTAACTAAGAGAAGTATCGGAATAAATCTTTGGCAGATTTAAACTGAGCTTGAAAAGGTCTACTGAGAGAAGTATCAGAATAAATCTTTGGTTGATTTAATCTAAGCCAGTAGATGCTTGAAAGGAGTGTCCATCATGTAGATATTTTCCATGTGTTGTTTCAGGGAATAACTTAAATCTGTTTTGAGGATTTGTTGATGATATTGATCTGTCGATTGATTCTTCCTGAAAAAGGTAAAGAGTTAACTTTATGTAATGTCATGATGTATGAAATGCATTGTGTAATGATGTTCTTAAAATAAATGAGACTTCTACATGTGTTTTGTTTGCATATGTTATGACGTATGAATGTGTTGTGAAGTGTATTTGTAAGCCCGTGTTGTATTTGGTCTGGGAAAATAAATCCTTGACTATTGCTGGGGATGAAGAGTACGTGTATCTTAAATCTTGTCTAGAATGGTTCTGCTGAGGATTCTTGCTTACTTATTTGAGGAAACTATGCAAGGGATGTATTAATTTCTGTTTCGGAAGTAGAGTTTAGGAATGTTGGTTGTTCATTGCTCTACTAGGAAGTTTAATTCTTATATACCCTGACTGGTGATAAAAGAGATGGATAACCTTCCAACTCATTTGGGAAAGATAATTCTTATATACCCTGACTAGGGATAAAAGAGATGGATAACCTTCTGATTCGTCTGGGGAGGATAAAGTTGACTGATACTTGGTCTGGTTCTAGGTTTTGTAGCAACTCTCTGGGGATAGTGGCAATTTCACTAGGGAGAAGAATTTTGTCAGTGATTCTTAGTAGCCTAAGGGATAAACTCGAGCTGGGGAAATTATAGCCTGTTGGGGAAATAAACCTTGTTAGAATATTCTGTTGAGGAAACAAACTCTCTTAGGGGAATTGAATTTTGCTAAGAGAAGAACTCTACAAGGTTTCTTTTTCAGTTTTTGAGGATTAAACTCAGCCAGGGAAGATATTTTCCACGAATTCTACTGATTGGAACTCCGTAGGGAATTATGGGGAATATACCCTATGAAGATTATTCTGTATGGATAATCTCATGGAAGTAACTCTATGGGGATTTATGGACAACTCGAGTGTCATCTCAACTTCTAGAGTTTTTTGAGTAAATGCTTATTCCTATTATTATGCATATATTTTTTAATAGTTAATCATGTTCATATGCATATGTTCATTCAATTTAGTCATTGGACGTTTTTGCAAACAAAAACATAAAAACAAAAAGTTTGAACTTTAAGGTGTATATGTATTGATAACTTGCCTATAAACAGACGATTTTGTACATAGAGACGGAAATCCTAGTAAGAGGAAGTCATCGTGAAATGAAAAGAGTACAAAGTGAAAACAAAATGTATAGCCATGTGGAATGATCTCATTGGGTTCCAAACTCTACTATTTCCCCTATGTCTTCGAACATCTCGTCCCTTGCCATCAGAAGAAGTTGATTGAGCCATTTGAACTTTCGACTTTGGTAATAAATCTTACATGTAAGTGATCTAACGGGACATAGTCGTACGCTTCAATCCCTAATTTTTTCCTGGACCGCCCTTTCGGGTTTTCAGTCCACCAGGATACCCTTTTTTGCTAAGCCGCCCTTTCAGGTTTTCGACTTGCCGGGTGTACAATCTTTTGTATATATCCCTAATTTTTTCTCGAATTCTTTTGGTTCTCCAGGATGCCCTTATTTTTTCCTAGGTATGTCAACCTAGCGGGTCATTCTTATGCGTAGTATTTTTTTACTATGTCCGTGTTCACAGGGTGCGGGAAATATTCACTGTCTATAGTGGTTAACATCATAGCACTGCTCGAGAATACTTTCTTGACAATAAATGGCCCTTCGTAGGTGGGAGTCCATTTTCCCCTGGGATCACCTTGTGGTAGAATGACGCGCTTTATTACCAAGTCAACAACCTGGTATACCCGATGCTTGATCTTCTTGCTGAATGCCTTGATCATAGGTGTTTTGATACGTCTGACCATGACAGACATCTGCCATCCTCTTTTCGTCAACCAAATTTAGCAAATCCAACCTAGTCTGAATCCACTCATTATCTTCTAAGTCAGCTTCTTTTATAATCCTTAGAGAAGGAATCTGAACTTTGATAGGAAGGACAACTTCCATACCATAGACTAGAGAGAATGAGGTTTCCCTAGTTGATGTTCGCGCCAAAGTACGATAGCCATGAAGAGCAAATGGTAACATCTCATGCCAGTCTTTGCAGGTCACAACCATCCTTTTTTGCACAATCTTCTTTATATTTTTGTTGTCAGCTTCCACTGCGTCCTTCATCTTAGGTCTGTATGGAGAAGAGTTGTGATGCTTGATCTTGAACTACATGCAGAGTTCAGTTATCATGGTGTTGTTAAGGTTGGTACCATTGTCAATGATGATTCTCTCATGGATGCCATACCGACAAACGAGGTTATGCTTGATGAATCAGGCCACGACGTTCTTGGTAACTTAGGAAAATGAAGCTACTTCAACCCACTTTGTAAAGTATTCAATGGAGACAAGAATGAAGCGATGTCCATTAGAAGTAGTAGGCTTGATTTCTCCAATCATATCAATGCCCCACATTGCAAATGGCCAAGGAGCGGTCATAACATTCAAAGGAATTGGAGGAACATGAACTTTGTCAGCATAAATTTGGCACTTAGGACAAATCCTCGAGTGGTGATGACAGTCGGTTTCCATGGTCGACCAATAGTTACCAACTCTCAGAATCTTCTTGGCCATAGTATGTCCACTGGAGTAAGTACCAAAGATGCCTTCGTGCATGTCCTGCATAATTTTCTTTGCTTCCTTCTTGTCCATACAACGAAGCAGGGTTGAATCATGATTGCACATGTACAAAATCCCATTGCTCAGGAAGAACTTGGCAGAGAACATCCGTAGGAATTTCTTGTTGTTGATTGACGCCCCTTCAGGATATTCCTGAGATTCAAGATACCTTTTCACTTCGTGAAACCCAGGCTTCTCTTCTACTGCATCAGTGTCAATCTCATATCAGTATGCTGGTTCATCAAATCTTTCGATAGTAGTTCTGGGAGCTTCATTGTCACATTTGACCTTGAACATGGATAACATGGTGGCTAAGGCATCTTCCAACTGATTTTCTTCCCTCAGGATATGTTCAAAGGTGATCTCTTCAAAGTACAGGATCAATGTTAGCCCAAGTTCTTTGTTAGGGATAAGATATGGATGTTTTGTATCCCACTCTCCTTTAAGTTGACTGATTACTAAATCTGAGTCTCCATATACACTTAAGAATTTGATTTTTAGGTCAACGGCAGCTTTAAGTCCCAATATGCATGTCTCATACTCATCCATATTGTTGGCACAATCAAAGCAAAGTATGGCAGTTAAAGGCGTATGGGAACCTTCGGAGAAAATTATCACAACACCAATTTCGTTACCCATTGTGTTGGAAGCTCCATCGAAAACCATAGTCCATCGTGATCCTTGCTCAGGTCCTTCATACAGTCTAGGATTTTCACAATCCATAATTAGCATTATATTTTCGTCCAAGAATTCAAAGTTCATAGATCGGTAGTCATCCGCAGCTTGATGCGCCAAATGATCTTCCAACACACTTCCTTTGATTGCCTTTTGAGTAGTGTACTGGTTATCATAATCAGTTGAGATCATTTGCCATCGGGATATCCTTCCGGAGAGAGCTGACTTCTCAAAGATGTACATGATGGGATCCATCTTAGAGATCAATATAGTATTATGACTCAACATATACTTTCCTAGCCGGTGAGAAGCCCATGCCAAAGCGTAGCAAGGTTTCTCTAGTAGTTAATATCTTGTTTCACAGTTGGTAAACATTTTTCTAAGGTAGTATATTACATGCTCTTTTTGACCAGACTCATTATGTTTCCCCAACACACACCCTATTGAATTCTCTAACACGGTTAAGTACATGATCAGAGGTCTTCCTTCACCTAGTGGCATCAGGATTGGAGGTTCTTGTAAGTATTCCTTATCAAAATCCATTTGAAAATCATCGTTCCATCTAACTACTTGATCTTTCTGTATTAGCTTGAAGAGTGGTTCACAAGTAGCAGTCAAGTGAGAGATGAATTGAGAAATGTAATTGAGTCGTCCTAAGAAACCTCTGACCTCCTTCTCAATGTGGGGAGCTAGAATTTCTTGGATATCTTTAACTTTGGCAGGATCGACTTCAATACCTTTGCCACTGACGAAAAATCCTATGAGCTTTCCATGTCTTACCCCGAAGATGCATTTTTTGGGATTCAGCCTTAGCCTGTATTTCTTTAGCCTGTCAAACAGCTTGTGAAGGTGATCAAGATATTCTTCCTTGGTTTTTGATCTCACTATCATGTCATTAACGTAGACTTCTATCTCATGATGAATCCTGTCATGAAATAAATCCATCATAGCTCGTTGATAAGTTGCGCCTGCATTCTTCAGCCTAAAAGTCATGACCTTATAACATAAGGTGCCCCACTGTGTGACAAAGGTAGTTTTCTCTATGTCTTCTGGCGCCATTTTGATTTTGTTGTACCTTGAGAAGCTATCCATGAAGGGGAATACCTTATGTTGAGCCGTGTTGTCAACTAAAATATCAATTTGTGGGAGGGGGAACTCATCTTTGGGGCTCGCCCTATTTAAATCCCTATAGTCTACACACATACGAACTTTACCAACTTTCTTCGGAATTGGAACAACATTTGCAACCCATTGGGGATGCGGCATCACTGCCAAGAGACGTGCATTGAATTGTTTCATTACCTCAGCGTTGATTTTCTATGACATATCTGGACGCATGTGACGAAACTTTTGTTTAATCGAAGAACAACCCTCATTCATTGGCAGGCGATGTACCAAGATATCAGTATTGAGACCTACCATGTATTTGTATGACCAAGCGAATACCTCAACATAGTCATGCAACATCTGAACTAATCTTCTCTTGACACTGTCTTCCAGGTTGGTGCCAATCTTGACTTCTTTCTTATCTGCCTCAGTACCCAAGTTTATCACTTCGACCGGCTCTTCACGCGGTTAGATAGCCTTTTCCTCTTGTATCAATAGTCTGGCGAGTTCGCCAGGTATCTCATAATCTTCTTTACCTTCGTCTTCAGCTTGATAGATTGGATTTTTAAAGTCATAAACGATAATAGCAGAATTTTTTTCAATGAGATTCGGAGTGGATGTGGGTATTCAAATTTGTGAGTGTGCGTGTAACGTCACATGGCTATTTGAAAATGCAGTAAAGTAAAAGAAAGACAAGGAGCACAAAATTTGAATGCAAAATCATCCAATGTTTTCATTAAATGAGCATATGATATATGAAATGACAACCCTTAACAAGTGGACCATTGTACCCCAGGCAAGGAACAAGGATTAAAGTCAATGTTTTTAGATAAATTATAGACAAACTTCGTAAAGCAATAAAAATAGGAAATAACAATTACATCGGCGGAAGGTGATTGATACAAAGTCTTTGGCATTCCAGTTGTTGAGTCCACCGTTAGTAGTTGGGAATATCAAGCTGTCCAAGTCACCATCACTATTAGTGTCTTCCAAAGCATTGACTTCATTGTTGCTAATACAGAAAGGTGGTCCTCCAGCACGAACATGTTGAATCTCTTTCTGAGCCTTTGAAGTAAAACCCAATCCAAATTTGTCAGATTTGTAAGGGATATCTAGAAGTTGTCCCCAGATAGTGCAGTCCCCATCTTCTACAACAGCCCTAGCATTATTCA
This sequence comes from Vicia faba, assembly GCA_948472305.1. Taxonomy (NCBI): domain Eukaryota; kingdom Viridiplantae; phylum Streptophyta; class Magnoliopsida; order Fabales; family Fabaceae; genus Vicia; species Vicia faba. Next base: position 1,374,172,804 of record OX451735.1, on the reverse strand, counting down.
GAGAGGCCATTCTTGGTGTGCCCTTATAGATTTCAGCAGTAGCAGGAGTAGCAACAACAATTGTTGAAGGGATTACCTCAAATGTCTGGAAGGGGTTTCCACTGAATTCATCATCCATTTCAACATATTTGAAAGAATTCAAATGATTGACCATATATTCTTCCTCTCCATAGACTGTGACAATCTTCCCTTTCACCAGATATTTCAGCTTTTCATGCAATGTAGAGGTAACCGCACCTGCCCCATGAATCCGTGAGTGTCCTAGCAAACAATAATAGGCTGGGAGAATATCAATTACATAAAATGTTGAATTGAAAAAATTGAGATCCCACCTTGATCGGAAGATCAACCTCTCTATGGACTATCCTCTTTGACCCATTAAAGGCTCTTACCACAATATCGCTGGGTTTTAGCACCAGCCCATCACATTCTAATCTATCCAAAGCACCTTTGGATAAAACATTTAAGGAGGACCCAATATATACTATCACATGCGCCAGGGCGGTGCCTTTGCATTCAATAGAAATATGGAGGGCCTTGTTATGATTCTTTCCCGCTGCAGTTAAATCTACCTCAGAAAAGCCCAAGCCATTATCAACAGTTAGGCTTGCAACAAAACTCTCAAATTGATCAGCAGTGGTCTCTTGTGGTATATGAGCATTCTTCAAAAATTTCAACAAAGCTTGGGCATGTGCTTTGGAGCTTAATAACAAGGACAACATTGATATTTTTTAGGGTGTCAGCCCTAGTTGTTCAACTATTTTGTAGTCACTTTTTCTGATGATCTTCATAATTTCATCCATCTCTTGTCTAGATGGGTCTTCAATTGTAACATCTTTGGATGGCGCCTCTATCTAGTCAGGCTCAATTACTTTCTCTTTACCTCAGGCAGTAGTAGTTGACCCAACAGCAAGGATATGAATAGGTGTTGTAGTAGTTGTTGGAGGAGAGATCTTCGGAGAGAAGATCCTTCCTGTCCTAGTGACCTTAATAGTTCCAGCAATGTTTGTAATTTCAGGATCTTTATTTTCATTAATTAATGGCTCTTGCTTGACACCATGATAATAAACCTCTGCCCCATAGTTCCACGGAAAACCTTTGTCATAGGAATAGGGGACTGGCCCCGGTGTAGTGATGATCAGGGGAGCCACTATCAGCTCAGCAGGAATCCTTATATGGCCTCTAGAGGTGATCCTAATAGGAGTATTAGAAATGGTGATTATGGAAACATCTTCAAGTCTCAGTTCTTGAGGTATACTTTCAGGAAAACTCTTCATAGACAGAGTTTTCTCAAACATAATTTAATGGCTATCAATCAGGCCTTAGATACTTTTCTTCAGCCACATATAACTATTAGTTTGGGAAGCACAATGGTAACAATTCTCAAGGCAGCCCGAAAATAAACCGGCTCTTAATAGATTCTTCTTAACGGTCATAAAGGGAGTAGTCAATCACTGATGGAGAAGACATATGAAACATCGTCAACAACATTAACACCTTTACCATGACTGGGCATGGATGTGGTAATCACATTAGGGGTTTCTAGAGGGTCAAACTCAATCACTTTTTTGTCAATCAAATCTTAGATTTTGCTTTTTAGGGCCTAACTATCATTGGTGTCATGCCCAGGACTATTGGAATGGTATGAACACCTTGCATTTGGGTTATAATTCAGAGATGATGTGTTGGGATTTTAAGGAGGATCCTGCAGTGTTAACAAATTTTCCTTCAACAGATGTTATAAATCTTGGGACAATGGTATGTTGATCCTAATAAGCTGCCTCCTCAGGGCATCTGGCCTATGCTGATTGTTTTATCATTATGGTCGTTGAACTGGGGTTGGGTTGGAAATCAAAACTGCTCCTACCGACTGATGATAATAATTCTTGATACGACTCCTTTGTCCATAAACAACACTAGTTTCATTCTTACCAACAAATGGTTTCTTTACAACATTAAAGGTTGAGGCCATTGGGATCTTTCCACTTTTGATTCCGCCTTCAAATCGTTCACAAGTACAAATCAACTCAATAAACCCTGACGAAGAACTCCCAATCAGCAAATTAAAGAATGGGCCCGACAGAGTGCCCATGAACATGTTCACCAATTCTCAGTCAGTCAAAGGGGGTTGCACCCTTCCAGCCAGGTCCCTCCATTTTTGAGCATACTCCTTAAAGCCTTCATTTGAGCCCATAGTTATACTTTGTAATTACACACGAGTTGGTGCAAGGTCAGCATTGTATTAGTATTGTCTGTAGAAGGCAGTAGCCAGATCCTCCCATGTTTGGATATTAGTCCCCTCTAGTTGATAGAATCATTCCAATTGTGTCCCAGATAAGCTCTCTTGGAAGAAATGAACCCATAACTTCCTATCGGTGGTGTGTGGTTGAAATTTGTGAACATATGACCTTAAATGGAGTTTCGGGCAAGAGATCCCATCATATTTGGTGAAGACAGAAACCTTTGATTTATGAGGAATGACCACCCCAAGGACCAAACCTAAATCTCCAAAGTCTAGACCAGGTACTTTTTGGATCTCCACAGCCTTAAGCCAGTCTTCCAGCTGTTTGTATTTATTATCCACTAGTAGGTACTGCTCGTCGGAGTAGTCTTCATCCTCAGAAATCTGGTTATTTCCACCCCTAGCCCTGGTGCTTCTAACATCCTCTTCTTGATTGTCGTCCTCCTCAGAGGAAACATCTTCTACTTGAGCGAGTCGAGCAGGACCTTTGAACCTTCTTCCCATGTTGAGGATAACAACATGTTTCTTAGTCTTCTTTTTTGTGACGAGGAGCACCATCATTTCTTGCCATCCATTGGCTAAGTTAAGGAGAGCCTCTTGGAACTGCGCGTGTTGAGTTTGCAGATCTTTGACGGTTTGCTCTAGAGCTATCTTATACTGAAATAAATAGTAAATAGACGAGAAAACCTGTATCGGAAAACCTGCTTGTTACATGATGCATGATATGCGGATGCAATGTTCTCAAGGACCTCAAGATATTTAAGTTTTCTAGCCAAAGGAGAAATAAAAACAACAATTGCATTAATAAGTTCAAGAGTTACAATTTCCCCTTGGGCTTACAATAAAGAGACAACAAAATAAAACTCCTAAAATCTAAGACTTAGGTCTCCCATGGACGCTTCCTCTTCGTGTCAATGTAGGCATTCAGGCTTTGCTCGTCGTGAAGTTGCTTTGTGAGCTCCAACACTTTCTTCTCGTTTGCATAGAATCAAGCTTCAAAGGTGTCTCATTCTCCCTTGAGTTGAATCCACGACTTCTTCAAATCCTTGAGGTCAGTAGGCATGTCAGGATGGATAATGGTATAAGGAATGTCCCATTCGGAAATATGCTCCACAACTATTTGTAGGATACCTGGATATGGAATCATGAGATTTTGAGCACGAGCTCGCACCCATTTGAGATAAGGCTCCAAAGGAATTGAATTCTTATGTCCCAAAGTCTTAATATCAACCTTATTTACTATACCCCAAGCTCGTATAAACCTTTGACGATAACCTTGAATATCACTCTCATAGTCGAATATAATACCCTGGATAAGTGCTTTGTGAGGACCATCTCTTCGAGAATAACCAAATTTTCGTAGAGCCAAAGAAGAGTTATAAGTAATACCTCCCCTAATTCCAAGGAGCGAGACATTAGGAAATTACCCACAACAGTTAATGATGGTAACATCTCCCAGAGATCAGGAACACCAATAAATATTCGAATGAGAGAGTGACATCATCCTTCGAGACCACCTCACACCTTGTTCATTCTTCAATACCAATTGGGGAAGGTGAGAAATAAACCACCTAGATAGAAATGGTATGAAACACATAAGAGCCTCTCTACTCCTCATAGTACGAGTGTGAAGAGAATGCAAAATGTCTTCGAGCAAAGTAGGCATAGGGTTACGAGAAAGGAAAATCTTGACAACATTCACATCTATGAGTTAGTCTGGATTAGGGAACAATACTAAACCATAGATTAGAAGAGCCAAGACTTATTCAAAAGCTTGAAAATCCATAGCCTCCCAAAAAAACCGAGCCTTCTCAAACATAAATTTTTCTAGAAAACCCTTGACTCCACTCCTTGTTTCCCAGTTAGCTACAATGTCAGATCGCTTCAAATGTAAGACTGATGCAATCTCTTCAGGTTGTGGATCTTTCTCTAAACCAGTGAAATGAATTTGATCAAGAATGGGTACTCCTAATAATTGAGAGAATTCTTTCAATGTGGGCACCAATTGATAATCAGGAAAGGTGAAACAATGATGCATATGATCAAAGAACTGAAAAAGAACACACATCATGTCTTCTTTAAAGCTTGAGGCAACCAGATTGAGAAGTCGAACATATCTTTTAGTGAACGGATAATTCTCACGAACCCTTGATGCTAGCTCTTTGAGTTGAGGAGGCACCCTTACAAAGATGATTCAGATGGTATTTCTGCGAGCGGAAGGCATAACCTATAAAACAGAACAAAGATAAATCCCTAGGTCCTTTAAATGGCTAGTGAAAATGCTATTGCATGATGTTATGATGTCATGAACAAATAATCATACACAAACAAAACACACAAGACCTTAGGTTTAGGCTTGCACGGGGTTTATAGGTAAGTACCCTCTTGAAGTTTTAGTTGGTTCAACCTATCCTAAAAGAAGTAACCGAGTTCTAAGAAATATCAATATCATTAATCTTTCTTCATCGAGAATTGTTTCAGCACAAGCATCTGTTTTAGTGACCGAAATATCCCAAAAGTCTGATCTCAATGAGTATAGTATCGAGTATCAACCAACTTCGGTATGCACCAAAGTAAACTATCTCACTACTTTCTAATGGCCAAGTTGTTAAACTAAGGTTCTATGGTCAGTTAGTTCTTCATGACACCATACAACAGCCCCATATTCTCCTTAATTTAACTCAAGGGACACCGGTACCAACAAATGTGTCACACTAACATAGCCATCGCTTCAACCATATCTCTCTATGCCATATATTTTCCATGGTTTATTACTACTTACCTAATATGCCATATATCCGGGTATAGATCTTTTCAAGAAATTAACCCAAACATAACCCAAAATGTAAAGCATACAAATCAAGCAAGTAAAGTAATAAAGGTGATATAGCTCTTAAGGTAACCCCACTTTTAGTTTAACAATTCCCAGCAGAGTCGCCAGTTCTGTAATACGGTGGGAGAACTGACTTGGTGTTTTGCGTTTTATCGCAAATGTCGTGGATAGCAAGAGTCGCCACCGACTTTTCTTTTATCCAATAAAGGAAAGGGTGAAAAGAAAATGAAAGACCTTTTGAGAATTTTCTTGAGTTTGGGGGGTAGGTTATGAAAAGGGAAGGTGTTAGCACCCTTTTCATCCGTAGTTATCTACGGGATCTTAATTTCTAGCTCACTTTGAAATGCTTTGTGTTTGTGTATGTTTAAAAAATGTTTGAAGGTATTTTGAAAATGGTAATTTTTGTAATGATTCTCGTATCGTTGAGAATGTATACAAAATGTTTATTTTGGAAATATTTTGAAAACGCCTTAGTGCTGCAAACTTTGTAATGATTCTCGTATCATTTAGAATGTATATAGAATGTATATAGAATGTTTGTTTTGAAAATATTTGTTTGAAAAGAGAGTGTTTGAAAAGATGTTTGTTTTTGAAAGTGTGAGGTGTGAAAATGGTTTAAGTTTGTGAGCAAGCAATTACGAGCAATCTACCTACTCAAAAAGTCGTTGTTCTTTTCCTCCTCCTTTAGATAGTGCTACTTTACCATTTGTTGGTAAGGAGCCATATCATTGGTTGTGAGGGACATACATGGGTCATCGTACAGTCGTAGAAGGTAACTTGTAGAATATTTTAGCAATTTTCATAAGGTACTAGGGTTGTTTATCGAAGGCAGCATTGAAGGGTCATCGAGGGACTATGATCTTTTAATCAAGGGTCTTTGCTAAAACATCCCACATTCGAGGGACATGACTGTTTATATCTGAGGCAACAAGTGAGGTTAACCCTAGAGGTGCATGTGTGCAAGCTGTTTTGTTTTCATGTATTTTTATCTTGTATTAGGGTTGTCTAATGTTTGATTTTAAGTATTGCCCTAGAAACCCTAATTACTAACAATAAGGAAAGTGATAAATTGCGGAATTTAAATGTCCTACACTATCACAAAGCTTTGGGAATGGGGGGTACAAGTTTGTGAATAGGGGGAGAAAAGCAACAAACCCTAATTATCTATTACAAACCATGTACAAAAATAATAATGCGAAATAAAAAAATGCGTAAAAGAATATGAAGATGTAGAAAAGAGAAAAGAATTATTATTTTTGGTGATTTTTTGATAGAGAAAAAGGTTTAATATTTTGACCTAATTGATAATTCTATGTTTGAAAGAAATTAGTAAACCTAAATAAATTAAACTAAGATAAAGGTTAATTAAAAGGGGAGACAATTTAAATATAGAAAAAAAAACCTAAATATAAATTAATTTTAAAAGAGAAATTAATTATTAAGAAGTCTTCTTGAAGTTTTATTTGTTTGGAAAAAATGAAGAAAAATAAAATAAAAAAAATCTAATTATTCAAAAAAATTATTTTTGTATTTTTGGTTAAATAAAAAATAAATAAATAAATTATAATAAAGAAAATACAAATAATATAAAAAATATTGGGCCTGGGTGTTGAAAAGTAAAAAGGGTGTGAAAAAACATTTTTGTTAGGCCCAAAGTAAATTTGTTTGAAATCAGAAAAATAATAAAAAGATGGGCCTGCGTTGTTATGAGTAATTTGGGGGGTGTATGAAAGCAAAACCAAAAACGAATGAGGCCCAAGCTCTGGGAAGCCCATCACTTGTTTACTATCCACTATGGCAAGCTCTTGAGAGTGCATCATGATCTTGCATTATGGAGCGTGGGATTTATCCAGGTGAAGATCATATGGTGATGGTGAGAGGAACACCATGCGCGCTCCCAGCCTGCTTGCGTTGAATTTTAAATGACAAATTATGTGAAAATCAAAAGGGTACCGCTGGGGCTCAAACCCAAGTCCCTATACACAAATGCCTTAGTGCGTGCTTCTCTTCCACTAGAGTAACTGTTTCATCCGTTCATAAAACAACTTCAACTAAATATAAAATAAACTCGTTTCTGAATTTTTAACTTCATCTTCTTCCTCCTTCACGCGCACAGGGATGGCAACTCCATTTCTCAAAATTGTAACTTCTTCATTTCTCAACCATTTTCAAAAATATAAACATGAAAGTTGCTCCAAATTTCATAACAAATTCAACCATGTAAATAACTTAAACTATAAATCAAAGATGAACATGAATTTTGTTTGGTACAAATTAAAACCTAATTTTTATGAAAGTTAAACTTCAAGATTCTCCATGTACATTTAACATAAATGAAAACTAAAGGCATGGTTAGATTCATGGAAATGATGTCTACATTTTTCATTCACAAAGTAACAATTAATGATGCTTGTATAAGGAGTTCAAAGTTGAGAAAACTTACCTCAAAACTGAAAATCATGTTCGAAGTTTGGAACTTTTGGAGGTGTTGTAATGATATGGACAACTTCACTGGACTCATAGGAAGCTATTGCAATGCTTACTTTGAGCTGAAAGTGGCTGAAACTTTCTGGAGAAGTCAAGTTGCTGGTTGTTGTTTTTGAGTTTGGAGTATGATGAAGATGCAATTACAGTTATGAAACAGGGGTGGGATGAGTTGTATATGATGTGTAGATGATGTTTGAATTATTTAGGATGGGAACGCATGAGGGGATTAGGTATTTGAAGTTTTTGGCCAGAAGTTGCAACAATGGTGGTTTTGTGTACAATTTTGAGTTTCAGGGAGTTTGAGGGGATTACGGGGCTCTTGAGCTCATGCTAAGGCTTGAAAATAACCTCTCTATTTATAGAGAAAAGTTTTTAGAGACTCAAGTAATCATAAATTAAAGATCACATGTTATGGTTATGTGACTTGATTTTGAAGTAAACTTGAAATACATAGTTTTAATGCATAGTACAAGGGCTTATAGGGTGGTTGACAGGCTTGTAGATGGTTGCTTCTTGCTTTGAAATGTTTTGGAATCAAAAGAAATAATGTATGGGCTCAAGGAGAGTTGACATTGTGTATAAAGCACCTTTTCAAGAATGGCAATGTTCACTTTGTGCCAAAAATGGAATAATCACTTGGACAATGGCTCAAGAACTTGGATCATAGCTCCATTAGTTGTGTAAACAATTAATTATGGAGTGATTTTCAAGTTAGAAGCCTGCAAAGCAAGATTTATGCATCATGCTTGAAGATTGGATCATAAGGTTCATCACAAAATGACCTAAAATTCAAGAATGGATGTCCAACTTCTTCTCTTCGACTCTCCTAGCTCAAAAATGATCTCGTCAAGTTCTTGGACATTTTGGAAAGCTTGAAAAATTTTATACAACCTTCATTTTTACCACTTTGGCTAAGTCAAATTGGAACTAGGTGAAACATTTCCAAGAAGTTGGGACAAAAATCTGACCAAACTTGCTAAAATTTCCACTAAGTGTTTTGTTAAAATGTCTTGACTTCATGGGCCTATATCTCCAAATCTAAGCATTTTTTGGACATCAACCCTCAAGGACTAAGTTGTAGAACTCATCAAGATCTACAACTTTCATTTTTAAAGTTTTCCTTGAATCATCTTACATCTTGGTGAAAAATTGTCATGACGTAGTGAAATTATCAAGGTCAAAAACACTTAGAAATTTTCTAAGTGTTGAAAATCTTGAATTTTGTTGACTTTCTTGATTCTTGATGATCAAGTTTGATATTTTTTAAAGTCCTGATGAATTTTGATCTTTGAAATTCAATGTTGATCAAAAAGTCAAAGTTTGACTTTTTGTGTGTCGGTTGACTTTTCATCAGTTGATCCAAATTCAATTATCAACCCCTTGATCTTGAGAAGTGATTTGAGTAATGAAATTAGGCCAAGACATTTTTTTTGAATCCTTAAGATCACGCTTCAAGCCATTAGGTAATGTACTAGGTCAAAAGTTAATGATCAATCATTCTCAAGCAAAACCTTAATTTTGACAATTTTGCCCCTTTGATGAATTTGAGTGCTTTTCTTGAGGAATTATGATCAACCCTTGATAATTTGATGAATATGACTTCAAAATATTGATTTTGGTCAGAAATCTTGAAGTTTGACTATATATTGATCATATTTAACTTTTTACCCAATATAATTGATTTTTAGTCATTTGATCAATTGACTGAGCAATTTTGAGATGCAAGACTTGAAACTTGGCTTGAGCCTTCTTGGAGGTCTATGATGAACCATGAAAGTAACTTTAGGCATTATAAGTCCAATTTTCTCTGTGAAAACGAAAAACCTAATTTGTGGTCTCAGTGCTTAGGATATGAGCTTGTCTGATAAACTATTTGAGAATCCTTGAGCATTTGAGATCTTTTGTGAGAAATGTCTTGAAGAAAAGGGAGACAAAATTTTGGGGTACAACATGCTCAATTGTTGTATCATTTGTTTAGAGTTAATCTTCCTCGTCTTGGTGTTTTTGTTGATACTCATCGTACTTTGAAATGGGCACCGAGGCTGATGGGGCTCAACTTCAAGAATATTGACTGGTATATGCATGATTTGTCTAGGACTGAGAGTAAAGAAGTAATCTTTCATTGCGGGAAATTCTTAAATGTAAAACTCATGGGTATAAGAGGTAGAATTAATTATAATCCAAGTCTTTCTCGAAGACAGTTGTGATATGGTCTGAGAGGGCCACCTGAAAAGGAGTACGTACGAGAGTCCTTGTTCTATGATGTGCATGATAGTACTGGATGGATGGATAGAGCTATCAAAGCTTGGAAAAGAATTCAATTTGAAGGGAGACAATATTTTTGTAAAAAATATCCCACGGCTTATGCGTCTTACATTTAGTGGATTAAAGAAATAAATAAAGATCATCGTTGGCCTTTTTCCATAGAAAAGCCTTTGTACCCTCAAGAGCCAGATCAACCTGATGATGTACCAAAGGGGGATTATGAGCTAGTGCAAGCTTAGAATCGAAGATTTCTTGAGGAACATAAGACTATGGTGGTAAAGTGTCTTGTGGCTACCTGTTGTACCCAATAATTTTCCCTCCCATTTTCAAGACAAAATGGTTCAAGACAACTCCTCATGCTCATAGGAGTCTCAAGTTTTCAAGACTACTCAAGAATTGATCAGATAGACTCTCCTCCTAAGCAATTGACCTACAACTAGGGTTTTGCCTCTCTCAAAATAAATTGGACTTCTAATGCCTCAAATTGACTTCATGGTTTCTCATATTCTTCAAAGTATTCGCGTACCAAATTTCAAGCCTTACATCATAAGTTTGCTCGGTCAATTAGCCAGATGATTGAAAATCAATTGTATTGGAAAAAAAGTTAACTTTGACCAATTTACAGTCAAACTTCAATATTTTTGGTCAACATCAATATTTTGAATCCAAATTCATCATTTTATCAAGGGTTGATCATGATTCATCAAGAAAACTCAAGTTTCATCAAAAGTCAAAAGTTACTAAATTAGGAGTTTCTTTAGAAGAAGTCACTTGTACTTTGACCAAGCATAACTTTCACATACTTAATCAGAAATTCCTCAACCAAAGCCTATCTTGAAGGAAATTCAATTATCTACAACTTTGTTAGTCTAAGCTCAAGGCAAAAAATGCTTCATTTGAGAGATATGAGCCAAAACATTACATGTCATTTTAAAAGTAAGCAAAAGACATATGTTGTCAAAGTGATTTACATGATAATAAAGACTTAAAATGGAAAAATGACCAACATGAAAGTTGTAAGAGACATCTTAAGGTTTCCAAAAATTCAAAGAGCATCTTCATATGATAAATATTGAGAGAGTTATGGTTGGTGCAAGTTGAGCAATTTTGAGAAAATGCATGAAACCTAAATTGAGCAAAGTTGGATTTTTGGGCTAATTGGCCTAATATTTTAGGTTCAAACGTGTTCATGACCTCATATTAAGACATCTAAATCCATTCATATATTTTTGTGGCTTTTATTTCTTTTTATTTTGATTTTATTCAATCAAAAGCAAAATAAATCAAATAAAATATCAAATAAATGATATAAGGTGTGTTAAGTTTTGTTTTGATCAAATTTGAAGCTCAAGAAGCTCATGACAACTTGGAAAATTCGTGTAAAGATTGATTGTCATAAGATTGACCTAAAAAGAAACTTTTCAAGTAAAATTCTAATCAAATATTTGATCATGAAATACAAAATATTTATCTCACTTTTGTTGACCTAATCTTCCCTCTATAAATACTTAACATGTACATATATCAAAAGATATGAAAAGCTGTGTCAAGAACAAGCCCTAAAATCTCCAAAATTTCATAAAACTAGGGAAAACTCAAACCCTCGTGTGTAGCCGTTTTCAGTCCATTCCAAGCATCAGGAAAGCTTCCTAAAGACTCTAGGAACTCATTTCAATCATCCTTGAAGCTCGTAACATCCCATATCTCTCTCTCTCTCTCTCTCTCTCAACTGTATCTGTTTGGTAACTTTCGTTAATTCCAAACTTTTAATATACGCATTGTTTAATGATTTGGTGTATCCATACATGTTCATGATGATGTTTAGGACTGTTTTGATCCATCGTTTGCAAGCTTTGACGCAAGAATAACAAAACGCCATTGTTGGGGCAATTTGAAACTTTTGCTTCGAAACTCACTCTACAAGCATTTTCAGGTCAAACCAATGCTGCCATTGGATTCACAAGGGTTACATTAGAGGGATATGGTCCATGTTATGATTTAATTCACGTGTTTTTACAGGTTGGGATTTTTGATCCATCGAAGAAGACGACCGGAGCTAGGGCTTCAGGGTTTTCTCTGATCTAACATTTTTATTATATATTGATTTGTTTGTATTCTATAACATAAAAAACATTGTGGAACAATTGGTAAGAGCGCTATATAAAAAGTGTGGGTTCGAGCCAGCCTTTTGTCAAAATTATTTTGTTTTTTCCACACTAACACGCAGGTTCATAATATGTTGAGCGCTTCCTATTCTCAATCACAAAAATAGCATGGCATAGTGGTAAAAGGCATAATCTATGAGGCTGAGGGAGTGGGTTCAAGTTCCACCCCATGCATTTGATTTTTTATTTATTTTTACTAATCCTAATTTCCTTTCTATTTTACTAATTATTTTCTAATTAATCATTAACAAAACTATTTTTTTTAAAATCATAACAAATTAGGGTTAGGTTTTTTAATTAGTAATTAAATTTTTGACATATTTTTAATTACTAATTAATTAATCAATTAAATTTTTTTTCTTAATATTAAAATAAATTAGTATTTAGGTTTTAATTACTATTATTAACATTTAAATTATTTTCTAAAAAACACAAAACATTAAAACATTTTTTCTAACATCTTTTCTTATTTCTTTTTGGTATTTAATTTTCTTAGAAAAATGTATAGGTCGCACTATCAATGCAATAGCTTAGATTTACATTCCCACGTATTTTCCTACTATGTATCTGCTCCGAGGATGTAATATCGTAGGTTAACTTTCCCGCTAATTTCTATACCGATGTATCTTCCCCAAAGCCATGTAATAGTGTAGGACTTTATATTCTGCACTTTACTTTTCTGTACATATTTAACTTTTAGTAAAATGGGGTTTGCATGGCAGGACTAAAAGCGACATAGAAAACCTAATTCAGAAGATAAGATAACTGAAAACAAACACTCTTAACACTTGCACCTCTAGGGTAACCTCTCTTGTTGCCTTACGAAACATTGGTCATGTCCCTCGAACGTAGAGATACTTTAGCAAAAGACCCTCGATCAAGTCATCATAGTCCCTTTCGAATAAAGATCATAGTGCCTCGATGTCTCTCGGGTTTCCTAATAAATGATGATAGTCCCTTCGATACAATTCCTAAAGTATCTTTACATGTTGCCTTCTATGACCATATGATGACCCTACGCTTGTCCCTTCACATCCAATAGATGGGATTACCTACCAACTAATGGTATGGATAATTCTATCTCCAAAGGAGAAGGAAAATAATAAGAAAGACCTTAGTGGATAGGACTCTTGAATGCTTGCTCACAATCTTTTTCACAAAAAAAAATACATTTTTCACATTATACTTTCAAAACAAATATTTTCAAAAACACTTTGTATACATTCTTGAGGACTGATATAAGAATTATTACAAAGTCAGCCTTACATTGACATTTCAAAATATTTTCAAAAAAATTACATGCACACAAAGCAAGTTTTAAAAAGTGAGCTAAGTAATTAAGAGGCTGTAGATAACTACAGATGAAAAGGGTGCTAACAACTTCCCTTTTCATAACTTACCCCCAGAATTCAAAATTTATCAAAGGTATTTCCTGTTGTTTTCACCTTTCTTAAGTATTGGATAAAATAAAAGTCGGTGACGACTCTAGCTATCAACACATTTGGATCAAACCAAAAAAGTCAGTTCTCCTACCGTATTACAGAATTGGCGACTTTGATGGGGACTTACTTAAAAAAGAGGGGTTACCTTAGAGTTTAGATCACTTTTACTTTTTTAAATTGTTTGAATTGTTTTCTTTACTTTAAGGGTTCATGTTGGGGAACTACTTCTTGTAAGATCCTACACCCAGATCTAGAGATTCCTTAGGTAAGTAGCAATAATTATAAAGACTGTACAGCGTAGACCGATATGGTTAACATGATAGATACAATTAGTGTGACACTTTGGTTTGTACTAATGTTCCTTGAGTCAGTCAAGGATAACATTAGGCTTTTGCGTAGTGTCGTTAACACTAACTTACTATTATAACCTTAATTGACCCATCTTGGCCATTAGAAAGTAGTGAGATGGTCGACTTTGGTGCAGTACAAAGCTGGTTAATACTCAAAGCAACGCTTATCGAGATTCGACTTTTAGGATGTTTTGGTGGCAATCCGGTTGTCATACTAAAATAAAACCTTCTAGAAAGATATGTGATATGAGATCCTTAGAACCCGGTTATTATTTTAGGAGAGGTTGAGCCAACTTAACGTCAATGGGGATGGGTATTTACCTATGTACTTCATGCAAGCCTTTAAACCTAAGGTTCTTGTATGACTTTTTTGTGTTTTCTACTTGTTTAACATGAACATAACATCTTAACATCATAATATCATATCATCATAACATAACATTTCTGCTAACCATTTCAAGGACCTAGGGATTTATCTTTGTTCTTTGTTACAGGTTATGGCCTTCGCTCGCAGAAATATGATCCAAATCAACTTTGTGAGGATACCTTCCAAGCCTAAGGAGTTATTCTCAAAGGTTCCCAAAAATTCTTAATTCGCCAAGAGGCACGGTTATCTACTCAGTTTGGTCACCTTAGGTTTTGAAGAAGACATAATAAGTGTTATGTTCGAGTTATTCAATCCTAAGCATAATTGTTTTACCTTCCCAGATTATCATTTGGTACCCACAATGTAAGAGTTCTCTAAGCTACTTGGATTATCTATTCTTGATAAGACACCATTCACTAGTTTAGAGAAAGTTCCAAAGCCTGAAGTTATTGCAGCAACCTTGCATCTAAAGCAGTCAGACATTGTGTCTAATTGGGAAACGAGAAGTGGATTTAAAGGTCTTCTTGCTAAATTTCTGATAGAGAAGGCTCATTTGTTTCTAGATGCCATAAGTTTTCATGCTTTTGAGGAGACATTGGCTCTGTTGATCTATGGTTTGGTACTATTCCCTAATCCAGACCAATTCATAGATGTGAACACCATCAAAATATTTCTTACTCATTATCCCGTGCCTACTTTGATTGGAGATACTATTCACTCTCTTCACACTCGTACTATGAGGAAGCGAGGGATTCTCATGTCTTGCATGCCTTTACTATCCAAGTGGTTTATTTCGCACCTTCCCCGATCAATGGTGAAGAATGAAAGAGGTTTGAGGTGGTATCGAAGGATAATGTCACTCTCTCATTCAAATATATATTGGTGTTCCCGATCTCAAGAGGACATCACTATTATTGATCGTTATGGGGAATTCCCTAATATTTCACTCCTTGGAAAAAGGGGAGGTATTACTTACAACCCTTCTTTAGCTCTACGTCAATTTTGTTATGCTCGAAGAGATAGTCCTCATAATATGCTGATTTAGGGTATTGTATTCGATTACGAGAATGATCCTCAAGGTTACCGTCAAAAGTTTATACGTGCTTGGAGAATGGTGAATAAGATAGATAGAAAGACTTTGGGACACAAAAACTCCATCCCTTTGGAGCCCTGCCTCAGATGGGTGTGATCCCGTGCTCAGAATCTTATAATTCCATATCCTGTTGTCATACCAGTAATTGTGGAGCCTATTGTTGAAGGAGATATTAATCATACCATTTTTCATCCAGATATGCCAACTGACCTTGAAGAGCTACATAAGTCTTGGATTCAGTTGAAAGACGAAAGGTACACCTTTGAGACGCAGTTCTATGCTAGTAAGAAGAAAGTGATGAAGCTAACAAAAGAACTTCACAAAGAGAAGAGCCTTAATGCATATGTAAACACAGAGAGGAAGCGTCATGGGAGACTTGATTCATAATTTGTTTCCTTGTAACCTTTTTTTTTCTTGCATTGTAAGCCTAAAAGGCAATTATAATTTGAACTCACTAATAAGAATATTTTTTTCTGTTCCCTTTTGATTAACAAATTTAAATCCCACGAGGTCCTTGAAAACATTGCATATGCATCTACACGTCATAAATATCATTACATAACAGGTTTCTAATATAAGTTTCTCATATTCTTACTGTTTATTTAAGCAAAAATGGCTCTCGGACAGACAGTCAAAGAACTCCAAGCTCTGAATGCTCAGTTCCAAGAGATGTTCCTAAATTAAGCCAAGGGGTAAGTAGAACTAAATCCACTCATCGACGAGAAAAAGAAGAATACAAAGAAACCAATCGACATCCTTAACATGGGTAGAAGGTTCAGAGGTCCAGTCAAGCAAGCTCAAGATCTTGATATCCCATTAGACGAAGATGATGAACGGGAGAAAGACGATAAGAGTGTCAAAACTGAAAAAATAAATCATGGTTCTGACAAATATTCTATTGAAGAGGAAGAGGATTATTTGGATGAACAATATCCCCTACTGGCGAGAAGTATAAGTTGCTATAAGAGCGTCTGAAAGCTATGGAGATCAAGAAGGTGCCTGGCTTGAACTTTGAAGAATTGGGTTTAGTCTCGGGAGTCGTCATTACTCCCAAAGCTGCATTTGAGATCATATGTTTGGAAAATTCAACCACACACTGTGACAAGAAATTATGGTTGCATTTCTTTCAAGAAAGTCTGTCTGGAACACAATTGGAATGGTATTATCAACTCGAAGGCTCCAATATCCATACCTGGGAAAATTTGGCTGCATCTTTATTTAGACAATATCAGTATAGTTCAGATTTGGCGCTGTTGCACCCCAAAATTTACTCTCTTGATTCAGGCTTATGTTTCATCATAAACATCATATTGAATTTGCATTCATTTCTGTGATGGGATCAAGGTACTTTGGTTCTAAAGTTGTCCGCAAACTGTGATGGTTGATGGTATTAATAATTAGTGCAAGAAGGGGGCTCATTCTCTCAAACTTTGGACTTCTCAAGTCACAAGGGTCTCTCATGTCTCAAGACATTTCATCCATCTCATTGGACCATCAGAAGGTTGAACATTGTTTTGATTTTAAGGTGAATCACATTCTCTTAAAACATAATCCAAAATTAGGGTTTTATCCAAATTGAATTAATTGAGGCTTATATGAGTCAATTTTTGAAGCATCATCTTCTCATCATAATTTGAATCAACTTTGTTCAAGAGATCTCTCAAGATGTCTAGTGGAATTAGGGTTTGAGCCTTGATCAGCTATCTCCTAACACAAGGTGCAAAATTAGGGTTTTGGATTTAAGCAGGATTTCTCTAGCTTTTTCACCCACACTTGTTTCCATGCTTAACAACATGTTATTAAACATCTTTGACTGAAATACTGAGGTTCAATTTGGATTGCAAATGGTTCAATTGATCAAAAGGGGAAAGTGGTCATTTGGACCAAAAGTCAACCAAGTCAAGAGTTGACAAGTGGAATTTTGGTCAAACCTCAATTTGAACATTCCCATTTCATATTTCATGGCTAATTTCATCATTGAATCGATGGAATTGAAGAAGTTAGGGTTTCTTGTTCATGAATATATTTGAATTTCTTTGAAAATTTCAAAGTGTTCATAGTATATTACTTTGTCCAATCATAACTTGAGTTTGGTTAATTGTTTGAATTAAATAATACATATTCAGAAAGGCCTTGGAAAATTCTAAAAGTTTGTATTAGTGTGTGAGAAGCTAAAAAATGAACCATTTGAGAGAAAACCAAGTGGGAAGTTCTATGCACAAGCCTTGCAAGATGACTAGCAATTTGACTTGTCTAGCCAAGCATTTCAACAAAAACATGGCATGCCATTTTGAAGGATAATCATCTTTTGATTCAAAGACCAATTGGAAAAATTCTTGTAGGGACGTTGTAGACAGCTATGAGAGCTTCTCATTGAGCTTTGATTCATTCATTTTGGCGAAGGACTGAGAGAGATATGATCTTGACAAGTTGTTCACTCACAACTGCACACCACACTTGCAACGCACGCCCATGCATGCTTGCAGTCTGCCTTGCCATACTTGGTTTTTCTCAACTTTGCAATATCATATCTTCATCACCCCAGCTTCATTTTATTTGATTCAAACTCCCATCATGTTCTATGTTGAAAAAGCTTTTAGGAGGCCTCATTTTAGGCAAAATGCACGGGCCATTTGTGAGAAGCTTAGGCATGAAGTTGGTTGGTTAGGCAAATGTTGCATGCATGCAATATTATAGATTTTGACTCATTTTTTTGTTTTGTCTTATTTCATGGCTTATACGCACATGTTGGGCATGAAATAACACTTATTTTCATTACCAAATAAAGCTAGCAAAGTCACATTTTGTACATGACCCTCTATTCCATCATATTTTGCTATTTTTAGCAAAAACTTGCTCATTCAAATTTTCCACCCATGTGACTACTCGTTCCAGCTCCTCCCACATACTCCATGCCTTCACTTTGTACTCTCCACTCAAGCCTTAAAATGCAACTCAACTCACATAGAACGCAAACAAAACGCAAGCAACACATGACACCTCTTAATTTTTCTGAAAATTGCAAAATACCTTGCTAACAGGTTTGTAGCTTGGCAAGGATATTTCTACCATTTGTTTTCACCTCTATAAATACTTAAGACCTCACTCATTCTCAGGACACTTCATTATCTCTGAAATTTAGATCGAATCTCAAGCATTTTCTCTCAAAAATTCTGCTTTATGTTCTTCATTTCTCAAGTTATAGAACTTCGTTCTCTCTCGATTCCCCCTCATTGAAGCACAAGGATCAAGATAGTATAGTTTTCTCACGAGTTCAGAGGCAATAGTTTAGTTTATTTTTCAACTTAAGAGGTACTTTCAGATCTTAAATTCTCCATTTATAGCTTGATTTTTTTGGTTTCTATGCTTTTAATTATGTTGATGCATGTTTATACTTCGTGTTTGAGGCCTTACTTTGATCAGATTTGAGTTAGTTTGCATGATTTGAACTTCTGGAAATTCATGTTCAGTTGGTTTTTGCAATTTTCGACTCTAGATTTCTAAGTCTCTAGTTGATCATTTGGAAATCTATGAGGAGCACGATGTAGATGGTAGATCTGGCTTCATATTGAGCTTTGAATCACTAATATTGGTAGAGAAACGAAGTAGAAATCGTGATCAGAACATAGGGTCTTGAAACTATGAAACGCGCATTTTTAGGTTTTATCTTGAGGAAGAAGACGATGGTGTGGCCGTTTCTGGTTGGCTGATTTTAAATTTTAATGCAATTTCATAATTCTTTATTTAATTGATTTCTCTGATTTTATTTCTTGATCAAAATATTTTCAAAAATTATGAAAAAAATACCATAGGTAGACTTTAACCTCTAGTATTTGATTTTTTAATTAATTGTTTTTTAGGTAATATTTTTGTTAATTTTATTTTCTGACTTTTTCTTCACACAAAAATTATACCAAAAATATTTTAGGATTTTTAATTAGTTTACTTTGAGTTCTTGAGTTTTATTTTAGAATTTCACTTCTTTTTGTTAATCTAATAAAATGTGAAATTTAATTGATTTTTATGTTTTTTATAATTTAGTTTAATCATTTTCCTTAATCCAAAAATTCAATAAAAAATGTGGTTTGTCTACTTCTGTGTCTAATATTTTAAAATAGTTTTTATATAATTTTAAAATTTATTTTGGCACATTAATTAAATTTATTGATTAAATGTGTTAAATTAATTAATGTTTTCATACATATTTTGTTTAATTTTTATTTTCTGACCTTTCCTTCACACAAAAATTCCACCAAAAATATTTTGGACCTTTTGTTTGGTCTATTTTCATTTTATATATTTTTCTTTAGAATTTTACCATTTTTGGTTGTTTAATTGTTTTGTGAGATTCAAGAGCTTTCTAGGCTTTTTTATGGCATTTTCACATTTATTATAGGACCTTTTCCCCAATATAAATATTCACAAAAAATATCTTATGCTTTTCTGTTAGCAAATTTGTGATTTTTGGATTTAATTTTCATTTTCTAGCATCTTTGGTTAATTATATAATTCTTAGAATTTAATTAGGTATAATTAATCATAATTCTCATATTTTGGTTTTATTTCCTAATTCTCTTTAATGATAAAATACCAAAAAAAATCATTTATGACCTTTTGAGGCTTTTAGGTTGATCTCTAAATTTTGTTGAATTTTTATCTTGTGTTTTCCATTTATTTTGAAAATTGAACATTGATTGTATGGTTTTGTTGACTTTTGTTTTCTTAGGTCACAAGTTAGGTTTCATTGACCAATCTCCCTTAACTTCTAGGTAGAGTTCTGTTTAGGTTAGGATAGGATGATACCTTAGGGCCTTAGGTTTAATTTGGTTAATTTTAGGAGTTGATTTGATACTTATTCCCCATTAAAACAAGTCAGGGTTCCCAATTAGAGACTTATCTAGGTTAGATTAACTTGAGTGATTAAGTTGTCCACTCAAACATTGCTAACTTTGTATTAAACTTGTTGTTCCTGACCTTTTAATGAATCGTGAACTTTGAAATATTTTTGTTTTATTTTTTTTACAAGCTTTGTTTCCCTTTTGACTCAATTATCACTCTCATGTATGTTGTTATGCTCTTATGAATTTGAGGAAGAGGGAATGCACTTGTGCAACCCATGATAGATCAAATACTTTTCTATTTATTATCCTCACTACTATTTTAGAGGCTTGAGTTCATCAAAGAACCATTTAAGATCTCTTAACTTGCTTATTGTTGTTTGATATGTATTTGAGACCATGATCTAAGAGATAGTTTTTGTGCACCACCTTTTGTGTACCATTTGAATCCATTTTGATTTAAACCTTTATGATTCTGAAGTTTTAGAGTTTTCTTATTATAATACAAATCTCCTTTGGTCCTTGATTGGCATTTCATTGCTCTTTCAACATGGTGACAAGATAGAAGCAAGATTACATTGGATTTGACCTAGTTTGTGTTTGTTTGGTTGAAAGAACTTTAAATATTACATGTCTTAAGAGTTTAAACTTTGGATTCACTTATCTTCTCTCCTCCATTATCTATGATCCTATGATCCATTTGGTTAGTTCTCACTTGCTAATCCATCATGGTGACACAATGGGAGCAACATTTACCTTGCATTTGGTTTTGAATTCTAAGTTATTAATGTTTTTTTCCTCATAATTGTGAAGCTTATCCTAATATTATGCCTTGACTTTGGTTGCTACTGACTTATGTGGTAGGTCATCCCCCTAACCGTGTTTATCCTTCACTTACCCTTTCCTCATACTTCTTTCACTCTTAAAGATAGTCTAGGGTTTATTTTGGACCTAGTTTTATGATTATACCTAAGATTACTCTAGTAAGTTCTTGTTGGAGCTTCATAATTTCTTTGGGCATACTAACCTTTTTGTGTTTACTTATGATCTCATCATCACTTGACTCATCTTGCCTTGTTTATTTAGTCATTTACCTAGGCGCACTTCACAACATTGTTTCCTCGGATACTAGTTCATTTCCATGAAGATTGTACTACACATTGATTTGTTTAACCAAATGATTTCTTAACCATGTCAAATGATAAATGAATAACACGTTTTTATTCACATTTTACCCTGCCTTTTTAATACTAATCATTCTGTTATGATGTGCAAGGTACTTCATGAGTTCTCTTTGCTTTGGGTTCCACTTTATTTGTGGGACACAATTGCGCTTTCGAGGAAATCTATCTTGGTTTCCCATATCTATGGTAAGAATATATATTTTCACTATTTTGCTCTTTTTTCTTATTGTATTATCTTGCAGAATTTTTTATGGTTGTGTCTACTATTCACCATATGTGATTTATTTTCACATTGAGGTCTTGATGTTTATGTCTGACGACACGACTTCTGACCTATTTCTTTATTGATGCTAGCTCGTTCGAAGATCTCTGGGTTACGTTACTATTTAGTTGCTTATTTGCAGATTATATCTATTTGGTACTTCCTCATCTGATTTATTCTTTCCAGCAGTTTACTGTTTACTTAGGGTTGGGAGTCCGTGCCACTTGGGAGGCAATTCTGGAAGTCCTCATTAGGAGGCTATGTTTTTGTTTGTTTGAATAATTGTACCCGCACTGTATTACAGGTGATAAGTCCTCAAAAGGAGGAGAGCAGAGAGGGTTCGTAATCGACCCCTGCACATTCCAGTTAGTGTTGTTCCTATGCTCAATTTCTACAAATAGACGCTCTGAACATGTGCTCAAGATCTGAATAATTCTAAGCCTTTCAAAGGCAAGTTAAAAGGGTTATTGCAATCAAATCCCCATGCTTTCTTTAGCTCATGTTGACCAATGCTGATGCTTAGTGTACGCACGCACTTTGTCTTCCCCTCAGATCTTTCTTGCCCTGTGTGATACGGTGGCAGAACCGACTGTTATACTAGTTTTGCGTTCGTGTTTGCAAATGTTGCGGTAAGTAAGAGTCGCCAACGAATTTTCTTTTATCCAACAAAGGAAAGGGTTAAAAGAATAGAAAAAGACCTTTCGAGAGTTTTCTGAGTAAGGAAGGTAGATTATGGAAAGGGAAGGTATTATCACCCTTTCCATCTGTAGTTTTCTACGGGATATTAGATGCTTAGCTCATTTTGAAATACTTTGTGTTTTATGTGTTTTTGAAAAGTATTTTGAAATTCCAATAGTAAGGAAACATGCTTTATGATAACTCTTGTATCAGCCCTCAAGATTGTTGATAAAGCATTTTGAAAATGTTTTTTTTGAAAGAAGTTTGTGTATGGGTAAAAGTTTGTTTTTGAACAAGGATCTAATCAGCTATCTAGTTTACTCGAAATATTGTTCTTTTCCTCTTTTCCTTTAGACAATGCTATCCTACTATTAGTGATTAGGTAGCCCTATCGTCAGATCTTTTGAGGGACATTCGAAGGGACGTTTATAGTCACAAAGGCAACTGGGCAAGAAACCTTAGTAACTACCCTAGGGTTTTAAGATCATTTTTACTGAGGCAACATAGAGAGGGTCATCGAGGGACTTATGATCTTTAAACTGGAGGATAGCCACTATAATCTCTCACGTTTCGAGAGTTGTGATTGTTTTCCAAAGGCAACCAAAATGGGATACCATAGAGGTGCGCGTGTGCAATTGTGTTGTTTTCAGTTATTTTACTCTTGTGTTATGTTTGCTAATGTTTTCTTTTAGTCTTGCCATACAATCCTATTAATCATACATCTAAACAGTTTATAATTTGTAGTAATTAAAGGTGCGGAAATGTAAAATCCTAACTATTACATGGCTACGGGGATGGGATTATTTACATGTCCAAAATGGGGAATAAAGCAGAGAAAAGTAAAAGTCCTAATTTAAACTATTACATACCAGTAAGCAGATACAATAATATGAAAAATAATAATACTAAAATAAAATCGCGCGCGAATTAGAAATACGTCTAAAACCCTAAGAAGAAAAGTCCTTTTGTTTATTTTTGTTTTATAAAATAAAAATAAAAATCTAAGTCTACTTAGTTTTAATTTTAAGAAAGTGTTTAAGTAATTAATAACTAATTAACAAAAGCAACTTTTTAATTGAAAAAGACTAAGTCTATTTTTGTGATTTTATAATTTGTTGATTAACTAAAAAAAATCAAAAGAAACAAATAAAAAAAGAACAATAATGTAAATGAGGCTGGTGTTAAAGCTGAGAAGAGGGGTGAAATTTGGAATTTATTAGGCCCAAATCAGGGAGAAGCCCAGGTTACGCCTGATCTTGTGTTACTGACCCTTGAGAGTCTACCATGAAGCTGCGTATTTGGAGCGCTAGATCTAATGATACATAGATCCAAATGGTGTTGATGACAAGGTGCATGTAAGCGTGCTAGCCTTTGTTGCACTGGATCTGCAAAACAAATGTTGGAAAAAATAAAGATGCAGGACCTAGGTATCGACCCCAGCTCTTTCCCCTTAATTCGAACCTTCCCCTAATTCTAACACCTTGTGTTCGAATTTGGGTTATTTTGGTTTGAAACTACCTGTATCATGAGCTTCGAAGGAAAATTCAGATCGTGCCTTTCGATGGCACAATCTTATTCCTGCATGTTATCTTACATGTGGTATGTTCATATAAACACAAACAACATTAGCTGTGCAAATATGCAAACAATATGTATTTAAATGGCCTGAAAATACAGTTTTGATTTTGTAAATCCTTACTAACCGGAGGTGCTTCGATCTGTGAACCTGGGCGTGGAATTGCTAGTGTAAGGCCCTGGGCGGCTTCCTTGGAGCTTGCAAAGCTGGTCTGGTATTTAGGAAAATTATGATATTTTTGAGTTTTTTCCCGAGGCAACTTCTTGTGTGTGTGCAATGCGTGTGTGTGTCTGGAGGCAATCTTTCGTTTGGCTAATACGTGTGTGTGTCTGGAGGCATTGTTTCGTCTGGCTAATGCGTGTGTGGGTCTGGAGGCAATGTTTCGTCTGGCTAATACATGTGTGTCTAGAAATGCGTGTGTGGGTCTGGAGGCAATGCGCTTTAGCTCTGTATTTATATGGGTGCAATAATGAATGAAAATGGCAAGAATCAGCCATTAACCATGGCTTTTAAGGCATAATTGAGAGTCTTAAAAGGTTACCATTGCTAATGATTTTCTACCATTTTGGGTTTTTGAGTGAACCTGGACAGGTTTCACTCCCACATCTTGACTTTTCGAATGCTTCCAAGTTTGGTTCTTTGATGGTTCTGAGTTCCAATTCGAATGGTCCAAGGCCTCACCATTGTGGCTTCTTCGATTGAGCCACTATTTGTCTTAGTTGCTTGATCTGAAAACTATCTAATTAGTTGAATCGAACTCAACTATTGTCCCTTTCGAATCTCTTTTCCTTCAATCAGACCAATCGAAGCATCACCTCTTTCATCTTAGCATGTTGAAGCTTCATTTTTCTCAATTCGAATACTTCTTCACCTTGGCCTATCGAAGCTTCATTTGGTTCAATTTGAATACTTCTTCATCTTGGCCTGTCGATGCTTCGTTTTGTCCTTTCCTTCGAACATAGTTATGCTGGTGGCTCTTTGATTCCAACTCCCACCCTTTGCTTATGCCTACAAAAATATATTTCTTGCTTACTATTTTACCTTCGATTGGTAAATATGGCTTGTATGCACCAATCGAAAGGTAACCTATAAGCATCAAGATTTTACTTTCAATCACCCAACTCCTTCCTTGTCTGTTCAGGCACATGCGTGAAACACATTGCTCCCACAACTCTAAGATAACTGATATTTGGATGCTTCGTCTCTAACTATCCTTCGATCATGCCATGTTTGAAAATTACATGCCCTTCAAACCATTAGGATTTCACGTGCTTCTTTGGATAAGATAAAAGATTTCAAATTCAAAATATTCTTATATTCGAAGCGCCCCTTCAAACAACATGGCAATCAAAAGGTCTCTCCTTGTAATGCTTTGATTTGCTTGTATTTCAATGGTTCGAAGATAAACCCTTCGAAGATGTTCTTTACTAGCTCTTCATCAATCGAAGGCTTCATAAAAGTCTCCTCATATTTTCTTTCAAACCATTTTTTCTTTGATCCTAGCGCTTTATTGGACATCAGAATAGAATGCACACTGCTGTCGAAGCTGCTTCGACCGGAAAGCTCTTAGGCATATTTTCATATTTCGACCTACCCCTTGTCATGTACACTTCCTTTTCTTCTTTCAGTTGTTCCATTATGTTGAGGCATATAGGGTGCCATGGAAATCATTTGAAACCTCTTGAGAAATTGAGGACCTAAATGAGCTTGTCTTGAGTAAAAATGGGAGGGAAAATTTTGGTGTACAACAGCTACCCCTGTTCAATCTTCTTAAACCTGAATATGTAGATTGGCTTTCCTGCTTTTCGTGATCTGAAGGTGGAAGATGATTGAACATTAGAGTTCCCAGAAATTTGCACTCGCATGAAGTAACACTGTTGGTTGATGATGCCAAGAATGGGCTTACAGATCCCATTTGGAGAAGATGACTGAGGGTTGTTGGAGATGGGCTTAAAGATGCCATCTAGAGTAGATGTTGACTTTATTATAGGTATCTTTATGGCGATTCCTATTCCTTTTGTCTGAGAAGGACTCCACTGGGGAATCTTGATTTTTGTTGTTCTCCCGCTTGAGGAAAACTCTATGGGGAATAAAGTCTAGAAGCTTTATCTGTCCATGGCTCTACTTAGGTGTTATATCAGGACTGGAGAGATAAAAGTTAGTTGTTTTTTGATTGAAATCTAGGCTTCGCAGTAACTTACTAGGGAGAATGAAATTACCTATTATCTGGAAATGTATTAGAAGGAGCCTGTGTAGGGCTGTTTTAGGATGATTCTGTGTTAGACTTCATCTGGAGATATATGAGAAGGAGCATGTGATGGGATGCTTCAGGATGAGTCAATGTTAAACTGCATCTGAAAATTGCGAGAAGCAATTCATGTAAGATTACTTCAGGATAAGCCCGTGTAAAGCTGCATCTGGAGAAAACGACCTCGTGTAAGATTTCTTCAGGATGAGCCCGTGTAAAGTTGCATCTGGAGATCATGAGAAGGAACTCGTGTAAGATTACTTTAGGATGAGCCCGTGTAAAGCTGCATTTGGAGATCACGAGAAGGAACACATGTAAGATTGCTTCGTCTAGTCGTGTAGATAGTAGCCCCGTCTTGTTTCGGGATTTGGTCTACAATCGGTTGTTCATAGATAATTGTCCTGTCTTGTTTCATGTATTAATCTAGAACTTAACTTTTGCTGGTCGTAGAGATAGTTGCCTTGGCTTGTTACAGGAATTAATCTCTGACCTAAGAGAAATAAAGATAGTTTCCCCGTCTAGTTTCGGGAGTTAATCTTCAATCTGCTCATGTAGATAGTTGTCCTATCTTGTTTCAGGTATTAATCTACAATCAGTCGTTCACAGATAGTTGTCATGTCTTGTTTCAGGTATTAATCTATAATCAGTCATTCACAGATAGTTATCCTGTCTTATTTCAGGTATTAATCTGGAACTTGTTTTTGTTGGTCGTCGAGATAGTTTCACTATCTTGTTTCAAGAATTAATCTTTGACTTGTTTGAGAATGAAAGATAGTTTCCCCGTCTTGTTTCAGGAGTTAATCTTCAATCTGCTCATGTAGATAGTTGTCCTGTCTCATTTCAGGTATTAATCTATAATCAGTCATTCACAGATAGTTGTCCCATCATGTTTCAAGTATTAATCTGGAATTTGTTTTTGTTGGTCATTGAGATAGTTGTCCTGTCTGGTTTCAGGTATTAATCTCTGATCTTAGAGAAAGAAAGATAGTGTCCTCGTCTTGTTTCAGGAGTTAATCTTCAATCTGCTCATGTAGATAGTTGTCATGTCTTATTTTAGGTATTAATCTACAATCAGTCGTTCACAGATAGTTGTCTTGTCTTGTTTCAGGTATTAATCTAGAATTTGTTTTTGTTGGTCGTTGAGATAGTTGTCCTGTCTGGTTTCAAGTATTAATCTCTGACTTTAGAGGAAAAAAGTTGTTTTATTGTCTTGTTTCGGGAGTTAATCTTCAATCTTCTCATGTAGATAGTTGTCCTGTATGGTAATAGGTATAATCTATAATCAATCATTCACAGATAGTTGTCCTGTCTTGTTTCAGGTATTAATCTGGAACTTTTGAAATTTTTTGGTAAACTTGTCCTGCTCCGGGAGTTCATACCACTTGGTCGTGTAGATATTTTTCCCGTCTAGTTTCGGGCATTAATCTTTGACATGCTATGCATAAATTGGTAGTATTCGCTTGTTGATCTTTCCTGAAAAGGTAAAGAATTAGTTGTATGCAATATCATGATGCATGGAGTGCATTGGGTAATGATGTTCTCAAGATAAATAAGATTGTGACATATGTATTTGTGCTGCATATGATATGACGCTTGTAAAATGATGTATGAATGAAAATATATGAACGTATCAGTTGTTTTATTGCAGTGTTGTTGAACTAGGGAAAATAAATCCCTGATTGTTACTGGGGATGAAGAATGTAAGTCTTCAAATTCTGTTGAAATTGAAATGCTAGGAGACGGATTTCAATTGTTTAGAGAAATAAACTCTGTTGGGAATGGGAATCTCCATAAACTGCTTCGAGATTTTTATGAAACCCTTATTGGGAAGCCCAAGAAGCTTATGAACCAGGCTAAGGAAATCTTTGAGATGTCCGGTAAGTAATTGTAAATTTTTTCTCCGCCGGGGATATAAGAACACCTGACATTATTAGGCTGTATGCTTAGGATATGGCAGTGACTATATAGTAGGATGCCCCTGCCTCTGTACCTGCTGGAGAAAGTATATGCGGGGATTTGCAGAGGGCCTTTAGACATTGTCTTGTTTCTTAAAGCCATTAGTAACTATATTTCTATTTTTATGCGTGTATTTGTAAATGGTAATCACATTCAAATGCATATGTTCAAAAATAATCATTGGACATTTTTGTAAACAAAACAGAAAGATAAAAAACAAATAGTTTTTCACTTTCAAAGAGATAGTTTTTGTATTAATTTGAATAAGCGTTTTTTTGTACAAGGAGACGAACATCCTAGTAAGAGAATGTCGTCATAAGAATGAAAACTATACAAAATAGTATACAAAGAAAAACAGCTATGTGAAATAATCCCATTGGTTTCCCATTCTGCTATTGCCTTTATGTCTTTAAGCGTCTCATCTCTTTTGCTGCTTGTCTGAAGCTGACTGGATTGATTAATACCATTTGAGCTTGATAGTTATTACCGAAGATTGATTGTAAGGTGGGACATAGTTATATGCTTTAAATCCCTAAATTTTGCCTGGACCTCCCTTTCGGGTTTTCAGTCCACCAGGATACCCTTTTTTGCCCAAGCCGCCTTTTCAGGTTTTCGACTTGCCGAGTGTACATATTTTTCCATATGTATATCCCTAATTTTTCCTGAACCCTTTTGGTTCACTGGGATGCCCTTATATTGCCTAGGTCAGTCAACCTAGCGGGTCTTTATTCACGCGTAGTATCTTTTAACTATGTCTGTGTTTACAGGGTGCAAAAGGTCGTCACCGTCCATAGTGGTTAAGATCATGGCTCCACCAGAAAATATGTTCTTGATCATAAATGATCCTTCGTATGTGGGGGTCCATTTTCCCCTGAGATCACCTTGCGGAAGTATGATGCGCTTGATTACTAAGTCACCAGCTAGATATACCTGACGTTTGACCTTCTTGTTAAAAGCTTTGATCATCCGTTTTTGATACATCTGACCATGACAGACAATTGCGGGCCTCTTCTCATCAATAAGGTTTAATTGGTCAAGTCGAGCCTTAACCCATTCGTCTTTGTTCAACCCTGCATCTTTCATGATTCTCAAGGAAGGGATCTGGACCTCGATAGGTAGGACAACTTCCACACCATATACCAGAGAGAAAGGAGTTTCCCCTGTTGATGTGCACACTGAGGTACGGTAACCATGAAGAGAAAATGGTAACATCTCATGCCAGTCTTTATATGTCACCGTCATCTTCTGTATGATCTTTTTGATATTCTTATTATCCGCCTCTACAGCGCCATTCATCTTCGGATGGTAAGGAGAAGAGTTATGATGCTGAATCTTGAATTATATGCAGAGATCGGTGATCATAGTATTATTAAGATTGGTTCCATTATCAATAATGATTCTTTCTGGAATATCGTACCGACATATAAGGTTATTCCTGATGAATCGGGACACAACGTTCTTGGAAACAGAAATAAAAGAGGCCACTTCAACCAACTTTGTGAAGTAATCAATGGCAACAAGTACTAAACGGTGCCCATTAGAAGCTGTAGGTATAATCTCCCCAATCATGTCGATGCCCCACATTGCGAAAGGCTAGGGAGAAGTCAAGACGGTGAAGGGAACCAGAGGTACATGTACTTTATCAGTGTAGATCTGACATTTGTGACAAGTTCACGAATGCTGATAACCGTCTGCTTCCATAATGGACCAGTAGCATTCTGCCTGTAGGATCTTTTTAGCCATTGTGTTCCCAGTAGAGTGGGTGCCAAAGGTGCCTTCGTGCATGTCTATCATAATTTTCTCTGCTTCATTCTTATCCATACACCGAAGCAAAGTAGAATCGTGGTAGCGCTTGTAGAGGATTCCATTACTGACGGAAAAACATGGCAGAGAACCTTCTTAGGAACTTCTTATCATTGACTGAAGCTACCTCAATATACTCTTGGGATTTGAGATATCTTTTGACTTCATGGAACCAAGGTTTGTCCACTACTTATTCAGTATCAATCTCATGACAGTATACTGGTTCGTCTATTCTCTCAATAGTGATCTGAGGAGCTTCATTATCCCACCTGACCTTGAAGATTGATGACATAGTAGCTAGAGCGTCCGCTAGTTGATTTTTATCTCATGGAAAATGCTCAAAGGTAACTTTTTCAAAGTGTGGAATCAGTGTCAACACATGCTCTCTGTAAAGGGATGAGATTAGGATGCTTCGTGTCCCATTCTCTGTTGATTTGACTGATTACTAAGGCCAAGTCTCCAAATACACTCAAGAATTTGATCCTCAAGTCGATAACATCCTTGAGACCCATAATGCATGCTTCATATTCAGCCATATTGTTGGTACAGTTGAAACATAGCCTGGCAGTGAAGGGAGTATGACAGCCTTCGGGAGATATAATCACAACACCGATGCCATTGTCGAGCACGTTGGAAGCTCCGTCAAAAACCATAGTCCATCAGGATCCTTTTTCAGGTCCTTCATCCGGTCCAGGTTCTTCATAACCAGTCACTAACATGATGTTCTCACATGGGAACTCAAAATTCATGGATTGGTAGTCGTCCACAGCCTGTTGAGCCAAATCATCAGCTAGTACACTTCCCTTAATTGCTTTCTGGGTTGTGTACTGAATGTCATATTCTATCAAGATCATTTGCCATCTTTCTATTCTACCGGAGAGAGCGGGCTTCTTAAAGATGTATTTGATAGGATCCATTTTAGATATCAACAAGGTAGTGTGAGTCAACATATACTGTCTCAGTCAACGAGCAGCCCATGCCAAAGCCCATCAAGTTTTCTCGAGCAGTGAGTACTTGTTTCACAGTCGGTAAATTTTTTGCTAAGGTAGTATATTGCATGCTCTTTTCGACCAGACTCATCATGCTGCCCCAGTACACACCCCATTGAGTTCTCTAACACTGTTAAGTACATGATCAGAGGTCTTTCTTCAACCGGCAACATCAAAATTGAGGGCTCTTGAAGATATTCCTTGATTTTGTCAAATGCGGTCTGGAAATCGTCATTCCACTTCACTGCTTGATCTTTCTTCAGTAATTTGAAGATTGGCTCGCAAGTAGCGGTTAAATGGGAAATGAATCTGGCAATGTAGTTTAGACGCCCTAAGAATCCCCTAACCTCCTTCTCAGTGTGGGGAGTTGGAATTTTTTGTATAGATTTAACCTTTGCAGGGTCTACTTTAATACCTTTGCCACTGACAACGAAACCTAAGAGCTTACCAGATCTTATCCCAAAAGTGCACGTATTCGGGTTCAGCCTCAGTTTGTACTTTTTCAGTCTTTCAAATAGATTTTGCGGGTGATCAAGGTGCTCCTCTTCAGTCTGAGACATGGCTATCATATATCAACATAGACCTTTATCTCGTTATGGATCATATCGTGAAGCAAAGCTACCATGGCACGCTGATAGGTTTCCCCGGTGTTCTTTAACCCAAATGGCATAACTTTGTAGCAGAAATTTCCCCACTGCGTGACAAAGGTGGTTTTCTCCATATCTTCAGGTGCCATTTTGATCTGATTGTACTCGGAGAAACCATCCATGAAGGAGAATACCTTATGATGTGTTGTGCTGTCAACCAGAACATCAACATGGGTAAGCGGAAAGTCATCCTTGGGGCTTGCCCTATTCAAGTCTTTGTAATCCATACACATACGTACTTTACCATCCTTCTTAGGTACATGAACAACATTAGCAACCCATTATGGATAAGAAGTAATGTAACGGTATATGGGGTTGGGTTCAATTTTTATAATCGGGTATATGATAAACCGTATGTGGCGTTGGGTTGTATAAATTTGTGCCATGAATTGTTGTCGATTCGGTTATATTGTGATTCTGTGAAGATTATAAGTCCTGATATTTTAGTTGCCAGTGAATGTTCATAATGTGTTGATGAAGTTGTTCTGCAATTTATTTAAATCGTATTTCTGTTATGATGTTGTTATGGCTATTATTGAGTTGTTGTCTTGAGACGAGACACGAAAGAACATATACGCGTGGTGGAAAGACTATGTAATATCTTATATGATTAATAAGTTAATATAATTAATAAAATAATTTAGTATTAGATTTGATTAAAGAAGTTGCAGGAATAAATTGTAACGCTTTAGTCAAATGAATAGCATGATGTATATATAAGAGTAGTAGAAATAATAGTGTATGGACTAATTTAGATGAGCATTGTTAGGAAGTATAAGTAGATGTAAAAATTGCAAATTATCATACAGAAAGTATAACGGAGAATTTTAGTAACAGGAGGAATAAGTGGAAATTGGTTTTGGTTTATAACTAATATTTGTCACTGGCAGGAAGTTGTAGTAATAGAAGTTATAGATAGAAAATAAGTAGTTTTGGCGGAGACCAACAATAGCAGTAAGCTAAATAACATAGGTAGCATAATTTAGTAGAATAAATTTATTAGTAACAGTATAAATAAATAGTAGTATTAATAGTATATAAAACAGTTCCAATTAGCGGAATTTGTAGATTTAAGCGGTAAAAGTTTTTAACTGAAATTAGTTGAAATTGTCAGAGTGAGTCGTATATAAATATGGGTATTTTTAGTTGGTTTGTTTTGTTAGAATTATGTAGAATAAAGTTAATTTCCAGGTGAAGTCGAATTAAGTTGAATGGTTCCGGTTTATGGAATTGTGTTGTATACCTTGCTGAAAAATATGAAATTGCAGGTGATGATGAATTTGGTGGAATTTCCTCTATTTATGGGCAATATTATGTTGGAGGTCTATGGCCAATGTTGAGATGTTGTGTTGTTGTGATTGTCTCTGTGAATTCTGTTTGATATTGTGAAGTTGCATAAATTTTAGATGATGATGAATTACCTTTATTTACTGGTAATAATTGTGATGTGGGCTTATGCCTTGTGATGAATGATGATTGTTGTTAGTATGTGGTGGTTCATTCATTGATTCACATACATTTACATACTCTGTGATGGCCTGTATTGGCGGATTTTATGAAGGCCTGTATTGGAAAACTGTGAAGAAGGCTTATGCCTTATTGATGCCTCTATGAATTGACAATTTTTAAGTTAGCAGTTCTACTTTGATGGTACCACATGCATGTGTTGGCCTACTCTGCGAAGAAGGCATACTCTCTGATGGCCTGTATTGGCGGATTTTATGTTATTGACTTGTTGTGACAAGTATTATCTAAAAGCTGTGAATTTAGTAGTTATGTCGTGTTGATGTTTTATTATGATTAAAGTTGTTTGTAAGTTATGAAGTGGTGATTTTATATGATCTGATTTAATATATTATTTATCATATGACTAATTATATAGTTTGATATATCACCCCTTCTGTTTGAATGTTGCCCTCTGTTGGTAACATGCATGTAATCAAGAAGGATAGTTATTACCTCGTTAGTTCAAGTCGGTGTTATCGCTATAATCTGTAGCACTCGGGGGGATGAACGCTTGATGTCTAGTTGTTGATTATTATTTCAGTTGCTGAATTTGTAAGTTGATTACATGAAATAATTGATGTCTTGAGGTTGTTTTAGTTGAATAAAAGATGTGAAGTGAATTGAAGTTGAGTATGTATATTCTGTTTCTTATCAATAAAAAG
This sequence comes from Vicia faba, assembly GCA_948472305.1. NCBI lineage: Eukaryota > Viridiplantae > Streptophyta > Magnoliopsida > Fabales > Fabaceae > Vicia > Vicia faba. The sequence goes on along the minus strand of OX451735.1, from coordinate 1,374,139,211 downwards.
TTGTTTTATTTTGAAGAATAAATCAGATTATTATCGGTTCATCCGAGTTAAGTTTTATGTATCTGTTTGTATGCGATTAAATGAAGATTGATTTTTAGTTGAAAATGTAGCATCCTATTATGTTGAACTCTGATTTTCTTATTATCTGCCGGGTAGAAATGGGGTGTTACAAGTAACAGCTAAGAAAACAGCGTTGAACTATTTCATGACTTCAACTTTGATCTTTTCTGACATATCTGGTCGAATACGACAGACCTTTTGCTTCACGGGAGGGAAGTCTTCTTTTGTCGGCAGGCGGCGAACCACAATATCAGTGTTCAGCCCTGGCATGTCTTCGTATAACCAAGAAAAGACCTTAACATAGTCATGTAACATCTGAATTAACCACTTTTTGACACTATGCTCCAGATCGACACCTATCTTGACTTCCTTCTTATCTTTCTCAGTACCCAATTTTACTGTCTCAACTGGCTCTTCATGAGGCTGTATTGCCCTTTCCTCCTGTTGTAACAGTCTGGCAAGTTCTCCTGGTACTTCACAATCTTCCTCACCTTCATCCTCGGCTTGGTAGATCGAGTTTTCAAAGTTATAATTGACAATAGCAGAATCGTTATCAATGGGATCCAGAGTGGATGGGGATCTACAGTTTGATATATGGGTGTGTGTAAAAAAGCATAGCTATTTTGATAAAGTAAAAGCAAAAAACAAAGACAAAGAGCATAAAATTTGTATGCAAAATGTCCAATAATTTATTAATGACATATGAAAATGAAGTAATAATCCTCATAAAATAGACCATTGTGCCTTGGGTAAAGCACAAGGCTTTATAGTTTATATTGTTCAAATATTACATATCCCAAAAAAACCAAAAGACAATTACTCCTGAATAAAAGTAACATGAACAAAATCCTTGGCCTCCCAATTGTTGAGTGCACCGTTGATAGTTGGGAAGATCCACTTGTCCATGTCGCAGTCACTATCAGCCTCTTCTGTAGTGGAAAAAACATCAATAGGACTAAATCCTGGGGTCATGCTTAGGCATTGGTGTAGTTATGTTATTGGGGGTCTTAGAAGGATCAAACTCAATATCCTTTTCCTCAATAAGATCTTGCACTTTGTTCCTTAAAGCCAAACAATCATTTGTATCATGCCCTAGACTATCAGAGTGGTAGGCACAACGAGCATTTGGGTTGTAGCGGGGAGATGAAATATTTGGATTCTTATGAGCCTCCTTTAGAGTAACCAGATTAGACTTTAACAAGTGCGGCAAAACCTGAGATAAGGACATGTTAATCTGGGTGAACTGTCTTCTGGGCGCATCCTGTGTGCGCTGATTGTTTTGATTTGACGCAGGGTTAGAGATCATCACAGCTCCTATCGTCGGGCGGTGTTCCGTTTTGCTTTGATTTCTCTGGCCATAGGCAGCACTGACCTCTTTCTTTCCAGTGAAGGGTTTCTTCATTATACTTGAAGATGCATCCCTATGAATCTTACCACTATTGATACCCACTTCTACTCATTCCCCAGTCAATATCAGGTCAATAAACCTGGATGAAGAGCTTCCAATCAAATGGTTGAAAAATGGGCTAGACAAAGTACCTAAGAACATGTCTACCAGCTCTCTATCAGACAGAGGAGGCTAGACTTTTCCCGAAAGATCTCTCCACTTCTGGGCATAATCTTTGAAACCCTCGCTGGAACCCATAAACATACTTTGAAGTTGTGTACGGGTTGGAGTGAGGTCAGCATTGTATGGGTACTTCCTGTAGAAAGCAACAGCCAAATCCTCCCAGTTACGAATGTTGGTTCCCTCCATCTGATAGAACAATGTCAATTGCGTCCCTGACAAACTTTCCTGGAAGAAATGAACCCATAAATTCCTGTTAGCGGTGTGAGGTTGGATCTTCCTAACATATGAACTTAAGTGCAACTTAGGACAAGAGACACCGTCATACTTAGCAAATATGGGGAATTTGAACTTCTAGGGAATGACCACTCCAAAGAGCAACCCTAACTCTTCAAAATCTAGACCAGGTACCCTATGAATTTCCATAGCTTTAAGATGATCCTCTAGCTACTTTCATTTATCATCAGCAAGAGGATACTGTTCCTAAGAGTAACCAGCTTCTTTTTCATCAGTCCCTGTGTTGTTGTTTTTCTTCTGTCGGATTCTCTTCTTTTGTCCCCCTCATTTGACGGGGTTGCGAAATCTAGAGCTCACTTGGCTGGTCCTCTAAACCTTATTTCCATATTCAAGACACCAGCTGGTTTCTGTGCCTTCTTTGTCTTCTCTTTGATGATGAGAGCCTTTAGATCTTCTTGTCCCTTAGCCAGAGCCAGGAACATTTGTTGGAACATAGCATTTTGTGCTTGAAGATCCTTAAGTGTTTGTTCAAGAGACATTTATTTTTGCTGAAATAAACAACGAAAAGATAAGTAACCTGTCTTGAAATATATGCTTAATGTAATGAAATTCATGATAATATTCATGCAATATTTTTAAGGACTTTGGGAAATTTAAATTTGCGAGCCAAAATGAAACAAAGATTTTATTAATAAGATTCAAATTACAACTGCCTTTTAGGCTTACAATTAAAAATTAAAAACTCTTAAAATATAAGAATCAAATCTCCCATGGGCGCTTCCTTTTCATGCCGAGGTAGACAATAAGACTTTCTTCTTTATGAAGTTTCTTCGTGAGCTCCAACACTTTCCTCTCACTGATGTAGAATAGATCCTTAAAGGTATCCCATTCTTCCTTCAGCTGAATCCAAGACCTTTGCAACTCTTCAAGATCAGTAGACATGTTAGGATGGAGGACTGTATAAGGAACATCTTCTTTGGTGACAGGTTCCACAATCATCGATAAGATGGTTGTATATGGCATCATATGGTTTTAGGCGCGAGCTCGTAGCCATATGAGATAAGGCTCCATAGAGATGGAATTCTTTTGGCCCAAAGCCTTACTATCAACCTTGTTTACCATGCCCTAAACTCGTACGAACCTTTGACGATACCCTTGAACATCATCCTCGTAGTTGAACATAGTTCCTTGGATAAGAATATCACGGTGAACATCCCTTTGAGCATCACCGAATTTTCGTAGAACCAGAGAACGGTTATAAGTAATACCCCACCTAATACAGAGGAGTGGGAGTACCAAAGAATATTTGAGTGAGAAAGTGACATTATCCTTTGCGACCAACCCAAACTTTGTTCGTTCTTCAATATTGATTGGGGAAGGTGCGAAATAAACCACCTGCACAACAATGGTATGCAACACATAAGAACCCCTCTTCTCTTCATGGTACGAGTGTGGAGGGAATGCAAGATATCTCCAAGCAAAGTAGGCACAGAGTTAGGGGAGAGAAAAACCTTGACAACATTCACTTCTGCGAGTAAGTCCGGATTAGGAAACAATACTAACCCATAGATTAGAAGAGCTAGGACTTCTTCGAAAGCTTGGAAATCCAAATTATCCCAAAATAATTGAGCCATTTCTAGTAGGAACTTGACTAAGAAACCCTTGACTCTGCTTCTTGTTTCCCAGTTAGATATAATGTCGAACAGTTTCAGATGCAAGGCTGCTGCAATGACCTCTGGCTTTGGAACCTCCTCTAAACCGGTGAAAGGCATCTGATCCAGAATGGGTGTAACGCCCCGATATTTAATTATTTATTTAATTAAATATTTTTGAATATTTTATATTAAATCAAATTTTTATCATCGAAGTTGGAATTATTTTATTTAGTGGCATGATGAATAATCGGATTTAATTTGGTGGAATTAAGTTGAAGTATTATTTTATCATTAAGCTTAAATATGATATTGGGCTTATTTTGTGGTGTTGTGAAGTAATAAGTGGGTATGTCACTTAGACCCATTTAGATTTATTAAGAGAAATAATATTATTGTATTAGGAATAAAAATAGAGGAGAAAGAGATTTGGTGTTATCAGGAAAAGAAAGAACAAGAAGAGGAATAGGGTTTTGAGAGGAGAAGAAGAACAACAGGAGGTTGCTACTAGTGCCAAATTCCCAGAAATTTCATTGAAGTTTCTTAGAGTTGCACTCAATCTAAGGTAAGGGTGGGGTTCTTGCTAAATAAATGGGAGTATGATGAATTTTAATTGGGGTTTAGGGTATTAGTTTCACTACTATGTTGTGTTGAAAATTGGTTGTTTTGCTGTTGAAATTAACGATTGATTTGAGTTATGTTGTTATTTGTTGTATTTGAACTGTGTTGGGTTAATGCTAAACTAGGATAAATGGATAAATTGAAACAAGGAATGAACAAGAATAAGGCACATATGTGAAGGGAGGCAATATTGGTTTTTAAGCTCCAGGCCTCCTGACACGGGTCGTATCAGCTGACACGGAAACCCGTGTCCGCCCCTGTAATCCACGCCATTCCCTTTTCCTTCTCTTGAAATGGCTGTGTCAGAGAACACAGCCACCCGTGTCAGCTACTGTAGTAAATTTTCTGAAAATTAGACTTATGCACTTTTTCTGACCCGATTCGTCTTGTTGGATTCTTCTGCAAACCAAAGCATAAAATATGGTGATAAGGAATAAAACATCAATTAGTTAAACAAAGAAATGACTAAGTAACTACTAAAATTCCAGTGTAAAAACCACTGATCAGTAGCCGAATTAGGCGGTATAATTAGTTGTCCAGAATTTAACGAAAAATGACCGGGTAACTAAGTTTAATTAGTAGGTAATTGTGGATATGTCTTTTTTTTTGAAATTATGTCGATTACGCCGAATTGTGGGTACAGTTGGTTAAGTCATTCTGTCCGGTTTATGGACATTGTTGGTTATAGGTCTTAGACCAATGTTGTGTTATTTTATACTGATCGATGAATGTGCCGTTGTTGTGAGATATCATTGTGTATATGTGGAATTCACTATTGATAATGTGATTATGAATTGGTAGCCATATGGTGTGAATCCTAGTGAATATATAATGAATATGTTGTTTCCATGAAAAATTGTTGATTCCGTTGATATGTTGTGCTGTAGGCCTTTGGACAATGTTAAACAATGTGATTTGTTGTTATGTCGACCATTGTTATGTTGTTGTTGTTGTTGCGTTGTCGAGTTGTGGTTGTTTATATCGTCGCATAGCATAGCATAACATTAAAGTTGGCCTGGATTGGCATGTCCTAAGTTGCAGCGAATGCTCACCTATGTTTGGCCTGGATTAACATGTTTTAAGTTGAAGGCTTTGCCTTATTCCTCGGTAAACTGGAGTTTTCTAAGTTGGGAGTTCTGCTCCAATGGTACCACATGCATTTGCGCAGTTGAGTCACATTTGGAGTCGTCTATTTGTTGCTTATTTGAAGTGTTATTTATGCTTGGCGATGTTATAAGTTGAATTGATGTGTAGGTGAATTGTGTTGCTTTATGTTGTTGTGTGAAGTGGTGAATCGTATATTCTTTACCTAATATATTGTTTATCATAACCCTATTTATGTAGTTTGATATCTCACCCCTTCTGTTTGAATGTTGCCCTTTGTTGGTAACGTGCAGGTAACCAAGATGAGTAGCCGATAGCATTGTTAGTTCGAGTTCGATGTCATTTGCTCTGATACGTAGCACTCGGGGGGAAATGGACGCTTATCTTATTTTGGTGTTTATTTATTGAAACTTATGTTGTTTCATGATTCAAAAGATGCTATATCTTATTTAGAGAATTATTATGAATTCGATGCGTGATTAATAAAAGTTTGGTTTATGTTATGAAGATTTTATTCATGAGTTATGTTCATTCCGCTTCTTTAAGTGTTATGTATCTATTCTAAAAGCATGACAGGTTTGTGTGTTTTGTTGAATATGTGACATCCTGATTATATTGGAAATTTTTATAAATTAATTTTCCGATAATTGCTTGGGGTAGAATTGGGGTGTTACATTAGTGGTATCAGAGCAGGTCGGTCCGTTCGGCCAAGTTGTCTAATGTTGTTTATTCCTTTGTACGCGACAAGTATGTGAAACATTGTCGGTGCTTGCTTGCTTTTCTAATCTCTTTTAGGCAGGAGCTGGTTTGAATATAAGCGGGGGATAAACTTTTCTTCTCTGATACATTTTGGTTGTAAGATGTTAGTTCGGTATGCTTTTAATGGCGACAGTGCAAGTATTGCTGAAGTTTTGTTATTTCCCGAATCCGAAGATGACATGGATTCAAGATTTTGTTTGTTAATCAAGTTGGAACATCTTGGGGGAGGATGATCAGACATTGTTAATGTTTTCTTCTCGAAGGATGAGGAGAAATGTAAGGATTCTTTATATATGAGTAGATTATAAATCCCTGATGTTTTTGAAGGTGATTTCTAAGTAACACGGACAATTTTTAGAAGATGGAATTTGGAAAGTCGCGATGTTTCAACGCTGCTGGTGGACCATGAAGTTGTCAGTTTGAGTAGTCCTTACGTAAGATGTCGATTTTTGAACAGTGATAGAGTAGCAGATTTATGTAGACCTTGTCGTGGGATCCTTGTGAGTGATCGTAAAAGTTGTTGACGTTGTTGGAATATTTTGAATCGCTAGTAAGATTCGGAAATGCAAGAAGATGGGTAAGATTTCAAGAATGGTAAGTGTTGGTACTGGTGCAAATAAATTATGTTCCGATGTTATCGTAAGATGTGTAATAGTATGTCATTGCATGACGTCGATGTTCGCATTTTCGGATAACTTTGGAAATTCATATCTTGTATTCCGAGTATCGGATTAGTTCTGTTTGTACTTATAAGGAGATAGAAATATATTCTATCATTTGAGAGTGTTTTCAAATATGTTTGATGCATTCCCATATGGAGGAACTCTGAAGTCGTTTACGTAACTAGAGGCTTTTTGGGCATGATTGGTTATTATCGCGGTTGTTTGAGACGAGGTCAAGCATAATATGTTGTTGGAAAATAAGTTGAGAAATGAGATGTTAGGCATTAAAAAGGATAGTCGTTCATCATTTCAAGTATGGGATGTTGCATGGGAAGAAATATTTGTAGAACTAAAGAAAAGATTGATGAATGCTTCGGTATTGGTTTTTCCTTATCCGAGTGAGTCATTTGTAGTGTATTATGAACACGTCTAAGATGGGACTAAGTGGTGTTTATGTTGAAGATTTGGAGACATTGTCTTTTTAGTTCTAGATTTGAAGTATTTAGAGACCATAAGAGTTTAAAGTATTTATTTGATCATAAGGAATTGAATAGGAGGCAATGAAGATGGTTGGAGTTATTGAAAGATTATGATTTAGGTTTGAATTATCATCCAAGGTAAAGATAATGTGGTGGAGGATGCATTAGGTCAAAGGACTTTACATATGTCGGCAATGATGGTTAAAGAATTGTAATTAATTGAACAGTTCAGAGATGTGAGCTTAGTTTGCGAAGTGACACCCAAGAGTGTTATGTTGGGGATGTTAGAGATTAACAATGATTTTCTGGACAATATCAAAGAAGCTCAGAAGCTAGATGTGAAATTGGTAGATTCGATGGTTAGACTCGATCTGTCTGAGAATGATGATTTCGAGTTAGATGCGCAGGATGTGTTGAGATTCCTTAATCGAATTTGTATTCTTAATGATGCGGAGATGAAGAAAGTAATTCTTGAGTTGGAGGATACTTAACCTTCGTGTGAGGCTAAGCGAGTGTAATGTGGACCGTGTAATATGTTCAGCGTTGGTGTCTCATCGATAAAATCGAATGAGAGGGAAATTATGGAAGTATTTGTAAACCTCATTGGAAATTATTAGATTATGGTGAGTTAGGTGACTTGATTACAAGTTATAAAGGAACACTATTATAGTTCGGTAATGATGGTTTATACTCCATTATGATTGTCGGCTATCTATTGACAAATTGAGGAACTGATCACCCTTAATCTCTTATTGATCGTAGACGAGGTCGTGTTGGATGGTATACACTTGTCTTGCTATCTTAATGGTGAGTGGGGTGGTTAATGTTATATTATGAGGTAGTCTCTCACTAGTTTGTCTGAAGTAATAGAGGAATTTCTAGGAAAGAGTTGTGACGTATTGAATAATTCAGAGTAGCGAGTTTATATGCGAGCTAATGTCGCAAAGTGAAAGATTGAGAATATCAAGTGAACAATGGTTTTATGGTGGATGTTGAGGAAAGTCTGAAACTGGAATGAGAATGGTAAACTATATAGTTGGTAGAAACTTTAATGAGGACGGTGACTTAAGATGGATTATCAGAGTTACACAGCTGAAGCGTATACGACGCAGTTGCTATAAGTATACGACTCTACATGCTTAATTTGGTAGATTGTTGATGTAGGGATGATGTGCCAAGGTTTGTGATATCTAGGAGATATTTGTTGATCCTATAAGGAATTTATTGTTGTTGTTAGTTGATGGTGAGTTGTGTGTATATTTGTTGAGTTATATTGTTAAGTTGATGTTATAATAATGTTGTCCCCGTTGTTGTGATGTTGTTGTTAGTTACTGTAAATGATGGATAGTACTCCATAATATGACGAAGTTGACTATGTTGGATATGTTGATGTCACTATAAGGGTGGTACGACGATATGAATGGAGTTGTTGATATTGTGTTTGTGATACGGTGGAAGAACCGACTGTTAATACTGGTTTGCGTTTTTTGTTTGAAAATGTTGCGGTAAGCAAGAGTCGCCACTGGATTTTCTTTTATCCAACAAAGGAAAGGGTGAAAAGAACAGAAAAAGACCTTTTTCGAGATTTTCTGAGTAAGGGGGTAGATTATGGAAAGGGAAGTTATTAACACCCTTTTCATCCATGGTTTTCCATGGGCTCTTAGGTACTTGCTCATTTTTGAAAACTATTTGTGTTTGTATGTTTTGAAAAATTTTGTTTGCTTTATGGTAACTCTTGTATCAGTCCTCAAGAGTGTGATAAAGTGTTTTTTTGAAAATAGTTTTTGAAAAGTGTATAAGTGTGAAAAATTCAGATTTGAGCAATTAATTAGGAACAGTCTACCTACTCGAAAAAGGATGTTCTTTTCCTCCTTTCCTTTAGATAGTGTTATCCTACTATTAGTGAGTAAGTAGACCTATCGTCGGATATTGAGGGACAATCAAAGGGACGTTTTACAATCATGAAGGTAACCTGTGGAGACGCTTTATAAATTTCCTTTTAGGGACTAAATCATTTACCGAAAGGGAACTGTAGGGTCATCGAGGGACTATGATCTTTTTTGATTTATGGGTCTTGAAACCACCGGCTGGAAATCATCGAAACCATGAAGTCGCCACCGAACGTCTTTTATCCCGTCGAAAGGGAAACGTAAACATCGATAAAACCTGGAAAGGGAGAAATCACGGTCTTTTGACCGAGATATCGGGTAAGGGAGTCTGCTACGCGAGGGGAAGGTATTAGCACCCCACACGCCCGTAATACACTACGGTATCCACTCTTGTTGTCTAGTCTAAATGGGTGTGGTCAAATCCTATGTCTATGGCTTACAACTGAAAAGGGAATGCATACGAAAGAAAAGAAAATAATGTAGGGAAAATAAAATATGTGCTCGGTGTGGCCCTACCCCAATGCCTATGTATCACTTTTAAGGAATCAAAGCAACCGTAGTTTGGCTTATGTGTTTTGGTTGGTTTGTGTTTTTTAGTTAAGACAAACAAAAACAATCAAGATGGCAAAACATCGAATAAAACAACAAACAAATGAGATGGCAAAATATCGGTTAAGTAATAGCAAAGTGACATGTCAAAGATGGCGAAACATCAAATGGTAAATGAATTACAAAACATCGCACCCAGCAATGATATTGGGAATCAAAGTAGGATAACAAAATGTGCGATGGCAAAACATCGGCTTCAAATAAATGTGCGATGGAGAAACATCGGCAAAGAGATAAAGATATCATGGTAGAGAGGGAGAAACATCGATAAAATAGATGACAAAACATCACACCTAACAATGATATTGAGAATCAGAGTAGGATAACAAACATGTGCGATGGCGAAATATCGACTTCAAACAAATGTGCGATGGCGAAACATTGGCTAAAAGGATAACAAGAAATCATGGCAAAGATGGCGAAACATCGATAAAATAGATGACAACACATCACACCTAACAATGATATTGAGAATCAAAGTAGGATAACAAACATGTGCGATGTCGAAACATCGACTTCAAACAAATGTGCGATGGCGAAACATCGGCTAAAAGGATAACAAGAAATCATGGCAAATATGGCGAAACATCGATAAAATAGATGACAAAACATCACACCTAACAATGATATTGAGAATCAAAGTAGGATAACAAACATGTGCGATGGCGAAACATCGACTTCAAACAAATGTGCGATGGTGACATATCGACTAAAAGGATAACAAGAAATCATGGCAAAGATGGAGAAACATCGATAAAACAGATGACAAAACATCACACCTAACAATGATATTGAGAATCAAAGTAAGATAACAAACATGTGCGATGGCGAAACATCGGCTTCAACATAAACAAAGTAAGATTGGTTTGTATATTTTACTTTGAAGAAGAGTTTGGGTTCATTAGAGGTGTCTTATGATTTGCCGAGAAAGCAAGTTTTGTTTTAAGATGCAAGATTCAAAGAGAGAAAAACAACTAAGGGAAACTATCCTAGTATTATCCCTAGTGTTATCATATAATGATTGATCATAAGGTTGAGGATAAAGGAAAACCCTACCTTAATTACCATGCTAAAGGAAGCTTAACAAAACTATCCTATGGGGAGCATGCAATGAGAGAGAAGTCGTGATCTCAATTTCTAAATTGAGTGACTCATCGATCAACAATTAAAGAAGAAAAGCAATAAACATCCTATAGGGAACATGCAATGAGAGCTAAGTCGTGATCTCAATTTCTAAATTGAGTGACTCATCGATCAACACAAACACAACATATGTATTAGACAAAAAAACAGAGGGCCTCCTAACATATATCAGCAACAGAGGTCCCATCATGCAATCAGAGAACTATGCAAAATAAAAATGGAAGAAAGGATATAGTGCAATACCAAACGGATAACTATCCGTAGCAACCGAGCAAGAATAAAAAAGAAACCGAGAGGACTTCAAGCAAGCTGGCATCAGTAGACGAATCAAGTCAGAAATTACGTCATAAGGATGTATGTAATGAGATTATCATATATGAACAGATCCCCATGGGCAATGTATAATATTCACAATATCATGTATATATCCTGCATGGAATATCAAACATGCCAAACACAAAAGCAGTGTCAGTGTAATAAGTTGTGTTCCGCAAATAAAGTGGAACACAGTAGCCTCAGGCCAAAAGTGGGATGCTATACGTTGTCACAAAGTCTCCAAGATAGTCCAAGGTCTCTAATCCTAAGTCCAAGAAAAAAGTCTCATGCTCCATAATGCCAAGGATAGTAACCAAATAGTCCAAGTGTCATTAAAGTATTTTTTTATGGTTCATGTTGATTATTAGGTTTCTTTAAAAGGAAAAGAAAATCTCAAGTGAGCAAAATAAAAATGACATAAAAGTAAATGCTCAAGTGAGCAAAGATGAAAATAGCATGAAATGTAAAAATGCAAAAAGTAAATAGTACATAAAGCATAAAAAAATAAAAGCATAAAGTAAAGTCAATTGTTAGAAATTAGTGGTTAGTTGGATGACCATCTTGAAACTTTCATTTGGAACTCATTAGAGGATTGGTAAAACCAAAGCCTCCACACAACAAGTTGCATTTGCTTTTTGTCAAGTATATCATCCATTTTGTAATTCTCAAAAGGTAACATTTAATGATCAACGATGTTTAAGTTATCCGCGTTGACCAAAGGTGTTGTAGATCCATTAGAGGATTGGTAAAACCAAAGCCTCCACACAATGAATCTCAAGGTTATTGGATCAAAGAGATCAAATTAACATACTTGGGCTTGCAATCATAAGTTTAGGCCACGAATGATCATTTATTCGAATCGGGACAAAATTTAGCGTTATGTTAAGCAATCGTAAGTGAACTTATGTAGAAGTCGCACCTATTTTGAAGCCGGTAAATAGCAATCTATGTACTTCATGTTGGGATAAATGATATAGAGATCACCATCCATTAACATGTAGCACCATAAAAAAAGGGATAAGATGAAGAGGGAGGGGAATGATAAGCTTATTTGGATCACCATTTCAAAATTCTTTCATCTTTAAATTCAACCACTCCTCTAGATGGATTAAAGCACTAAACATATCATTAATCCAAAGCACCAAAATGAATTAAATAATCCATTCTTAGGTAGATTTGAATCGATGAACATTTATCCAACTTCATCTACATCACAAAGTCCATTGAGTTTAAAAACAAATTGAACATTTAAAATTGCAATCCAAATTATCCATCAAAGAGAGTGTGCAGAAAAATATTTGAGTCAAAACAACCCCAAAATAAGGCAGCAAAAGTATTTTTGGCACTGTTTAAATCAATTGTGCTTAGACAGCAACCTATTGCATCAGTGCAATTTTTTACCAAATCAATTTTCTGTGACAATCAATTGCAATGTTGCAACAATTGATTACAACCTGTTAAAAATCTGTAGAAAAACAACATTTCAAGGATCAAATTCTTGTTCCAACTTTTCATCAAACACCTTATGATCATGGATTCAAGTGAGCATGAAAATGCCATCAAATAATGATAAAATAGCACTAATGGAGTCATAAAAATAGTCCTCAGTGAATCAAAACCAGAAATCCACAAGAGATCACATTGTGAAAGATGATGATTCAACTTACCAAAGGTAGAGTTTGAGAATTATCAAACAACTTCAGAATTTTCTTCAATTCAACCACAAGAATCAATTAATCAAGCTTGGATGTAGAGAATTGATGGAGAAAAAGTGTTTGGATGAAGGTTTAGCTCAAAGATTAGTAAGCTTCAATGCAAAGCTTACTATCTTTTTGAAAATGGAGCTTTGAGTGAATTTGGTAGATGGGGAGAATTGAGAGATTTTTTAGCAAAGTGATTTTGGCTATCAAAAGTTTGAAATTTGAATGAAATGAGGGCTCTATTTATAGAGTTTTTAAGATTGGGATTAGTGGTAATTTGGTAATTGATTCTTGGAGCCAAATTTGAATTAATGATATAATTTCAAATTATGCAGAAAAAAATTGGAGCCAAAATGATAAAAGTTTGAATTGGCTGGCTTTTTTCAAAAACATGTGCATTTTGCCATTATGAGTCGACACATAGATGGTATGCATCGATACATCCTAGTTGTATAACACAGCATGTGTCGATACATGCCTCTATGTGTCGATACATACTGTTATTCCAACACATTACATAATCACACAAACTGCATGAGTCGATACATAACACATATGTGTCGACACATGCAAGTTATTCAAACAGGATGAGTCGATGCATACATGCATGTGTCGACACTTGATGGTTATGCTCAACAACATGAGTCGATACATAGGTTTATGGGTCGATGCATTCCTTCTTTTGCCACAAACAGAATCAAATTAACTTTGCATGAGCTTATTTGTTGGATACTTGGTACCTAAAACACAATTTTGCAAAGACAAGGACACATATATTTTTTGTATTTTGGTTAGAAGTTAATCAATAACACATAAACAAAATACACAACCAAGGTGCTTGGAGATAGCTAATCAAGCTTCAAAACCCCAATTTGACTGGTGAATCAAAGGAGTGGTTCCTTCACATAATCAAACACAAACTCCAATCCTCTGAAGATCCAAAGAGATGGATGAAACATCTTGAGATATGCAAATAAATCTGAGCTTGAAAGATCTAGAGGTTCAAATGACAAGGTTCTACTTGAGCAACTTGTCAAAGAAACCAACCTTCAAAGCTTAAGGAAGACTTGATAACCAAAGTACTTTGAACCCATCACAATGTATGAATGCAATGCAATATGATATTCATGATGAAACATAAGCCTAAATCAAGAGGGTAAATTTTAGGGTGCAACAGCTGCCCCTATTTAAATATCTTCAACATGATAAGTGAGAAAAGTGACAATTTTCAAGCGTACAAGGTTGAAGATGTTTGAATACGAAAGAACCCGAAAATTTACACTCTTGAAGAAAAAAGAAACAGAAACAGAAAACTCCCAAGACATGCGTCAGAATGAAGTTGTAACGCAGGTTAAAATGGAACAAAAACTAAGAAGAGTAGACGCGTCTAAACATCCGGACAGATGTGCCAGGGCAAAACTGGGCTTTAAAAGAGACGAGAGAAAACTCACACCATAGAGTATAGGTGAAACTAAGCTCTGGAAAAGAAAACATACGCGGGTGAAGAGACAAAACTCTGAGCTCGACCCAAAGCAAAAGTGGCTAGAGTGCGAGATTCTAGGAGCACTTGCTAATCTCAACTAAGATAGACAGTATGAAGGAACTGAAAGAATCTCAAAAATGAGGAACAAAAGCGAGACAAAACTCGAATCAATAATCGGTTAGATGAAACTAAACCAGATGAGTTCCAGGACAAAATTGGATTTCACGCACGGGTAACGAGGCGAAACTTGACCCAAAACAAAGCGATGAGAGTGCATGTTTCTCAAAGCACCTGCATGGTCTCAGATCAATGGATAAACAGTGACGAAAAACTGATAAAAGAATCCAAGGAACAAAGGAGACTGATTTCAAACCAGGGACGCAATACGAACATTGCACTTGGTAAACGAACACCGTCAGAGGGTCCAAGGTATGAAAGCAAAAACGAGACGAAACTCGACTCAATAACTAGTTATGCGAAACTAAACTAGATGATTACCAAGACGAATCTGGATTTCATGCACAGGTGACGAGGTGAAACTCGACCCAAAGCAAAGAGATTAGGGCGTACACCTAAAAACCTGCTGAAAGTGAATATCAGGACGAAACTGGTATTCGAAAGGTGCATCAATAGACATTGGAATGAACCAGAGATGGTAGAGAAGACTAAACTCGAGAAAGACCGTGTTAGGGCGAAACTGAACTACGGTCAAGAGTAGACACTCGAACAAATAAATGATTGACGTCAAAAGGATATTGGTATGGGGAGGAAACTGAGATAATGAGGACGAAGACCTCATTGGGAGATTAATCCGAAGTAATGGTAGAATCACTGGGGATGACGGAAATAATAATGGCTTATGTTCTGATGCATGTTTGAATTATTTTTTATAGCGCAATGCTCCATATAATGGAAATGCTACGCTTTCGGTAGATTCAATGTAATGATGCATGTTTGACAGTTTCACCGGGGAATGGCCAATTGAGAAGCCAATAACCAAGAAGTCAGGATCTGACATGACTTGCAAAAATAAATTGTAAAATCCAAAGGAGAGGAGAAAATATGGGGAACCACTAGAGAGGGAACCTTGAAGAGATGAAGCTTCGCGGGGAATAACAATCGAGCAACCAGCATAAATGGGCCACAAACAAAGAAAGGAGCTGCAAAAATAAATTGTGAATTCCCAGGGAAGATCAGGTTGACACTGCAACTTCCAGAAAAGGACGAAAACCTTTTGCTGGTGAAACAAAACTCTGCTGGAGAGGTGGGACTTCACCGGGGATACAGAACTCTGTTAAAGATTGTTGTTGGAGAGAGATTCTCTTGGAATGCAACCAAAGGACGAATCCTGCAAATATTCACACAGTAACGACCTTACTGGGGAACAGGAGGAGATCCTTAACAAAGGATGCCCCGGTCAACAGATCAGCTGGGAACTGAGAGGTCAAAGCGAGGGCTCCCGGTTGGCAAATCCAATGAGGAGTTGAAACTCCTTCAGAATGTGGGTTCCTACTTAACGACTCCATTGGGGATAGGCGACATATCCAAACTTGAAGTCTTGGTGCGAGGCTTTTTGAAAGAAAATCCCTAGAGTAACAAAACTTCGCTGTAGAAACAAAACTTCACAGGGGATATGAAACTTCACAGGGGATATGAAACTTCACAGGGGATAGGGAAAAAATCCTTGAACCTTCGGTATTCAACCGTAAAAAGGACTATGAAGATAGTCAAACAGTATCACTTTGGGAAATGGAAATCTCAGCCAACATCAACCCTACCAAGGATAATAAAAGAAGATTTTTTTTTTTATATTGAAATGCCCCAAGTCACAAATTAAATGGGAAAAATGAGAATTTCAGAACACGGACTTCAATGATACCTGAAATCGGAAGATAAACTCCACTAGGAATAGTCTCTGTTAAGAAACGAGATAATGCTCATCCAGACTTGGTTGGAGAATGAAGGTATCCAAAACCTTATCCGCCTCGAGAATTCCTCACATGACAATGCTGAGGAGAAGCAACCCTGCGGGGGATTTCAATCATTAACATGTTTCCCCAGAATAGTGGA
The DNA here is from genome assembly GCA_948472305.1 of Vicia faba. NCBI lineage: Eukaryota > Viridiplantae > Streptophyta > Magnoliopsida > Fabales > Fabaceae > Vicia > Vicia faba. The sequence goes on along the minus strand of OX451735.1, from coordinate 1,374,122,861 downwards.
ATTTTGAGAAATCGATCCTCAACTTGTCTTCCCCAGCATGGAGAAATGAAAAGACCAGTAACCACAGGCCGAACCCTGATAAAAATTCGCAAAATAAATTGCAAATTCTGCTAGAGAAGATCATATCAGAACTGACTTTTGTTCGATAAGTTGTCAATTTATCACTGGGGATAACTTCCTGGGGAGAAAAATGCAAAAATAAATTTCACTGCAGAAGAAATATTGACCTATGTCTCACCTCTTAACCTTCTGGGGAAAAGATTCAGTATCTCCTTCCATGGATAAAGAGAACATTGCTGGAAGTCGGGTCCCTATAAAAAGAACTCTGGTCGAGAATAAGACGCTTTTGTAGGAGAGACTCAATAAGATATGCTATTGCTGGAAGTAAGAGAATCTTCAGCTCCACTGGGAAATAAAGATACGCTTCAATCAGAATAAAATCCTGCTATAATGCTTTATCCTGGGGCTAGGAACCACAATAGTGTACTCTTTTGGGGAAGCAACACTTATCAACATCCAGGATTGAGATCTACTGGGAAAAGAGAGCATATGTGAATAACACTTTCGATGAAACGACTATATTGGAGAAATGAGCGTTCCTGAATAGTAGATTTCTTGATAAGGCAACTTCACAGGGGAGATGAGGATTTCAGAGTAAGGGATATCTGAAGGCAGCTCCGCTGGGGGAAAAGATAAATTTTTCATAAGAGATCTCAGCCAATGGTCTTCACTAGAGAGATAAAATAAACCTCAACACAAATCAGCTGGGGGAATAAAAATTCTTGAGAGCGAGATCTCCAATAAGGCAGCTCCATTGGGGAATGAGAAATTTTGGACAAGAGATCCTCATGAACAACCTCCTTTGAGGGAGTGAGATTATGCTCCCATGACTTTGCTAAGAAACAAAACAGACTTGAATAGTCTTTACTGGGGATAACAAAAGATTATCAACATAACTAACTTCAAACCATGCTTCTACCATGGGGAGATTAGAGAATTATTGAACAAGAAATCTTTATGAATTGACTTCATCGGGGAACCAGAGAAATTTCCGAAGGAACTCTCGACTTCAGTTGGGGATGAGAACACTCCATTTTTACTAGGTGACCAGGAAGACGAAACTTCAAGCACTTGGGGGATACGACTCTCTTAGTCTTAAATTCCAACTAGTCGATCCTTAAAACTATATGCTTTGGGAGATTCCCTGGGGAGAAATAGAAGCTTCAGATCTCCGTAGAAACCCTCAATTAATCTCAAATAAATTTGGTCTTCCTGAAATGACATCATCGCTGAATAAGAAGATATTCAATCAAATCTTTAGTCAGGGTAATGATGCTGTGCTCCAAGGAATAGATATTCTCTTGGGAGAAGTAGAAACTTCAATGTCGCTTCGGGGGAAACGATCCAGGTTAGGGTTACCTTAATCCTCTTGAAAGATGTTGCTCTGGTGATAGAGAATTACGCAGATAAACAAAACACATGATAATTTTATGCGAAATAGATCACTGAACGTGCCCCAGCTAGTGTGACAACTTTTCTGGAGAGGGTCCTTTTATCTTGAGATAATCTGCCCCAGATTATTCGAGCTCTGGATAATTCTTTGACACAACAGGTCTATGGAAAGATTAGTTGAACTTCAACGTAACCTCTTCAGTTTGACCAACCTTTGAAGAGATTCTCCTCGAGAGGACTTCCCGAGATATGTGCTGAGAATCGCACTCCTGACATCAATTAGAGATAAAGATCTCAACTTCTGGTGAAGGAACATTAATATCGAGACTTGAAATTCTGATGAGTTAAGGATAACAATCCCGAATTCTTATCATGCTCTTCAAATTCAGAAGTTATTTAGCCTGCGATTGGACTTAACCTGATCAACTCTGAGGTGGAGAAATGCCCATGCATAATGCCTTGCCCCAGTCTATAGGGTTGTTAAAGAACTTGCTTTGAAAGGACTTCCTGAGATTTGTTCCACCCAGATAAACTGCCCCAGTGTTCCAAACTTTGAAATACGGCCTCTGACTAATCAAAATTAGAAGTGGCATCAATAAGTCTTGGGTAACAGACCCTGATCACTCGACACTTTGAGAAATTCGTCGAATCTCGGCATCACTGCCCCCAGATTGACGAAGTTTTGAGAGTCAATGGATCTTGACTTGATTTCTCCAGATTAGCAGAATCTTGGCAAACCATTTCTTTACCTCATGCTCACAAAGGAATGAGAAGTTCACGGAGTTTGAAAGATAACACCTTCTCAGGATGATTGACTTACATCCTCAAAACCAGCTAGTACACAATCATACTTCTCAACTCGAACTGCTTTACGCGCAAGCAGATGCTTGACAAAAATTGTCCTTTGGGATCAACAGTCTTCTTCAATTCAAAGGAGTAGCTAGAAAGCATGCCTCAGATTAAGATCATTCTTTTCAACAGATACCTGAAGCAATTCATCCCTCGGGATAATCAAACTCTTTATCCGATGCTCATTATGCAAGCTCGCTTGATGTTTAAGCACTTTTTCATATGCAAAGAAAGTTTTATCCTATGAACGATAAATCTAATGCAAATCATATAGTTGTCTTGAAGTTAGAAAACTTTTTATTGAAAATATGTTAAAACATCAGAATTTTTCTGTACAAAGAAAATAAAAGAGGGAGTGATACCAACTCAAAAGTTTTAAGCAAGTCTCCTAGGAGTCAAGTTACCGTATTCTCGTAACAGTTTTGCTTTCGAATTAACCCATTCTTCAATTAGGACTTTTAAGGGTTGTAACGTGGTCTGGTTCACAGTTTTTAGAATAAAAAAAGATTTAAGGCTCAAGTTATTTGGTGCCCACCGCCTTCGTGATGTTTTCCAGTCCTAAATCCAGTTAACTTGACACGATCATTCATCTCTCAAAAGGAACTTTGATATGGTTGAGGAACCGCAACAATTATTTTGGACACGACAATCACTTAACCTTTGGTTTTTGGGTGTTTGATCACACGACTTTTCTTTTGATGAGGATTTTTATTGGATAACCCTTTTTTTCCTTAAAATTTTTTATTTCCCTAACTTTTTCCTAGACAAATTCTTTTTTTTTTGAATTTCAATTTGGAAGTCCAATGGGATGCCCTAACTTTTTCCTAAGCGACTTGTTTTCAAGTTTCGACTTAGCGGGGCTTTTTATTTCTTTCTCATTCATAATTTCCCTTTTGAACAAGTCGTGTGACCCTAAGTCTTTGAATTTTTTTTGGAGGAAAGTGATTGTCTCATTCTTTGGTCGGCGAGGGATAACCATTATTTTATCGATTCAATCTCGACCTCGGGATTTCGTGAGGAAATAACCATTATTGTTTTGATCTTTTCCCGACCTCATAATGAGAGGGATAAGGTGCGTTGATCCTCAGGTGGGACACTCCTTCAGAAATTTGAATGCTCGATCAGATTAACTGAACATCTACCCTGTCCCGGGTTAAAAATAAGGGTTTTTTCTTGAACAGAAAAGAAACTCCTACTTTGAAGGCTCAGAGGGGTTCATGAGGGTCTAACTCCCTTATATCTTCGGTGTTTGGGGATTGAAACAAGGCCTGTACATCGACAGAAATTTTTTTACTTGAAAGCATACCATTTGAGATTTCAGGTAAATTTGCATCATCCTCCCTCCAGAGTTATTGTTTTTAAACAAGAGTTGAATATCAAAAACATAGTAAAACAAATAAGAGTGATAACGAATGGATTAATTCAAGACAAACATATTCAATGCATTATGATTATCATTCAAAAAGATGAGCAAGTTTGCATACAAGAAAGTGCCGAACAAAACAATTAAGATTGCAAATGAGAATGCAAATGAAATTTGAAATTTCCATGTTGAGGAGACTAGTCTCCGTATGGACTGATTGCTTCAAACGATATTTCACAACCTCGAGGCTCAATTGGATAAGAGATTCCCCATATGATATGGACACAATAGTCTCAAAGATTTCTTAAAAGGGAGGGTGAACATTGTACCAAACGAAAAGCTCGAAATTGTCTGCCATATTAGAAATTGGACTTTGGAAAAGACGCCAGGCCAGAGCTGTACTTTACTCAAAACTCTTGCAATCTTCAACATTACGACTAAATTCCCTAGAATGAGAGACACTTCTAGCATTTGCATCGGAAGAGAGAATAATCAACTGAATAGTCTCAAAGCACGAAGCTTTATCAGATGAATTCCCGACAGACGAGGAAGTGCCAGGATGTAAGGCATCAACATAATTCTCAATCTTATTCTATCTTTTCTGCTTAAAAGCTTTGCCCCATGGATTCACTTGGGGAACAAACACTGACTGCGAGAAGATCAGGTGGCCCAAAGTTATAGAGAGTGTGCCTAATTGAATAATTGGGTGCCCCAGTGTGGTAACCATATCTGTTGTTGGTATCATGATCAGGAAGGGAATTTGTAGACGGTACTGAAGTACATAGCCCAACCTACTAGAGCTCAAACAAGCGTGGAAACAAACGAGAATAAAGCACTGGGATGGGATCAAAATCACTCTCGAAACCTATTCTGCCCTTGTTGATAAAATAAACCTCTTGAATTCAACTGGAAAATAGGAACCATCCACTGATAAGATGTTCCAAGCGCTTAAGGTAGTGGATGAAATCCACAAGGCATTTCATGGTTTGAAAGAAATCCCAAAAGATGAGCAGAAGAGAATAACTCGCGTTGCAATAGTCGGTGTGGGATTGTTGACGCTATCATCAAGACTTCCATGACCTGACTCAATTGGGTCTGCAACTGAATATCTTCCTCCTCAAAGAGTTCCCAATCATGGGCCATGGCTTGCATGTACCCCAAACAACTCCATCTGAATCTTCATCCCAGCGAAAACCCCACGAAGTTTTTCCATAACTGACCTCCAAACACGTAACAACAAGGGTTCAAGTTTGTAGATCTGAGGAGAATATCGGGTCTAAATAAGAATCTCCAACTCTCAGTACCTGTTATGAATGCATGAATATTCATGAAGCGCGTGAGTGGATGCAATTCCATGTTCGATCATTTCCAAGGAACTCACATGCTTTTAAATTTGATTTTAAACCAGTAACAGATGAAAAAGTGCAGCACAAAGTTCACAAGCATGGTTCCTTGGAAATGAAAAGAACACGTATGTTAAAATGAAGTTATCAACTTATGTGTGCAAGAACATGGGATCAAGGTTCCATAAACATGGAAAATGACTGCATTGTCTCTAGACTGAATGATGAACATCACCAGATCAAAGGTACGACATCACCCTAGAACACAAAAGAGCCAGGTACCAAACATATCAGCAACTGTATGAGATCAAAATCTCCCTGTCACAAAAGGTAGTTGTTGAACTACCGAAATAAATGGCCATTCCCAGGTGCAAAATCCAGAGAAAAACCGAGAGAACACACAGTCACTGACAGTATTAAGTCACCATAAAAAAAACACAGTAACTATCAGAACATGGTCATCAACAAAACTCAAGACAGCAACATAATCAAAGTCACCGTCAGAACTAGAGTCACCGTTACAACACAAAGTCACCAACAATACCTATACCTGTAAGAAAAGTTTCCCCCCCCTCTCACGGGTGTAGTCTAGGTCAAGGTAAGGTTTAAGGCCAAATCAGAGTACGAGAGCTCGAATGTCGGTATCATCATATGATAACACCTATCTGAACTACCTCTAAAGTCATGGATCACATGGTCAGGTCTATAAAGCATCCGCTTCATAGCTGCCATTGCCACTATTCCTAGTTCCTATAGATTCACTCATAGCCTGGGTACGAGGCCTTTTACCTCATGGAATAACCCACCCACCAAGAGAAACCAGAAACCAAACAGTCCATCCAAATCCAGTATGTAGAAAATAAAGTGCACATAGGATGCAATGCAAACAGATAAATATGCAAAGTGGTAAATAAACACCCAAAGAGAAAACAAACAAGAGCTAGGATCGACTCTGGGATGGACCAGCAAAAGGTCAATCTTTCCCCGGTGAAGTCGCCAGCTGAAACCGCCAGCTGGAAATCATCGAAACAGTGAAGTCGCCACCGAACGTCTTTTATCCCGCCGAAAGGGAAAGGTAAGCATCGAGAAAAACTGGAAAGGGAGAAATCACGGTCTTTCGACCGAGAGATCGGGTAAGGGAGTCTGTTACGCGAGGGGAAGGTATTAGCACCCCACACGCCCGTAGTACTCTATGGTATCCACTCTTGTTGTCTAGTCTAAATGTGTGTGGTCAAATCCTATGTCTATTGCTTACAACTGAAAAGGGAATACATGCGAAAGAAAAGAAAATAATGTAGGGAAAATAAAAGATATGCTCGATTGGGCCCTACCCCAATGCCTACGTATCCCTTTTAAGGAATCAGAGTTATCGTAGTTTGGCTTATGTGTTTTGGTTGGTTTGTGTTTTTTAGTTAAGACAAACAAAAACAATCAAGATGGCAAAACATCGAATAAAACAACAAACAAATGAGATGGAAAAACACCGGTTAAGTAATAGCAAAGTAACATGTCAAAGATGGTGAAACATCAAATGGTAAATGAATGACAAAACATCACACCTAGCAACGATATTGGGAATCAAAGTAGGATAACAAAATGTGCGATGGCGAAACATCGACTTCAAACAAATGTGCGATGGTGAAACATCGACAAAGAGATAAAGATATCATGGTAGAGACAGCAAAACATCGATAAAATAGATGACAAAACATCACACCTAACAATGATATTGAGAATCAGAGTAGGATAACAAACATGTGCAATGGCGAAACATCGACTTCAAACAAATGTGCGATAGCGAAACATCGGCTAAAAGGATAACAAGAAATCATGGCAAAGATGGAGAAACATCGATAAAATAGATGACAAACATCACACCTAACAATGATATTGAAATTCAAAGTAGGATAAAAAACATTTGCGATGGCGAAACATCAACTTCAAACAAATGTGCGATGGCGAAACATCAGCTAAAAGGATAACAAGAAATCATGGCAAAAATGGCGAAACATCGATAAAATAGATGACAAAACATCACACCTAATAATGATATTGAGAATCAAAGTAGGATAACAAACATGTGCGATGGAGAAACATCAACTTCAAACAAATGTGCGATGGTGAAATATCGGCTAAAAGGATAACAAGAAATCATGGCAAAGATGGTGAAACATCGATAAAATAGATGACAAAACATCACACCTAACAATGATATTGAGAATCAAAGTAGGATAACAAACATGTGCGATGGCGAAACATCGGCTTCAACATAAACAAAGTAAGAATGGTTTGTATCTTTTACTTTGAAGAAGAGTTTGGGTTCATTAGAGGTGTCTTATGATTTGCCGAGAAAGCAAGTTTTGTTTTAAGATGCAAGATGCAAAGAGAGAAAAACAAGTAAGGGAAACTATCCTAGTACTATCCCTAGTGTTATCATACAATGATTGATCCTAAGGTTGAGGATAAATGAAAACCATACCTTAATTATCATGCTAAAGGAAGCTTAACAAAACTATCCTATGGGGAGCATGCAATGAGAGCAAAGTCGGGATCTCAATTTCTAAATTGAGTGACTCGTCAATAAACAATTAAATAAGAAAAGTAAAAAAAATCCTATAGGGAACATGCAATGAGAGCGTAGTCGTGATCTCAATTTCTAAATTGAGTAACTCATCGATCAACACAAACACAACATATGTATTAGACAAAAAAACAGAGGGCCTCCTGACATATATCAGAAACAGAGGTCCCATTATGCAATCAGAGAACTATGCAAAATGAAAATGGAAGAAAGGAGATAGTGCAATACCAAACGGAAAACTATCCGTAGCAACCGAGCAAGAATAAAAAAGAAACCCATAGAACTTCAAGCAAGATGGCATCAGTAGACGAATCAAGTCAAAAATTACGCCATAAGGATGTAAGTAATGAGATTATCAGATATGAACAGATCCCCATGGGCAATGTATAGTATTCACAATATCATGTATATATCCTGCATGGAATATCAAACATGTCAAACACAAAAGTAGTGTCAGTGTAATAAGTTGTGTTCTGCAAATAAAGTGGAACACAGTAGCCTCAGGCCAAAAGTGGGATGCTATACATTGTCACAAAGTCTGCAAGATAGGCCAAGGTCTCTAATCCTAAGTCCAAGAAAAAAGTCTCATGCTCCATAATGCCAAGGATAGTAACCAAATAGTCCAAGTATCATTAAAGTATTTTTTTTATGGTTCATGTTGATTATTAGGTGTCTTTAAAAGGAAAAGAAAATCTCAAGTGAGCAAAATAAAAATGACATAAAAGTAAATTCTCAAGTGAGCAAAGATGAAAATAGCATGAAATGTAAAAATGCTAAAAGTAAATGGTACACAAAGCATAAAAAAATAAAAGCATAAAGTAAAGTCAATTGTTAGAAATTAGTGGTTAGTTGGATGACCATCTTGAAACTTGCATTTGGAACTCATTAGAGGATTGGTAAAACCAAAGCCTCCACACAACAAGTTGAATTTGGTTTTTTTCAAGTATATCATACATTTTGGAATTCTCAAAAGGTAACATTTAATGATCAACGATGTTTAAGTGATCCGCGTTGACCAAAGGTGTTGTAGATCCATTATAGAATTGGTAAAACCAAAGCCTCCACACAATGAATCTCAAGGTTATTGGATCAAAGAGATCAAATAAACATACTTGGGCTTGCAATCATAAGTTTGGGCCACGAATGATCATTTATTCGAATCGGGGCAAAATTTAGTGCTATGTTAAGCAATCGTAAGTGAACTTATGTAGAAGTCGCACCTATTTTGAGGTCGGTCAATAGCAATCTATGTACTTCATGTTGGGATAAATGATATAGAGATAACCATCCATTAACATGTAGCACAATAAAAAAAAAAAGGGATAAGATGAAGAGGGAGGGGAATGATAAGCTTATTTGGATCACCATTTCAAAAAAAATTTCATCTTTAAATTCAACCACTCCTCTAGATGGATTAAAGCACTAAACATATCATTAATCCAAAGCACCAAAAATGAATTAAATAATCCATTCTTAAAAACAAAGTCTATTGAGTTTAAAAACAAATTGAACATTTAAAATTGCAATCCAAATTATCCATCAAAGAGAGTGTGCAGAAAAATATTTGAGTCAAAACAGCCCAAAATTAAGGCAGCAAAAGTATTTTTGGCACTGTTAAAATCAATTGTGCTTAGATAGCAACCTATTGCATCAGTGCAGTTTTTTACCAAATCAATTTTATGTGACAATCAATTGCAATGTTGAAACAATTGATTGCAACCTGTTAAAAATCAGTAGAAAAACAGCATTTCAAGGATCAAATTCTTGTTCCAACTTTTCATCAAACACCTTATGATCATGGATTCAAGTGAGCATGAAAATTCCATCAAATTATGAGAAAATAGCACTAATGGAGTCATAAAAACAGTGCTCAATGAATCAAAACCAGAAATCCACAAGAGATCACATTGTGAAAGATGATGATTCAACTTACCAAAGGTAGAATTTGAGAATTATCAAACAACTTCAGAATTTGGTTCAATTCAACCACAAGAATCAATTAATCAAGCTTGGATGTAGAGAATTGATGGAGAAAAAGTGTTTGGATGAAGGTTTAGCTCAAAGATTAGTATGCTTCAATGCAAAGCTTACTATCTTTTTGAAAATGGAGCTTTGAGTGGATTTGGTAGATTGGGAGAATTGAGAGATTTTTTAGCAAAGTGATTTTGGCTATCAAAAGCTTGAAATTTTAATGAAATGAGGGCTCTATTTATAGAGTTTTAAGATTGGGATTAGTGGTAATTTGGTAATTGATTCTTGGAGCCAAATTTGAATTAATGATATAATTTCAAATTATGCAGAAAAAAATTGGAGCCAAAATGATCAAAGTTTGAATTTGCTGGCTTTTTTCAAAAACACATGCATTTTGCCATTATGAGTCGACACATAGATGGTATGCGTTAATACATCCTAGTTGTATAACACAACATGTGTCGATACATGCCTCTATGTGTCGATACATACTGTTATTCCAACACATTACAGAATCACACAAACTGCAAGTTATTCAAACAGGATGAGTCGATGCATACATGCATGTGTCGACACATGCTGGTTATGCTCAACAAGATGATTCAATACATAGGTTTATGGGTCGATGCATACCTTCTTTTGCCACAAACAAAATCAAATCAACTTTGCATGAGCTTATTTGTTGGATACTTGGTACCTAAAACACAATTTTGCAAAGACAAGGACAAATATATTTTTTGTATTTTGGTGAGAAGTTAATCAACAACACATAAACAGAATACACAACCAAGGTGCTTCGAGATAGCTGATGAAGCTTCAAAACCCCAATTTGACTGGTGAATCAAACGAGTGGTTCCTTCAAATAATCAAACACAAACTCCAATCCTATGAAGATCCAAAGATATGGATGAAACATCTTGAGATATGCAAATAAATCTGAGCTTGAAAGATCCAGAGGTTCAAATGACAAGGTTCTACTTGAGCAACTTGTCAAAGCAACCAACCTTCAAAGCTAAAGGAACACTTGATAACCAAAGTACATTGACCCCATCACAATGTATGAATGCAATGCAATATGATATTCATGATGAAACATAAGCCTAAATCAAGAGGGTAAATTTTGGGGTGCAACAGGTCTTTACTAAAGCGTTCCTGCCTCATGACTGTTTTATTTAAAGGCAACCAAAGTGGAAGATACCTTAGAGGTGCGCATGTGCAAGTGTGTTGAGATTCAGTTATTTTTTGTATTTTTGTTAGGTTAGCTAACGTTTGATTATTAGTATTTTCATACACGCCTAGTTACTAACAGTAATATATATAGAAAAATAAAATGCGGAAAGTATAAATCTAGACTATTACATGGCTTCTGGGATGGGGATTTACATTCCAAAGCAATTGGGGAAAAGAAAATAAAGCAATAAAAAGAGTCCACTTATCATCTATTACATGCCAGAAATCAATTACAATAATATAAACAATGCGAAAGGAAATAAACGCACAAAAAGTTGAAAGTACGCCTGAAAACATAAAAGAAAATCTTTTTGTTGTTGATTTATATTTTTAAAAAAGTTAGATTAAGAAAAATAATTAAATTAATTATCCTAAAGTCTACTTAGAAAATTAAATTAAAAATAATAAACTAAGCCCTTTTTGTGGTTTTTTTTATTATGAAAAGAAAGTAATTAGACTTAAATTCTAATTCATTTTTAATTAAGAAAAAGGTTGAATTTTTAATTAATTAATTAATTAAAGAAATTAATTATTTAATTAAAAAAATCTATGCCTAATTTTTTTTTGTGTATTTTATTATTATTATTATTAAAAAATATTAAGAAATGAAAAAACTAAATAAAACAAAAAGAAAAGAGATTGGGCTTGATCGCTGAAGTAGAATTGGGGTTGCAATTGAAATTTCACTAAGCCTAGATTGTGAAGCCCATGTCCATCCTTGTATCCAGTGTAAGCAGTAATTGATGGTACATAGTATCTCATGTTCTAGACGTCATTTATTCCATGTAATTTCCCTAACCTGCTCTAAGGATATTCAGGAACTCATATGCATACATTAGAACATTCAACAAATTAATAAAAATAGAGATTCGAATTTGAGATTATACCAAAATGGTGATAGCTTGGATCCGGTGATATGGGACCTTTCAAGCTTTGAGGATGGTTGGAACAAGTCGCTAGGAACCTCAAGAGCAATGTATGATTACTACTTCGGACCAAACGTACCTGCAGAGTGGGTTTCGAATTTTTACCACTTTTGATAATTTTGCAAAAATGGTAGAGCTCTCTCTTTAGGCTGTGTAGGTCATGTCTTGAAGCTTTCTAATGTGTCCTTTATATATAGAGGAGGGAGGAGACAAGAGAACAAAGATAATAACAACCATAAACATGTGTTTTTAACGCCATGAATGATGTTTTGTAACTTTGCCAAAGACATGGAATCTTGTCCTTTATTGAATTTAAATGAACATGGACACCTTTGCATGAAATTTTATGGTCCTAGGCTGTCCAAAACATCAACCCAAAGCTCAAAGCCCATTTCTAATTATTTTATACATTTTATTTTATATTTATTTGAAATAAATTAAAATAAATATGAATAAAATAGTTAGAAAATGAAAGGTATGGAAAGAATAATTTTAGAGGTCCTCTATAAACTTAGGAAGATGCTTGAAGTCCAATAAATTGATCCCTTACCTTAAAACTTCAAATTTGCTCAATGCATAATTCTTGAAAATTCTCAAATTGTACCAACTTGGGAAAGCCATAACTTGCTCAATTTTTATCTCATGATGATGATCTTTGACTTTTTGGAAAGCCCAAGATGTCTACTTCAAACCCTATTTTTATGAATTTTGTATTTGCTGACTTTCTGAAAATGACCTGTAATGTATGGTCTTGTATCTTTCAAATGGTGCATTTCTTGGACTTGAGGGATGAAGAGAAGTTGTAGGGAATGGGATTTTATTAAATATGATCTTTGGTTTGGGAAAATGCACGAAGTATGTAAAAGTTATGCCTAGTCAAAGTTCATTTGACTTTTCCTATAGAAACCCTACTTTAGCAATTTTGACTTTTGATGAATTAGGGGCATTTCTTGAATAATCATGATTAACCCTTTGATCTAATGATGGATATTACTTCAAAATGTTGAGGTTGACCAAAAAACTTGATGTTTGGCTGTATATAGGCCACAATTAACTTTTAACCTAGTATAGTTGATTTTCTAGCATTTGAGTAATTGACTGAGCAAACTTGTTGTGCAAGGTATGAAACTTGGCATGGACAATCTTGAAGACATATTAGGACAGTGGAGAACATTTGAGACTTTTGGAGCTCAACCATCCTGATGAAAATGGAAACCCTAGTTAGGGGTTCATTGCATTAGGAGAAGAATTATCTGGTCAATTCTTGGTCAACCTTGAGCAATTGAGAACCTCTGGGAGTATGTCTTGTGTGAAAATGGGAGGGAAAATTTTGGGGTACAAAAGCTGACCCTGTTCAATCTTCTTAAAACTGAATATTTAGATTGGCTTGTTTGCCTTTCGTAATCTGAAGGTGGAAGATGATTGAACACTAGAGTTCCCAGAAATTTGCATTCATCCGAAATGAGACTTTTGGTGAATAATATCAGCAATGAGCTTACAAATGCCATTTGTAAAATATGATAGAAGACTATCAGAGATGGGCTTAAATATGCCATCCAAGGAATATGACGGAAATTCGTCGGAGATGGGCTTAAAGATGCCATCCAAAATAGATGCTGACTTCGTAAGGATTCACTTTGTAGGGATTCCTGTTCCTGCTGTCCGAGGAGGAGTCCACTGGGGAATGTGTTTTAGGGGAATAGAGTCTAGGAGCATCGGTTGTCCATTACTCTACTGGGGAGTCATACCTTGACCGAAGAGACAGAAGTAAATTTCTATCTGGTTAGGATCCAGGCTTCATAGTGACTTACTGTGAATGATAAGGCTGACTGTTATGTGGTCGTATTCCAGGCTTCACAGCGACTTATTGGGGGAATGAGATTGAACTGTTATCTGGTTGTGCTCCAGGATTTTCAATTTCTTCAACCAGTAAAGGTCTTGATTTATCTTTGACTGGATAAGAATCAGAAAATCATAGTGTCGATTTAACTGAACCAGAGAAAATATCTACCGGAAAAGAATCAGTAAAATATCAACGGTCGATTCAAACTGAACCAGCAGAGGTCTTGGTGTATCTTTGACTGGGTAAGAATCAGAAAAATCTTAGTGTCGATTTAAATGAACTAGAAAAAAGTTCTTAGAATATCTTCATCTGGAATAGAAATCAGAGAGATCTTAGTGGCGATCTGACTGAACCAGAGAAGGTCTTGATTTATCTTTGAATGGATAAGAATCAGAAAAATCTTAGTGTCGATTTAACTGAACCATAGAAAAGATCTACCGGAAAAGAATCAGTAACAAATCAATGGTCGATTTGAACCGAAGCAACAAAGGTCTTTAATTAACTTTGACTTAAATGGAAATCAGAAGAATCTTAGGATCGATTCAACTGAACCAGACAAAAGTCTTAGAATATCTTCAATTGGAATAAGAATCAGAGTGATCTTAGTGTCTATCTGACTGAACCAGAGGAAAATCTTGAATTAACTTTATCTAGAATGGAAATCAGAAGAATCTTAGGATCGATTCAACTCAACCACACAAAAGTCTCAGAATATATTCAACTGGAATAGGAATCAGAGAGATCTTAGTGTCGATCTGACTGAACCAGAGAAGGTCTTTAATTAAATTTGACTGGAACAGAAATCAGAAGAATCTTAGGATCGATTCAACTGAACCAGACAAAAGTCTTGGGTCAATCTTCAAATGGAATAAGAATCAGAGAGATCTTAGTGGCGATCTGACTGAACCATAGAAGGTATTTAATTAACTTTGACTGGAACGAAAATTAAAAGAATCTTAGGATCGATTCAACTGAACCAAACGAAAGTCTTGGAATTTCTTCAACTAGAATAAGAATCAGAGAGATCTAAGTGTCGATCTGACTGAACCAGAGAAGGTCTTTAATTAACTTTGACTGGAATAGAAATCAGAAGAATATTATGATCGATTCAACTGAACCAGACGAAAGTCTTGGGATATCTTCAACTAGAATAGGAATCAGAGAGATCTTAGTGTCGATCTGACTGAACCAGAGAAGGTCTATAATTAGCTTTAATTGGAATGGAAATCAGAAGAATCTTAGGATCTATTCAACAAAACCAGACAAAAGTCTTGGAATATCTTCAACTGGAATAAGAATCAGAGAGATATTAGTGTCGATCTGGCTGAACCAGAGAAGGTCTTTAATTAACTTTGACTGGAAATTTAAATGAACAAAAATTATGTGACTAAACTTTGTCACTTCAGATGATATACCTTAGATGGATGACAGAAAAATTCCAGTTGACCATCTTGTGCGAATTCTAACGCTCCTTCATCAATCAGGTCTTGAATTTTGTTCTTCAACGCCCAACAACTATTAGTCTCATGCCCAGGACTGTTGGAGTGGTACGCACACCTTACATTTGGATTGTCACTTGTGGAGGAAGTGTTGGGATTCTAAGGAGGATCTTTTAATGTAACCAACTTGGCCCCTAATACCTGATGCAATGCTTGAGTCAAGGACATGTTGATTTTGGTGAATTACCTCTTGGGCTTGTCTTTCTTTTGCTAATTACCCTGTTGTGGTTGGCGAGGTCGTTGTTGGACCCTTGGTGTAACAGTCATCTGGAAAGGCATACTCTCCAAGCAAACTCTTTATCCCATCAGGGGTTGATGAATGACTTGATCGCCAGCCTCGACTGTTTTCTTCATATGGTAGCACCTGTCTTGATGAAGCTTGTCGGTAATGCCTCTTAGCTCTTCTTGTCCCCGGGCTAGGCCTTGGATAAGATCCATTTTCCCCAGCATCTGGATTCTCATTGCTTCTACCTCAGCTTGCAGTTGTTCCAACTGTTCATCTTTGTCATTGTCAGGATGTTTCTTAGTCAGATTCCCAGCGAGGAATATTTTCAATTTTTCTTGCTCCTTGGCTACATTCAGGAGCATTTCTTTGAATTGAGCATCTTGAGTTTAAAGATCCTTTACTATCTGTTCAAGAGCCATTTCTTCTTGCTGAAATATACAGTGAAGGGATAAGAAACATGTCTTGAAACTTGTTTATGCAATGATATCTATGATATATGTATGTAATGTTTTCAAGGGCCTTATAGGATTTAAACTCTTTTAACCAAAACAGAAACAATGACTTTTTATTAGTAATCTCAAATGAAATCAAAGTTTATAAAGGGATAACAAATAAGAAACTTCTAAAACTTCTAAGTCTCCCAAGGACACTTCCTTTTGGTTCTAACGTAGGAATTGAGATTCTTCTCTTCATGAAGCCACTTTGTCAGTTCCAACACCTTTTTCGCATTCACATAGAATTGGGAATCAAAGGTATCTCGTTCTTCTTTGAGTTGTATCCAAGATTTTTGCATTTCTTCGAAGTTTGTTGGCATATCAAGATGAAGAATGATGCGAGACTCTCCCCCTTGAATAATAGGCTCTGAAATCACGGATAGGATAGCAGCATACGGCATCATAAGATTTTGAGCACGAGTTCGCACCCATTTGAGGTATCGATCCAAAGGGATGGAATTCTTGTACCCTAGAGTCCTGCTATCAGTCTTTTTAACCATTCCCTAAGAACATATGAACCTTTGATGATAGCCTTGCAGATCATTTGAATAGTCGAACACAATACCTTGAATGAGCATATCATGAGGACCATTCCTCTGGGCGTAGCCGAACTGACGTAAAGCTAAAGAGGGGTTGTAGGTGATTCCTACTTTAATCCCAAGGAGTGTCACATTGGGAAATTCTCTGCAACGATCAATAAAAGAGACGTCTTCTTGGGAGCAAGGGCACTAATAGATGTTAGAGTGAGAAAGAGACATTAATCTCTGGTTCCATCTTAAACCTAATTCATTCTTCATTACTGACCGAGGAAGGTGCGAAATAAACCATCTATAGAGTAGAGGTATAAAACACATAAGAGTCTCTCGCTTCTTCATGGTAAGTGTATAGAGTGAGTGCAGAATATCCCGGAGCAATATAGGCACTGGATTATGAGCAAGGAAAATGTTGATGGCACTGACATCTACAAACTGGTCTGAATCAGAGAATAGAACCAACCCGTAGATCAAAAGAGCTAAAACATCTTCAAAGGCATGGTAACTCATAGCGTCTAGGAATACCTGGGCTTTGTTCATCGGGAAACTTATGAGGAGGCCCTTAACTCCACTCCTTGTTTCCCGATTGGACTCGATGTCAGACAGCTTCAAATGCAAAACTATGGAAACAACTTTAGTAGTTGGATCATGTTCTAAACCGGTAAAGGGTATTTGCTCCAATATAGGTAAACTGAGGGTTTTGGATAATTCTTCCAACATAGGCACCAACTGATAGTCTGGAAATATGAAGCAGTGGTGCTTAGGGTCGAAGAACTGGAATAAGACACTCATCAAACATTTGTCAAAATCGTTAGCAACCAAAATGAGCAAGTAGCCATATCTCTTATTGAATGAGGAACACTCAGGAACCTTTAAAACCAATTCTTTGAGTTTGGGAGGGATCTCTACAAAATTGATTCAGATAGTTTTTCTGGGAGCTGAATCCATGACCTATAAAACAGATAAGAGGTAAATCAGCAGATCCTTGAAATGTTTAGTGTACATGACATGTTATGTTGTTTATGGTGTTATGATTATGCTTTGAAATCACAAGTATATCAAACACAAATAAGTCACAATGAGACATTAGGTTTAAAGGCTTGTATGAGTTTTAAAGGTAAGTACCCTCTTGAAGTTTCAGTTGGCTTAACCTGTCCTATTAATAGTAATCGGGTTCTAAGGAGTCTCATATCACTGACCTTTCTTGTAGGAAATGTTCTAGCTCAAGCACCGAAGTATTGCGGCCAGAATATCCTAAAAGTCTAGTCTCAATGAGTGTAGTATCGAGTATCAACCAATCTTCAGTCGGAACCAAAGCTGGCCATCTCACTACTTTCTAATGGCCTAGGATGAGTCAATTAAATGTTTTAAAGGTCTATTAGCGCTTAATGACACTAAGGAAGCCTAATGTTATCCTTGAATGACTCAAGGAACATTAGTACAAACCAAAGTATCACGCTAACGTAGCTATCACTTTGTCCATATCGGTCTATGTTGTACAACTTCCATGATTTATTACTACTTACCTAATAAGGTGCCTCAGATCCTGGTATGGGATCTATAGCAACAACCCAAACAAGCCCTCAAAAGTAAAGCATAAAAACACACAATTAAAGCAATTTTAAAGATGAACTAAGCTCTAAGCTAACCCCTCTTTTTTAAGATGTTGTCCCCAGCAGAGTCACCAGTTTTATGATACGGTGGAAAAATCGATTATTTAATACTGGTTTTGCGTTTATGTTCGCAAATGTTGTGGTAAGCAAGAGTCGTTACCGACTTTTCTTTTATCCAAATTAAGAAAAGGGTGAAAAGAACAGAAAAAGACCGTTTCGAGATTTTCTGAGTAATGGGGGTAGATTATGGAAAGGGAAGGTGTTAGCAGCCTTTCCATCCGTAGTTATCTATGGGCTCTTAGAGGTTTGCTCATTTTGAAAAAAAAATTGCGTTGTGCATTTGAAAGTTTGTTTTGAAAAATGCCTTGGTATGGCATTCTTTGTAATGTTTCTTGGGAATGTGGTGAAAGTATACAAAGTATCTTGAAAATGTTTTTGAAAAGTAGTTTTTTGTGTAAGTGCAAAGATGTTTTGAGCAAAATTATAATAGCTATCTACTCTGTACTCGAAAAGGTAGTTCTTTTCCTCCTATCCTTTAGACAGTGCTATCCTACTATTAGTGAGTAGATAGCCCTATCATTGGATGTATGAGGGAAATTTGAAAGGGACATTAAAGCCACGAAGGCAACTTGTGGAGACGCTTAAGCAATTTTGTTTAGGGACTAGATCATTTACCGAGAAGGCAACTGTTGGGTCATCGAGGGACTATGATCTTTTGATTTATGGGTCTTTGCTAAACCATTTCTGCCTTATGACTGTTTTATTTTTAAAGGCAACCAAAGTGGGGTACCTTAGAGGTGTATATGTGAAAATGATTCAATTCAGTTATTTTTGTCTTTTTTGTAAGTTTGTTAACGTTTGATTATTAGTCTTATCATACACGCCTAGTTACTAGCAGTTAATATATATTGCAGAATATAAAAATGCAAGAATTTTAAATCTACGCTCTTACAATGCTTTGGGGAAGGGGATTTACACTGTACAATAATTGGGGGAATAAATGAAGAAAGCGGTAAAAAGTCCTAATTAGTCTATTACATACTGGTATACAGGTACATTAATAATAAAAATGCGAAATTAAATAAACGCGCGTGAAATTGAAAATAACGTCCACAAATATCCTAAGAAATAAAAATATTTTTTTATTTTGTTTTTATTTTAGGAAAATATAACCTAAGTCTATTTAATTTTAATTTAAGGAAAATGGTTAGAATAATTAATTAATTTATTTACAAAGTTAATTTAATTATAAAAGACACTAGTCTAATGTTTTTTTTAATGATTTTGATTTAAAGTTAACTTAAATAAAAGATGGTCAATAAAGAAATGAAAACAAATAAAAAAAACCAAGAAGTATCCTTCGATTTCAAGGAGATGGTGTCTTTCGATTCTATGAAGGGAAACTTGTCTTTCAATTTCCCCTTTGATTCAGTGGCAGGATGTGGCTTTCGACCTAGAGGGCGCTGATGGAATTGCCTGATAGATCACTTATGAGGGCATTACATCTACAAACATGTTGCCAAAAACGAAAAGCATGACCTGAGTGCCAAACCCAGGCCTTTCGACTATGCATTCATTAGGTCCATTCAGGCTACATCTGCAACAAGTGTTAGCAACAAAGCAAATGTAGACCTGGGTTCCAGAAGCTTCTTCAGTTCCCGGTGAAGTTCAAGAGTTGATGCGAATTATCAGAAATAGTGATTATAGCATAATTGATCAGTTGAGTGATACCCCTTCTAAGATGACTATCCTATAATTGTTGATTTATTCAGAGTCCCACATAAATTCTTTAATGGAGTTATTAAAGAATGCGTTCATGCCACATGAGATAACAATCAATCAGTTTGAGAATATTTGTGCTAACATATCTACTGGAAATGGTCTAGGCTTTACATATTTTGACCTTCCTCCTGAGGGACGAGACCATAACAAGGTGCTACATATTTCTATGGAGTGTAGAGGAACTACTCTATCCTCGGTGTTGGTGGACACATGGTCATCGTTGAATGTATTCCCTAAATCTGTGCTGATGAAAATTGATTATTTTGGTCTTGAGTTGTGTCCTAGTGACTTGATGGTGAAAGCATTTGATGGGTCCCGGAGATTAGTGTTTGGGGATGTGGAATTACCTATTAAGGTTGGTCCTCGCACTTTCACCGCTACGTTTTTTGTTATGGATATACAGCCAACATATTGTTCTTTGTTGGGACGGTCGTGGATTCATAAAGCAGGGGCAGTCACTTCTACTCTTCATCAGAAACTCAAATATCATGTAGATGAAAAAGTGATAATTGTGTGCGGTGAAGAAGAATATATTGTGAGTCATTTGACGTCATTTTTCTATGTTGAACTTGAATGTGAGATACATGAGACCCCTTTCCAAGCCTTTAAGACAGTTCATACGGTCAATATCCATCCTCCAGTACAGAAAAGAAAACCGGAAACTGCTATATCTTCCCTCAAGGATTCTAAAGCTGTGGTGGAGAATGGTAACCCTGAAGGTTGGGGTCAGGTACGGGATGTTATCCCTAAGTTCAAAAATTTTGGTCTTGGTTTCAGTCAAGGTCAACATAGTGCATCTCCCAGAGCGTCTGGTTTATCTGCTTCTGTGAAGCTTTCCCGTCCTAGTGCTACTCAAGAGGGACACACCAATGCAGTTGGTAATGATGGGGATGATGGATACAATATTGAAGATTGGATTCGTCCAAATATTCCCGGCCAAGAACTCAACAATTGGACTTTTGTGGATGTTGTCCAAGTTTCAAGCGCTGAGGAGTAATTTTCTTGTTTTCTTTTATTATCATGTCATAATTCTTGTGCTCTGCCCAAGGCGTAGTGGAGAATTTGTGTAGGACCACCGTGTTTATTTTAAAAACATTTATCATAAATAAAGGACGTTTTTGCATTCAAATATTTTGTTCTTTTTATTTCTTTTTATTTTTTTAAATGGTAGTGTTTCCTTTTCATACACTCTTACTAAAACAATGAAATATCATTTATACAGATGCACTTCCACCACGGATTACATTGATAACGACTCTGTTATCGCTCACTATGACTTTGATAATCCGATCTACCAAGCTGAAGATGAGGCATATAAGGATTGTGATCTTCCCTGGGAATTAGCAAGGTTATTGAAATAAGAGGTGAAGGTTATCCAGCCGAATCAAGAGTCAATTGAGGTGGTGAATATTGGCACAAAATAGGTAAGAAGAGAGGTCAAGATAGGGGAAATTCTCGAAGAAATTATGAAGGTCAGATTGATTGAGCTGCTTCGAGAATATTCTTACATTTTCGCTTGGTCTTATGAAGATATGCCAGGGATGGATCCAGATATCATGTTATACAAAAGCTCCGAAGAACTCATCCAGAGATGTCCAAAAATATTAAAGTAGAAGTTCAGAAACAGTTGGATGCAAATTTCTTGAAAGTCATCAATTATCCTACGTGGATTGAAAATATTGTGCTTGTTCCTAAGAAATATGGTAAGGTCAGGATGTGTATGGACTATAGGGACTTGAACAGAGAAATCCCTAAGGATGATTTTCCTCTTCCCCATATTGATGTGATGTTCGATAACACAACTCATTCTAAAGTATTCTCCTTTATGGATGGTTTTTAGGGATATAATCAGATTAAGATGACACCAGAAGATATGGGGAATACAACATTTATCACACCCTGAGGAACCTTTTGCTATAAGGTGATGTCGTCTGGGTTGAAAAATGCAGGGGCAACGTGTCAGCATGCCATGGTCACTCCCTTTCATGATAAGATTCACAAGGAGATTAAGGTCTATGTGGATGATATGATTGCTAAGTCTGACACTGAAGAAGAGCATCTTGTCCATCTAGAAAAGTTGTTCGAAAGACTGAGGCAGTTCCTTTTGAGGTTGAATCTAAATAAATGCACCTTCGGGGTGAGATCCGGAAAGTTGTTGAGTTTTATTGTAAGTGAAAAAGGTATCGAGGTTGAACCTACTAAAGTGAAAGCGATACAAAAAATGCCTGATCTGAAAACAGAAAAAGAAGTTTGTGGTTTCTATGGGAGGTTAAACTACATTTCTAGATTTATCTCTCATCTCACAGCTACGTGTGAACCTTTGTTCAAATTATTAAAGAAAAATCAGACGGTTAGGTGGAATGAAGATTGTCAAAAGGTATTCGACAAAATAAAATAATATTTGCAAGAACCTCCGATACTCAGGCCACCGGTGGAAGGGAAGCCATTAATCATGTATTTAACTGTATTGTAAAACTCCATGGGTTGTGTCCTCGGTCAGCATGACGAGATGGGAAAGAAAGAATAGGCCATTTATTAATTGAGTAAGAAGTTTATGGAGTGCGAGTCAAAGTACTCCCTGTTGGAAAATAGTTGTTGTGCACTTGCTTGGGCTGCCAAACGCTTGAGACAATATATGTTGACCCACACCACCTACTTGATATCCAAAATGGATCCAATCAAGTACATTTTTGAGAAGCCGGCTCTCACAGGCAGGTAGCCCGTTGGCAGATGATACTCACTGAATATGATATCCAGTACATTATGCAAAAGGCAATCAAAGGTAGTATATTGGCTGATAATCTTGCTCATCAACCCATGGATGATTATGAAACAATGATGTTTGAATTTCCAGATGAGGAAATAATCTATATTCGGGATTGCTATATCCTAAGCCTAGATGAAGTACCCGAGCCAAGATCACGTTGGACACTTGTGTTCGACGGTGCCTCCAATGTTATGGGAAACGACGTTGGAGTTGTTATCACCTCTCCTGAAGGATTCCACATTCCTTTCACAGCTCGTATTTGTTTCGATTGTACTAACAACATGGCCGAATATGAAGCTTGCATTTATGGTATTGAAGCGGCAATTGACTTGCGAATCTAATACTTGAAAGTTTACAGAGATTCCAATCTTGTTATCATCCATATTAATGGAGATTGGGAGACTCGTCATCAGAACCTAATTCCCTATCGTGAGCATGTTATAAAGTTAATTCCATACTTAGAAGAGATCGTGTTTGAACACATTTATAGAGAGGAAAATAATCTAGTTGATGCACTGGAAACTTTGTCCTCCATGTTCAAAGTTAAGTTGGCTAATGAAGCACCTTCCATCACCATCATAAGATTGGATGAGCCAACTTTTTGTTTTGAAGCCGACTTGGAATTAGATTGTAACCCATGGTTTTATGATATTAAAAGATATCTTGAAACGCAAGAATACCCTGAAGAGGCGTCTATCAGAGACAATAAGTTCTTGAGAAGATTTTTGACCAAATTCTTTCTCAGTGGCGGGGTGTTGTATGAGAGGATCATGATGGTTTACTGCTCAGATGTGTTGACAAGAGAGAAGCAGCTAGAATCATTGAAGATATGCATGAGGGTGACTTCGGGACTCACTCCAGTGGACATACCATGGCCAAAAAGATTTTAAGAGCTGGTTATTATTGGTCCACCATGGAAATTGACTGTTATAACCATGCCTGGATTTGTCACAAATGTCAAGTCTATGCTGATAAAGTGCATGTGCCTCCTGTGCCACTGAATGTTTCGACTTCTCCTTAGTCGTTCGCAATGTGGGGAATTGATATGACCAGCAAGATCGAACCAACTGTGTCCAACGTACACCGTTTCATTCTGGTTGCCATTGATTACTTCACTAAATAGGTCGACGCTGCATCTTATGCACGTGTTACCAAGCAAGTGGTAACTCGATTTATAAAGCATAATATCATTCGTCGTTACAGAGTGTCTGAAAAGGTCATTACTGAAAATGGGTCTAATCTGAACAATAAAATGATGAAGGAGCTTTGTGAGTCCTTTAAGATCAAGCATTACAACTCTTCTTCGTATCGACCGAAGATGAATGGCGTTGTTAAAGAGGCCAATACGAATAATAAGAAGATTGTACAAAATATGGTAGTAACTATAAAGTTTCGCATGAGATGCTGTCATTCGCTTTGCATGGTTATCGTACCACGATGCATACTTCGATTGGGGAAACCCCATTTCTTTGGATCAAATCAAGAAAATTCCTTCTCTAAGGATCATGAAGGATGTTGAGCTTGACGAAACTGAATGGGTACATAATCAGATGGATCAGTTAGAACTCATTGACGAGAAGAAGTTGACGGTTATGTGTCATGGTCAGGTATATCAGCAAAGGATGAGGAAAGCTTTTGACAAGAGGATTCAGCCTCAATGTTACAAACCATGTGAACTTGTGCTAAAAAGTATAATTCTTCCTCAGGGTGATCCTAGAGGCAAGTGGGCTCTGACTTATGAGGAACCATTCGTGGTTAGAAAGGTTTTTCTGGTGGAGCGATGACGCTTCCAACCATGGATGGTGAATACTTCCCACTCCATGTAAAAGCTGACGTAGTTAAAAAATACTTTGCATAAAACAGACCCGCTAAGGTGAAAATTTGAAAGGGCCGCTTAGGCAAAAAAGGGGTATCCCGGTGAATCAAAATCCTGAAAGGGAGATTCAGCAAAAAAGTTAGGGATTTAAAGCAAATGACTACACTCAGTATTGGATACCATGTTTCTACTTTATCTACTATCATTCGGTCACGTGGAAGGGGTTTGGAACCAGTTCAAGAATGCTTCGTTAGAAAGCAAGGAGATGAGAGCGTTAAGGTCATAAAAGCAATAGTAGAGTCGGAACTTGATGGATATTTGTATTCACATTGCCATTTGTAAACACTCGTTTGTTTTGATGTTGCAATTACCTCTTTTTAGGAATTGCTTCCAAATGTAAATGCCTTCTTCACAGGCTAACATTCAAGTCAATAAAGGATCCTCTCTTATATATGTGCTCATAACTTCCTTTTATTGTTTTGTTTACAAAAACGTCCAATATTTTGATAAACATTTGCATATAAACTTTGTTGGCCCTACATAAACATGATAATCTAAGTTACAGTTTATTGTTTTTTTTAAATTACTTGAAATTTGGATAATAAATACAGTTGTCATACTGCGAGGAGCATGCTCAATATTCCTCTTGATGAAACACTCATCTAGTTGTTTATGAATATTTTTCTTTTCCCCGAATTGATTCTTTGCCCCGTGATAGTGGTAAAAGTTTACTTCTCCCCAGTGAATGCCCATTTCTCCAGAAAGACAAACGGAAGGTACGTGAAGATCTCTTGCCCAGGATTTTTCTCATGTCCCTGTTGAGGTTGATTTAGAGATATCCTTTTACGCAGAAGTTCTTTTTTCCTCGACAAATCCATCTACAAATTTCCCTCATAACAAAGATGTCGATGCTCGTTGCGATTTCTATTCTGGAGTTGTTGATCATGATAATGAAAATTGAAAGGCTCTGAAGCACATGATTCGGGATTTTCTTGAGATAGGGGAATTTATGTTCACTGTAGATGGTCGAAGGATTCAAGTCAGTCATATCCCAACCGCAACTCATTTCTAAGGTTCTACTTCGCGTCCCAAGTTGCTTAAATCATCAATTTGGGGCAAGCCATAAGAAATAAATGCTAGTCAAGTTGCTTCCTCCCTGTCATAGGGATGTGAAAAGAAGGTATGTGAATACCACCCTAAGGCATTTAGCCATCCAATTAAGGATTTTTGGGCATTCAAAAATGAAGTTCAAGACTTAATTGACTCAGGGGAGATCATGTTCACGATATATGGAAGTCATGCGCCAGAATGAGCATCAAGATTACAGTGCATCATCAAGATCAACAAGTCCAGACGAAGTCAAGTCTCCCCTACAGTGGCATTTTTATAATTCTTTACTGCATTTTCATATGTATCTTGCTTGTTTGTCTTAACATTGTCTGCATGTAGAAACTTGTATGTTTTGTTGAATATTAATCCTAATGCATTGAGTGTGTTTGCCTTAAATTAATCCTTTATTTTTACTTAATCCATTCATTATCACTCTTTAAATGATTTTCTGGCATTTTGATACCAACTGTACCAACTCTTTTTCCTATTCAAATATTGGAGGGAGGATGACAATAGTTAAAAGCAATATCTCTGATTATATGCTTTTGAGTAGAATCCTATTTACGATGTACATGAATTGTTTCAAATCCCTAAACACTGGAGATATAAAGGAGTGAAACCATCGTTAACCCTTCTAAGCCTTCGAAGTAGGAGTTTCTTTTTAATCAGCTAATTTGATCAGGCGTTCAAAACTCATAAGGAGTGCGCATTTGAGGATACAATAATGGTTATCCTTCAAAAGGTTAAGGAAAGGCCTAATAGTAAGTCCGAAGTGTAAATAATCATCCTCTACACATTAAAAGGTCGATTGATGACGATAAAATAATGGATATCTCTCGTCAATTGAAGAATGAGGAAATTAGAAAATGGTGGTATAATATTGATTATTCCCCATCAATCGAGGAAGTAAGGTATTAACAATCACTTTCGATGGATCGAATATAATTGGATTACACGACTTGTTCAAAAGTTAAAAGAAACGAATAAAAGAGAAAAGAAAAAGCCGACAAGTCAAGAACACAAAAAAAAAAAAATAAAATAAATGGAAGAAAAAGGTGACTTAGGAAAATGGAAGTATTGAAGTGTTGAAAATGGGAAATGAATGTAGTAAAATTGCATGAGTAAGAACAAGTTTGTGTGGTCATACCAAATACATCAGAAGGATGAGAAAGTGGGTGACTTCCATGTTCAAAGTAAATTCGTTTGGTTTCCTCAACCATATCAAAGTTCCTTTTGAGAGATGAATTCTCGTGTCGAGTTGGCTTAACTTAGGAATGGAAAACATCGCGAAGGGGGTGGGCACCAAATAACTTGAGCCTTAAAATCTGTTTTTTGTCTTCTAAAACCATGTACCAGGCCATGTTACAACCCTTAAAAGTCCTAACTGAAGCATGGTTTTAACTCGAAGGCATACTATAACAGGATAACATTTCCTAACTCCCAAATATGTGTTACATATCCATGTTGGTATCCTAAGCCTGTATCGTATTTATTTCAAAATGTTTTTGGATATGTTGCACTCTAGCTAGTGATTCATTCACCACAGAGTTGTGGCATTCCCCCCCCCCCCCCCCCCCCCCAAAGTTTTCAACTTCAAGGCTTACATAATTGTTGCATTAGAATTTCCATTCTCATAATAAACATTCTTCTGCATGCAAACATTTGCTTGACATTAAAATAGCTTACACAATGAACATAATTGTAAAGCTTAATTTTTTCAAAGAAGAAATATTTGATCACTCCGTTGAATACAAGGCCAACTGTTTCACGAGAAGTGATAGTATCAAAAGGCATGATACCTAAGGATTCCTTTGATAATTGTGCAAGATGTTTCCCCTCTCAAAGTTTCGCTACTCTGGGGTAGCATATCAATGATGGTACGGATCCCATGAAGTCCTCTCGAGGAATTATCGTTCATTCTGTAAGTTGCAGCTTGTCAGCACCGATGCAAGAGTCTTATCTATAACTTTTGAACTCTGGAAAAAGGAATTCCCTGCAAAGTTAGTTCTCCTCAGTATTGTCATGTGAGTGATTCTTGAGGCGAATAAGGTTTTTGGATACCTTCATTCTCCAACCAAGTCTTGATGAACATTATCTCATTTATTAATAAAGACTATTACCAGCGGAGTTTACCTTTTGATTTGAACTACCATTGAAGTCTGCATTCAGAAATTGTCATTTTCCCATTTGAGTTATGACTTAGGGAATTTCTTTATCAAAATAATCTATTATTATCCTCAGTATAATTAGTGTTGGTTGATATTTTCGTATCCCTAGTAGAGTTGACACTGTTTGACTATCCACATGGTCTATTTTATGGTTGCATATCAGAGGTTCTAGAATCCCTGGCAAAACAATCCTCGATAGAGTTTTGTATCCTCACTGGAGTTTATTTTCCTCGACAGAGTTTTGTTGCCCATAAATCTTTTTCAAGAGAAAGGTTTTGTTCTAAGACTTCAAGTTTGAAGACGTCTCATGTCCCCAGTGGAGTCAGTTAGATGAGAATTCAGTCTGAAGAAGTTTCAATTCCCTAGAGGAACTGCCAATCAGAGATTCCTCGTCCTGACCTTTCTCAGCTAATTTGTTGCTTGGGGAATCCTTATTTAAGAATCTTTCCTTATCCTCAGTATAGTTGATGTTGGTCAATTGATTGAGATTTTGGTTAATCTTTGGCAATCGGTAAAAGGATTTTCCGACGGAAGTTTCCCCGGCGAGGGTTTCAATTCCCACATCTGATTTATTATCTTGGTGTCATTCTTAACATGGTTGCACATTGTCTTTTCCAGATATTACAGTCTTTCCATGATCTTCTCCAGCAACAACCGATTTCTATTTTGGTATTCTCCTTGAAAAGTTACATTCTTGCCCTGATCTTCCTTGGCAACGTACTATCTTCATTGGCACCTCTTTTCATATATTACAATTTTGATCTTATCTTCTCCAGCAGAGTTCACAATTTTTTTTGCAACTTCTCTCAGTGTTTGTAGCCCGTTTCTATCGGTTATTCGGTTTATTACTCCCCACAGAGTTTCAACTCTTCAATGCTTTCTTTCCAGCATTCCCTTATATTTTCTCTTCTTCAGCAGATTTTTCATTTTATTTTTGAAAGTCTTGTCATATTTTTACTTCTTGATTGTTGGCTTATCGATTGTCCATTCCCTAGTGAAGAATTTAAACATGCATTCGTTAGATTGCATCTACCAAAATGCATAGCATTCCCATTATATGGAGCATTACGCTATAAGAAATTCAAACATGCATCAAAACATAAGACATTATTGTGTCTGTTATCCCTTGTGAATTTTCTAAAACCTCGGATTACATCCCCAGGGCGGTCTTCATCTTCAGTATCAATGTTTCCCCCCATACAAATATCCCATTGATGTTAATCATTTGAATATTGAGTGTCTACTCTTGATTGTAGTTATGTTTTATCCTGACGCAGTTTTCCCGGGTTTAGTCTTTACCACCCTCATTGTTTCATTCCAATTACTATTGATGTACCTTTCGAATACCAGTTTCGTCCTGACATTCACTTTCAGCAGGTTTTCAATAGTACGCCATAATCAACTTGCTTTGGGTCGAGTTTTGAGTTTTTTCTCCTCATCCGCGCATGAAATCCAATTTTTGTTCTAGTACTCATCTAGTTTAGTTTTGTCTAACTAGTTATAATGAGTCAAGTGTTATCTTGTTTTGTTTTCATACCTTAGACTTCCATCAGTGTTTGACTACTGAATCCTTTATCAATTTTTGTTTACCGAGTCTCTTTGCAGTGTTCATAACTGTGTCCCTGGTTGAAATAGTCACCTTTGTTCCTTGGATTCTTCTATCATTTTTCGTACCACAAGGTGATCCCAGGGGAAAATAGAATCCCACATACGAAGGGCCGTTTGTGATCAAAAAGATATTTTCTGGCAGCGTTATGATACTTAACACCATAGACGGTGAAGATTTTATGCACCTTGTGAACGCGGACATAGTCAAAAAATACTACGCATAAAGGAGACCTGCTAGGTTGATAGGTCTAGGAAAAAATAAGGGCATCCCAGCAAACCAAAAAGGTTTGGGAAAAAATTAGGGATATATATATATATAAAAATTTGTACATGCGGTAATTTGAAAACCAAAAAAGGCAGCTTGGGAAAAAAGGATATCCCGGTGGACTAAAACCTTGAAATGGCGGTCCAGGAAAAAACTAGGGATTAAAACGTACGACTATGTCCCGTTGGATTACCCATATACTTACAACCAACTTTATTACTAGTGTCATGTTCAAACGGTACAAATCAATTCAATCACCTTCTTCCAACAACAAGTGATGAGATACTTGAAGACATAGGGGCAATAACTGAGTTGAAACTCGGTGGGATCATTTCCACATAACTATTTTTCTTATTTATTCTTTGTACCCATTTTTTCCAATTTTTGCGATGATTTCCTCTTACTAGGATTTCTATCTCCTTGTATAAAACTGCCTCCTTATAGGTAAATTTCATAATCAATGTAATTTATTTCAAAATTCAAATTTATTTTTACTTTCTCTGTTTTGTTTGAAAAAACGTCTAATTATTATGTTGAATGAACATATGTATTTGAATATGATTACTATCTACAAAACATATGCATGATAACATGATTATCATTTACTAAAGACTATAGGAGTTGGGATAATATTCAAGTTGTCCATAAATTCCCACAAAGAAATCTCCATAGAACTATCTCAACAGAGCTATCTTCAAAGCTCATCCCCAATCGAGATATATTCTCCAATAAATCTAAAATTCCCTCAGACAGACACTAGGGCATCTTCCAATAGTATAACCTAACATGACCATCATTCCCAATAGTTCCCCTAGCAGATAAAGAAGTTTGATCATTTCCCCAGCATACGATGGAAATTTCCTCGGCGCAGCCTATGAATTTCCAATCTCCGTCAGAGCTTATTTCCTCAATGCAGTCTACAGGATTTAATTCCCCAATGGAGTTTATTTATCCAATACTATAAATTCCCCGACAAAATTCTCTTCTCCAGCCAGATGTCACTCCATGTTGTCCTCCACAGAAGAGATGATATCCATATCTGAAACCTGATCTGATAGCATATCAGAGGAATATATATCTCTTTTATCCCCAATTAGGATACATAAGAATCTGATCCTTCAATAGATAGAACAAAAAACTACCTACTCTCTTTGAATGCTTATATCCCCAAGCAAAAGTTGAATA
This sequence comes from Vicia faba, assembly GCA_948472305.1. Taxonomy (NCBI): domain Eukaryota; kingdom Viridiplantae; phylum Streptophyta; class Magnoliopsida; order Fabales; family Fabaceae; genus Vicia; species Vicia faba. The sequence continues at coordinate 1,374,092,237 of OX451735.1, read as the reverse complement.
TCACTAGTGGAGTATCCTCAAACAGAAAGAGGGAACCCCTAGTAAAGTCGTTCTAGACAAAATTGAAGAATAACTTTCTTTTATCCCCAACAACAGTCAGGGATTTATTTTCCCCAACTAAATTTTGTTACAAGAAGCTACCGATACGCTCCAATGACATATTGCATTCATACATCATTTACAAAATATCATAACATATGCATACAAAATGCATATAATATTCTCGTTTATTTTGAGAGAATCATTATAAAATACATTTCATACATCATGACATTGCATGAAACTAACTTTATTTTCAGGTTAAATAGGCCAATATTATCAGCAATTTATAGGCCGGTTGTAGATCAATTCTCGAAATAGGACGGGGCGACTATTTACATGACTAGATGATTTCCCTCAGAAACTAATTCTGACAAGCATCTCCTTCAGAGATTCATTCTGAAAAGCATCTCCCTCAGATAAAATTAGATAGATTCATTCTGAAAAGCCTCAGTTAGATAAAACCAGACGAAAGTTCATTCTGACACTCTTTTAGATAAAGTCGGGCGTAGACTCATTCCAATACATCTTTTAGATACAGTCAAGAATAGACTCATTCTAATATATCTTTCAGATACAGTCGGGAAAAGACTTATTCTAATTCACTTATGGATACGGTTGGGCGTAGACTCATTCCAATACATTGTTCAGATATAGTCGAGCAAAGACTCATTTTGATCTTCTTATAGATACAGTCTAGACACAGACCCAATCTAGAACATCATTCAGATAAAATCGAGACATAAGATTCATTCTGACACTCCCTAACACGTCTTCTAGATACAGGCGGACACAGACTCATTCTAGTATACTTTTTCAAATATAGTCGGGCATAGACTCAGTCTGATACTCCTATCAATATTTACTTTGGATGCCATCTATAAGCCCATCTCCGATGACATTCTGTCACCTTTTTCTTATGGCATCTCTAAGCCTGTTCAAGCAGTACAATCAACTAACAATGTTACTTCGTGCACATGTGAGTTCAAATTTCGGGGCAGTTAAGTGTTCAATCCTCTTCCACCTTCAGATCACGAATGACGAAATGCCAATCTAACTCTTCAAGTTTAAGAAGACTTAATAGGGGAAGCTGTTGTACCCCAAAAATTTCCCTCCCATATTCAATACAAAATGGTTCAAGGCACCTCCTCATGCCCATAGGAGTCTCAAGTACTCAAGACTACTCAAGAATTGATCAAATGGACTCTCCTCATAAGCAATTGACCTACAACTAGGGTTTTTCCTCTACCAAAGGAAATTGGACTTATAATTCCTCAAATAGACTTCATGGTTTCTCATATGCTTCAAAGTATCCTCATACCAAATTCCAAGCCTTACATCACAAGTTTTCTCAGTCAATTAGCCAGATGATTGAAAATCAACTATATTGGACAAAAAGTCAACTTTGACCAATTTACAGTCAAAATTCAAGATTTTTTGTCAACATCAAGATTTTGAATCCATATTCATCATTTGTTAAGGGTTGACCATGATTCATCAAGAAAACTCAAGATTCATCAAAAGTCAAAAGTTACTAAATTAGGGTTTTCTTTAGGAGAAGACAACTGAACTTTGACCAAGCATAACTTTCACATACTTTATTAGAAATTTCTTAACCAAAGCCTACATGGAAGGAAGTTCAATTATCTACAACTTTATCTCTCTAAGCTCAACGCTAAAAATGCTTCATTTGAGAGATATGAGCCAAAATATTATAGGTCATTTTAAAAGTCAACAAAAAGACATTTGTTGTCAAAGTAATTTACATAAAGATAAAGGCTTTAAACGGAAAAATGACCAACGTGAAAGTTGCAGGAGACATCTTGAGGTTTCCAAAAAGTCTAAGAGCATCTTCATATAACAAAAATTGTGAAACCTAAATTGAGCAAAGTTGGATTTTTGGGCTAATGGGCCTAAGTTTTTAGCTTCAAACGTGTTCATGACCTCATATTAAAACCTCTAAATCCATTCATATATTTTTGTGGTTTTGATTTTTATTTTATTTTATTCAATTAAAAGCAAAATAAATCAAATAAAATACTAAATAAATAATATAAGGCGTGTGGACTTTTGTTTTGATCAGATTTGAAGCCTAAAAAGCTCCTGACAACTTGGCAAAATCGTGTAAAGATTGATTTGAATAAGATTGGCCTAAAAAAATAAATTTTTCATGCAAAATTCTAATCAATATTTGATCACGATATACAACAGATTTATCTCACTTTTGTTGAACTAATCTTCCCTCTATAAATAATCAACATGTTCAGACATCAAAAGATACGAAAGGATGTCTCAAGAATAAGCCCTAAAATCTCAAAAATTTCTCAAAACTAGGGCAAACTCAAACCCCTGTGTGCAGCCATTTTTCAGTCCATTCCAAGCATCAAGAAAACTTCCTGAAGACTCCAGGAACTCATTCCAATCATCCTTGAAGATCATAGCATCCCAAAATCTCCCTCTCTCTCTCTCAACTGCACAAGTTTAGTAACTTTTGTTAATTCCAAACTTTTAATATACACATTGATGAATGATTTGGTGCATACATATGTGTTCATGATGATGTTTGGGACTGTTTTGATCCATCGTTTGCAAGCTTTGATGCAGAAATAACAAAATACCATTATTAGGGTAGTTTGAAACTTTTGCTTCGAAACTCACTCTACAAGCGTTTTCAGGTCAAACCAATGCTGCCATTAGATTCGCAAGAGCCAAATTAGGGGGATAGAGTCTTTGTTAAGATTTAATTCACGTGTTTTTGTAGGTTGATATTTTTGATCCACCAGAGAAGACGACTGGAGCTAGGGCTCCGACGTTTTCTCCGATCCAACGTTTTTATTATATATTGATTTGTTTGTATTCTATAAAGGGAATGGGTTCGAGCCAGCCTTTTGTCAAAATTATTTTGTTTTTTCCACACTAACACGTAGGTTCATAATATGTTGAGCGCTTCCTATTCTCAATCACAAAAAACAGCATGGCACAGTGGTAAAGAGCATAATCTGTGAGGCTGAGGGCATGGCTTCAAGTCCCCCTCCCCCCCATGGATTTTATTTTTTTTCTTATTTTTACTAACCCTAATTTCCTTTCTATTTTACTAATTATTTTCTAATTAATCATTGACAAACCTAATTTTTTAAATCCATAACAAATTAGAATTAGGTTTTTTAATTAGTAATTAAATTTTTGACATATTTTTATTTACTAATTAATTAATTAATTAACTTTTTTTCTTAATATTAAAATAAATTAAAATTTAGGTTTTAATTACTATTATTAACACTTAAATTATTTTCTAAAAAAACACAAAACATTAAAACATTTTTTTAACATCTTTTCATATTTCTTTTTGCAATTTAATTTTCTTAGACAAAATGTATAGGTCGCACTATCAATGTAATAACTTAGATTTACATTCTCGTGTTTTTTCCAATTATGTATCTGCTCCGAGGATGTAATAACGTATGTTTACTTTCCCGCCAATTTCTATACCTATGTATCTGCCCCAAAGCCATGTAATAGCGTAGGACTTTATATTCGGCACTTTACTTTTCTGTATATATTTTACTGCTAGTAAAATAGGGTTTGCATAGCAAGACTAATAGAGACATAGAAAGCCTAATTCACAAGATAAAATAATTGATAACAAACACTCTTCACACTTGCACCTCTAGGGTTACCTCTCTTGTTGTCTTATGAAACATTGTCCATGTTCCTCGAACATAGGGATACTTTAGCAAAAGACCCTTTATCAAATCATCATAGTCCCTTTCGAATAAAGATCATAGTCCCTCGATGTCCTACAAAATGATGATAGTCCCTCCAATACAATTGCTAAAGTATCCTTACATGTTGCCTTCTATGACCATATGATTAAAAGGGTAAAATTGTCAAAATTAGGGTTTTACTGAGAATGACTGATCAGTGACTTTTGACCTAGTACATGACCTAATGGCTTGAAGCGTGATATTAAGGTTTCAAACACAATGTCTTGACCTAATTTCATGGCTCAAATCTCTTCTCAGGATAACTGGATTGATAGTTGAAATTTGATCAACTGATGAAAGTCAACTAATACACAAAAAAGTCAAACTTTGACTTTTTGGTCAATAATACATTTCAAAGATCAGACTCCATCAAGACATTCAAAAATATCAAAATTGATCATCAAGAATCAACAAAATCAAGAAAGTCAACAAAAAGTCAAAGTTTTCAATACTTAGAAATTTCCTAGGTGTTTTTACACTTGATAATTTCATTACTTCATGACATTTTTTCACCAAGATGCAAGATGATTCAAAGAAAACTTTCAATGTAAAAGTTGTAGATATTTATGAATTATAAAACTTTGTATTAGAGGGTTGATGTCCAAAAAAAACTTAGATTTGAAGATATAGGCTCATGAAGTCATGACATTTTTGTATAAACACTTAGAGTAATTTTCAACAAGTTTGGTCTGATTTTTGTCCCAACTTCTTAGCCAATTTTCATCAAGTTCCAATTTTATTTAGCAAAAGTGGTCAACGTGAAAGTTGTAGACAATGTTTCAAGCTTTCCAAAATATCCAATAGCATGAATTAACCATACTTGAGCTAGTAGATTCAAAGGCATGAAGTTGGGCATCCATTCTTGAATTACAAGTCATTTTGGTGAAGAACACATAATCCAATTAACATGCTATGCTGCATAATCTTACATTGTAGGCCTTATAACTTGCAAATCTCACCATAATTTAATGTTTACACAAACCTTTGAGCTATGGTCCATTTGATTTAAGCATTGTCCAAAGCATAATTTCATTAATGGCACAAAGTTAACACTTCCATGTTTTAAAAGCATGCTTTTGAAAAATGTCAATGCATTGAACTTTGCAATGGTTATATTTGATTACAAGCAAGCTAAAAATCATGGAGAAAACCCTCAACATCCAACAACTTCAGAACATGCTTGTACTTGAAACATTGAAAATATGAAAATTCATCGAACTTGGTTTTTCACTTTCAACCAAACCATAGAGGCTATCTTGAAAATCTGATTACTTGAACCTCCCAAATAACTTGCATATAAATAGGGAGATCAATTTCAAGATAAAAAAGAGATGAACAAGCTCTCAAAACCCCTTTACTCTCCAAAAACCATAATTGTCCACAAAACTTCCATTTTTAAGCCTTGAAGTACAAATATTTGAACCTCTCAAACCTTACAAGTTTTGTCCAAAAAACCCATCCAAACAATTCACACACATCATATAGAAGTTGTTCAAACACAAGAAAAACTTCTGTAACATCATTATCACCATCTTCCAAACTAAAAAATAATACCTTACAACTTGAATTAGTTGGAGTGATCCAGCAACTTTCAGCATAAAGTGAGGATTGACATATCTTCAAGAAGGTCCAAGGGAGCTTAATCAATCATAATATTGCACCTGGATTAGCTAGAAGAGGCTTCAGTTTTTTCTCCAACAGAGGTAAGTTTCCTCAAACTTTAATATCGTTAACCATACATCATTTTTTTTTTGTTTTTCAAAAGAATAAAATAGCACAAATCAAGGCATAAGAGTGCAAATATCCAAAATCCACAAAAATAAATGCTCCAGGAGCCCTGACACGGACGACCGTGTCACCTGACACGGGCCGTGTCAAGGCGGAAGACATACCAAAAAGGCAGGGCAGAAGTTGACACGGGCGCCTGTGTCACATGACACGGCCCGTGTCAATTTAGCTGGGACTAAAAAATGTGCAAGAAGCAATAGAAGATTTTGACATGGGTTCCCATGTCCGCTGACACGGCCCATGTCAGCTCAGGCATTAAAATTTCTAAGTTTGAGATTTTGCTGTAGTTTTAGATCATTAAGGTTACTTTGGACATATCTATTGCTTGGAGATGGCCTAACACTATACAAAAACTTTTTCTAGATAAAATATTCAGGTTATTTTCTAAAATAATTGAAATAATTATACTTAGATTTTATTTTTAATTGATTAACTCCTTTTTTTAATTAAATTAACTACAAAACCTTTTCCATCAAAAAACCCATAAAAAACAATTTCCTTTCACTTTACATTCTTTGCGCATTTTACCATTTTACATTACAATTTATGTAACTGTCAATGGTTTGTAATAGTAATTAGGGCTTTATTGCTTTCTTCCCCTCATTTACAAACTTGTATCCCCATTCCCAAAACTATTGTAATAGCGTAGTACCTTTAAATTTTGCAATCTATCATTTTCCTTATTATTGCTAGTAATTAGGGTTTGTATGGCAAGAATAAAAATCAAACATTAGATAACCCTAATACAAGATAAAAATAATTGAATCAAACACACTTTGCATACATGCACCTCTAGGGTAACCACACTTGTTGCCTTGGATAAAAATAGTCATGTCCCTCGAACATGGGATATTTTAGCAAAAACCCTCGATTAAAAGATCATAGTCCCTCGGTCACCCTTCAACGTTGCCTTAGGCAAACGATCTTAGTCCCTTATGAAAATTGCTACAAAATCTCACAAGTTTCCTTCTATGACTATACGATGACCCATGCCCATCGCTCACATCCAATGATATGGCTCTCTACCAAACAATGGTAAAGTAGCACTATCTAAAGGAGGAGGAAAAGAATAAATACCTTTTGATTAGGTAGATCTCTCGTAATTGCTTGCTCATAAACAAAATAATTTACACCTCACACTTTCAAAATACTTTTCAAAACAAACATTTTGTATACATTCTCAACGATACGAGAATCATTACAAAATGGCCTTACATTGGCATTTTCAAACACTTCCTTTCAACAAATATTTTCAAAATCAACACTTTGTATACATTCTAAATGATACGAGAATCATTGCAAAGTTATCAAACTTAAGCATTTTAAAAATATTTTCAAAACATACACAAGCACAATGCATTTCAAAATGATCAAGCAATTGAGAGCCCGTAGATAACTATAGATGAAAAGGGTGATAACACCTTCCCTTTTCATAACCTACCCCCTGAACTCAAGAAAATTTTTCAAAAGGTCTTTCCTATTCTTTTCACCCTTTCCTTTATTGGATAAAATAAAAGTCGGTGGATACTCTTGCTATATGCCAAATTTGCGATAAAACGCAAAACACCCAAGTCAGTTCTCCCACCGTATCACAGAACTGGCGACTCTGCTGAGGAGATTGATTTTTAAAGTGGGGTTACCTTAAGAGCTAGATCACATTTATTTTCTTTAAATGCTTTCCTTTTTTTTCTTTCCATTTGTGGGTTATGCTTGGGTTTATTTCTTGTAAAGATCATATACTCAGATCTGGGGCACATTAGGTAACTAGCAATAGACCGTGTAAATTGTACGACATAGACCGATATGGTTGGAGCGATGGCTACGTTAGTGTGACACATTTGTTGGTACCAGTGTCCCTTGTTTTGAATCAAGGAGAATACATGACCGTTGTGTGGTGTCATGAAGCACTAACTGACTGTAGAACCTTTGTTGAACAACTTGGCCATTATAAAGTAGTGAGATAGTTGGCTTTGTTGCAAAACTGAAGATTGGTTGATACTTGATACTAAACTCAATGAGATCGAACTTTCAGGATATTTTGGCTGCTGGAAGAGATTGATTATGCTAAAACAATTCCCAATGAAGAAATATCAATGATATTAAGATTCCTTAGAACCTGGTTACTTCTTTTAGGACATGTTGAAACAACTAAACTTCAAGAGGGTACTTACCTATAAACCCCATGCAAGCCTAAACCTAAGGCTATTGTTTGATTTGTTTGTAATTAATTATTCACGATATCATAGAGATCATGACATCATGCCATAGCATTCTCACTAACCATTTCAAGGATCTATGAATTTATCTTTGTTCTGTTTTGTAGGATATGGCTTTCGCTCGTAGAAATACGCTCCGAGTCAGCTTCGTAAAAGTGCCTCCTCAACTCAAAGAGTTAGCATCAAGGGTTCATGAATATTCTTCCTTCACCAAAAGATATGGTCAACTTCTCAATTTGGCTACCTCAAGCTTTCAAGAAGAAATGATGTGTGTGCTCTTTCAGTTCTTTGATCCTATGCATCATTGCTTCACCTTTCGTGATTACCAAGTGGTGCCCATATTGTAAGAATTCTCTCAACTATTAAGAGTGATTATGCTTGATCAAATACCATTCACCGGTTCAGAGGAAACTCCAAAGCTTGAAGTTATTTCCAAGGCCTTGCATTTGAAAAGATCTGACATTGTAGCTAATTGGGAAATAAGGAGTGGAGTCGAGGGTTTTCTAACCAAGTTTCTGTTAGAGAAGGCTTGACTGTTTTGGGAAGATATGGATTTTCAAGATTTTGAAGATGTCTTGGCTCTTCTTATCTATGGTTTTGTTTTGTTCCCTAATCCGTACCAACTTGTAGATGAGAATGCTGTCAAGGTTTTTCTTTCTCCTAACCCTGTGCCTACTTTGCTTGGAGACATTCTACATTGTCTTCACACTTGCACTATGAGGAAGCGAGGATATCTTAGGTGTTGCATACCGTTTCTGTCTAGGTGGTTTATTTCGCACCTTCCTCAATCAATATTGAAGAATTAACAAGGCTTGACGTGGTCTCAAAGGTTGATGTTACTCTCTCATTTAGATATTCGTTGGTGTTCCCGATCTCTAGAGGATATTATTATCATTGACCGTTGTGGGGAGTTCCCTAATGTTCCACTCTTGGGCATTATGGGAGGTATTAATTATAACACTTCACTAGCTCTGTGACAATTTGGCTATGCTCGAAAAGATGGTTCTCATGATGCACTTATCCATGGTATTATGTTCGACTACGAGTACGATGTCCAAGGTTATCGTCAAAGGTTTGTAAGAGCTTGGAGCATGGTGAACAAGGTTGATAGCAAGACTCTGGGGCATAAGAACTCCATTCCTTTGAAGCCTTATCTCAAATGGATGCGGGCTCGCGCTCAGAATCTCATGATGCCATATCCTGCTATTCTACCAATAGTTGTGGAGCCTGTTGTAGAAGGGGATGTTCCTCATATCGTTCTCCATCCTAACATGCCTACCAACCTCGAATAATTGCAGAGATCGTGGGTTCAACTCAAGGGGGAATGAGATACCTTTTAATCTCGATTCTATGCAAGCGAGACGAAAGTGTTGGAGCTCACAAGGTAACTCCACGAGGAGCAAAGCCTAAATAACTACATTGCACCAAAGAAGAAGTGCCCGTGGGAGACTTGAGTCTTTTGTTTTAAGAGTCTATTATGTTGTCTCTTTGAGACCTTTTTTATTTTTATTGTAAGACCAAGGGGTAATTGTAATCTTTGAACTTATTAATACAATTGTGATGTTTGTTTCCTTTTTGGCTACGCAAAGTTAAATTCCTTAAGGTCCTTAAAAATATTGCATCCACATAGCATGCATCATATGATAAGCAGGTTTTCTGATACAGGTTTCCTCATCTTTCTACTGTTTATTTCAGTATAATATGGCTCTAGAACAAATTGTCAAATATCTGCAAACTCAACACACACAGTTCCAATAAACTCTCCTCAACTTAGCTAAAGGTCAGAAAGAAATGATGGCATTCCTTGTCACCAAAAAGAAGACTAAGAAAAGGGTTGTCATCCTTAACATGGTAAGAAGGTTCAAGGGGCCTGCCCGACTAGCTCAAATAGAAGAGACTTCTTCTGAGGAAGAAGACAATCAAGAAGAGGAAGCTAGAAGCACTAGAGCTGGGGGAGGAAATAACCAAGCTACTGAAGATGGAGACTATTCTGAAGAGCAATACCCACCGGTGGATAAAAAGTACAAACAACTAGAAGACCGACTTAAGGCTGAAGAGATCCAAACAATGCTTGGTTTGGACTTTGGAGATTTGGGTATGGTCCATTGGGTGGTCATTCCCCACAAATTCAAGGTCCATGTCTTTGCCAAATACGATGGGGTCTCCTATCCAAAGATGTATCTGAGGTCTTATGTCCACAAGATTCAACCGCACACCACTGATAGAAAGTTATGGGTGCACTTCTTCCAAGAAAGCTTATCTAGAACACAGTTGGAATGGTTCTATCAACTTGAGGGGACTAATATCCACACCTGGGAGGATCTAGTTGATGCCTTCTACAAACAATACCAATACAATGCTGATCTTGCACCAACTCACGTGCAATTACAAAAATGATAATGGGTTCAATTGAAGGCTTTAAGGAATATGCTCAAAAATGGAGGGACCTGGCTGGAAGGGTGCAACTCCCATTAATTGACAGAGAATTAGTGGACATGTTTATAGGAACCTTGACCGACTCATTCTTTAATTTTCTGATTAGGAGTTCTTTGTCAGGGTTTACCGATTTGATCTTGACTGGCGAGCGAGTTGAAAGTGGAATCAAAAGCGGAAAGATCCCCATGGCCTCAACCTCTAGTGCTGTGAAAAAACCATTTGTTGGTATGATTGAGACAAATGTTGTTTACGGACAAAGGAGTCGTAGCAAGAATGATCGTTATCAGTCGGTAGGAGCAGTTTTGATTTCAAACCCGACCCTAGTTCAACAACCACAACAATCAAACAATTAGCAAAGGCCAGATGCCCCAAGGAGGCAGTTTACTAGAATCAACATGCCACTGTCTCAAGATTTATAACATTTGTTGAAGGAGGATTTGGTAACATTGCGAGATCCTCACCCTAATCCAAATATTTCCTCTCCCAAATATAATATGAACGTGAAATGCTCCTATCATTCAAATAGTCCTGGACATGACACAAACAACTGTCGGGATTTTAAAAACAAGATCCAAGATTTGATTGATAACAAGGTGACCGATTTTGACCCTCCACAAACCCCTAATGTCATTATTTCTCCCATTCCCAGTCATGGTAAAGGTGTCAATGCAATTGACGATGTCTCCTTTGTCTCCGCCATCGATGATTTTACTACTCCATTATTGACCGTTAAGAAGAATTTTCTAAGAGCCGGTTTATTTCCTGGCTGATTTGAAAACTGTTACCATTAAGCTTCCCAAACTAATGGTTGTATATGGTTGAAGAAAGGTATTTAACGCCTGATTTATAGCCATGAAATTCTGTTCGAGAAACTCCTCCCGTGAAAGGTTTACCTCAAGATGTTTCCATAATCACGATCTCCAACACCCCTAATAGGAACACCTCTAAAGGCCCTATAAGGATTCCTGCAGAGCCAATAGTGGCTCCCCTAATCATCACTATATTGGGGCAAGTCCCCTATTCATCTGACAAAGCAGTGCCTTGGAACTATGGGGTAGAAGTTTATTATCTTGGTGTCAAGCATGAGCCATGGATTACTGAAAATGAAGAGCTTGAAATTACAAACATTGCTGGAACTAGTAAAGTAACAAGGACATGAAGGGTCTTCTCCCCGGAGATCTCTCCTCCAACAACTACTACAACGCCTATTCATATACCTGGTGCTGGGCCAACTGCCAATGCCCTAGGTAAAGAGAAAGTTATTGAGCCTGCCCTGACGGAGGCACCCCTAAAAGAGGTTACAATTGAAGACCCATCTAGACAAGAGATGGAAGAAATCCTGAAGATCATCTGAAAAAGTGATTACAAAATAGTGGAACAACTGAGGCAAACACCCTCAAAGATATCCATGTTGTCCTTATTGTTATGCTCCTACACACATGCCCAAGCTCTATTGATGTTTCTGAAGAATGCCCATGTACCTCAAGAGACCACTGATAGATAATAAATTTGAGAATTGTGTTGCAAGCCTAACTGCTGATAATGGATTAGGATTTTCTAATGCAGATTTAACTCTGACGGGGAAGAATCACAACAAAGCTCTCCACATCTCTATTGAATGCAAAGGCACAACTTTGGCGCATGTGTTGGTAGATATTGGGTCCTCCCTCAATGTTTTACCCAAAGGTGCTTTGGACATATTGGACTATGAAGGGCCGGTGCTTAAACCCAGTGATATTGTGGTAAGAGCCTTTGATGGGTCAAAGAGGATGGTCCATGGAGAGGTTGGTCTCCTGATTAAGGTGGGATCTCAAGTTTTCAGTTCAACTTTTTATGTAATGGATATTCGCCCGGCTTATTCATGCTTGCTTAGACACCCATGGATTCACGGGGTAGGTGCAGTTACCTCTACATTACATCAAATGAAGAAATATCCAGTAAAAGGGACGGCTATCGCAGTCTGTAGAGAGGAAGAATATATGGTCAGTCATTTGAATTCTTTCAAATATGTTGAAATGGATGGAGAATTCATTGAAACCCCTTGTCAAGCATTTGACGTAATCCCTCCAATGTTTTTTGTTGTTACTCCTGGTACTCATAAAATTTCTAAATCCACACCAATAATGGCCTCTCTGAAGGATGCTTGGACTATTACGGAAGATGGACGCTGCACTATCTGTGGAAAACTTCATGACATCCCCTACAAATATGACAAATTTGGGTTGGGTTTTACTTCAAAGGCTCAGAAAGAGGTTCGACGTGCTCGTGCTGGTAGACCACCTCTACATATTAGCAACCATGGAGTTAATGCTTTGGAGGACACTGATAGTGATGGTGACTTGGACAACTGGATATTCCCAACTGTTGATGGTGGACTCAATAACTGGAGGGCCAAAGACTTTATCTTAATATCCTTCAACCAGGAGTAATTTATATTTCCTGTTTTAATTTCTTTAAGAATTATGTCTGTATAATTTCCTTCAAAAAAAAATGACTTTAAACCATGTGCCTTCCCCGGGGCACAATGGTCCATTTGTTAAGGGTTTGTCATTTCATATATTATATGCTCATTTAATGAAAACATTGGACGATTTTGCATTCGAATTTTATGCTCCTTGTCTTTCTTTTATTTTAATGCATTTTCAAATTTCCATGTGACCTTACATGCACACACACATTTGCAGATCCACATCCACTCCGGGTCTCATTGATAACAATTCTGCTATTGCCATCTATGACTTCGAAAATACAATTTATCAAGCCGAAGTCAAAGGTGAAGAAGATTGTGAAATACCTGGAGAACTCGCCATAATTATGAGCCAAGAAGAAAAGGATATCCAACCGCATGAAGAATCGGTCGAAGTGATAAACCTGGGTATTGAGGCAGATAAGAAAGAAGTCAAGATCAGCGCCAACTTGGAAGACAATGTCAAGAGCAGATTGGATCATATGTTGCATGACTATGTTGAGGTATCCGCTTGGTCATATGAAGAGATGTCAGGGCTCGATACTGATATCGTGATTCATCGTCTACCAATGAAAGAGGGTTTCTCTCCAATCAATCAAAAGGTTCATCGCATGTGCCCTGATATTTCTGAAAAGATCAGGGCTGAGGTAATGAAACAATTTAATGCAGGTTTCTTGGCAGTAACGTCGTATCCGCAATAGGTTGAAAATGTTGTTCCAGTGCCAAAGAAAGACGGTAAAGTCCATATGTGTGTAGAGTATAGGGATATAAATAGGGCACGCCCCAAAGACGAATTTCCACTAACGCATATTAATGTCTTAGTTGACAACACTTCTCAACACAAGGTATTCTCCTTCATGGATGGCTTCTCCGAGTACAACCAAATCAAAATGGCGCCTGATGACATGAAAAACCACTTTTGTTACACAGTGGGGCACCCTCTGTTATAAGGTCATGCCTTTTGGGATGAAGAACGCAAGCACAACTTATCAATGGGCCATGGTGGCTTTATTTCATGAAATGATTCATCATGAAATAAAATTCTATGTGGATGACATGATAGCAAGATCCTAAATTGAAGAAGAGCACCTTGATCATCTGCACAAGTTGTTTGTGAGGTTGAAGAAATATAAGCTGAGGTTGAATCCCAAAAAGTTCATCTTTGGGGTAAGGTTTGGAAAGCTCTTAGGCTTCGTTGTCAGTAGAAAAGGTATTGAAGTCAATCCTGCAAAAGTCAAAGCTATCCAAGAAATGCCAGCTCCTCGTACTAAGAAGGAAGTTAGAGGTTTCTTGGGACGTCTAAACTACATTGCCCGATTCATCTCTCACTTGACTGCTACTTCTGAGCCACTTTTCAAGCTACTGAAGAAAGATCAAGTGGTAAGATGGAACGATGACTGTCAAATAGCTTTTGACAAGATCAAAGGATACCTACAAGAACCACCAATCTTGATGCCACTAGTTGAAGGAAGACCGTTGATCATGTACTTAACTGTGTTAGAGAATTTAATAGGGTGTGTGCTGGGGAAGCATGACGAGTCTGGTCAAAAAGCGCATGCAATATACTACCTTAGAAAAAAGTTTACCGACTATGAAACAAGATACTCACTGCTCGAGAAAACTTGTTGCGCTTTGGCATGGGCTTCTCGCTGACTAAGACAATATATGTTGACTCATATAACTCTACTGATCTCTAAGATGGATCCCATCAAGTAAATCTTTGATAAGCAAGCTCTCTCCAGAAGAATAGCCCGATGGAAAATGATCTTAACTGAATACGATATCCACTATACTACATAAAAATCAATAAAAGGAAATGTACTGGAAGATCATTTGGCACATGAAGAAGTTGATGACTACCAATCCATGAACTTTAAATTCCCGGAAGAGAATATTATGCTGATTGCGGATTGTGAAAAGCCAGGACCGTAAGAAGGACCTGAACAAGGAACCAGGTTGACTATGGTTTTTGATGGAGCTTCCAACGCTCTTGGTAACGAATTAGGGGTTGTGATCATTTCTCCCGAAGGTTGCCATACTACTTTCACCTCCAGACTCTGCTTTGGCTATACTAATAACATGGCTGAATACGAAGCGTGTATCTTGGGTCTTAAAGCTGCTACTGACCTAAGAATCAAATTCTTAAGCGTATATGGAGACTCAACTTTGGTCATCAATCAAGTTAAAGGATAGTGGGATACAAAACATCGAAATCTTATCCCTTACAAAGAGCTTGTGCTAACCTTGACCCCGTACTTTGAAGAGCTTTCCTTTGAAGCCATTCTGATGGAAGAAAATCAGTTGGCAGATGCTTTAGCTACCATGTCTTCTATGTTTAAGGTCAGATGGGACAACAAAGCTCCCCGAATTACTATCAAAAGATTTGACGAACCAGAACACTACTATGAGACTAAAACTGATGGTGTAGAGGAGAAGCCTTGGTTTCATGAGGTGAAAATATATCTCGAAGCTTAAGAGTATCCTAAAGGGGAGTCAGTCAGCGACAAGAAATTCCTGCGGAGATTCTCAGCCAAGTTCTTTCTGAGGAATGGGATCTTACACAAATGCAACCATGATTCAATTCTGCTCCCATGTATGGAGAAAAAAGAAGTAGAGAATGTCATGGGGGACATGCATGAAGCCATCTTTGGAACTCACTCCAGTGGATACACTATGTCCAAGAAGATTCTGAGAGCTGGTTACTATTGGTCGATCATGGAAATTGATTATCACCACCACTCGAGGACTTGCCATAAGTGCCAAGTTTATGCTGATAAGGTCCATGTGAATCCAATTACTTTGAACATCATGACTTCTCCTTAGCCATTTTCAATGTGGGGAATTGATATGATTGGAGAGATCAAGCCTACTTCCTCTAATAGACACCGTTTCATTTTGGTCGCCATTAACTACTTTACCAAGTGGGTTGAAGCAACTTCATTTACCTCAGTTACCAAAAATGTCGTAGCCCGGTTTATTAAGAACAACCTCATCTGCCGGTATGGCATCCCTGAGAGGATCATCACTGACAATGGAACCAACCTTAACAATGCCATGATCATTGAGCTCTACACGCAGTTCAAGATAAAGCATCATAACTCTTCTCCATGCAGACCTAAGATGAATAGCCCAGTGGAAGCTGCTAACATGAATATAAAGAAGATTGTGGAAAAGATGGTGGTGACCTATAAAGACTGGCATGAGATGCTACCATTTTCTCTTCATGGCTACCGTACTTCAGTACAAACATCAACTGGGGAAACCCCTTTCTCTTTGGTCTATGGCATGGAAGATATTCTGCCTGTCGAAGTTCACATTCCTTCTCTAAGGATTATGAAAGAAACTCAACTAGAATAAGATGAATGGATTCAGACAAGGTTGGATCAACTGAATTTGGTTGACGAAAAGAGGCTTGTTACTGCCTGTCATGGTCAGATGTACCAGAAGCACATGATCAAAGCTTTCAAGAAAAAGATCAAGCATCGGGTATATAGAGCCGGTGACTTAGTAATAAAGTGTATCATTCTACCACAAGGATATCCTAATGACAAATGGACTCCCACCTAATAAGGGCCATGTGTTATCAAGAAAGTATTCTCGGGAGGTGCTATGATGCTAACCATTATGGATGGCGAAGATTTCCCGCACCCTATGAACGCGGACATAGTAAAAATACTACGCATAAGAATGTCCCGCTAGGTTGACATGCCTAGGAAAAAATAAGGGCATCCCGATGAACCAAAAGGGTTCGGGAAAAAATAAGGGATATATACAAACGATTATACACCCGGAAAATCGAAAACCTGAAAGGGCAGCTTGGGCAAAAAAGGGTATCCTGGTGGACTTAAAACCTGAAAATGTGGTCCATGAATAAATTATGGATTAAAAGCGTACGACTATGTCCCGTTGGATCACTTACATGCCAGCTTTATTATCAAGGTCAAAATTTCAAAAGGTTCAATCAACTTATTCTGATAGCAAAGGACGAGATGTTCAAAGACATAAGGGTAATAGCAGAGTTGGAACCCAATGAGATCATTTTCCACATGGCTATATACACTTATTTTAACTCTTCCACTTTAAGATAACTTCCTCTTACTAGGATTTCCGTCTCTTTATACAAAATCGCCTGTTTATAGGAAAATTATCAATACAAATATACTTTAAAGTCCAAACTTTTTGTTTTTCTATTTTGTTTGCAAAAACGTCCAATGAATAAAATTGAATGAACATATGCATATGAACATGATTAACTATTAACAAACATATACATAAGAACAGGAATAAACATTTACTCAAAAAACTCTAAGAGCTGGGATGACACTCAAGCTCTCTGTAAATCCCCACAGAATCCCTTTCATAAGGTTACCACTAGTGAAGTCTCCAGAGCCACCTCTATGAGATTATCCCCCACAGCGTAATCTTCACAAATAAGGGTACATTCCCCACAATCTCCCTGATATATCACTTTAACAAATAAATGAGTATAATCTTCTCCCGTTAAATCTCCCTCCAGAGTCTCAAACATTACAGTTTATAGAAATTCTCTTCCCCAATTGAGTTTGTTCCTCCAAAACCAAAGAAAGAGACCATGCAGAGTTTATTTTCTTTAAAAATTTCAATAACCAAGAGAGTTATTTTCCTCAGCAGAGCACTTCTCCATCGACATGGGTTTATTTCCCCAAAGGGGTTTATTTCCCCAACAATCTAAAAATTCCTCAGACTAGTACAAATCACTGACAAAATTCTATCCCCGGAAAATTACTGCAAAGCCTGGAACCCGACCAGATAACAATTAACATTATCCTCCCCAGACGAGTCGGAATTTTAACCATCTCTTTTATCCCAAGTCAGAATATAAGAAATAAATTCCCCAATAGAGCCATGGACGACCAATGTTCCTAAGCTATACTTCCCAAACAGAAATCAATACATCCCCTGCAAGCAAGCAAGAATCTCCAACGGAAGCATTCTAGACAAGATTGAAGATACACATACTCTTAATCCCCAACAATAGTCAGGGATTTTTTCCCAGATGAAGATACACTTCAACAACATTACACACTCATATATCATAGCGTATACATACGAAACACATATAGCACAATCTCATTTACTTTAAGAACATCATTATGTAATGCATTTCATACATCACGACATTGCATACAGCTAACTCTTTACCTTTTCAGGAAAGATCAATCAACAGACAAATATCATCAACAATTTTCAACAATTCCAGATTAATTCCTGAAACAAGACAGGGAAACCACCTGTGAATAACATTTTGTAGATTAATTCCCGAAACAAGACAGAGCAACTATCTACGAGACGAGGTCAGAGATTAATTCCTAAAACAAGACAGTGCAACTATCTACAACCAACAAAAAGAAGGTTCCAGGTTAATTATTGAAATAAGACATTGCAACTATCTATGAAAAACAAACCGATTGTGGATCAATTCCCGAAACATAACGAGGTGACTATCTACATGACGAACACTTCCTTTAGACATGTGCTGGTTCAGTTTAAACAAAGATTTATTCTTATTCTTTTCCAATAGATAATTTTGTTGGTTCAGTTTAAATCGACTAAAGTTTTATTCTGATTCTTTTCCAGTTAAAAACAAATACAAGACATCTGCTGGTTCATTTTAAATCGACCAAAGATTTATTCTGATTTTTTTCCAGTAGAAACTTTTGTTGGTTTTATTTAAATTGACTAAAGGTTTTTTCTGATTCTTTTCCTGTTAAAGACAAACACAAGAAATATGTTGGTTCATTTTAAATCGACCAAATATTTATTCTGATTCTTTTCCAATAGACACTTTTTCTGGTTCAGTTAAATTGACTAAAGATTTATTCTGATTCTTATCAAGTTAAAGACAAATACAGGCATACGTTGGTTGACCTTAAATCAACCAAAGATTTATTATGATTCTTTTCCTGTAGACACTTTTTCTGGTTCAATTTAAATCGACTAAAGATTTATTATGATTCTTATCCAATAAAAGACAAATACAGACATATGTTGGTTCAGTTTAAATTGACCAAAGATTTATTCTGATTCTTTTCCAATAGACACTTTTCTGGTTTAGTTTAAATCGAGGGTTTTTTCTGATTCTTACCCAGTTAAAGACGACACAAAACATCTGCTGGCTCAGATTAAATCAACCAAATATTTATTCTTATACTTCTCTCAGTAGACCTTTTATCCGACTCAAATTAAATCAACCAAAGATTTATTCTGATACTCCTCAGATACAGCCAAGCGTAGACTCATTATGATATTTATATCAATAGTTACTTTGGATGGCATCTTTAAGCCCATCTCCGACAACTCTCCATAATCTTTCCAAATGGCATCTTTAAGCCCATTCCTTGTATAATCAACAAATAATTTTATTTCAAGCACGAACGAGTGCAAATTTCTGGGCACTTAGGTATTCAATCATCTTCCACCTTCAAGTCACGAATGGTGGACAAGGAAATCTAACTCTTTAGGTAAAATAATATTGAACAGGGGCAGCTGTTGTACCCTAAAATTTTCCCTCTCTTTTCTCAAGACATTTCTCACAAAAGATCTCAAAGGCTCAAGAAGTTTCAAGAGTTTGATCAGACAAGTTCACCTCCTAAGCATTGAGCCCACAAATTAGGGTTTTAGTTTTCTCAAGGACAATCAGACTTTTGATGCCTCAAATGACTTTCATCGTTCATTATAGGTCTCCAATATTTCTCATACCAAGTTTCGGGTCTTTCATCACAAATTTGCTCAATCATTTGCTCAGATGACTGAAAGTCAGTTGTATTGGGTATAAAGTTAACTATGGTTAAAATACAGTAAAAGTTCATGATTATTGGTGAACATAAACATTTTGAAGTCATATTCATCAATTGATCAAGGGTTGATCACAATTCCTCAAGAAAAGCATTCAAATCATCAAAAGGGTAAAATTGTCATAATTAGGATTTTGACTGAGAATGACTGATTAGTGACTTTTGACCTAGTACATGAACTAATGGCTTAAAGAATGATCTTAAGGGTTCAAACACAATGTCTTGACCTAATTTCATGTCTCAAATCACTTTTCAAGATCATTGGACTGATAGTTGAAATATGATCAACTGATGAAAGTCTCTGATAAACAAAAAAGTCAAACTTTGACTTTTTGGTCAACATTACATTTCAAAGATCAAAATTCATCAAGACATTCGAAAATATCAAACTTGATCATCAAGAAAGTCAGCAAAGTCAACAAAAAGTCAAAATTTTCAATACTTAGAAATTTTCTAAGTGTTTTTACACTTGATAATTTCATTACTTCATGACATTTTTTCACCAAGACGCAAGATGATTCAAAGAAAACTTTCAATATGAAAGTTGTATATCTTGATTAATTATACAGCTTTTTATTATAGGGTTGATTTCCAAAATATGCTTAGATTTGAAGATATAGGCTCATGAAGTCATGACATTTTTGTATAAACACTTAGAGAAATTTTCAACATGTTTGGTCAGATTTTTGTCCCAACTTCTTAGCCAATTTTCATCAAGTTCCAATTTGATTTAGCGAAATTGGTCAACATGAAATTTATAGACAATGTTTCAAGCTTTCCAAAATGTCCAAGAGCATTAATTTATCATGCTTGAGCTAGGATATTCAAAGGCATGAAGTTGGGCATCCATTCTTAAATTACAAGTCATTTTGGTGAAGAACACATAATCCAATCTACATGTTATGCTGCATAATATTGCTTTGCAGGCCTTCTAACTTGCAAATATCACCATAATTTAATAATTACACAAACTTTTTTGCTATGGTCCATTTGATTTAAGAATTGTCCAAAGCATAATTCCATTAATGGCACAAAGTTAACACTTCCATTTTTGAAAAGCATGCTTTCACAAAATGTCAATGCATTGATCTTCGAAATAATTATATTTGATTACAAGCAAGCTCAAAAGCATGGATAAAACCCTCTGCATCCAATAACTTCAGAACATGCTTGTACTTGAAACATTGAAAATATGAAAATTCATCCAACTTGGTTTTTCACTTTCAACCAAACCATAGAGGCTATCTTGAAAATATGATTACTTCAACCTCCCAAACCTCTTGCATATAAATAGAGAGATCAATTGCAAGATAAAAAAATAGATGAATAAGCCCTCAAAACCCCTTTACTCTCAAAAAACCAGAATTGTCCGCAAAACCTCCATTTTTAAACCTTGAAGTCCAAATCTTTGAACCTATCAAACCTTGCAAGTTTTGTCAAAACAAACCATCCAAATATTTTATATACATAATATGTAAGTTGTTTAAACACAAGAACAACTTATGTAACATCATTATCACCATCTTCCAAACTCAATAACAGGACCTTGCAACTTGACTTTGTTGGAGTGATCCAACAACTTTCATCACAAAGTGAGGATTGGCGTAGCTTCAAGAAGGTCCAAGGGAGCTTAATCAATCATAATATTGCACCTGTAATAACTATAAGAGGATTGGGATTTTTCTCCAAGAGAGGTAAGTTTCCTAAAACTTTGATATCTTTATCCATACATCATTTGCTTTCGTTTTTCAAAAGAATAAAACAGGACAAATCAAGGCATAAGAGTGCAAATATCCAAAATCCAAAAAAAAGATTCTCCAGGAGCCCTGACACGGGTGGTCGTGTTACCTGACATGGGCCATGTCAAGGGGGAAGACATACCAAAGAGGCAGGACAGAAGTTGACACGGTCGTCCGTGTTACATGACATGGCCCGTGTCAATTAGTTGGGACAAAAAAAAGTGCAAGAAGCAATAGCATATTCTGACATGGGTGCCCGTGTTTGCTAATGCGGCCTGTGTCAGCTCAAGCATTAAAATTCCTAATTTTGAGATTTTGCTGTAGTTTTAGATCATTAAGGTAACTTTGGACATATTGCATTGCTTGGAGATGGCCTAACACTATACAAAAACTTTTTCTAGATAAAACATTCAAGTTATTTTATAAAATAATTGAAATCATTAGACTTAGGTTTTGTTTTTAATTGATTAACTTCTTTTGTAATTAAATTAACTACAAAACCTTTTCCGTCAAAAAACCCATAAAAAACAATTTCCTTTCACTTTAAATTCTTTGCGCATTTTACCATTTTACCATTTCGCATTACAATTTATGTAACTGTCAATGGTTTGTAATAGTAATTGTGGATTTATTTCTTTCCTCCCCTCATTTACAAACTTTTATCCCCATCCCCAAAAGTATTGTAATAGCATAGGACCTTTAAATTCGGCAGTTTATCGCTTTCCTTATTATTGCTAGTAATTAGGGTTTTTGTGGAAATAATAAAAATAAAACATTAGATAACCCTAATACAAGATAAAAATAATTGAATCAAATTCACTTTTCACAAATGCACCTCTAGGGTAACTACACTTGTTACCTCAGATGAAAACAGACATGTCCCTCGAACGTGGGATGTTTTAGCAAAAACCCTCGATTAAAAGATCATAGTCCCTCGATGACCCTTCAATGTTGCCTTCAGCAAATGATCTTAATCCCTTACGACAATTGCTAAAACATCTCACAAGTTTCCTTCTATGACTATACGAAGACCCACACCCATCCTCACATCCAATGATATGGCTCTCTACAAAACAATCGTAAAGTAGCACTATCTAAAGGAGGAAGAAAAGAACAAAGACCTTTTGAGTAGGTAGATCGCCTGTAATTGCTTGCTTACAAACAAAACCATTTACACCTCACACTTTCAAAACTCTTTTCAAAATAAACATTTTATATACATTCTCAACGATACGAGAATCATTACAAAATAGCCTTACATTGGCATTTTCAAACACTTCCTTTCAACAAATATTTTCAAAATCAACACTTTGTATACATTCTCAAGGATATGAGAATCATTGCAAAGTTCGCCAAACTTAGGAATTTTCAAATTATTTTCAATACTTACACAAACACTAAGCATTTTAAAGTGATCAAACAATTAAGAGCCCGTAGATAACTACGGATGAAAAGGGTGCTAAAACCTTCCCTTTTCATAACCTGCCCCCCCCCCCCCCCCCGAAATCATGAAAATTTCTCAAAAGGTTTTTCCTGTTCTTTTCACCCTTTCCTTTATTGGATAAAAGAAAAGTCGGTAGCGACTCTTGCTATCCGCAACATTTGCAATAAAATGCAAAACACCCAAGTCAGTTTTCCCATCGTATCACACCCTGATTGGTGGATCACTAATGGAGCTCATCCCTAGGATAGTTAGGCTTTATCATGTGTAATTTATTTATTGCTAAGTATTATTTGTTATAAGCTTTGTACTCCATGATCAGTAATTTGAATAAATAATCATGCATGTTTTTGAAATCGATCCAATCCACAAATAATCAACAACTTTCTATTCTTATTTTCAATCTCTCATTGCACAACTTTAACAAACTTCGAGGGAGGATGATGAAAATACAAAATAATCAAATTTTGTTGACGTGTGCTTTTTTAGTATGGCTTAGCTGACAATGTAAGGCATTGTTTCAATTCCTAAACAATTGAGAAATAAGGATTTAATTCTTAGTTAACCCCCTCGAGCCATGAGTTTGAGTTTTTTTTTATTCTCCAAAAATAAAATAAAAACCTTAATCTTAACCAGGGACAGGGTAGATCTCAATTAATTCAACGATGCATTCAAATCCTGGGAGAACCGAGACGATCTAAGAAGAGGTTCAAGCATATATCTTTCCTCAATACATCATTGAGAGAACGATCTAAGAAAATATTCGAGCACATCATTTTCCCCGCGTTCATCATCCAAGATTGAGGAATAAACAAAGACAAAGTCCACAACGTCTTTTCCTCAGTACATCAATTAAGATTGAGGAAACAATGAAAACATAGCTTACAACAATCAGCATAATAGTCACAAGTTTCAAAATCGAAAAGCAAAAAGAAATTAAAAAGAAAAAATAAAGCCCAATAAGCCAAAAGAAATCAAAATTTGTCCTAGGAAAAAGTTAGGGCATCCCGATGGACCGAAAATTCAAAAGAATTGGTCCACGCAAAATAAGGGATTAAAAACAAATAAATTAGAGAACGATCTTGTGAATGCCATCTCAAGAATCATCAAGGCTTATCATCAGTTCTTGGATCTTATCAACGCTTGGATCTTATCAATGTTTTTCATCAGCGCTTGGATCTTTATCTAACGCGACTACGAAATTTCTCTTGGGGATTAAACGCATATGTTGCATTAATTGAAATTAGGACAAGAGAACATCAAGGAGAATGGGGTTGGCTAAATAAATTTTGAGCCTTATATCTTTTGTTTCTTAAACTATGAACCATGGCCACGTTACAACCTTTAAAAGTCCTAATTGAAGATAGGTTCACTATGAAAGAATACTTAGTAAGATTTGTCTTAAACTGACTCCTATGTTTGTTAAAATTATTAATCACTTTGCTTTTTAGAATCTCCATATCTAAACCATCAATTTCTATTACATAATCAATTTCGATTCAAGAACTTTCATGTGCGTCATATTAGGATTACTTTTCAAAGGGGACAAACTTATTTACAAATCAATACTTAGCATCAAGGAGATTTCAGAAGAAAAAAATGTCTGATCAAAGGTAACATTTCCAAGAAGCTTCTAACTAAGGGCAAAGCATCTAAGAGGACCCATATAAACAGAGGCAAATACTAATGATTGTATGGGTATATCACATGAAGATACTATTGACAAGGGATGATCATTTCGAAATTCAATCAACATGGATCAAATTTCAAAGCACTTTTCAATCAGGGGCATACCTTTCGAAAGAGCATTTCCTTAATCAAGTCATATCACAACAGGGTATGACTCGGTTTACTCATTTTAACAAACCTCTAAAGGCCTTGATAATCAAGGGAAACCTTCCAAGATTCAAATGTAGGGGCAGTATGTACCAAGTTCATCCTACCACATGTAGGGTCCAAATTCCCCTTAAAGAAACTTCAAGTACAAAATTTTCAAGCTTCGAATACTTGGGGAAATCTAGTCAAGTTCATGGTGAGGTCTAAGTTCTTTTTGAGGGTACTTCCTCCAGATCCATAAGAAGTTGGGGCACCTCTTTCGAAATTCGAATGGTGGGAAAAACCACTATAAGGCTCGATCAAAAGGAGTTGATTCAAAATTGTTCATCAAAGCTAATCATTTTCAAGAGTCTTCTAATCAGGGGCATAATACAAAATAGTGGGGTCATTCACATTATGATCAAATTGTTTCCAATCTCATATAATTGAGAATCTCCTCCAAGACCCTATCGACAAATTAGGGAAAGACAGTCCACACAGAGGCAAGCTCTCCACATACTTTCATAATCTCCAGTGGATCTTTCTCCTACATCAGTAATCTTCGAGTTCAAATCGAGTATCGGGAAATCATGATAGAATAACATTCAACCATCATGTGACAAGTAACCTTATTACATAGGTAAACCTTTATGCTTTAGTCATCCAAGACCCATCACAGGGGCACGATTAAAAAAACCATTCGAGTCATAATCATAAAGCGTAAGGCTACATAAATCATGCATTAGGGCTCCTGGATCCAGAATCAAGATATACTTATCATCTCATCCATCTTACAAAGTCCGATAGCATGGGTCGAGCATATCTCAAAAATCACAATTACGCATTTGTATTTCAAAGCCCAACACCCATTTACACATATCCAAGTCACTCATTACATGCATCAATCAGTCATTATATTTCATACATCAATCAAATTTACACACATAGCATAAAACTCTTTTTATGTGAATACAATCATCATTATCAATCAAGCTACCAAATTCTGCATTGAATCTTGGTAGGAGATTCCCTTTGTTGATCTTGGCAAATAATTTTCCAGAAGACCTCGACAAAAGGTAATTCTACATTGAATCTCGACCAAAGATTCCCCAGGTTAATCTCGGCAGATGATTTTCCAGAAGACCTCGGTAGAAGGTATTTCTCAATCGAATCTCGATAGTAGATTCCCCTGGTTAATGTCAGCGATTGATTTTATAGAAGACCTCTCCAGAAGGTAGTTCCCCAATGAATCTCGGCAGTAGATTTCCATGGTTAATATCGGTAGATGATTTTCCAAAAGACCTCGGAAGAAGGTAGTTCTCAATCAAATTGGAGTAGTAGATTCCCCTAGTTAATCTCTGCGGTTGATTTTCAAGAAGACCTCGGCAGAAGGTAGTTGCATAATGAAACTCGGTAGTAGATTCCCCTAGTTGTTCTCTGCAGACGATTTTCCAGAAGACATCCGCAGAAGGTAGTTCATAATCGCATCTTGGCAGTAGATTCCCCTAGATAATCTTAGCAGACAATCTCCCAGAAGACCTCAGTAGAAGATAATTCTACAATCGAATCTCAAAAGTAGATTCCCCTGGTTAATTTAAACGACTGATTTTCTAGAAGACCTTGGCAGAAGGTAGTTCCACAATGAATCTTGGCAGTAGATTCCTCTGTTAATCTCAGCAGAAAATTTTCTAGAAGACCTCGGTAGAAGGTAGTTCTCAATTGAATCTTGGAAGTAGATTCCCTTGGTTAATCTCGGTAGATGATTTTCCAGAAGACCTCGAAAGAAGGTAATTTCTCAATAGAATCCTGGCAGTAGATTCTCTTGGTTAATCTCGGTAGATGATTATCCAGAAGAACTAGGAAGAAGGTAATTTCTCAATAGAATCTCGGCAGTAGATTCTCCTGGGTAAATCTCGATAATTGATTTCCCAAAAGACTTCGGCAGAAGGTATTTTCTTGACAGAATCTCAGTAGTAGGTTCCCCTGGTTAATCTCAGTGATTAATTTTCCAGAAGACCTCCGTAGAAGGTAGTTCCACAATGAATCTCGAAGGTAGATTCCCCGGGTTAATCTCGGCATACAATTTTCCAAAATTCCTCGGCAGAAGGTAGTTCTCAATCGAATCTCACCAGTAGATTCCCCTAGTTAATCTCAGCGATTAATTTTCCAGAATACCTCTGCATAAGGTAGTTCCACAATGAATCTCGGTAGTAGATTCCCCTGGCTAATATCAGTAGAGGATTTTCTAGAAGACCTCGGTAGAAGGTAGTTCAGAATCGAATCTTGACAATAGATTCCCCTGGTTAATCTTGGCAGACGATCTTCCATAAGACCTCGGAAGAAGATAATTCTACAATAGAATCTCGGCAGTAGATTCCCCTGGTTAATTTCTGCGATTGATTTTCCAGAAGACCTCGACAGGAGGTAATTCTATGTTGAATATTGACTGTAGATTCCCCTGGTTAATCTTGGCAGATGATTTTCTAGAAGACCTCGGTAGAAGGTAGTTCTCAATCTAATATCGGTAGTAGATTCCCCTGGTTGATCCCGGTAGATGATTTTCCAGAAGACCTCGGCAGAAGGTCATTTCTCAACAGAATCCCGACAATAGATTCTCCTGGTTAATTTCAACAGATAATTATCTAGAAGACCTCGGCAGAAGGTAATTTCTAAATAGAATCTCGGTAGTAGATTCTTCTGGGTAAATCTCGGTAGTTGATTTTTCCCAAAAGACCTCAGCGGAAGGTATTTTCTCGATAAAATCTCAGTAGTAGATTCTCCTGGTTAATCTCGGTAGATGATTATCCGGAATACGTCGGAAGAAGGTAGTTCTCAATTGAATCTCGGTAATAGATTCTTTAGAAATCTCAGAAGTAGATTTCCCATTAAAAACCCTCATATCAAGCATGACCTACACATGACCATATCAAAATCTCAAGGTCATTCACAACATTTGGTGCATCTAACACACGGAAACGCCAAAGAACATTTTATAAAGCATCAAATTTTATTCTAGTTAGAAAAACATCGAAAGAAAATCCATGCCTATTTCCACGCCCATGCCTGCGTCCATGTCCACGTCCATGCCTACGCCTATGCCTACGAAACAAATTACCTATGACACGTTGCCACAGTTCACCATACTTTATCAAAATTCAAATCAACTTAGAAATACAACAAATATCAAGAAATAATATTGGGGAGTTGGTGATTACGAGAACCAGATGGTTTGACAATAGATAATTATAAAAAACATTTGCAGAATAATTAGAATATACACAAACATTTGGGGCATTCACACACACTCGGGGCATATACACTATGGGTTCCATATCGATCTAAGACATCGTGCACATACATCACACATGTCATTTTTCCAAACATACTTTAGGATAAACTATTACCTTTGGGCCCTCCATCAGATTATTACCTTGGTTAAAGACAGATGCAACCGGTAAAAATCCGATCTCATCTCTGATTTAGTTATCTAAGATTTGGATCATCAAAACAGCTTCCTCTATATTTTAACTTATTACATCAGGATCCATGCAGAAATGTGTTTTCCTTCTTCACTATATAGCTCATTGTGTCAGGATCCATGTAGTAATCTGTGAAATCCGTAATTTAACTCATTGCATAAGGCTCCATGCAATAATATGGTTCCTCCTCTACGATCTACCTCATTATGTCAGGCTCCATGCAACAATGTGAGAAATACGTAATTTAACTCTTTGCGCGAGGCCCCATACAACAATGTGTTTCCTCCTCTGCGATCCTAGCTCATTATGTCATCCTCCATGCAGCAATGTGCAAAATACGCAATTTAACTCATTGTGTCAGGCATCATGAAACAATGTGTTTACTCCTCTGTAATCTAGCTCATTGTGTCAGGCTCCATGCAGCAATGTGTAAAATCCATAATTTAACTCATTGCATCAGGCTTTATGCAACAATATGTTTCCTCCTCTGTGATCTAGCTCATTGTGTCAGGCTCTATGCAGCAATGTGCAAATTATGCAATTTAACTCATTGGGTCAGGCTTCATGCAGTAATGTGTTTCCTCCTCTACGATCTAACTCATTGTGTCAGACTAATGCAATAATGTGTGAAATCCTCAATTTAACTCATTGTGTCAGGCTTCATACAATAATATGTTTCCTCCTCTACGATCTGGCTCATTGTGTCAGGCTCTATGCAGCAATGTGCGAAATCTACAATTTAACTTATTGTGTCAGGCTTCATGCAATAATGTGTTTTCCTTCTTTACGATATAGCTCATTGTGTCAGGCTCCATGCAAAAATGTGTGAAATCTACAATATAACTCATTATGTAAGGCTCCACGCAACAATGTGTTTCCTCCTTTGAGATATAGCTTAGTGTGTTATGCTACATGCAACAATGTGTGAAATCATTAATATAACTCATTGCGTCAGGCTTCACGCAGCAATGTGTTTTCCTTCTTTGTGATATAACTCATTTTGTTAGGCTTCATGCAACAATGTGTGAAATCTATAATATAACTCATTACGTAAGGCTTCACGCAGCAATGTGTTTCCTCCTCTGTGGTATAACTCATTGCATCCGTCTCCATGCAGCAACGTTGTTATCAACCTTTTTCTGTGATATAACCCATTTGTGTTAGTCTCTATTCCACAATGTGTGAAATCTACGCATAACTCATTGCATCAGTTTCCATGCATCGATGTTGTTATCAAGCTCCTTCTTACGTATTTATCTCATATGTTGCGATAGATATGTAATTAAACATGCATCAGTTTCCATGCAACATTGTGTTATCATACTTTTTTTATCTATCCCCTAGGTTGCGATGAGTAAAATCATATCAAACCAAAACTTATTGTATTAGTCCCTAAGCATTACCAAGTTAACTTTCCAAACATGTGTCATTTACCTCTTAAATTACGGTAAATATGCAATATTTTGAAATCTCTTCTTAGATACTGACGGATTATACACGTTGTCATATCTAAATCAAATCAACCTTGGTTCAAATGCTGGTAAGATGATACATCATCATTTATGCATATTCTTCACGCTAATGGGAACGTTGTATAACATATCCTTATAATCTTTCAGAAAAATTATGGGGTCTTCCAATATTAAATAAATGTTCGATCAGAATGTGTGAGACCTGTATATTCTCACACTATTCAATTGAAAGATGATTAAATAGGGGCAGCTTTCATACCCCAAATTTTCTCTATCCTTATATTATATTTAGGGTTCTATTTAAATAAATCATATTATATAGTTTTTATTTCTATGGGGTGTTTAAAATCAAAGAGGGGTATATTGTTCCAAAAAGGACCATCAATATCTGATGGCCCATTAGGCTTTAATAAAAGTCTATTTCAAGTTAAAAAGGGAGATGTATTATTATGTAGATGTTTGTGTTTAAAGCCGGTGAGCCTTCTAAAAATCAGAAAGACCCGTTTGAATCTTTTGGCCCATCATGTTATTTTCGTATGACCCATTAAGGTATTTTAAGGAAGTCCATTAAAAAGAATATGGGGGTGGTTTTTGTTTAAATTCATCAATAACTCATATAATTTTGGAAGGCCTATTTAGAAATAGAGTTGTGCTGATTTTTTCGGTTAAATGGTTTAGCCCACTAGAACGATTGGGGGCCTGTTTTAATTAAGGATGAAGGATGTTTATTTTTAGAGGTGTGTTTTTAGAGGCCCAATAGTTGAAAACAGTGGCCCGATTCAGCTCTTGGGTTAGTATTGAAAAAATGTTTTGTTTTAATCATAACATTATTATTGTTATTAATTTATTATTAATTATACTAATTTATTATAATTAAAACATTATGTTATAAACTTGATTAAAATTTTGTTTTGTTTACTGATTGAAAAAATGTTGAAGTTTCCAAATTACAAGTCCAAACTCAGGTAGCCCAGGCCCAATAGAAAGCGCTTAGCCCAAGACCAAATCAAACAAACAACTACTGTGCGAATTAGAGGGAAAAAACAAGTCGTGCGGTTAGTAGTCAATCTGTGATCATATCCTTCCTTGTTCAAAAGTCTTTACAGAATAAACACATAAATGGAATCCATAAAATACAAACAGAAACAAATCTTCATCAATGTGAAACCAAAACATAAACAATATCTTGAATTATTACAGGCCAAAACATAAAATAGAAACTAAATCAAATACAATTAAAAACGAATAATTTGTAATCCCTAAATTTCTAAATCAGTAATGACAGAATAATTATATTTCCTAAAACATGAACCCTAATTTCCTATAAAACCTAAAGCTAAAAAACAGTAAAACGGGGGAGGAATGATACAAAGGAAAGATTTAAGAGTAAAAAATTATTAACAGCAAAGAAGGGAGAGAGATTGATAGAGGAAGAGAGGAAGGACAGTGAAATTCAACCACCATTGTCACCGCTCCAATTTAGGGTTTCGACATTTGAAACCCTTGTTCTCCCCTGTCTCCACCTCCGCCACTACCCTCTCCATCAAGACGTCATCTTTATCATCTTCCTGCCACCGTCGTACCTGCAAACTCGACGAGGAAAGGAATTAGAGACGAATTAGTAGAGAACTTAGGGATCGACGAAGGAGGTAGTGATTAAAAACTTAGCTTATGTTTTTAGGATTTGTATTGTGTTTATTTCAGGTTTTGGGGGGTTGATACGGGTTAGATTTGGGTGGTGAGAAGCGTCGTTGCCGGAACTGGTTAGGGGTGGCTCTATTTAGGGTTTGTGTTAGAGAAGAGTGGAGAGGAACGAGGGGGAAAAGTGAAAGCATTCAGAAAGAGAGAGAAAGGATAAAACAAAATGAAAAATGGTTTTGAAAAAATAAAAATATATTAAGTTCAATACTTTGATGCACGTCACCCCATGGCTATTATCATGCACCCTCATCCATAATCATCATATCTCCATCAGATGTTCAGAATGTGCAATCATGACAATGCCATACACTCTTCCCGCACCTGATCCGAACAGATCAAAGGTGTATCCTTTAGGCTAGTCCCAATTGCTATTCATACACCCCTTTAATTTTGTTTTAGCTAACACACGCAGAAACAAACCCCCTGGTCAAATGGGCCAAGTCCAATATCTGGACTTGGACCCACGCTCCTTGCATCCTCCCTTTTACTTCCTAAACCTAAAATGTACCCCCTGTCTTTTGGGTATGAATTCAATATTTGAACTCAGGCCCATGCTGTTAACATCCCACCCCCCCCCCCCCCTCCCCCCATTTTTACTACCTTAGCATGATTTACACCCCCACATATTTTTAAATTATTTTCTTTTATTTAAATATATTTTTAATATAATTTCTATTTTTATATATTTGTAAATTATAATATTATATTAACTATTATTTTTTAGAAATCATAATATTTTCCTAAAAATGCATTCAAATATATTTTTGTTTATAGCATTAAAATATTTTTAATCATGCATTTAACTAAGATATCTTCGATAATTAATACATAAAAAATACTTCACCAACCATAAATTTTTTTGTAAATTAAATTAATTTCCAAAAGGAGTACGAAGCATATTTTAATTAACTGCACAATTGGTCCAAAATCTCCACTATTCATACACCCAGGCTAAGTACAATGGGAATTGAAATATCTGCGTAATCTATAAAAAACACAAACCCTACGAAATGAGACTCTTATTTTTCATAAGAGGATACGTAGGAATACGATTAAAATCGTGGCGAGTTCCCCTAATAAAATGCTAACACCCTATTTCCTAAAGACAATGCTTCTAACCCTAGTATCCTTGTAAACAAGGTAGATGAGGGGTTCCTAACACCTTCCCCTCGTCTAGAACTAGGTCAATAATCTAGAATCTCTGAACTTTTTAGAGTTATTCCATTATATTCCTTTCCTTTGGATAAAAATTGAAGGTGGCGACTCTGTATTAAAAACCAGTTGCAACTTCTTGTGGAATTTAAATACCGGGAAAAAAAACTTAAAATACCAACATAATGCAACATAATTTATAGAAAATGGTAACATCATTTATGTTAATCGAGCCGATTATACAATGCATTTTCGTGTTGTCAAACATCCCATGCTTGAACCTTTGCTTGTCTTCAAGCAAACAATCAGTATGAAAATCCATTAAATACTGGTTCAACGCAAATACATGACATAACTCAAATCGTACATGGTTGCGAGGTATTTTTGTTAGAACAATATAAGCTCAATATCAACATTAAGGATATAGTAATGACACTAAACAACCCCACCTTATGCAGACCAGTCTCAGTCATGCTATTATAGCTCAACCTAATTCTATTTTCTTTGTTTCACCTATTTTGTTCGAGCGCAATAACATTATGTTAGGACATAGCTTGATTCTACAAACCTTGATTAGAGTTTTGATGATAACAAATACAAAGAATAAAATATAAAATACAAAGAACAAATATGCACCTTAAAAATTATGTTTTATGTATGCAGAAGTTCAAATCATATCAGCATCAGAAAATAAGTCATAAGTGTTACACGCTGAAGCAATCAGAACATACGCTGAAGATTGATGACCAGAACCTGCGCTTAATCAAAGTAAACTCTGATTCTAAACAAGAACATACCAATCCAAGTCATTAGTATTCTAAAGCGTCATCAGCAAGAAAGGAGATAAGATTCTGAAGCGTTACTGATCATTCAAGACAACATCAATTCCAATGGCTTCTTTCAGACAGGATCATCTACAAAAGGAAAGTGTGTTAATGACATTAAATATGCTTTATGATCAACGTCATTCCACTTCCTATTTAAACATAGTCAGCTTCCAAAATCAAGAAGATTTGCTACATAACCACTCAGGCATATTCAAAGCTGCAAGCAATTTCATTTTACTTTTCTAAGCTATAATCCTGTGTAATTTATCACAATTGTGATAAACAGTTTTTTACTAGAAAAACAAAAACACACATATTTTATAATTATATTGAAAAAGTGTCCCTTGTGGTTGTACTCAAGAAGAATTTAACAGTTGTTAAAGTAGCTTTTGTAATCTTGTTGAGATTAGTGGATTAAGACCTCGTTGGAGAGAGGCGAAATCACCTTGACGGGTGGACTGGAGTAGTTTGAGATCAAACGAACCAGGATAAAAATATTGTGTCATTAAGCGTTTAGATTCAAGTTATCAATTCAACCCCCCTTCTTGTGTTTTTCACATCTTCAATTGGCATCAGAGCGCCTGGTTATGAGCTTAAACACTTAACCGTGTCAGTACAAGATCCAAGCTTCAGAAAAACACTATGGTGGGACCAAGCCAAAACGTCAACAATGATAACCATGAAGACAAGAACAGATTCAGTGGCAAACCTTCAGTCTTTGATGGAGAAAACTTTGACTACTGGAAAGACATAATTGAGAGTTTCTTTCTGGCCCATGATGTTGATCTGTGGGACATGATGACTGATGGATACACGCATCCAGTGGATGGACGGGGTCAGAAGATAGACAGGAAAATGATGTCTGATCAGCAAAAGCGTGAATTCAGAAACCACCACAAGGCCAGAACAATTCTCCTCAGCGCCATCTCATATTCAGAATATGAGAAAATATCAAATAGAGAAACATCTAAGAATATGTTTGACTCTATGAGAATGATGCATGAAGGAAACATTCAAGTCAAAGAAACCAAGTCCCTTGCGCTCATTCAGAAGTATGAGGCATTCAAGATGTAAGATAGTGAATCAATAGAAACTATGTTTTCAAGATTTCAAATTCTTGTTGTTGGACTAAAGGTTCTTGACAAAGGGTATTCTACTGCTGATCACGTTAAGAAGATCATCAGAAACTTGCCCAAACAATGGAGGCCAATGGTCACAGTACTTAAGCTAGCCAAAGATCTCAACAAAATTTCTATGGAGGAACTTGTTAGCTCACTCAGAAGTCACGAGATAGAGCTAGAAGAAGATGAGCCTCAAAAGAAAGGTAAGCCATTAGCTTTAAAATCTAAAGAAAATATGACTCTAAGGTTTTGCAGGTTGTGGAAGAAACCTCTGATGGATCGTCATTAGAAGAAGATGAACTGTCTCTCCTCTCCAGAAGGGTGAACCAACTGTGGAAGCAGAGACAAAGGAAGTTCAGAAATCCCAGAAGATCAGAGAATTAGAATGAATCCTCCTCCAAATACAAAAAATATGAGTCTTCCTATGGACACAAGATCTGAAGGTTCTTCAGGATACATAAAGCCAAACAACAAGGACACCATCTGCTATGAGTGTAACGAGCAAGGGCACTACAAAAGTGATTGTCCAAAGCTTCAGAAGGAAAAGCCCAAATAGAAGTTTCTAAAGGAAAAGAAGAAAAGCCTCATGGCTACATGTGATGATTCTGACACATCTGAAGCTGACTCAGAATTAGATGATGAAAGAGAAAACATAGCTCTCATGGAAAACGTATCAGAAGACAGTGAAGCTTCTGGTTCAGACTCAGAATCAGGGACTGAAGAGGTATTCTCGGCCTTTACTATAAACTTTACTAAGGCTGAACTCGCAGAAAGTCTAAATGAAATTCTAGAAAAGTATCAGCAAATCAGAGTCAAATTCAGGAACCTGAAAAGGAATCTTGCTTCTGACTCTGAAAAGTATGAGAGTGTCAGATTGGAGAATTCTGAGTTAAGAGAAAAAATTTCAAAATTAGAAAATGATTTGCAAAATTCTCAGAAGGAAACAATCTCTGAAACTCCTAGCAATGCTGATTAGATCATCAAAGAGTATGATCACAACTTTCATAAGTTTCTAGCTAAAAACATAGACAGAAGAAAGATGGCTTCAATGATCTATGGAGTTAGCAGAAATGGCAGAAAAGGGATAGGATATCAAGGTAAGGTAGCCACACAAAAAAATGCCATGGACTTAGTTATAAAACGCACACCACTCAATTCACATTTTATATATGGGCACACACATGACATAAAATACACAAGTAGAGATTATTCTGTCAAACCAAAATTCAATCATAATTTTGGTAAAACTAACAAATCAGGACCCAAGAAAATGTGGGTACCTAAGGATAAAATCATACATGTGGCAGATATCTTTAGCAGCAAGGTTAAGACACCAATCATGGTACCTGGACTCTGGCTTCTCGTGACACATGACGGAAAGAAGGCATATGTTCGAAAGCCCTGAACTTAAGCTTGGAGGCTACGTGGGCTTTGGAGGCAATCAGAGAGGAAAAATCATTGGCTCTGGAAGAGCAGGTAATGGAAATCTTCCCTCTATAAGTAATGTTTTATTAGTTGATGGATTAATTTATAACCTGTTATCCATAAGTCAATTAAGTGATAATGGTTATGATATAATCTTCAATCAAAATTCATGCAAAGTTGTTAGTCAGAAAGATGGGACTATCCTATTTAATGGAAAGAGGAAAAACAACATTTATAAAATAAAACTTTCTGAACTAAAGAGTCAGAAACGAGCAATGGGTCTGGCACAGAAGATTGGGGCATGTTAGTATGAGAAGAATATCTCAGATCAATAAACTCAATCTGGTTAGAGGACTTCCTAATCTGAAGTTCAACTCAGATGCTATGTGTGAAGCATGTCAGAAAGGCAAATTTGAAAAACCTGCTTTCAAATCCAAAATTGTTGTTTCCACCTCTAAGCCATTATAACTTCTGCACATTGACTTATTTGGACCAGTAAAAACTGCTTCAGTCAGTGGAAAGAAGTATGGGTTAGTAATCGTAGATGACTATAGAAGATGGACATGGGTAAAGTTCTTAAGACACAAGGACGGGTCAATTCTGTGTTTGTTACTTTCTGCAACCAAGTTCAGAATGAAAAGGATCTTAGAATTGTCAAAGTCAGAAGTGATCATGGTGGAGAATTTGAAAATAAAATTTTTGAATTATTCTTTAATGAAAAAGGCATTTTGCACGACTTCTCTTGTCCTAGAACTCCCCAGCAAAATGGAGTTATAGAACGAAAGAACAGAAAATTGCAAGAAATGGCCAGAACCATGATCAACGAGACCAACATTGCCAAGATCTTCTGGGCAGAGGCAATTAACACAACGTGTTACATTCAGAATAGAATCTCCATAAGACCTATTCTAGAAAAGACTTCATATGAATTATGGAAGAACAGAAATCCCAACATTTCTTATTTTCATCCATTTGGATGTACATGTTTTATTCTGAATACAAAAAATAATTTGAACAAGTTTGACTCTAAAGCACAAAAGTGTATTATGTTAGGATACTCTGAACGCTCAAGAGGGTACAAAGTATACAATACAGAAACACAGATTGTTGAAGAGTCAATCAGTGTTAGGTTTGATGATAAGCTTGACCCTCAAAAGTCAAAGCAGAATGAACTCATTGCAAGCATGGAAGTTGAACTCACAGGTACTGAAGACAATTCATCAGAAGTTCTCAACAGAGACACTCCCTTAACATTAGAAAGAGTCACTGCAAGCAATCCAGCATCGTCTGTTGATCAACTCCAGAAAAGACTATCCAGAAGCAGCATTGATCACCCAGAAGATACAATACTGGGAAAGAAGGATGATCCAATCAGAACAAGATCAACATTCAAAAACTCTGAAGAATCCCTCATGGGACTGGTCTCTCTGATTGAACCAACAACAATTGATGAAGCACTTTTGGACAATGACTGGATTCTGGCAATGCAAGAGGAACTAAATTAATTCACCATAAATGACGTATGGGATCTTGTTCCCAAACCAAAAGGATTCAACGTCATTGGTACAAAATGGGTGTTCAGAAACAAACTAAACGAGCAAGGTGAAGTCATCAGAAACAAAGCACGACTGGTAGCACAAGGTTATAGTCAGCAAGAGGGGATAGACTATACAAAAACCTTTGCTCCAGTCTCCAGGTTAGAATCTATCAGACTTTTAATATCTTTTGCTGTTAATAAAGGCATCACTCTGTATCAGATGGATGTCAAAAGTGCATTCTTAAATGGCTATATAGATGAAGAGGTATATGTACACCAACCTCCTGGTTTTGAGAATTCCAGAAATCTAGAATATGTTTTCAAACTAAATAAGTCACTCTATGGTCTAAAA
Organism: Vicia faba; assembly: GCA_948472305.1. Lineage (NCBI taxonomy): Eukaryota > Viridiplantae > Streptophyta > Magnoliopsida > Fabales > Fabaceae > Vicia > Vicia faba. The sequence continues at coordinate 1,374,054,633 of OX451735.1, read as the reverse complement.
CAAGCTCCCAGAGCTTGGTATGAAAGACTATGTAACTTTCTGTTAAAAAAGGAATTCACCAAAGGGAAAGTGGACATAACCTTATTCTGTAAAAACAGTTAAGAAAGACATGTTAGTATGTCAGATTTATGTTGATGAAATTATATTTGGATCTACTAAACCATCTTTGGGAAGAGAGTTTGCTAAATGTATGTAGGCAGAGTTTGAGATGAGCCTAATGGGGGAACTCAAATTATTTTTGGGCATTCAGATAAACCAAACTCCAGAAGGAACTTACATACATCAGAGCAAATATGTCAGAGAACTTCTGAAGAAATTTGATCTCTCAGAATGTAAGACCTCAAAGATTCTAATGCATCCCACATGCATTCTGGAAAAGGAAGAGGTAAGTAAAAAGGTAGAACAGAAGGTCTACAGAGGTATGATTGGTTCTCTTCTCTATCTGATGGCTTCAAGGCCTGACATTTTATTCAGTGTTTACATTTGTGCTAGATTCCAATCAGATCCTAGAGAATCTCACTTAACAACCGTTAAGCGAATTTTCAAGTATCTGAAAGGTACTGCTAATCTGGGTTTATTTTATAGAAAATCAAATGATTACAGCTTAATAGGATATTGTGATGTTGAATTCGCTGGAGACAGAGTAGAACATAAAAGCACTTCTGGAAGCTGTCGGTTTCTGGGAGAAAATCTGATCTCATGGTCCAGCAAGAGACAATCCACAATAACACTATCAACAGCAGAAGCTGAATACATAGCAGTTGCTGGATGTAGTACGCAAATGCTATGGATGAAAAGTCAACTTGAAGACTTAAATATATTTGAGAGTAACATTCCTATCCTCTGTGACAATACTTCTGCTATTTGTCTCAGTAAAAATCCAATTCTGCATTCTAGGGCTAAGCATATAGAAATAAAACATCATTTTATTAGGGACTATATTCAGAAAGGGATTCTTAATTTAAAATTCATTGACACAGACCATCAATGGGCTGATGTCTTTACAAAACCTCTTTCTGAAGATAAGTTTAACTTCATTCTGAAGCATCTCAGCATGAAGCTATGCCCAAAATAAATTGTTTTATTTACATATCTTAAACCATCAATTTTGTTATTTTCTGTGAACTACTGATCAACCTGCCTTCAGAGTTTTAGAAGTACAGATTGCATCATAATCTATCCATAAAAATTGAATGTTTAATTTCAAGGATAGAAGTGTGTTGCTCACATAATCAAATAATTGTCATCCATTCATCAGCCACTTTCTGAGGCTGAACACGCGTTCACTTTTTTGAAAGGTCAAAAGCGCTGATTGGGTGCATTGAGACACACGTCATGGGTAACTGTTCCAGTATCTTTCTGAATCCCCTAATTTCAGTTGTCATTAATGCTTATAATCATGACTAATTATTTCTCTTTCTTACTATTTATGTTTTCAAGAAAAACTATTTAAACTCAAATTTTACTCTTTACATTCCTTCACTTTTACTCTCTCAATACTTTCTATCGTTCTAGTTCGTACTTTCAAAAACCCTTTCATCTTTCTCAAATCTTGTGTGAACAATGGCTTCTTCAAGCGTCCAAATTATCAGAACTCAGGAAACTGCTTCAATGGAACAGTATGAAGAACCTTACAGAACGCTACTCACTCCCATTGATGATCTGGAAGTTCTTTCAAAACTGATTATTGACTTTGAAAGCTTGCAAGAAAACAACTTCAATCTGTATGAAGACGTCAATACTCAAGGCTGGAATAGATACTTTGACCGTCTTCTAGGGCCAACATTTCCAATTCTTGTCAAATAATTCTATATACATGCTTCTTCTTCAAATCATCAAGTTACCTCTTATGTCATGGGGAAGAAAATTGTCATTACAGAAAACCTAATTTCAAGGCTTATTGGTTACAATGGTGGAGGTGTCAGAAGCATTGACGTGGCTGAAAGATGCTCTGATGTAGCTTCTATTACAAGGGAAATATTTACTCTTGGACTTCCCTCCAGCAAAATCAGAGATCTGAAGGATCATCACAGAATTTGGGCTAAAATAATTCTGGGGTTATCAACCACAGGAAGCCAACTAGCTCTCCTGATTATATCAACATTGATCAGCAATTTCTGATCTATTTTATTTCAAAAAAGACTAAGGTAAACCTCTCACACTTGCTGTTTAATCATATTATAACTAGCGTTAAGGAAACTAGAGAAGATGAACGTACCAAAAGGGACTGGATACCCCTAGGAATAGTCATATCAAATATTCTGACAGAGAATAGGCTGATAGAGTATTTGATTGAAGCTCAGGAAATCAGTTCACTGGAAGCAACTGCTGCGAGGCCTCTGAATGCAAAAAATCTAAAGAAGATGAAAGTCATTGAGAATATCAAGAAGGAACCCAACGTTACTTCTTTTGCAACCATTACTTCAAGAAGAATTCCTCTGGATGCTTTTCCTTTTTTCTCTGAGATTGACTCCAAGCCAGAGATAATTGTCAGATATATGGATGCGTGTAAGGCAGATGGCACTGCACCAAAAATCAATATCTAGGACTTGCATCAGGCTGCTCCAGATGTTATTCTGAAGAAGACCAAGAAGAGGAAAGCTGCAGCAGAAGGACCATCTCAAAGGACTCCAAAAGCTTCCAAAAAGAAAGGTAATCCTTCCTCTGTTCCTGTTTTAGAATCAATTAATTTATCAACATCTGAAACCATAACTACTCAACCAGAACATCCAACCCCACAAACATTTGAAGACTTTGACATAGGGATTGATCCATCAGAAACTCTAGGTCTGAATGAAACTCACCCCCTTTCTCATATTGATTCCAAAGTTCTGTCTGATATTGATTCATTTGACCAAGACCTTTCAGCTCCCATGCCACAAAATCCAAATCCTCAACTCCCTGATAATCCAAGCTCTGATACCACATCAGATATTCCACAACCTCTCTCTCCATAATAAGATATTCCTCATCCTCCATCACCTCAACCTGAATAACAAGAACCAGAAGCTCAACCTTCTGAGAATCAATCCTCTGATATCCATGAACCAGAACATCACCATGTTTCAACAAACCAATATGAAGAACCTCATTCAGATTCTAATACAATCCCAATACCTGGAATCACTGACCCACTTGCCATTCACATGCCTCTTACCATCCACAACATTCCATAAATTCCTTCATCGCTGGAATCCACACCACCAAACTCCCCTACCAGTCCAATCATCATACCTGACTCTCCCACTCCTTCACCCAATAGCAGTCCAGATGACAACGTAAGACTTGTCATTGATCCAATTGCGTTGGAAAGACTAGCTGCTATCTCTCACAAAACTTCCATTCCCAAACCAAAACCAACTGAAACCACATCAAATGTTGGTACAAATTTGTTGATTTTTGAAACAGGGGTACAGGAATGGATAAATTCCTTGAGGAATGCTAGTCTAGAGATGACTAATCATGCTGCTTCTGATTATATATGGACAAGATTCAGACACTGGCTGAGTTCTGAAAAACTAAAGCTTAAGGAACAGAGTTATGAACAGGTTCAACGAAATTTCAGTGCTAAGATAAAGGCTTTTGAAGACCAAGTTCTGACCCATCTTCTCAAGAAGGATATTCTCGCTCAAGATAATGCTCCCTGGTCAAGGCATCATCCCTCAAATGAAGTTCAACCAGAATCAGAAGGTCTCTCCCTGACTGCTGCTCTAGAAGAGATGATCACAGCAGAGGAAATGGTTCACTGTGATCAAGCTGCAGAATGCTCTGAGAAGCGTCCAACTACTGAAAAATCTCCAACACCTTCCTCAGTCATGCAAACTCTGGAAGAGTTGAAGAGAGAAAATTCTCTTATCCAGGAAAGGTTGGATAAGAAAGAGGACAAAAACAAAGAGATCAAGAGCATCTTGGACAAACAAGAAGAATCTAATACCCAGATCAAGGGCTTGCTGGAAGCTTTGTTCACACGTCTTCCTCCTCCCTCTTAGAGTCTTTTTCTGTTTTAAATCCGTAGTTGTAACGCTCAATTTTTTTCCACTTCTGTTCTGGAACTTATCATTACTTCTTGCGTTTAATATAATTCAACTATTTTGGCTCTGATTATATTTCCTTTTTGATAACTGACAAAAAGGGGGAGAAAGTAAGATATTTTCAATAATGGTTTACTGAGACAGAAGTCTCAAACATTCTGAATTACTTACCCTCTATCTTCTGAAAAGCTTGAACAGGTACAAACTCCGATGAAAGATAAAGCTAAAATCTGATGCTCAAGAAACTTAAGGGAAGCAATCAACTCAGGGGGATTTTTTCTTCTAAACCTTTTATTCTTTATTTTTAATTGAAAAATCTAGTTTTGTCATCATCAAAAAGGGGGGAGATTGTTAGGACATAGTTTGATTCTACAACCCTTGAATAGAGTTTTGATGATAACAAATACAAAGAATAAAATATAAAATACAAAGAATAAATATGCACCTTAAAAATTATGTTTTATGTATGCAGAATTTCTGATCATATCAGCATCAGAAGATAAGTCATAAGTGCTACATGCTGAAGCAATCAGAACATACGTTGATGATTGATGACCAGAACCTGCGCTTAACCAAAGTAAACTCTGATTCTGAACAAGAACATACCAATCCAAGTCATCAGTATTCTGAAGAGTCATCAGCAAGAAAGGAGATAAGATTCTGAAGCGTTACTGATCATTCAAGATAGCATCAATTCAAACGGCTTCTTTCAGACAAGATCTTCTCCTAAAGGAAAGTGTGTTAATGACATTAAATATGCTTTATGAGCAACATCATTCCACTGCCTATTTAAACATAGTCATCTTCCAAAATCAAGAAGATTTGCTACATAACCACTCGCGCATATTCAAAGTTGCAAGCAATTTCATTTTACTTTTCTAAGATATAATCTTGTGTAATTTATCACAGTTGTGATAATACATTTTTTACTAGAAAAACAACAACACACATATTGTATAATTATATTGAAAAAGCGTCCCTTGAGATTAACCAGACTGTGGTTGTACTCAAGAGGATTTAACAGTTGTTAAAGTAGCTTTTGTAATCTTGTTGAGATTATTGGATTAAGACCTCATTGGAGAGAGGCAAAATCACCTTGACGGGTGGACTGGAGTAGTTTGAGATCAAACGAACCAGGATAAAAATAATGTGTCATTAAGCATTTAGATTCAAGTTCTCAATTCAACCCCCCCTTCTTGTGTTTTTCACATATTCACATTAAGCCCTTTATATTTTTGCACGCACATAGTAGAGTATCCAGTTAGTGATGGTCATATTAAGCACGGAGTTCTGGTACATAAATTTGCTAACCCCGTTATTAATCCAATTGCAAGCTCGGGGGATCGAACTGTAGTCCGCCCTACCAAGTTCAGCACCAGAAACCTATTAACCAACTTACATCGGGTTGTTATAAATCATTTTGTAGGTTCTGCAACGGTTGGATTAATTAACCGGGTGAGGGTCACCTAACTTAATTAGGGCATTCCCTGTTTTCAATTTATCATTACATGATGTTTTTGGAAATGTTTCAAGACCATTCACTTATATTCATCGGCTCTCTACGTAGTTTATTTTTAAGATGGTGTCGACCGCTTATATAAACTACTCGGGGTTATTTTAAAGATTAAGTTCTCAATATAATAGGTACTTAAATCGGTCTTGCGTAAGCGGGGGTTTTATAGTGTTAAGACGATATCAATTTTGTTTAAATTTTACTCAAAATTTCTAACATATCTTAAGAGTGAGCAACCTATATACTTTTCTAATGTGTCAAGTAAATTTTTTTTGATGTGGCTCAAGAAAGTGAGGAAGTCAAATAATAATAGAAAATCAGCATATAAAGACTTGCTAGTACATTAATTTTTATTTAAGGGAAATTGGCGATAATGTAAATCTACTTAGAAAACGGTAAATGAAAGCGGTAAAGCTTTCTCCCCCATACTTAGACTGAGCACTTCCCCCAATGCAACGATGTAATGTGATAAAGGAAGGAAGAAACTGAGATGATGACTACTCGTCGCCTCGACCACGTGCTCCCCGATGTACCCGTGCTCGTGCTCGTCAACGTTCATCATCTCTACCTTGGAAAGGCTCTGCACCAAATTCCGGAAGTCCGACATGAGTAAAAGAATTGTGCAAGCCATCAACACGATAATTCAATGCTCGCATCTCTTCGGTTAGCTCTGACATACCATGGTCATGCTAGTAGGCGTAGTCGTGTTGATCTCGCTGAATTTTTCAGACCTCCTGCATTACCTCATTATACCGCGCTTCCATTATTTGATAATGTTAAGCTTTGACCTCATTATGTCGCAACATTTCAGCATAGATTTCATCAAGGGCAGTTGGATGGCCCTGGTTTATTCTTCTTCGAAGCTGATGCCCATATGATGAACCTACAAGATTTTCAGAAGGAATTCGTGCAGTAGGTGGGTGGATGTCAGGTTATGGAGCTTCTTGCTCCAACACTTGTCCATTTCATTCAGCTCAGTATTGTTCGGACTGTAGCGGTAGAAATGTTCAATACTAAGCCATTGGATTGACTAGACTTATACAAATCAAAATAAAAATCGCCACCACGCTTTATTGTTTCCAAAGGAATGGGAAAAGAGCGAATAACCCAAAAAGAGGGGGAAATATTATAGGTAAGGGGTTGGTTATGCAAAGGGATGGTATTAGCACCCTAAACATATACGGTACTCCGCGGGAACCTCTTTGAAAAATATAAATATTTTGGCTATGAAAAATGTTGTATAAAATAGATGGTGGAGGTGGGAAAATAAACATATTTTTTATGATTTTTTGCACCCTCCGCGGTTGCGAACCTTTAGTGCCTACGTACCACCTTTTCGTGAAATAGGGGATCAGGGTACACGTAGTTCCTCTTCTAAAAATTTTAAAACACAAATGTGTTGGTAAATTTTATGAGATAAAAATCATTGTCATTGTCCGTGTGGAAAATATACCTACTACCCACAATCATAAGAAAGGAGAATTTGCATCATCTCAAAGTGGAGGATATGTCTTGGATTTTTAAAATCAACAATGCCTCACTCAACACCCAAGTAGAAAATATCTCTCTTTACTACATATTATAGAAGTGTAGTTGTTTGCATCACTACAAGGATTGACAAGAGTTCAATCTTTTGAGAAAAGTTTAAAGATAAAATCCAAAGTGGAAAGATGGTTTGAAATGAGATTGATTGACTTTTAGTCTTCTCACAAAAATGTCAAAGTATTTTAAGTTTATTGGAGTTTATTTATGAAAATATTTGAAAATGCATGGGCCTAAGTCCAAGTTTATTATAAAAGTAATTCAAGTTTAAAACAAGAAGTGTTTTCAAAAAGGGGGGAGAAGATTTTTGAAATTAAAGAAGATGGGAGAAGAAGAAGAGACTAACCTAAAGCATAAGGTAAAGCTAGGGATAAGAACCATCTAACCAACAAGAAGCCAATACTTGACATTATGAGCCAAAATAGAATTCTCATTCTTTGGATTGAAACCAAACAAGCAAATAATACTAGACCTCTTGAGAGAACCAAACTTTAAGTGTATTAAGTCTTCACAAAAATTGGGCAGAGTAACGGTTGTATACAGGTGAATTTAAGATTACAAACAAAGGGTGTAATCACAATAACCTGCACACAAAACAAACAAACAACCTAATGTCTTGAGGTAAACCTCAAGAGCTCCAGACAAAATAATTAGATAAGATCACAAGGTATCCTCTCATAGGCCAAGGTTTTTAATCCTAAGTCCAAAAAGTCCAATGCTCCATAATGCCAAGGGTAGTAACCAAATAGTCCAAGTATCATTAAATATTTTTAGGGTTTATGTTTATTATTAGGTGTCTTTAAAAGAAAAGAAAAGCTCAAGTGAGCAAAATAAAAAATGATAAGAATATAAAAGGGCTCAAGTGAGCAAAGATTAAAAATAACATGAAATGTAAATGCTAAAAGTAAATGGTGCATAAAGTAAAGAACATAAAATAAAAACAAAAAATAAAATCAATTATTAGTGATTAGTGGTTAGTTGGATGATCATCTTGAAACTTGCATTTAGAACTCATTAGAGGATTGGTAGAACCAAAGCCTCCACACAACAAGTTGCATTTTCTTTTTGTCAAATATATCATCCATTTGGAATCCTTATGAGTATTAATATAATGATCAATAATGTTTAAGTGATCCGCGTTGACCAAAGGTGTTGTACATCCATTAGAGGATTGGTAGAACCAAAGCCTCCACACAATGAACCTTAAGGTTATTGGATCAAAGAGATTAAATTAACATACTTGGGCTTGCAAACATAATTTTGGGCCACGAATGATCATTTATTCGAATCGGGAAAAAATGTAACGATATGTTAAGCAATCGTAAGTGGACTTATATAGAAGTCGCACCTATTTTGAGGCTGGTCAATAGCAATCTATGCACCATTTGTTTTGAGACATGATATAGAGATCATGCTTCAACAACATTTAGTGCAATAAGAAGGGGATGAGATGAAGAGGGATGTGAGAGAATATACAAACCACTTTTGGATTAAATTTAATCAAACTATTATTAAAATCATTCATCCATTTTTGTGGAGTTAGACTCAACACCATGGATCTAATGATGTTAATAAAGTTAATGATCAAAAATTTAACCCAAGATCAGCCAGAAAATAATCACAAAATAATATTACATTTTAATATATACAAAAAGGTTAAAAAATAATGTTTAAAAATAGAAATAAAAGAGAAAAAATGTCAACTATGTTCAAATTAATCAGAAAATAAAAAGTAAGACCATAGAAAAATCAGAAATGAACTAAAATAATTTTATAATTTTTTTGGTAATTTTTTAAAGTCAGAAACTATTTTAAAATTTAAAGAAATGGGTGAAATAAACCAAAAAATGATTTAAAAAATTGACAAATCAGAAACAAGAATAAAATAAGGTCACCAATATTTTTCACAATATCATTGGATCATTCCATAATTTTTTCAGAATTTAAAAATGCATAAAAGTATTTTTAAACATTTAAAACAATTCCAATAAAGTGTAAATTTATAAAAAAAATACCAAAACACAAAATTAAATTGTGAAAAAATAAAAATCAGAAAGAGAATAATCAAAAATATTTTTCATAATTTTTTCATATTTTTTGGACTAAAAATAAATTTTCTATGATTTGTTGAAGTTTAAAACAATTAAATATAAAAAATCAGAAAAGAAAATAAAATTCAAAAATTTGTGGACCATTGGATGAGAGTCAAAATGCGTTAGTAATCAAATCCAAGGGATCTGACGCGCTGTGCATATCATGGTCATTGGTGAATAAAGCACTGAATCAGAAATAAAATCAGAATTAAAAAATAACAAGTGGCATGCCATCATTGGTTAGAAGATGACACGTCCGTCTTCTTAAACCTCCAGCCAACGTGAAGTGCAGGTGTCTCAAACTGTAAAATCAGAAGGTCGGACCTATGCCATTCGCTTCGTCTCTTTAAGACGAAGACAACCACACCATCGCGCCAAATTTATATAAATTGTAGCTCAAGCAATTTGGAAAGAATGTTTTGAAAAGGGATTTGAAATTTCATGGTCAAAACGTGTTTCCAGTAAGAAGTAAGTGTTGGGACTAGAACCATGGCAATGAGAGAATCACAATGATATCAAAGTTTTGAAGAATTGATGAAGGAATCTACCTATTGATGTTAGGTTGCAGAGCTCTGAAACTGGACTTCTATAGAGTAATATAGGGCATGATTCTTGATTGTAATTATATGGTTAGCTTCAGGGAAGATCAAGGAAGGTGAATTGATGAAAAAATTGGATTGAAAAAGGCTTGAGAATGGGTTTCGAAGTTGCTTAATTCTGAGTTAGGGAAAAAGTTTGGCAGGGTGATTCTGGCTATCCAACCTTGAGAAAATGAATGGGATAGTTCATCTATTTATAGGAGAAGCAAATGGGATCAAAAGGAAGAGTGAATGATGCATTTTGGAGGAAATTCGTGCAAACCTGATGCACAAGTGAAGTGTGATCTAATTTTCACCCAAAACTCATCTAATCCTTGCGTTTTGAGGTGCTAAACAAATCTGGAACTTCACTAAACATGTTTAGAAGTAAAAATGCATGGAAAACTTATGATTAGAGGCCACATTATGGATTACAAAATTCTTACTTGGTGAGAAATTCAGTTTCAAAGTGCCAACTTCTGACCAATGGCATTTTCAGCTCAAGGGGTCTTAGGGCATGATTCTTGATGCTTCAGAAAAATGAGGTTACAAGCTTTGCAATGGAAAAAGAATTGAATCAAATGGATGCTTGAGCTGAAAGTTGTGTTAAGTCAAAGTTGGAGAAAAATGTTGACTTTCCATACTTAGAAATATTTCAAATTCTTCTTCAAAAGTGACATATAATGTCTTGCATCCAAACATAGCCTTCTACTTGGAATTTGCTCTTGATAAAAAATGATGGAATGAAGTAGTCCTCTTGAATGACATTTTGGGACTTGAGCCATTCAAAATATCCAAAAATTGAGAGAGTTATGAATTGTTGAAGTTGGAAAAAAATCATGAAATGATCTATAATCTTTTATATCCTTAAGGCAACTTCCATCCATTTTCTCACTCTGCACATAAAAGAAGGAATAAATTTCACATCTTCAAGATAATTTTGGAAAAAGAATGGGTTCAAGGTGATAAAAATTGACCAATTTATTATCATTTGAAGTCACACATGGAAAATTGGGGATTCATCTTGAGGACTTGTAATCTTTCTTCTTCATCAAGTTTCTTCCACATGAAAACTCCTTTGAACTTATAAAGTGATTTGTTGGTAACCCTTTTAAGAGAAGGATGTATTTGGAATCACTCAAAAATACTAAAAGATGAGCAAGATATACTCCTTTGAAGTTCAAAACCCTAGCTCCTAGGTTAAGGAACATGCTTTGAGGAACTTTGACAATTTTGAGAAAACTTATTGTACCAAAACAAATGCTTTGTAAATATAAGTTGTCGATAATGATAATGAGAACTCATAGCAACCATAACCACTTCTACATCTTGAGAATTGAGAGAAATATGCACTTGTGATCAATGGGAACAAGGCCTTGTCCAAACATGACAACTCCTTCAATCAACCCCTTGTACTTTTGAATCAATCTTGATAATTTGGAAATGTAGTGAACCAAAATAAACTTACCATGCCATTTCCTCCAAAACAAATCCAATGGTGAGGTTTGAACTTCTCAAGCTTTATTGACTAGGGCATGGAAATAAACTCATGAACCCATGGAGCAACTTGCTGAATCTTATTGCCTTTACCTACATGAGTAACAAGCAAGACAAACCAACATTGCTCTTTATTAATTAAAAGAAGAAATCAAGACAAAAGTATTCATGATCACAAAAGAACAAAAGTCAAGGTGCTTGGTGATTCCTCAAAGAGAAAAGCTAAAGATAGGAAGGAGAACCAAAATCCCTAATGTGATCTTGTTGTGATTAAATCAATATGGTACGGTGAAGGGATCTTATGGGAAAAAATTGGGGTACAACAGCTGCCCTTATTTAAGTTTCTTCTATTCGGAGATACAAAGGTTAAAAACCTTTGTGTCGATGCGATTGGAGATACTTAAATATAAAAACAAACCCTATTTTTTGCCCTAAGAAGCCATGTGTTGTACCCCAAAATTTGTCCTCCCATCCCTCAGGAATTCATCCTGAACTCTCACATTTTCTCTCAAACGAAGCTAAGCCTTGTAGTATCAAAATGGTCATTTGTAGGCTCTAAAGGCAAAGCTTCTACCTTGGAAAAGTTAAATTCTAAATACTTGGATTTTTTCTCTGAAAGAGGGGGGGGGGGGTGCTTGAGAGAAAATGGCACTTCAGAGCTTCTAAACCAACCTCCAGGCAGAAACAGTCAGAAGGTGCAAACTTGGCTCATCACGTAGCATTCAGTCAGAAGATGGCTCTTTAGCAGTTACGCCAGCTCAGTCAGAGATTGTAAACGTGGTTCAGCACACGATCTTTAAACAGAACATGGCTTTTTCAGCAGCTACGCAAAGGTTCAGTCAGAGTTTCTAGATAAAGCAACAAAGCCTGAAACTCCTTCAGAACGTACTGGGATCAGAAGATAATGGGATCAGCTGTTTGGGTATAATACTGAAACAAAATCTCTAAGTCCATAATTTTCAGAGGCAGATCAAAGGAGCCTACTGGAAAACTCTCAGAGCTTGCTGAGGCAGCAAGAGGCCAAGGTCAGAGCTTGGTTTACGTTGTTTTTAGTAAAGCAGAACTGATGGCTCAGGTTTTAGGTAATGATGCAAAATCTCCTATTACAAGATTTTTTGATGTTGATAAATCTCATCACCATTTAATGCTCATTAATGTTCACAACTACTCCTGAACATTCATCCAAGGGGTCTCTCCACGTGTGGCTTGTTAAACACCTTTTGTGCAGGTTTAGGCATGGTTCTATGTGCCACTTTTCGCCTATAGGAGTCACTTTTCCTCAATCCTTGCTTACTGTTCCAGCCTAGGCTGAAAAGCTGTCCATCATCACAACTTTTCATGAACTTCCTTCAAAAACAAGTTAACCTCTACTGTATAATATTGGCGCCCTTTAACGTTCAAAAATCCACAAAGCCTTGCCTATAAATAGGAAACTATTGTCCATCACAAAATAGAAGAAGAAACATCCAAAAAAATTTGCTAGAGGAGAAACAGAAAACTCTAGTAAGAAAAAAATCTTGTGAATCTCTGTCCAAAAATCCCTGGTATTTTCATAAACTTTGAGCTTCCTGCCTCCAAACTTCATTAATACCCAGTTTGCTTTGTGACCAAAGAACACCCATACAGTTTTTGACCATACATACACACACTTTTTTTCATCCACCCATTCTAAAAAAGAACTTGTCCAGAACACCATCAGAGCTAAAGCTAGCTCCCACTCTAAGACTTTTTCAATAGCTAGGTAAGCACCTACTGACTTTCACCACGCTGCTAAGCATCATCACCTTTGCATGCTCAATAAACACAATGTAAATATCATGTTGCTGCTGTATACGTTATGAGGATTTTCATACCTCTGAATGCTTAAGTAGGAAGTGAATTAGTGAAGAACCTGCCTGTGACCTTGTTGGTTCTGTCCTCTGATAACACTTTGACATTTGCTGAGGCTGTCCCAAGCATGTTTTCTGTTTTGTGAAAAAATAATAAAACTGCAGATGTCCTGGCTAGCACAGGGAGAAGCCAAGTTCTGACTTTGACGTTAGCACATCTGAAGCTTGTTTTTCTGTCAATAATATCAGAACTTTTGAAAATTATTGTATTTCCAGCAGGGTCAGAACTTCTGACTTCCCCACTAACAAACTTTTGTCTTGCAGCGCATGGGGGTCAGAACTTCTGACCTTCCCACTAACAGGTTTCTGTTTTGCAGGTGATAGAGTCAGAAGTTCTGACTCATACATTTTCACCAAAAGGTTGATAATCCTGCAGCAGGCCTGGGTCAGAACTTCTGACTTCCTCTCAGTAGCGCGCTAGCCCTCTCTCTCTTTCTCTTTTTCTTCCCCTTTTTATTTTCTTTTCTTATCTATTTTTCTCGTTGAACCACCCCCTTGTACAAATGTGTATCCCCATCCCCTAAATGCTGTAATAGCGTAGGATTTTACATTTCCGCATTTTATTGCTTTCAAATGTAAATGCTAGTAATTAGGATGTGTATGGAAAGATAAAATCAATGAAATAGAAAATCCTAATCCAAGATAAACTCTTGCATGCAATAAAACACACTTGCACACAAACACACCTTAAGGTATCTCCACTTGGTTGCCTAAACAAATGGGTCATGGTATGCATGTTGAGTATCTATTGGAAAAACAAAAACAAAACAAAAGATCATAGTCCCTCGATGACGCTATCTTGGTTGCCTATACAAAATGATCTAGTCCCTCAGAAAATTGCTAAAGATACTTAGCACAATTTATATCATGGTCTATACGATGACCCGTGCCTGTCCCGCTTAACATCCTAATACAAGGTTGTCTACCAAACTCAATGGTAAAACAACACTGTCAAAAGGGTTAAAAACATAAGAAAAATCTTTGAGTAAAATATGGTAGATAACTCTTAGTTACTTGATCAAAACTTGTAAAACATCCTTGCTATTTTCAAACACATTTCAAAACACAATTCATAAACATTTCTCAAAACAGACTTTCAAAACATTGAAACATCTTTTCAAAAGACAATACACCTTTGTATACATTCAAACGAGAATCATTACAAAAGTTGCCACAACGATGGCTTCTTTTCAAAACATCTTTCAAAACCACAAAGCACCATTTCAAACAATTGAAAAGCAAACGAAAGTGATCTAAACAAGTAACTAAGAGCCCATGGAAAACCATGGATGAAAAGGGTGCTAATACCTTCCCTTTTCATAATCTACTCCCCGAACCCAAGAAAACATCTCAAAGGTCTTTCCTGTGCTTTTTGACCTTTCCTTAGGATAAAATAAAAAGTCGGTGGCGACTCTTGCTAAACCGAAACACTTGCGAACACAAACGCAAAACCTCAAGTCAGTTCTCCCACCGTATCACAGAACTGGAGACTCTGCTGGGGAATTACTTTAAAATTAGAGTAACCTTAGGATTTAGATCACCTTTGCATGTCTTGATTGCTTTGATTGCTTTACATTTGGTTCTCTTGTTTGGGCTTGAAATCCTCTACCCGGATTTGGGAAACATCCATAGGTAAATAGCAATACATTGTGGAAACTGTGCGGGGTATACCGACATGGTTGAAGCAATAGCTATATTAGTGCGACATATTTGTGGGTACCGGTAGCCTTTGAGTCAATCAAAGAGAATACAGGGCCGCTGAGTGATGTCATGAAGCACTAATGAACTCTTAGAACCTTACTTGACCATCTTGGCCTTTTTTTAGGAGTAGTGACATGACCGGCTTTGGTGCAGTCTAAAGTTGGTAGATACTCGATACTACACATATTGAGGGTTATTTTCATGGAATATTTTAGTCGCCAGTTAAGTGGCTAAACCAAAACAATGAACATAGAAAATAATCCAGTGATATTGAGCTCCTTAGAACCCGGTTACTATTTATAGGACAGGTTGAGCCAACTAACTTCAAGAGGGTACTTACCTATGAAACCTCATGCAAGCCTGAAACTAGGATCTTGTGTGACTTGCTTGTACATGTGTTTGTGCATACATCATGAACATCATAAAGCATCATATGCATCCACTAACCATTTCAAGGGTTTAGATCTTCATCTTTGTTCTTGTTTTGTAGGTCATGGAATCTCTTCGCAGGAAAACAATTCAAGTCAACCTTGTGAGAATCCCTCCTCAACTCAAGGAGCTTACTTCCAAGATTCCAGAGAATTCTCTCTTCAGTGAAAGACATAGTAGACTTCTCAACTTGGTCAACTCCAACATTGAAGAAGACATGGTGAAAGTTCTCTTCCAGTTCTTTGACCCCCTACACCACTGTTTCACATTCCCTGATTATCAACTAGTACCTACTTTGGAGGAATTTTCTCAACTCCTGAGAATTCATATTCTCCATAAACTACCCTACAACGGTACGGAAAGAGAACCAAAGCCTGAAGATGTGGCTCAAGCATTACACTTGCAACCATCTGATATCAAAGGTCATTGGGAAATCAGAAGTGGTGTCAAGGGTTTCTTGGCAAAGTTTCTGTTTGAGAAGGCACAAGACTGCTGGGATTCTCTAGATCTACAAGATTTTTAAGAGATTGTGGCACTCCTTATCTATGGGTTGGTCTTGTTCCCAAACCCTGATCAGCTTATAGATGTGAACACTGTCAAGATTTTCATATCTCGGAATCCTGTGCCTACATTGCTTGGGGACATCCTACACTCATTTTACACACGAACAATGAGGAAAAAAGGTGTTCTCATGTGTTGTACTCCTCTTCTAGCAAGGTGGTTTATTTCTCACCTTTCCCAAATAGTTTTGAAGAATGAGCAGGGTTTAAGGTGGTCACAGCGGTTGATGACCCTCACACATTCTGATGTTCATTGGTGTTCTCGGTCCAGAGAAAATTTCATCATCATTGATCGTTGTGGAGAATTCCCTAATGTCCCTTTACTTGGCATTAGGGGAGGCATTACCTACAACCCCTATTTAGCTCTAAGGAAATTTGGGTATGCCCGGAGGGATGGTCCTCATGATATGCTGATTCCTGACCTAGTTTTTGACTTTGACAATGATGCGCAAGGACTTCAACAAAGGTTTATCCGAGCTTGGAGGATTCCCAACAAAGTGGATAGCAAGACACTGGGGCACAAGAATTCCATCCCCCTTGAGCCTTATCTCAAGTGGGTACGAAACCGCGCCCAGAGTCTTATGATGCCATACCCCTACATTCTCCCCGTGATCAAAGAGCCTGTTATGGAAGGAGAGGTTCCATACACCCTCCTACATCCATACATGCTGACATCATTGGAAGAACTACAAAAGAGTTGGATCCAGCTCAAGGAAGAACATAATACTTTTGAATCCAGCTTCTATGCCAGTGAGAAGAAGGTTTTGGAGCTTACCCGCCGACTTCATGAGGAGGAAACTCTCAAAACTTACATCGCACCAAAGAGGATGCACAATGTCTTTTTACATTAAGAATTTTGTAAAATTTTGCCCATGGGGCATTTATGTACTAACAAATTTCTTCTTAATATGACGCGTGTTCTTTTTGTTTGAAACAAATTTGAATTTCTGAATCCTTGAATGCATTACATGAATAACATATCATTCATCATATGCATAAACAGGTCTTCGCACCAGGTTTCCTTATCTTTCTGTTGTTTATCCCCGCAAGATGGATTTGGAGCAGACGGTTAAGGATATGCAAGCACAAAATTCGTAATTCCAGCAACTCCTCATGACCTTAGCAAAGGGTCAAGAGGACCTTAAAGCACTGTTGGAGAAAGATAAATAGAAAAAGAAGAAAAGGACCGGTATGGCCACTATGGGAAGAAGGTTTGAAAACTAGGCTAGAAAGGTTCTCGAGTTCCCCTCGATGTCTGATGAAGGGGCTGGTAAAGGAAAAGGGGTTGCGATGCCTTCCGATCTGAAGTTGAAGAAGAGGAAGCGGAAGAGGATGAAGATTACTCCGAACAGCAATATCCCCCTGCGGATGATAAGTATAAAAATCTTGAGGATCGGTTGGCAGCCGTGGAGTTGCAAAGGGTACCTGGTTTAGATTTCGAAGAACTAGGGTTGGTCGCTGGGATCATCATTCCTCCCAAGTTCAAAGTTCCTAAATTTTCTAAGTATGACGATTTGTCCTGTCTAAAGATGCATATGAAATCCTACGTCAGAAAGATCCAACCCCACTCTTCTGATAAAGATCTTTGGGTCCATTGTTTCGAAGATAGTTTGTCAGGCACACAATTGGACTGGTTCTATCAACTTGAGAGGTATGAGGTTCATAACTGGGAAGATTTAGCTGCTGCTTTCTACTGACAATACCAATACAATGCTGATTTAGCACCTACTCGTACTCAACTACAGAGTATGGGTATGGCTTCTAATGAGGGATTTAAAGAGTATGCCCAGAAGTGGCAGGATTCGGCTGGAAGGGTGCAGCCACCATTGTCGGATAGAGAGCTAGTTGACATGTTTTTAGGGACCCTGTCCGGCCCTTTCTTCAATCATTTAATCGAGAGTTCCTCTGCAGGATTCACCGAATTAATTCTGACCAGTGAAAGGGTCGAGGCTGGCATTAGAAGTGGTAAGATTCATAAAGATGCCTCCGCGTCCACTGCTATTAAGAAGACCTTCCCAACTAAGAAGGATGCTTCTGCTGTTTATTCTCAGAAAAGCCAAAGAAGAACCGAGCACCAACCAACGGTGGGGGCTGTGATGATCCAAAATAGTTCAATCGATCAACCTCGCAACAATCAACCAAGATTTAATCAGCAAAGGGTAGAAAGGCCACAACGGCAATTCACCCGAATCAACATGACACCAGCTCAAGTCCTCCCTCATTTGTTAAAGCTGAATCTCACCAATTTGAAAGAAGCGTCGAAGAACCCTAATACATCTTCTCTTTATTACCACTCCAATGCAAAATGTGCTTACCACTCTGACAGTGTAGGGCATTGTGATACGGTGGGAGAACTGACTTGGGATTTTGCGTTTGTGTTCGCAAATGTTTCGGTTTAGCAAGAGTCGCCACCGACTTTTTATTTATCCTAAGGAAAGGTCAAAAAGCACAAGAAAGACCTTTGAGATGTTTTCTTGGTTTCGGGGAGTAGATTATAGAAAGGGAAGGTATTAGCACCCTTTCTATCCATGGTTATCCATGGGTTCTTAGTTACTTGCTTAGATCACTTGCTTTGCATTTCCATTGTTTGAAATGGTGTTGTTCAATTGTTTGAAATGGTGCTTTGTGTGTGATTTTGAATGATGTTTTGAAAAGCGGCCATCGTTGTGGCAACCTTTGTAATGATTCTTGTTTGAATGTATACAAAGGTGTTTTCTTCTTTTTAAAAAGTTTTCAATGTTTGAAAGTAGGGTTTTGAAATTGTGTTGTGAAGTGTGTTTTGAAGATAGCAAGGATGTTTTTGCAAGTTTTGATCAAGTAACTAAGAGTTGTCTACCCTATTTTACTCAAAGATCTTTCTTATGTTTTTAACCCTTTTAACAGTGTTGTTTCACCATTGTATTTGGTGAACAACCTTGTGTTAGGATGTTTAACGGGACAGGCGCGGGTCATCGTATAGACCATGATAGCAATTGTGTCAAGTGTTTTTGGCAATTTTCTTAAGGGACTTGATCATTTTGTTTAGGCAACTCAGATAACGTCATCGAGGGACTAAGATCTTTTGTTTGTTTTTGTTTTGCCAAAGTACTTGACATGCATACCATGACCCATTTTTGAAGGCAACAAGTGGATTGAAACCCTAGGGGTGCAAGTGTGGATTGTGTTTGTTTTTCATGCATTGTTATCTTGGATTAGGTCAAGCTATTTGTTGATTTTATTTTGCATACAAACCCTAGGTCTAATCATGGCATAATTGAAAGCATTTAAAGGTGGAAGAATTTAAATTCTACACTATTATAACATGATATAGGGAGGGGGTAAAAAATTTAATTGGGGTTGTCTTGCAAGAAAATAAATTCTAAATTATTACAACCAAATCGAATGTATAAGACACAATATTTAAATGTACAATAATTAAATAAAATAAAATAAATAAATGTTAGATAAAATGTGTTATGCAAAAAAGATTTTTATGTATGTAAAAAGTATTTTTTAAATGTGAAGTGTAAATAAATAAATAAAAGTCAATTTTAATTATTTTCTTAATTAGGGCAAAAAACCCTAATTTCTAGAATAAGTAGTATTATTTATTATTTATGTATAATAATATATCAATTTGTACAAAAAATAGAAGTATATATATAAATATGTATATCAATATGTATAATAATATATCAATATGTATATATATATATATATATATATATATATATATATATATATATATATATATATATATATATATATATATATATATATATATATATATATATATATATATATATATATATATATATATATATATATATATATATATATATATATATATATATATATATATATATATATATATATATATATATATATATATATATATATATATATATATATATATTAAATGTATAAAAAAATAAAAACTAATTATTTATAAAAAATGTATATATTTCAAGAAAATGTTTTTAAGTGTGTATAAAAATAATAAATAATAAATAAACATATTTTTTTACATTATTCTTTAAGTTTTAATAAAAAGAATATAAATTATTTACATTTTTATAATAGTAAAATAAAAATAAAAATCAAATAAATATGAAAAAAATATAAAAATATTTTTTTTTTGCATTTTTTATATTTGGATATAAAATAATAAAGTCAGAATAAAAATAAAAATATCAAAATGACAAATATACAAATAAATGGCCCAGGGGGGTGTAAACTGAAAATGTAGGTGTGAGAAGCAAAA
This sequence comes from Vicia faba, assembly GCA_948472305.1. NCBI lineage: Eukaryota > Viridiplantae > Streptophyta > Magnoliopsida > Fabales > Fabaceae > Vicia > Vicia faba. The sequence goes on along the minus strand of OX451735.1, from coordinate 1,374,034,557 downwards.
GCACTCAGACCCAGCCCAAGCAACTTCATCTTCTTCCTCAGTTCAAACAAAACGCGCTTTCTGTACATCAAATGCTATCTCCTGATTCCTTGATTTTTTGACAAAACTCATAACATGAAACTTGTAGAGCATCAAGCAACGAATCCAACCATATAAAAAACTTAAGCTAACTCTCAAAGACCAGAGAGAATTTCTATGGCCCTAATTCTTAACCTAGTTTTTTCAGAAAGTTCATTAACAAAATTCTCCTAGCAAGATCAATATAAATGAAAACTGAGCATATGTATGGTTTCTGGGCTATGAGTACAACATCTTTCATTCATAAACCTAAGTCTAACTATTCCTAAATAGAGAGATAGAAGTTCATGAAATACCTGTTTCAGTTGACTTCGAGCTAGACAATGCAGCACCTTCCAAGGGTGTTTGAGGTTCTTTTGAGCTTGCCTGAGGTCCAATGAAGCTTTCCCAATGCTTGGCTTATTTTGAAGTAGCTTGAATCGTGCTACAGAACTCAACCTGCAAAGCTTTGAAACAAAAATGGCAATATGTGTTAATGGTGTTACAGCTAGCAATGGAGGTCTGGAATAGTTCAGGTGGGTTGGTTGGAAGGTGTTTGAAGTATCTTTGGGCAAAACGCACGATGGAATTTGAAGATGGCTTGTAAAATGTAGAACTGGCCCTGTTTTGCAAGAAAATGGGGTATTTGTGCACAGGGAGTTTTGAGAGATCAAGGACTCGTGTTTCTGGCTTGCTAGGGTGTATGAAAACTGTTTGACAACTTTGCTTGAGTTGGTTTTATCAGATGTGTGTGTTCTCTTGTTTTTGACAAGTTGCTTGGTTATGAAGCAAAATGAGAAGTGACCAAGAGCAGGCATGTACAGGCTAGCTCTAACCCTGCATACATTATGCAAGCTTGGCCCCAAGTTTGTGGATTTGGTTTACAGCATAAGATCTGGTTCAATGCTCTAGGATGTTATTTTGACATAAAGCAAAGTTCAAGCAAAAATGGCATTGTTACTTTTTCCATTTAAGGCTTAATCTAGTGTACAATACCCTAATGATCAAGACAATGCCTTGGCTCAATGGGTTTTCATTAACTTATGGAACAAAAGATGGTTTAGAGGCCTGTAATTGTGAACCAAGCTAGCTAGATCAGATTTGGCAAGTGGTATGAACATGTATTGGCCATGGATCAAAGTGAGTTTTTGCCAACTTCAAGAATTCGATTCTCCCTAACCACAAAGGTGTTTGAGGAGTTCTTGGACAATTTGGAAAGCTTGCAACATGTACTACAATCCATATTTGAAATGCAACTTAAGACTCCAAGTGGATGAAAAATGGCCAAGAAGATGGGAAGATGGGTCAAAATCCTGCCTAACTAGGGCAAAATTTCTCTAAGTTAAAAGTTTTAGGTACCCTTGTTCCAAAAATCATAACTTGAGATACAAGCTTCTTTTGAGAAAACTTTGTGAATAAAAGTTGTATACTTTGTGATGGACCATAACTTTCATGTTGCAAGTTTTGTTTGAATCCATTTTCATCTTGGTGAACAAATTGGACAAAGTTAGGGAAAAATAAGAAAATTTTATAACTTAGAAAAATTCTAAGTTATGAAAATTTTCCATTTTAAACCCTAATTTATATTTTTGGGTTTCTTGATGAACAAGTTTCATAATTTGACATGTCTTGATGAAAAATGACCCTTGGCACTTGATTTTGACCAAAAAGTCAAAGTTTGACTTTTCAGTATACAGTCAAATTTGATCAGTTGACTGAAAAATTCATATGTCAATCCTATGCATTTGAGATCTTTTGAACTTGTTGAATGGGTCAAGACAATGTCATTGAGTCCTTGAGTCCATGGTTGAGCTTGATTTGCCATTGGCTAGGTCAAACAGTCAAAAATTTCTTTTGTACAGTCAAAACCCTAAAAATGACCATTTTGCCCTTTTGATGATCTGATCAAATTTCTTATGGAATTGTGATCCAAACTTGATCAAATGGTTCATATGAGTTCATAATGTTGATGTGAGTCAAAATTCATGAGGTTTTACTGTCAATTGGCCACAATTGACTTTTTCTCCAATATAGTTGATTTCTAGGTCAGCTGTCCAATTGACTGGGCAAAAATTTGAATCAAGGCTTGAAACTTGGTATGGACAAACTTGTGAGTCCAACATGAAGTATGAAAGTCAATTTGGGCATTGTAGGTCAAAACATCACTGTGCAAACTCAAACCCTAATTTAGGTCAACACTGCAAGGAGGTGTCTTGAGCAGAGCAAACCCTAGGTTTATCTTGAGTTCCAAGAGTCTTGTGATGAGAAATGTTGATGAAATGAGAGGGAAAATTTTGTGGTATAACAGGTATGATACCAACAACTGTTGGGCTCTTAAAAACAAGATCCAAGACCTGATTGACGCCAAGGAGGTAGAATTCGATGCGCCCGAAAAGCCGAATGTGATTTCTGCCCCAATGCCCAAGCACGGTCATAATGTTCATGTCGTTATGGAAGATCTTCATGTTATCAGTTTGCTGACCTTTTGACTCCATTACCAGTGATTAAAGTGAATTTGATGAGAGTCGGGATATTCCCAGGCTGTGGAAAAGACTGTTACTTTTGTTTAAACTTGCAAGCTGACTGCCCACTGTTGAAGTCAGGCATCCAACGCCTGATGGATACCCAAGAGATCCTCTTTCAAAAGACTCTTGTTGATACTATCACTCATGATACTCCTGCTACCTTTGTGGCTTCAACCAATGACATTGCAATAATAACCATCTCTGACAATCTTCCCAAGACCTGCAAAAGGCCTGTCAAGATTACGCCTGATCTTAAGTTTGTGCCGTTGAAAATAACCATGTCGGGGCCTGTCCCGTATGAATCTAACAAGACTATACCATGGAACTACGAAGGAGAAATCTTATATCATGGTATCAAACAGATTGAATCAGTCCAAGAGAATTCCAATAATGAAACCCCTGATATATGGAATATTGCGGGAACAGGCAAGATAACTCGCAGCGGAAGGATATTCTCTCCGGAGATTGCTCCCCCACGAGCAGTCTTCGGACCCTCGAAAGTTTTTGAGCTTGTCAAGCCATCTGTGCAAAGCCCGATAATTGAAGAAATTGATGCTCCTGAAGTTAGACCCTCTGATGTTACTGCCAAAGGTAAGGGGATACTAGAAGCGCCTGTCAAGATGAAGGCTCAGACTGTGGTAATCCCAGAGACCACCCAGAAAGAGATGGAGGAAATATTAAAGATAATCAAGAAGAGTGACTACGATGTCGTGGAGCTGCTAGGGCAAACCCCTTCCAAAATCTCCATGTTGGCTCTCCTACTCTGCTCTGAGGCCCATGCCAAGGCCATGATCAAATTTCTAAAGACGGCACATGTGCCTCAAGAAACTTCTGCTGACTAGTTTCAAGAGTGTGTGGCTATCCTTACTGCTGATAATGGTCTTGGTTTTTCCGATGCTGATTTGACTTCTAAAGGAAGGAAGCACAACGATGCGCTGCATGTCTCGGTAGAATGCAGATGGACCACACTTGCCCATGTTCTAGTTGACACCGGTTCATCTTTAAATGTGCTACCTAAGAAGGCGTTGGATAGATTGGACTGCGAAGGATTGACCCTAAAGCCCAGTAACATCGTTGTTAGAGCCTTCGACGGTTCTAAGAGGATGGTTCACGGGGAAGTGGACATTCCAATCAAGGTGGGCACAAAAATTTTCAACTCTACCTTTTATGTGATGGACATCCGTCCTTCATATTCTTGCTTGTTTGGAAGGTCGTGGATCAACAATGCTGGGGCAGTCACTTCCTCTTTGCACCAAATGTTAAAGTATCCAGTTCAGGGAAAGATCATAACGGTTCACGGTGAGGAAGAGTACATGATAAGTCACCTCAACTCCTTCCGCTATGTGGAGTTGGATGGCGAATTCATAGAAACGCCTTTCCAACATTTTAAAGAAGTTTCTCCTAAAGTCGCAGTTGCAAAGACAATGACAGATGTGCATATCGTTTCCAAGCCTGTGTCTAGGATGGCATCCCTCAAGGATGCGGAGGCTGTAATCAAAGAAGGAAGGAGTACAGTGTGGGGGAAACTTCCTGATTTTCCTCACAAGACGGACATGTTCGGACTAGGTTTTACTGCTGCTGGCCAGAAAGCTGTGCGTCGCTCTAGGGCTGGAGGACCACCTTTAAAAATCACTCGCCATGGAATTAATGCCTTAGAAGGTGATGATGAAGAAGACAACTTTGAAGATTGGATCTATCCAACCGTTGAAGGAGGATTAAGCAACTGGGAAGCGAAAGACTTCGTTCCCATCACTTTCATCAATCAGTAATTTATCTTTGAACAATTTCCTATTTTGGTCTGTATTAATTAAACAATTCGTACACTCTCTTTTTGCCTTATGCCTTTCCCGGGGCATATAGGTCCATTTGTAAGGGCTTGATTTCTTCATTATCATATGCCATTTTTAGTGAATCATTGGACGTTTTCATCTATAAACTGTTGTGTTCACTTTCTTTCCTTTTGCATTTTGTTTTGTTCAAGGATGGTTATCCCTTACACACACCCACACTCACAAATGCAGGTACCCATCCACTCCGAATTCCATGGGTGACTATTCTGCCTTGGCCTTCAATGACTCTGAGGATCTGGTCAATCATGCCGAGTACGAAGGTGATGAAGACTGTGAAGTGCCTGGAGAGTTATCCATACTTTTGTAACAAGAGGAAAGGGCTATTCTGCCCCATGAAGAGTCGCTAGAGACTGTCAATTTGGGAACAAAGGAAGACAAGAAGGAGGTAAAAGTGGGTTCCAACCTGGAGCCAAGTGTCAAGGAGCGCTTAGTTCAGATGTTGAATGATTATGTCGAGATCTTTGCCGGGTCCTATGAAGACATGTCAGGACTGGATATAGATATTGTGGTTCACCGTCTCCCTACAAGAGAAGACTGTCCACCGATCAAAGAAAAAGTCTGCCGAATAAGGCCCGACATGTCTGAAAAGATCAAAGCTGAGGTGATGAAGCAATTCAATGTTGGCTTTCTGGCTGTTACTTCCTATCCACAATGAGTTTCTAACATTGTGCCCATGCCTAAGAAGGACAGCAAAGTCAGAATGTGTGTGGACTACAGAGACCTAAACAGGGCTAGCCCTAAAGATGATTTTCCACTACCACACATTGACATCTTGGTTGACAATACAGCTCAACACAAGGTATTTTCCTTCATGGATGGATTCTCGGGATACAACCAGATCAAAATGGCCCCCAAAGACATGGAGAAGACTACTTTTGTTACGCAGTTGGGTACCTTCTATTACAAAGTGATGCCATTCATACTGAAGAATGTCGGTGCAACCTATCAACGCGCCATGGTAGCTTTGTTTCATGACATGATACATCATGAGATTGAAGTCTACGTAGAAGACATGATAGCCCATTCACAGACAGAAGAAGAGCACCTCGACAATCTACAAAAGTTGTTTGTCAGATTGAAGGAGTATAAGCTCAGACTGAATCCTAGCAAGTGCACTTTCGGAGTCAGGTCCGATAAACTTTTGGGATTTATCGTCTGTAACAAAGGCATTGAAGTTGATCCTGCTAAAGTCAAAGCTATACAAGAAATGCCTGCCCCTCGCACTGAGAAGGAGGTTAGAGGTTTCTTGGGACCCTTAACCTATATTGCGAGGTTTATCTCTCACCTAACATCTACCTGTGAACCAATCTTCAAGCTGTTGAAGAAAGATCAGGTGGTTGAATGGAACAATGATTGTCAAGTTGCTTTTGATAAGATCAAGGAGTATTTGCTGGAACCTCCTATCTTGATGCCACCCGTCGAAGGAAGGCCTTTAATCATGTATCTGACCGTTTTGGATAATTCAAAGGGGTGCGTACTGGGCCAACATGACGAGTCTGGATGAAAAGAGCATGCCATTTATTACCTTAGCAAAAAGTTTACCGACTGTGAGACTCGCTACTCACTGCTCGAGAAAACTTGCTGCGCTTTGGTATGGGCTGCTTGCCGGCTAAGGCAGTATATGTTGACTCACACCACTTTGCTGATTTCCAAGATGGATCTGATTAAGTATATCTTCGAGAAGCCTGCTTTATCTGGAAGAATCGCTAGATGGCAAATGATCCTGACTGAGTATGATATCCAGTATACTACCCAAAAATCTATAAAGGGGAGTGTACTAGCTGACCATCTAGCTCATCAAGTCGTCGAAGATTACCAATCTATGAGATTCGACTTCCCTGATGAGGACATCATGACATTGGACAACATTAAAGGCAATGGACTGTATGACGGACCTGAACAAGGATCCTGATAGACCTTGTACTTTGATGGTGCTTCAAATGAACTTGGCAACGGTATCGGTGCGGTACTCATTTCTCCGGAAGATTGCCATACACCCTTCACTGCCCGACTTTGCTTCAGCTGTACCAACAACATGGCTGAATATGAAGATTGTATCTTTGGTCTCAAGGCTGCTATTGACTTGGGAATCAAATCTTTGGTCGTATTTGGGGACTCAGATTTGGTTATCAGTCAAATCAAAGGAGAATGGGATACTAAACATCCTAATCTTATCCCATACAAAGAACATGTCCTAACATTGTTGCCTCATTTTGAGAAGATTACCTTTGAGCACTTCCCGCGAGAAGAAAATAAACTAGCAGATGATCTGGCTACAATGTCTTCCATGTTTAAACTCAACTGGGATAATGAGGCTCCCCAAATCACCATCAAGAGAATGGACGAACCTGCGCACTGTCATGAGATTAATACCGAAGAAGTAGTGGAACAACCCTGGTTTCATGAAATCAAAAGGTATCTCCAGACTCGAGAATACACTGAAGGAGCTTCAGTCAATGACAAAATGTTCTTAAGGAGATTTGCTCCCAAGTTCTTCCTGAGAAATGGTATCTTATATAAGCGCATCCATGATTGTGTTCTACTTCGTTGTGTGGACAAGGTTGAAGCAGATTTGATCTTGACCGATGTACATAGTGGCACATTTGGCACCCACTTAAGCGGACGTACGATGGCTAAGAAGATTCTAAGGGCAGGCTACTACTGGTCTACCATGGAAGCTGATTGTCATCAACATTCCCATACTTGCCACAAATGTCAAGTCTACGTCGACAAAGTACATATTCCTCTTGTTCCTCTCAATGTTCTAACAGCTCCTTGGCCATTTGCAATGTGGGGCATCGACATGATTGGAGATATCAAGCCTATGACATCCAATGGACATCGCTTCATCCTGGTGGCTATTGATTACTTCACCAAATGGGTCGAAGCAGCTTCCTACGCCTCAGTTACAAAGAATATGGTTGCCAGCTTCATCAAGCAGAATCTCCTATGCCGGTATGGTATCCCCGACAGGATCATCATGGACAACGGTACAAATTTTAACAATACTATGATCACCTCTCTCTGGGAGCAGTTCAAGATTTTTCATCACAATTCATCTCCCTATCGGCCAAAGATGAAGGTGTTGTTGAAGCCGCGAACAAAAATATCAAGAATATCATTCAAAAGATGACAGTCACCTACAAGGACTGGCATGAGATATTACTGTTTGCTCTACACGGATATCGTACCACGGCACGTACTTCAACAGGGGCAACCCCCTTTTCTTTGGTATATGGCATGGAAGCTATTTTACCTATGGAAGTTCAGATTCCTTCCTTAAGGATTATGAAGGATGCTGGTTTGAGTGAAGACGACTGGATTCAGACCCGACTTGATCAACTTAACTTGATCGACGAGAAGCGACTTACTACTATTTGTCATGGTCAGACGTATCAAAAACGGATGATCAAGGCTTTCAACAAGAAAGTCAGGATTCAAGTATATCAAGTCGGAGATCTTGTAATCAAGGGGATCATCCTACCGCAAAGTGATCCAAGGGGCAAGTGGACTCCTACTTACGAAGGACCATTTGTGATCAAGAACATCTTTTCTGGTGGGGCAATGATTATGACCACCATGGACGGTGACGACCTGCCGCACCCTACGAACGCAGACATAGTCAAAAGATACTATGCATAAATGACCCGGCAAGTTGAAAACCCGAAAGGGCGACTTGGGCAAAAATGGGCATCCCGGTGAATCGAAAACCCGAAAGGGCGGTTTAGGCAAAAATTAGGGATAAACAAAAAAATCTGTACACCCGGCAAGTTGAAAACCCGAAAGGGAGACTTGGGAAAAAAAAGGGTTTCCCGGTGGATCAAAAACCCGAAAGAGAGGTCCAGGCAAAAGTTAGGGAAATAAAGCGTATGATTATGTCTCGTCGGATCACTTTGAGGACAATCTCTTCACGACCAAGCTCCGGGCTTCTGATCAACTCAATCACCTTTAGATGAAGTAACGAATGGATAAGATACTCAGAGTTGCGAAGGCTATAGCAGAATGGGAACCCCGTGGAATTGTTACACATAGTCATCTTTCTTTTTGTATAAAAGTTTTCAATTTTTACGACAACATTCTCTTACTAGGATGTCTGTCTTCTTTGTACAAAGATACTTACAAAAGTTAATACAAAAATACTTCAAAGTGCAGAAATTTGCTTGCCTTTCCTTTCTTTTTACACTTATGTTTTATTTGAAAACGTCCAATGGTTTGTTAAATATGCATATGCATTTGAATATAATCACTGCTTACAAATAAAACGAAATAAGAAAGGATAATTACTGATAGGTCGAAAGTATAGGGAAACGTCTTTAGGCTATTCCAGAAGAAATCCCCTGCAGTATGCCATTCAGATCCTCAACAGGGCTAAAACCTGGAAATACACATCCCCGGCAGAATTCAACATCCCCAGCGGAGTTAAAAGCGTATCGTTCCCAGGGTTAAGATTCTAAAGCTCTCAATCCCCGGAGCCAGAATACTCTAAACTTTCTTCCCCAGCGGAGTCAAATTTCCAACTATTAATCCCCAGCAGGAACCATTCAGTTTTCCCCAATTTCCCCAGCAGGTTATCTAAAAAAAAGGCTGAGAATCAACCGGATAACAGTTAACTTTTTGTTTTATCCCCAACTAGGACAGTTCTCCAGTAGATTGGCATACAACCCAAGCTCCTGATTTCCCCGGCAGAATAAACACTCTCCCCACAGAGTTATCTCCTGACAAAACAAAGATTCTAGTTCCTGTTTTTCCATTTGAAACCTCCCAGGTTTTAATTCCTCAGTCGAAGTCGTCGGATTTTTCCTTATTTCCCCAGGAAGGTCATAAATAATCCTCATTCCCCACAGAAGTTGTCAAAACTCTTGTTAATCCCCACAAGTAACCAAGGATTTTCAATCCCCGGCAATGGTCCCAGGATTTCTCATTCTCAATAATCAAAGATTTTTTGGGATCCCCAGCATCGGTCAAGGATTTACTTTCCCCGGCAGCAGTCAAAGATTCCTTTATCTCTAGCTATCAAGGATTTATTTTCCTCAGCAAAACAGCTAATCAACTTACATGCATACCCATTTCATCCATAAACATTGATGGAACACATTTTATTACATCATACATGGCATGCAACATAACTTTGTGTTTTAGCTAACATTCTATTCTTTCAGGATAAGATTAAAAGCTACCTTTAACAAATGTTTAAAGAAGTCAGATATAGTATGGATACACCCCCAGTCACGGAAATCATTCTATTACTCATTCAGAATTTCAAGTTCGGATACAGTATGGATACACCCCAGACACGGTGGTCATTCTATTACTCATTCAGAATTTCAAGTTCGGATACAGTATAGATACACCCCAGACACGGCGGTCATTCTATTACTCATTCAGAATTTCAAGTTCAAATACAGTAGGAATACACCCCAAACACGGCAGTCATTCTATTACTCATTCAGACTCCAGCAATCAGATACAGACTAGATACGCTCCAGACACGGAAGCCATTCTATTTCTCATTCGGATACAGACTAGATATGCTCCAGACACGAAAGCCATTCTATTTCTCATTCAGATACAGTATGGATACACCCGAGACACGACGGTCATTCTTTTACTCATTCAGATTTCAGCAATCAGATACAGACTAGATACGTTCCAGACACGGGAGCCATTCCATTTCACATTCAGATTCGGCTATCAAACTCAAGTTCAGATACACTCCAGGCACGGAAGTCATTCTGTCACTTGTCCAGATCCCAGTTACAGTACAGATACACTCCAGACACAAAAGTTATTCTGCTACTCATACAGGTCTCAACTTTAGATACAGGCCAGATACGCGCCAGACACGGTCGCCATTCTGTCACTCATTCGGAATTTATCCCCAGCACATAGATGCTCCCTACATAGATGTTTCTGTGTTACCCATTCAGAATACAGATACACTCCAGACAAGGCAGTCATTCTGATATTCATTTAAGAATCAAATACAGTTACAACTCGGATACGCTCTAGACACAGACGCCATTCCCTTGCTCATACGAACCCAATCTCCATATACAGCTCAAATATGTTCCAAATACGGATACCATTCTGATTTTCATTCTATTAATATTCAACAAACATTCTTGATGGCATATCTAAGCCCATCTCCAGAAAGATTCTACCATCTCCAAATGGCATCTTTAAGCCCATTCCCTCAGCTACATTTTGACGAGTGCAAATTTACAGGCACTCTAGTGTCCAAACCTCTTTTACCTTCGAGTCACGAAAGGCAGATTCGCCAATCTAACTCTTCAGGTCCAAGAAGATTGAACAGGGGCGACTGTTGTACCCCAAAATTTGCCCTGCCATCCCTCAGTAATTCATCCTGAACTCTCAGATTTTCTCTCAAACGAAGCCAAGCCTTGTAGTATCAAAATGGTCATTTGTAGGCTCTAAAGGCCAAGCTTCTACCTTGGAAAAGTTAAACTCTAAATACTTGGAATTTTTATCTAAAAGAGGGGGGTGCTTGAGAGAAAATGGCACTTCAGAGCTTCTGAACCAACCTCTAGGAAGAAACGGTCAGAAGCTGCAAACTTGGCTCAACACGTAGCATTCAGTCAGAAGATGGCTCTTCAGCAGTTACGCCAGCTCAGTCAGAGATTGTAAACGTGGTTCAGCACGTGATCTTTAAACAGAACATGGCTTTTTCAGCAGCTACGCAAAGGTTCAGTCATAGTTTGCTAGAGAAAGCAACAAAGCCTGAAACTCCTTCAGAACGTACTGGGATCAGAAGATAATGGGATCAACAGTTTGGGTATAATATTGAAACAGAATCTATAAGTCCATAATTTTTAGAGGCAGATCAAAGGAGCATACTAGAAAACTCTCATAGCTTGCTGAGGTAGCAAGAGGCCAAGGTCAGAGCTTAGTTTATGTTGTTTTTGGTAAAGCAGAACTGCTGGCTCAGGTTTTAGGTAATGATGCAAAATCTCCTCTTACAAGATTTTTTGATGTTGATAAATCTCATCACCATTTAATGTTCATTAATGCTCACAACCACTCCTGAACATTCATCCAAGGGGTCTCTCCACGTGTGGCTTGTTAAACACCTTTTGTGCAGGTTTAGGCATGGGTCTATGCGCCACTTTTCGCCTATAGGGGTCACTTCTCCTCAATCCTTGCTTACTGTTCCAGCCTAGGCTGAAAAGCTGTCCATCATCACAACTTTTCATGAACTTCCTTCAAAAATAAGTTAACCTCTACTGTATAATATTGGCGCCCTTTAACGTTCAAAAATCCACAAAGCCTTGCCTATAAATAGGACACCATTGTCCATCACAAAAGAGAAGAAGAAACATCCAGAAAAAATTGCTAGAGGAGAAACAGAAAACTCTAGTAAGAAAAAAATCTTGTGAATGTCTGTCCAAAAATCCCTGGTATTTTCACAAACTTTGAGCTTCCTGCCTCCAAACTTCATTAATACCCAGTTTGCTTTGTGACCAAAGAACACCTATAGAGTTTCTGACCGTACATACACACACTTTTTTTCATCCACCCATTCTAAAAAAGAACTTGTCCAGAACACCATCAGAGCTAAAGCTAGCTCCCACTCACAGGCTTTTTCAACAGCCAAGTAAGCACTTGCTGACTTTCACAACGCTGCTAAGCATCATCAGCTTTGCATGCTCAATAAACACAATGTAAATATCATGTTGCTGCTGTATACGTTCTGAGGATTTTCATACCTCTGAATGCTTAAGTAGGAAGTGAATCAGTGAAGAACCTGCTTGTGACCTTGTTGGTTCTGTCCTCTGATAACACTTTGACATTTGTTGAGGTTGTCCCAAGCATGTTTTCGGTTTTGTGATAAAATAATAAAATTGAAGATGTTCTGGCTAGCACAGGGAGAAGCCAAGTTCTGACTTTGACGTTAGCACATCTGAAGCCTGTTTTTCTGTCAATAATATCAGAACTTCTGAAAATTATTGTACTTCCAGCAGGGTCAGGACTTCTGACTTCCCCACTAACAAACTTTTGTCTTGCAGCGCATGGGGGTCAGAACTTCTGACCTTCCCACTAATAGGTTTCTGTTTTGCAGGTGCCAGAGTCAGAAGTTCTGACTCATACATTTTCACCAAAAGGTTGATAATCCTGCAGTAGGCATGGGTCAGAACTTCTGACTTCCTCTCAACAGCGCGCTAGCCCTCTCTCTCTTTCTCTTTTTCTTCCCCTTTTTATTTTATTTTCTTATCTATTTTTCTCGTTGAACCACCCCGTTGTACAAATGTGTATCCCCATCCCCTAAATGCTGTAATAGCGTAGGATTTTACATTTCCACATTTTATTGCTTTCAAATGTAAATGTTAGTAATTAGGATGTGTATGGCAAGATAAAATCAATGAAATAAAAAATCCTAATCCAAGATAAACTCTTGCATGCAATAAAACACACTTGCACACAAACACCCCTTAAGGTATCTCCACTTGGTTGCCTAAACAAATGGGCCATGGTATGCATGTTGAGTATCTATTGGCAAAACAAAAACAAAACAAAAGATCATAGTCCCTCGATGACGCTATCTTGGTTGCCTATACAAAATGATCTAGTCCCTCGAAAATTGCTAAAGATACTTAGCACAATTGCTATCATGGTCTATACGATGACCCGTGCCTGTCCCGCTTAACATCCTAATACAAGGTTGTCTACCAAACTCAATGGTAAAACAACACTGTCAAAAGGGTTAAAAACATAAGAAAAATCTTTGAGTAAAATAGGGTAGATAACTCTTAGTTGCTTGATCAAAACTTGCAAAACATCCTTGCTATTTTCAAACACACTTCACAACACAATTCAAAAACATTTCTCAAAATAGACTTTCAAAACATTGAAACATCTTTTCAAAAGACAATACACCTTTGTATACATTCAAACGAGAATCATTACAAAGGTTGCCACAACGATGGCCTCTTTTCAAAACATCTTTCAAAACCACAAAGCACCATTTCAAACAATTGAAAAGCAAACGCAAGTGATCTAAACAAGTAACTAAGAGCCCATGGAAAACCATGGATGAAAAGGGTGCTAATACCTTCCCTTTTCATAATCTACTCCCCGAACCCAAGAAAACATCTCAAAGGTCTTTCCTGTGCTTTTTGACCTTTCCTTAGGATAAAATAAAAAGTCGGTGGAGACTCTTGCTAAATCGAAACATTTGCAAACACAAACGCAAAACCTCAAGTCAATTCTCCCACCGTATCACACCATGAAATGCTTATGAATATTAGTGCACATGGACAAATCCATAGGGGAGCAAAACACCACTGGGAATGTAAAAAAAATTAAGAAACAAGAGAGCGACCCAACCAGGAAAATAAATCACTGGTGGATCAAAAGATCCGACTCATAGAGGATGGTAAAAAGGGAAAAGGATACACCAACTCCTACTGGAGGTAAAGCTACCAACGTTCTCTGAAGGTAGAAGGAAAACAAATATCAACACTGACGTTTACTGACGGTGAGCTACCAATGTTCACTGAAGGTAGAAGGAAAAGAAATATCATAGCATCACCGTTCACTGACGATGAACTACCAACGTTAACTGAGGGTAGCAAAAAGATAACAATCATCAACGTTCACTGCCAATGACCTACCAACTTTCACTGAAAGTAGAAATAGAATATATCATAACATCGTTGTTCACTGACAATGATCTACCAACTTTCACTGAAGGTAGAAGGAAAAGAAATATCATAGTATCGTCGTTCAATGACGATGAACTACCAACGTTCACTGAGGGTAGCAAAAAGATAACAAATACCAACTTTTACTGATGATGATCTACCAACTTTCACTGAAGGTAGAGAGAAAATATATCATAGCACCGTCGTTCACTGACGATGAACTACCAACATTTCACTGAGGGTAGAAAAAATATAACTTCATCGACGTTCACTACCAATGACCTACCAACTTTCACTGAAGGTAGAAAGAGAATATATCATAGCATTGCCATTCACTGACGATGAACTACCAACGTTCACTGAGGGTAGTAAAAAGATAACAAACACCAACTTTCATTGATGGTGAACTACCAACTTTCACTTAAGGTAGAGAGAAAATATATCATAGCACCGTGGTTCACTGACGATGAACTACCAACATTCACTGAGGGTAGCAAAAAGATAACAAACACCAACTTTCACTGATGGTGATCTACCAACTTTCACTGAAGGTAGAAGGAAAAGAAATATCATAGCATCACCGTTCACTGATGATGAACTAGCAACGTTCACTGAGGGTAGAAAAAAGATAACAAGTTTCCCTAGAACTCTGGCATTTCGCCTAGAACGGGTCTCAACTTCTTCTTTAACCGAGGCAATTTTCCTGGAAAGGGTAAGATGTATGTTGTCTCAAATAAAGATACTTCCACTTGCAAAAATTTCACAACGAGCTGTTTCTGCAAATTGAAAATTATTGACCTCCACTGGCGTAAACTGACGATAGACTACAAACTGTCCACTCATAGAGGAGATAGCAAAAAGGTTACATCGACTTTTACGGGGAAGCACAAGTTTCTCAAATAAAGAGACCTGCTACTTGTTGTCATGGAGGATTGTAAAAAGAAATGACTTTTCGGGGATAGAAATATGGCTTCTTGGGGAAATAAATATGACTTTCTAGAGAAATGCCATGATATTCTTGCTGAGGAGATAAAGTGTTCTTGTGCAAAATAAATGCACAAACCAAAACTTAAAGCTTTCAGAAATCTAAAGTAAATAATATTGTTGTGGAACCAAAGATTCAAACCAGAAATAAACTGGAATGGATCAGTCAACCAAAGTACATCCTTTGAGCAATAAACTCAAGAGGGAAAACCAAATCCATCCAAACAAGGAGCTGTATAGGAAGGATAAAGAAAAATCTTCTACGAGGGACAACTCAGTGGGGACATTGAAAGAATATACGCTTTCTTCTTAAGTCCAACACTCTATTGAAGAGAGGACAACGTAACTCTGCAAAACAGGGTGATATGTCAACAAAATATTAAAAAATGTCAATGAACAATGATTTACCAATTTTATCTATGCATGATGTATGTATGAATGTATGAGTATTATCGTACGTATGCTGACAAAACAGATATACAACACTGGGAGTAACTAGGAAAAACCAACTCGGGCACGAACAAAACTAGGCTAAACCACATCCAGGATGATCATTCCAAGAAAAACTAAATGCCAACTGAGGAAAAAAAATCTACTGCCCGCTTTAGCTTTACTGGGGAGAAACATAATTTGGAAGTAAACAAAACAAAGTGACAGAATAGTACAGATACAGGGATAGAACATCCTTCTCCAGGCTTCACCGGGGAAACAAACGTTTTCAAAAGTAACACTTCTACTGGGGATTGCAAAACCATTCTTAAGTAAAGAAGATGGACACCAAATCATCAAAACATTCACTGAGGAATTCAAGCCTACTTCATTGGGGAGGTTAACACCACATCCTCAAAGGGATAACCATAATACGTTCTTCACTAGAGAAACATGGGTCCTGCATTCTTCAAGAGTGATTATGGTACCAACTTTCGGGAAAAAGAACTTCCATTAGACCGAACAAAAACTTCACCGGAGAAATCTTGGATTGATACTTCACATCATGAAAATTCAGAAAAGAGGAGAAATGAATCCAAACTTGACCGAGGATACTGGAGTCACGAACCTAATACGGCGAATCATCCTAAGTAAACCTTCCCGAGGGGAACAAAAACTTCTTAAAACAAACTGGAGTTTGTCTATTCTTGGGATCACCATTTTTGTTGCATTATTTCATCACAGATTCCAAGGTAAAAGTGAAATGTAAATTATTTTTAAAAAAACGATTTTGTTATTTAATCTTTTTGCTTTGAAAGCCATTATCAATAATAAATGGAGTCTTTGCAAGCTAAATAAAATAAGAAATACAAAGAATTGCGTAAAAGCTCAAATTTCATTAATAAAATGGTAGTCTGCGAATGGCGAGACTCCATGGATAATTACAAAGTTTGGAAAATGGTAATATAATGGAAAAGATACATTGAGATACAATAACCACTATCCCCTCTAACAACTTTTGAAATCCTGAGCAATAACTTCTGTTGAAGTGTGATGAGAATACGAGAAGATTGTTGCTCCAATGATCAAGTCTCGTCTGATGTAGTTACTTGCCAAGAAAGTCCCTAACTTTTGCCTAAGCTGCCCTTGCGGGTTTTCAACTTAGCGGGAAATTTATTCTATTTATGTCTCTAATTTTTGCCTAGACCACACTTTCGGGTTTTCGGCCTACCGAGACGATCTTTTTTTCCTAAGCCTCCCTTTTGGGTTTTCAACTTAGCGAGTTGTTATTTTATTTCTTTAGGTGAAGTATTTCTTGATTGAATCAGCATTCATGGGACGTGGGAACTCCTTGCCATCCATAGTTTCAAGAATTAATGCACCGCCAGAGAAGGCTTTCTTGACAACATATGAGCCTTCGAAATTGAGAGTCCACTTGTCACTAGAATCAGTGTTGAAAGACATGATCTTCTTGAACACGAGGTCGCCTTCTCTAAATTTATGAGGTTTAACCTTCTTATCAAAAGCTTTCTTCATCCTTTTCTCATATAACTGTCCATGACATAAAGCTGTCATCTTCTTCTCTTCGATTAGATTCAATTGGTCAAACTGGTTCTGGACCCATTCATCCTCTGACAACTTGGTTTCCATTATCACACGCAAAGAGAGAATCTCAACCTCGACTGGGAGTACAACTTCCATTCCATACACCAGGGAGCATTTCATGCCAATCCTTATAAGTAACGACCATTTTCTGGATAATCTTCTTGATATTATTATTAGCAACTTCAACAGCCCCATTCATCTTTGGCCTGTATGGAGATGAACTATGATGGACAATCTTGAATTCTTCGCATAGTTCTGTCATCATTTTATTATTCATATTCGAGCCATTGTCGGTGATAATTCTGCTCGGCACACCATACTGACATATAAGATTATTCTTGATGAAATGCACAACCACCTCCTTAGTAACATTGACATATGAAGCAGTTTCCACCCACTTGGTGAAGTAATCAATTTCTACCAAGATGAAACAGTGTCCATTCGAAGCTTTGGGTTCTATCATCCTAATCATGTTAATACCCCACATAGAGAAAGGCCACGGGGAGGAAATCACATTGAGAAGTGTCGGAGGCACATGGACCTTGTCTGCATAAATCTGGCATTTATGACACTTTTTTGTACCCCAAAATTTTCCCTCTCATTTCTCAAAGGATCACCCTGAACCCTCAGGTTTGCTTCCATCCAATTTCAAGCTTTGAATTACAAATTTTTCAAACAAGTCATTCACAAGGGCAAGTGGTCATTTGCATACTAAAAAGTCAAACTTTGACTTTTGGATCAAAATCAAGTTTCAAGAATCATATTTCAGCAAGACATGTTAAAATATGAAGTTTGTTTCATTAAGAAATTCAAAAGTCAAGATTACTTTGGAAAAGTCAATTTTCTAAATACTTAGAATTTTTTCTAAGTGTTTAAGAAATATGACAAGCTCAGAACATCTGATCAGATTATCACCATAATGCAAGTTGATTCTAGATTAACTTCTAACACAAGAGTTATGGACTCAAACAAGATCTGAAACATTACAGAACAAAACTTCTCCTAGAAATGTTGGGATTTCAATTTATGACTCCTCAAAGACACGTCTATGAAACTGAAGCACTCAGCAAATTCTGGACAGTTCCAAGACAGAGTTTGGTTACAACTTCTGGGCCAGTTTTTGCAAATATTTAGTAAGAGTTTGCAAGGGTAGTTCAAAAAAGGTTTACAAAGCGTGTTGCAAGCTTCCTGGAAAGTCTAAGAGCTCCTTCAGAACTGCTGGAGCAAGGAGATACAAAGATCAAAAGTTAGATGTCTATTCTAAGTTACGCTGAAGCTGAACTTCTGATTTAGAATTAAGCAATGATGCATAATCTCACATTGTAGGATTTCTGGTTTGATCAATCTTATCATCATTTAATGCTCACAACCACTTTTGAGTCTTTATCCAAAGGATTTCCCCACGTGTCGCATAGAAGTACCTTTACTGTCTTGGAAAAGCAAACTTTTGTACAAAAGTGTGTTGGGCCCATATGCTGCTTTTGCTTTTAAGGTTACTTTTCCTTAATTCCTGCTTAAAAAATCCAGCTTAGGCGCTGCTAAAACTGCTGACCACCCTACCTATTTGAAATTACTTCAAGAGCAAGTCAGCGCCCAGCTTATGATGTTGGTGCCCCTTGACCTCTCCAAACTACTAAACCTTTGCCTATAAATTAAACCTTATTGGCAACTGTAAAAGGGTCGAAAAATTGAGAAAGAAAAAGCCTTGAACCCCTGCTAAAATTCCAAGAGTCCAAAACTGCAAATACAAAAATACAAAAAAATTGTTAACTTTTGATTTCTTGCATTCAAACTCCCTTTTTCTCAAGTATTTCTTGACCAAAACCGTCCATACAGTTTCTGATTCACATATTAGAAGCTATCCTAAATTCTGTGTTCATATTGTAACACACTCTCCATCCACATCCACCTCAAGAAGTCAGAACTTTACCCCTTGGCTGTTCCAAATTGTTTTTAATCATTCATTGCCCAAGTTAAAAGCTTCCAGCCTGCTGAGCACGTGAAGAAATTGTTCAGAACATCACCAGAGTTCAAAACCAGACTCTAGTTCACAAAGTGTTTTCCAGCTGCAAGGTAAGCTTCTGCTGGCTCTCCTCATATTACTTAGGCATTATCAGATTTGCATGTTCAAAAATACAATGTAGACATCATGTTTTTGATGTTGTACGTATTTTGAGGTTTCACTTATTTGTATGCCTAAGTATGGAGTAAATTAGTTCAGGACTTCTTAAGGAAATTAGAATTAGCAAATTCATTCGTGCCTCTGATTTATAGTTCTGATATCTCTTGTTTTTTAAACACCATGAAACCTGCCATAACTGTTATATGTGCATCTTCTGCTCTGTTGACAAATGACTAAGTTGCAGATGTTCTGACTAGCATGGAGAGGGAGACTAAGTTCTTCCAGTGGTATCAGAACTTCTGAAATCTTCTTTGTTCCCAGCGGACCCAGAACTTCTGACTTTACCTATTTTTACTAGTATGATCTCTGCTTTGCAGCACGCCAGTGTCAGAAATTTTGATCTCATTTAGTCAGCAATACGCTGATTCTATTTTTTTCCTTACTATTTTTGCTATCACTTCTTATTTCACTAATAAAACAAAACACCAAAAACATTTTACATTTTTACATGCTTTATTTTATTTCTTAAAACAAAAAGATCAAAAATATTTTGTTAAACAAAACTTATCTTTTTTCTGAAACAAAATAAGTTTATTTCACATTTTATTGTACATTCTTATCAATTAAATATGGTTGTAATAGTAACTTAGGATTTAATTTAATTTGCAATCCCCATTTTTAAATCTGTACACCCCATCCCCCTAATGATTGTAATAGCGTAGGACATTTATTTCCCACATTTTTATTGCTTTCATATATTGCTAGTAATTAGGGTGTGTATGGCAAGACATGAAATCAACAAATAAAGAACCCTAATTCAAGACTAAATCAAGCATGAAAACAATACATTTGCACACAAGCACCCCTAGGGTTATTCCACTTGGTTTCCTTATAAATGGCCATATTACGCATGTAAGGTATCTTAGAAAAAACAAGCAAATACAAGATCATAGCCCCTCGATGACGCTATCTAAGTTGCCTTACAAATGATCTTAGTCCCTAAAAAAGAATGCTAAGATACCTTGTAATATTGCTAATCATGGTTATACGATGACTCACGCCCGTCCCGTTTACATCCAAAGATAGGGTTGCTTACCAAATCAATGGTAAGACAACAATGTCAAAGGAATAGAGAATGCACAAGAAAGACATTTGAGTAGGTAGATAGCTTCTAGTTACTTGCTCCATTTCAAACAGCTATCCTTGCTATTTTTCAAAACAAACACGCATATTTCCAAACATTCTTTCAAACATTGAAAACATTTTCAAAGAGACAAACATCTTTGTATACATTCTTACGAACAAGAATCATTACAAAGATTGCCTAAACGAATGGCCTCTTTTACAAAATACTTTCAAAACCATACCAAGCACAATTTAAAACAAAAGCAAGTGATCTAAGCAAGTAACTAAGAGCCCATGGAAAACCATGGATGAAAAGGGTGCTAATACCTTCCCTTTTCATAATCTACCCCCAGAACTAAAGAAAACATCTCAAAGGTCTTTCCTGTGCTTTTTCACCTTTCCTTTTGGATAAAAGAAAAGTCGGTGGCGACTCTTGCTAACCGCAACATTTATGATAAAATGCAAAACCCTTAAGTCAGTTTGAAATTCTGGCTGCAGATACTCAATGTCACGTTCAATGTTATGACACCGTATCTGACTTACTATATGACAGTAAATACAAAAGCAATAAAGAACACAGTCAATTGTTTACCCAGTTCAGTGTGCAACAACACCTACTCTGGGGGCTACCAAGCCAGGGAGGAAATCCACTATAAGAGATGTTAATTCAGGAATAAACCAACCAGTTTATCTCCTTCACTTAAGACCTACCCAATGCAATTCCAATCTAAGTACAACTTAAACCTGAGTTCCTACTCACTCCCCCTCAATCACAGGAGTGATACATAAACCAATTTGACTTAAGAATTGATGAAGACACTCTTCAAAAACAAACACTTGATTAATCTTCACAGCTTTTTAATCAAGCAACACAATCACTCTTGCTTCACAGCTTTGAGTGATGCACACAGCTAACTTGACTCTGCTTCACAGCTTTAGTCAAGGAACATTCAAACACTCTTGCTTAAAAGCTTTGAGTGCTACACAACCCTTACAATTAGAAACCTATTCCAAGTCACTTATCACAATGATAATTGCTTGGAGTACAATAATCAAACCTATACAGATTACAAATGATCTTCTGATCAATAAAAGGGATGCCTTGCAAAACAGCAGCTCTGTTGAATATATAGCAGCTACAACTTCAGTTAGGGTTTCCACAAAAACCTAGGGTTAATTCTGTTTGACCTAAAGACCAAGTCACATGACTTTATTAACCAGGTTAGGGTTGAGCTAGGTTACCCCTCAGAAAACGCAGGATTCTGTTCAGGAAAGACTGAGTTATTTTCCTGAAAAAACTCAGACTTATCCAACCTGCAAACCTGTTAGTTCAGAACAGGATGTCATAACATCTGTTATGACATCTGAGAAAACCTGTCTACTGATTTAGCAAAATGTGATCATTTTGCAAAATGCTCAGATACACACTTATAAACATCAGTACTTGAATTACAATATTTTTCTGCAAAGGTACCTAATGAGTCAGTACAAACTAAACTAGAATGTTATGACATCAGTCATGACATTCACACATACACTTGGGTTTTACCAAAAATGCAAGCCAATACCTAAACAACTACAAACTCCCCCTTTGGCAGATTTTTGGCTAAAGACCCTAAGCAATCAGAGATAGATAGCAGCAGAAATAAATGACTGCAGAAAAATAGAATGTCTAATTGAGCAAGTACATATTAAGTACCAAAATATTCTCCCCCTCTTTAGCCACAAATGGGCCAAAGATACATGTTCATAATGATTATACAGTTATCCAAAAACAATTAATAAGAGCAGCAGCAGAAAAAAAGAACTGAACACACTTCCAAACTCCACCAGATATCAGCACTAACCAGCAACACCACCAAACAGCAACCAACCTTCAAGCACTGTCATCAGATCCAGAGGATTCGGGCTTCTTTCTTTTCTTGTGAGCAATGTCAGCATTCTTCTCTTTGTTTGATGTCTCAACATTCTTAGAGACATCTGGATTTGTTTCAGCATTTGAACTTTCTTGGTTCAGAGGAACAGAAATGCCAGGAACTGAGTGGTTCTCGTTCAGAATTCTTGAAACAATTTTTGCTATTGCTTGATTAACATAGGTTGTCCCTTCCCTATTTGCAATTTCAGGGGGAACTGAAGAAGAAGGATGAGATGGATTACCAGAGGCAGAAGCTTGGGGCTTTCCTGCATGTCTTGTTCTCAACTCTTTGACCTTGGTGGGGTTAGTTCCCACTTTTCTACGAGAAGAGATCTCCAGAACTTCAGAGTCCAGACAAGAAGAGATTGTCCTAGAATCTTGATCAGAGGAAGAGGTTGAAATAGTCGTATTGGATGATGATGGTGTTTGAGACATTTTGACAGTCCTAGAGGACCAACAGCAACTGAGGAGAAAATTCTGATTGAGAGACTGGGTTTTAATGAGGAGACGAGAGGGGAAGGAAGCAAGGGAGTGTCTATTCAACTTCTTAAAATAATTGTAGGAAATGGGAAAATATAATTTTAAACCAATCAGAACAGGCATAACTCCTTTGATCCTTGTTTTAAGCAAAATTAATTGCTACAATTCCTCATGTTGGCAAATACCCAACTTACCCCTTAAGTTTTCAAATTGATTTGCATCCAGAGCCTTGGTAAAAATGTCAGCCAGCTGTAGCTCAGTGGCAACATGTTCCAATTTGATTGTCTTCTCTTCTACAAGGTCTCTGATAAAGTGATATCGTATGTCAATATGTTTGGTCCTGCTATGCTGAATGGGATTCTTGGAAATGTTGATTGTACTCAGATTGTCACAGTGCAATGTCATAACATCTTGTGTGACATTATACTCAGTGAGCATCTGTTTCATCCATATCATTTGAGAGCAGTTACTACCAGCTGCAATGTATTCAGCTTCAGTAGTGGAAAGAGACACACAATTCTGTTTCTTGCTGAACCAGGAAACCAAATTACTTCCCAAGAAGAAACATCCTCCAGAGGTGCTTTTTCTATCATCAGCACTACCAGCCCAATCAGCATCACAGTACCCAGTCAGAGCTGGTTCACAGCCATGAGTATACATCAATCCATAGTTGTAAGTACCACTTATATACTTCAAAATTCTCTTCACTTGATTGATATGACTGACTTTGGGATCAGCTTGGTATCTTGCACAAACTCCAACTGCAAAGGCAATATCAGGTCTGCTGGCAGTTAAGTACAACAAGCTTCCTATCATGCTTCTGTACAGACTTTGATCCACCTTAACCCCACTTGAATCTTTGGAAAGCTTTAGATGAGTAGGAGCAGGAGTCCTTTTGTGACTTGCATTCTCCATACCAAACTTCTTTACAATGTTCTTAGCATACTTGCTTTTTGATAAGAAGATTGAGTCCTCCATCTGTGAGACTTGTAGTCCAAGAAAATAAGTTAGTTCTCCCATGAGACTCATTTCAAATTCAGCCTGCATTTGGTCAGCAAAGTGTTTAACCATATGTTCTGACATTCCTCCAAACACTATGTCGTCAACATATATTTGGGCAACCATCAACTTTCCTCCTTCAGTTTTGACAAAGAGAGTTTTGTCCAAGCCTCCTTTTCTGTAGCCTTTGTCTGAGAGAAACTTTGTTAACCTGTCATACCATGCTCTAGGAGCTTGTTTCAGGCCATATAGGGCTTTTCTCAATTTGTAGACATGATCAGGGTGGGTTAGATCCACAAAGCCTTTAGGTTGTTCCACATAAGCTTCCTCATTCAAGTACCCATTTAGAAAGGCACTTTTCACATCCATCTGAAATAACTTGAACTTCAGAAGACAAGCAATTGACAACAAGAGTCTGATTGATTCCAGCCTGGCTACAGGTGCAAAGGTTTCATCAAAATCAACCCCTTCAACCTGGGTGTATCCTTGAGCAACAAGTCTTGCCTTATTTCTGGTGACAACTCCTTCAGCATCTGACTTGTTCTTGAATATCCATTTTGTCCCAATGATGTTAGTTCCTTCAGGTCTAGGAACCAGTTCCCAAACTTCATGTTGCTTGAATTGGTTCAGTTCATCTTGCATTGCACCAATCCAATATTCATCAGTTAAGGCTTCCTTGACATTTCTTGGTTCCATTTTGGACACAAAACAAGAGTTTGAGATGATTTCTCTAGATCTTCTGATGACTCCACTATTGGGATCTCCTATGATGAGCTCTTTTGGATGATCCTTCTGAATTCTGATGGAAGGGATCTTGCTAGCTTCCTTTGATTCAGATTCTGTTGTGGTGGAGTTGGGTAGGTCATTCTGTTGGGTTGAAGTCTCAAAGAATGTCTCAACAGTACAAGGAACATCTATTTCTTCATGATAGTCATCAATTATAACATTTATTGATTCCATCATGGTTTTGGTTCTGGAGTTGAATACTCTATAAGCTCTGCTGTTTGAGGAGTATCCTAGAAATATGCCTTCATCACTTTTAGGATCCAGTTTTCTTCTTTGTTCACGATCAGCCAGAATATAGCATTTGCTGCCAAACACATGGAAGTACTTCACAGTTGGTTTTCTTCCTTTCCAGAGTTCATATATGGTGGATGAGGTTCCCTTCCTCAAGGTGACCCTGTTATGAACATAGCAGGCTGTATTCATAGCTTCAGCCCAAAAGTACATAGGAAGTCTTTTGGCATGTAACATTGTTCTGGCAGATTCCTGTATGGTCCTGTTTTTTCTTTCCACAACTCCATTTTGTTGAGGTGTTATAGGAGAAGAAAACTCATGACTAATTCCTTCTGAAGAGCAGAAATCACCAAACTTGCTGTTTTCAAATTCCTTGCCATGATCACTTCTGATTCTGACAATACATCCTTCCTTCTCTCTTTGAATTCTTTTGCACAATTCTTTAAAAACTTCAAATACATCTGATTTTTCCATAATGAAATTAATCCAGGTGAATCTGGAAAAATCATCCACAACCACATAGGCATATCTTTTACCACCAAGACTCTCTACTTGCATTGGTCCCATCAGATCCATATGGAGGAGTTCTAGAACCTTAGAGGTGGTCAGATGTCTTGACTTTGGATGTGACATCCTAGTCTGCTTACCAACCTGACATTCACCACAAACTCTTCCTTCATCAATTTGCAGTCTTGGAATCCCTCTGACTGCCTCCAAGGAGATGATCCTCTTCATACCCCTTAGATGAAGATGGCCAAGTTTTTGGTGCCACAGTTTCACCTCTTTCTCTTCTCTTACAATGGAACACACATATGAGAAATTAGTGTTCTCAGGCTCCCACAAGTAACAGTTGTCTTTGGATCTGACTCCTTTCATTACTATCTCTTGTTTGTCATTGATTACAAGGCATTCAGATTTTGAGAAATTGACCTTGAATCCTAGATCACACAATTGACTGATACTAATGAGATTAGCGGTCAGCCCTTTCACCAGCAGTACTTCATTCAGACTTGGAACTCCAGGGCAGTCCAAATCCCCAACTCCTTTGATTTCACCTTTAGCCCCATCTCCAAAGGTCACAAAACTGGTGGTGTGAGGCTTAACATTATTGAGGAGGTTCTTGATTCCAGTCATGTGTCTGGAACATCCACTGTCAAAGTACCAGTCTTCCTTTGCAGAGACCCTCAGGGAAGTGTGAGCTATCAGTGCAGTAGCCTTTTTCTTCCATTTAGTAGCATGTGGTACCTTTTTAGACTTAGGTTTGACACCTGAGTTCTGATTAGGATATCCATGTAATCTGAAGCAGAAGGGCTTTATGTGGCCATATCTCCCACAATGATGACATCTCCATCTTTGGTACCTTTTCTTCATATGTCTCTGTTCCTGATGTTGAGAGTTGTGTTGAGACATCTGTTTTGACATTTGCTTACCAGTACCAGATTTCTTTGCTTCCATAAATCCTAGTCCAGATTTATTTCCTACATTTTGTCCAACCTGAAGGATCTCTTCCAATTTGTCTGTTCCATTTGTCAACATCTTGACAGATTTAGTCATTTGATTCAGTTGTGAGTTTAGCAATTGAACTTCTCCTTCTAGATGACTTATAGTTTCAAGGTTTGCCCTTTTTTCAGCCTCCAGCTTTATGATGAGTTTTGATTGTTTCTCATTCTGCACACAGACTTCAGTACTTCTGATACACAATTTCTTGTAAGTATCAGCCAGTTCTTTAAAAGTCACCTCTTTATCACTGATGTCACTTTCAGAGGTACAAACACCAGTTAAAGCAGTATCTCGTTTGGCAGATTCTTCTTCAGAATTACTTTCTGAATCACAGTCAGACCAAGTAACTGTCATTCCTTTTTGTTTCTTAAGAAAGGTAGGACATTCAGCTCGAATATGCCCATATCCTTCACAACCATGGCATTGAATTCTTCTGCCTTGAATTCCCTTCTCTTCTAACCTTGGTCTTCTGCTGGAACTGTCAATGTCAGAGGGAATGTTATGAACATTAGACCTTGACTTTGGATCTATTCTTTTGATGAGTTTGTTGAACTGTCTTCCAAGCATGGCTACAGCTTCTGAAATATTTTCTTCAACATCAGTGTTGGACATAAGTGCTATGCTCTTGTTCTTCTTGACACCATTATCAATGATCCCCATCTCAAAAGTATGAAGAGACCCAATAAGTTCATCCACTTTCAACTTGCTAATGTCTTGGGCTTCCTCTATGGCAGTTACCTTCATTGCAAATCTTTTAGGCAAGGATCTGAGAATCTTCCTCACCAGTTTTTCTTCTGACATCTTTTCTCCCAGTGCTCCTGAGGTGTTGGCAATCTCCAAGATGTTCATGTGAAACTCATGAATGGTTTCATCTTCCATCATTTTTAGATTCTCAAATTTGGTAGTCAACATCTGAAGCCTTGACATTTTTACTTTGGAAGTGCCCTCATGAGTAGATTTGAGGGTGTCCCAAACTTCCTTGGCCAGTTCATATTGATGTACTAGTCTGAAAATGTTTCTATCAATTCCATTGAACAAGGCATTTAAAGCTTTTGAATTTCCCAGAGCTAACTCATCTTCTTCTTTACTCCAATCTTCCTCAGGCTTCAGACTGATTGTCCCATCTTTCTCAGTTATGGTGGGATGAATCCATCCTTTGTCAGCAGCTCTCCAAGCCTTTTTGTCCAGAGATTTTAGGAAGGCAATCATACGAGGTTTCCAGTAGTCATAATTAGTTCCATCCAGAATGGGTGGTCTATTTCCAAAAACTCCTTCTTTGTCCATAGTTCCAGAAAGTGATATCCCTAGATCTCACCCAGTAATACAGGCAGGGTGCCTGCTCTGATGCCAATTGAAATTCTGGCTGCAGATACTCAATGTCACGTTCAATGTTATGACACCGTATCTGACTTACTATATGACAGTAAATACAAAAGCAATAAAGAACACAGTCAATTGTTTACCCAATTCAGTGTGCAACAACACCTACTCTGGGGGCTACCAAGCCAGGGAGGAAATCCAATATAAGAGATGTTAATTCAGGAATAAACCAACCAGTTTATCTCCTTCACTTAAGACCTACCCAATGCAATTCCAATCTAAGTACAACTTAAACCTGAGTTCCTACTCACTCCCCCTCAATCACAGCAGTGATACATAAACCAATTTGACTTAAGAATTGATGAAGACACTCTTCAAAAACAAACACTTGATTAAGCTTCACATCTTTTTAATCAAGCAACACAATCACTCTTGCTTCACAGCTTTGAGTGATGCACACAACTAACTTGACTCTGCTTCACAGCTTTAGTCAAGGAACATTCAAACACTCTTGCTTCAAAGCTTTGAGTGCTACACAACCCTTACAATTAGAAACCTATTCCAAGTCACTTATCACAATGATAATTGCTTGGAGTACAATAATCAAACCTATACAGATTACAAATGATCTTCTGATCAATAAAAGGGATGCCTTGCAAAACAGCAGCTCTGTTGAATATATAGCAGCTGCAACTTCAGTTAGGGTTTCCACAAAAACCTAGGGTTAATTCCGTTTGACCTAAAGACCAGGTCACATGACTTTATTAACCAGGTTAGGGTTGAGCTAGGTTACCCCTCAGAAAACGCAGGATTCTGTTCAGGAAAGACTGAGTTATTTTCCTGAAAAAACTCAGACTTATCCAACCTGCAAACCTGTTAGTTCAAAACAGGATGTCATAACATCTGTTATGACATCTGAGAAAACCTGTCTACTGATTTAGCAAAATGTGATCATTTTGCAAAATGCTCAGATACACACTTATAAACATCAGTACTTGAATTACAATATTTTTCTGCAAAGGTACCTAATGAGTCAGTACAAACTAAACTAGAATGTTATGACATCAGTCATGACATTCACACATACACTTGGGTTTTACCAAAAATGCAAGCCAATACCTAAACAACTACACAGTTCTCCCACCGTATCACAGAACTGGCGACTCTGCTGGGGATTTTTATAGAAGTGGGGTTACCTTAGGGATAGATCACATTTATTTGCTTACATTGTTTTACTTGTTTGCTTTACATTTTGGTTCTTTATTTAGGTTTGAATCCTCTACCCGGATTTGGGAAACATTATAGGTAAATAGAAATACGTTGTGGAAACTGTGCGGCGTATACCGACATGGTCTAAGCAATAGCTATGTTAGTGTAACATATTTGTGGGTACCGGTAGCCTTTGAGTTAATCAAAGAGAATACGGGGCCGCTGAGTGATGTCATGAAACACTAATGAACTTCTAGAACCCTTTACTTGACCAACTTGGCCTTTAGGATGTAGTGAGATGACCGGCTTTGGTGCAGTCCGAAGTTGGTAGATACTCGATACTACACTGATTAAGGGTTGGTTTCTTGGGATATTTCAGTCGCCATTAAAGAGGCTTAAGCTGAAACAATGACCAAGGAAATAATCCAATGATATTGAGCTCCTTAGAACCCGGTTACTATTATTAGGACAGGTTGAGCCAACTAAACATCAAGAGGGTACTTACCTATAAAGCCCCATGCAAGCCTAAACTAAGAACTTGTGTGATTTGCTTGTATATGCATACTTGTAGATAACATCATGGACATCATGAACATCATATGCATTCACTAACCATTTCAAGGATTTTGGAGATTCATCTTTGTTCTTGTTTTGTAGGATATGGATTCACTTCGCATGAAAATTGTCCAAATAAACCTTGTAAGAATTTCTCCACAACTCAAGGAGCTCGCTTCAAGGATCCCTGAGAACTCTCCATTCACCGAGAGGCATGGTCGTCTACTCAACTTGGTCACCTCCAACACAGAGGAGGATATGATGAAGGTGCTCTTCCAGTTCTTTGATCCTTTGCATCATTGCTTCACATTTCCCGACTATCAACTTGTGCCCACTTTGGAGGAATTATCTCAACTCTTGAGGATTCCCATTCTCAATCAGCTACCTTTCAATGGTACAGAAAGAGATCCAAAGCCAGAAGAGATTGCTCAAGCTTTGCACTTGCACTCATCTGATGTCACAACTCATTGGGAAACTAGGAGTGGTGTCAAAGGCTTCTTAGCAAAGTTTTTGTTTGAGAAGGCCCAAAGCTAATGGAATTCCCTAGACTTGCAAGCTTTTGAGGAGATTGTGGCTCTTGTTATCTATGGAATGGTCTTGTTTCCCAACCCTGACCAACTCATAGATGTGAGTGCCGTCAAAATCTTCATGTCACGCAATCCGGTGCCTACATTACTAGGGGATATCCTACACTCTTTTCACGCTCATACAATGAGGAAGAGAGGTGTCCTTATGTGTTTCACTCCCCTCCTGGAAAGATGGTTTATTTCTCATCTTCCCCAATCAGTCTTAAAGAAATAGCAAGGATTAAGGTGGTCACAAAGGTTAAAGATACTCAAACATTCAGATATTCATTGGTGCTCTCGTTCCAAAGAGAATGTTATAATTGTTGACCGTTGTAGGGAATTCCATAATGTCCCTCTACTTGGCATTAGGGGAGGCATGACCTACAACCCATGCTTGGCTCTAAGACAGTTTGGTTATGCCCGAAGGGATGGCCCACGTAATATGCTGATTCAAGGATTGGTATTCGACAACGACAACGACGATCAAGGTCTTTGCCAAAGATTCATCCAAGCTTAGAGGATGCTAAACAAGGTGGATAGCAAGACTTTGGGACACAAGAATTCCATCCCTCTTGAGCCTTACCTCAAGTGGGTACGAACCCGCGCTCAAAGTCTTACGATGCCTTATCCTTCCATTCTCCCAGTGATCATTGAGCATGTTAAGGAAGGAGAAGTTCCATACACTATCCTACATCCTGACATGCCCACATCTCTTGAAGATCTACAAAGGGATTGGATACAACTCAAAGGAGAGCGAGATACTTTCGAAGCCCAATTCTACGCAAGCAAGAAGAAGGTTTTGGAACTCACTAGGATACTTCATGAGGATCAGACTCTAAATGCCTACATAGCACCAAAGAGGATGCGCACTACTTTTTTATCTTAGAGTGTTGTATTATTTTTCCCAAGGGGCATTGATGTAATCAAACTCTATCTTATTAATATAACGTGTGTTTCTTTTTTTTTAAAACGAACTTGAATCTTTTAAAATCCTTGAAAACATTACATATGCACATATCATTCATCATAACATAAACATGTCTTTTGCAACAAGTTTCCTCATCTCTCTACTGTTTATTTCAGTAAGATGGATCTCGAACAGACTGTCAAAGATCTCCAAACTCAAAACATGCAGTTTCAACAGTTACTCACAACCCTGGCCAAAGGACAAGAGGAGCTGAAGACTCTGTTGGCAAAAGAGAAAAAGAAGAAAGAGAAGAAACCAACCGGTGTTGTAATCACGGGGAGAAGGTTTCAAGGACAAACTAGAAGAACCTTGAATTTCACAACAACATCTGATGAAGGGGAAGGGAAAGGAAAAGAAACAACAGTTCCTTCAGAATCTGAAGAGGAGGAAGAAGAGGAAGACTTCTCTGAGGAACAGTACCCTCCGGCTGATGATAAGTACAGACATCTTGAAGAGCGTTTGAGCGCTATGGAAATACAAAGCGTACCAGGTCTAGACTTTGAAGAATTGGGGCTAGTGTCGGGAATTGTGATCCCACCAAAGTTCAAAGTGCCGCTGTTTGCAAAATATGATGGGGTGTCATGTCCTAAAATGCACCTCCGATCATACGTGAGAAAGATTCAGCCGCACTCTGCCGATAAAGACTTGTGGGTCCATTTTTTCCAAGATAGTTTATCCGGAACACAACTTGATTGGTTTTACCAATTAGAAAGGCCGACGTCCACAACTTAGAAGACCTTGCCGCAGCTTTCTATAAACAATACCAGTATAATGTAGATTTGGCGCCTACCCGTCCTCAACTTTAGAGTATGGCTATGGTTTCAATTGAGGGTTTCAAAGATTACGCGCATAAATGGAGGGATCTAGCTTGGAGAGTGCAACCCCCTCTGTCTGAAAGGGAGTTGGTGGATATGTTCTTAGGCGCTCTATCGGGCCCTTTCTTCAACCATTTGATTGGAAGTTCATCTGCTGGATTTACTAAGTTAATTTTAACCGGAGAGAAGGTGGAAGCTGGTATAAAAACTGGAAAGATTCAGAAGGATTCGTCTTCTACTACAGATGTGAGAAAACCCTTCACTGGGAAGAAGGAGGTATTTGCTATTTATCCACAAAGAAACCAAGGGAGAGCTGAACGCTGACAAATGGTAGGGGCCGTTATGATCCCAAAGCTTACATCTGATCAACCAAGGAGTAATCAACCGACCGTGGAAAGGCCAATTCGGCAATTCACCAAAATTATCACCCGAATGCCAGATGCACATACCATTCGAAAGCTCAGGGCACGACACTAACAACTGTTGGGCTTTGAAAAACAAAATTCAAGACCTCATAGATGCAAAAAGAGATTGAGTTTGAAGCGCCCGAGAAACCAAACTCCATTTCCGCTCCTATGCCTAGGCATGGTCACAATGCCAATGTTATCGAAGAAGATTTGTTTGTTGCTATAGTGGATGAACTCTTGACTCCGCTCCCGATCATTAAGATGAACTTGTTGAAAGATGGTATATTCCCAGGTTGTAATGAAGACTGCCATGTTTGCTTATCCTCGTCAACTAATTTCCCTCTGTTTAAGACAAGCGTTTAACGCTTGATGGACAACCAAGAGATTATGTTTGAAAATGCTCCTGTTTCACCCATTCCTATTAAAGACGTTTCAATCATAACCATCTCCACCAATCCTTCCAGGGTCCCCAAAAGACATGTTAGGATTACATCAGTTCCATAAACTACTCCTCTCATAATTACAATGCCCCGGCCGGTCCCATATGAATCAGATAAAACAGTGTCGTGGAATTATGGTGGAGAAATCTACTACCATGGTATCAAACAAGATGGGCTGACCGCTGAAGAAGTGAGCTCCGAAGAAGAAGATTCTGACATTAGCAATATTACCGGAACTAGTAAGATTACCCGTAGAGGTAGAATCTTCTCTCCAGAGATTGCACCTCCAAAGGAAGTTTTTGGACCCGTGGCTGTTCCGAAGATTACCTCTGTACCGATAATCGTACCTGTAAGTATTCCTACCGACAAAGACGACATGATCCCTACTGTTATCCCTACCAACACTTCCACTGCTGAAAATCGAGGAAAAAGCATGCAAGAAGAGCCTTTTCGGACGAAGGCTCAACAACTAGCTATCCCTGAAACATCCAAGAAGGAAATGGAAGAGATCCTAAGGATAATAAAGAAGAGTGACTATGAAATGGTTGAACAGTTGGGGCAACTCCCTCCAAGATCTCCATGCTAGAATTGCTGCTGGGCTCTGAGGCACATGCGAAAGCTCTGGTAAAATTTCTGAAGACAGCCCATGTGCCACAAGAGACGTCTGCTGACCAATTCCAAGACTGTGTGGCCAGTTTGACAGCTGATAACGGCCTAGGCTTTTCTGATGCTGATTTGACAACTAGAGGGAGAAAACACAATGAGGCATTGCATGTCTCTGTAGAGTGTAGAGGAACGACTCTGGCCCATGTCTTGGTGGACACGAGCTCATCTTTGAATGTTTTACCGAAGAAAGCTCTTGACATATTGGATTGCAAAGGGATGATATTGAAACCCAGTAACATAGTTGTGAGAGTATTTGATGGCTCAAAGAGGATGGTCCACGGGGAGGTGGACATCCCCATAAAGGTGGGAACTCGAACTTTCAACTCAACCTTCTATGTAATGGACATCCACCCTTCTTACTCCTGTCTGTTAGGACGACCCTGGATCCATGATGCCGGTGTTGTCACCTCTACGCTACACCAGATGCTGAAGTACCCAGTCCATGGAAAGATTATCACTGTCCATGAAGAGGAGGAGTACATGATTAGTCATCTAAATTCTTTCCGATATGTGGAGTTGGATGGCGAGTTCATTGATACTCCTTTTCAACATTTTGAAGAGGTCTCTTAAGAAGTAGCGGTGACCAAGGCGGTATCCCCGATTCCCAAGATCACAAGACCTCCGCTTCAGATGTCATCTCTAAAGGATGCCAAGGCAGTAGTAGAAGAGGGTGGATGCACCATCTGGGGGCAGCTTCCGGACATCCCGTATAAATCAGACATGTTTGGCTTGGGGTTTACTTCAACTGCTCTGAAGGCTGTGCATCGTGCCCGTACTGGAGGGCCACCTCTGAAGATTAGTAACCGGGAGGTCAACACAGTGGAAGATAGTGAAGAAGATGGCATCTAAGAAGACTGGATATTTCCTACTGTCAACGGAGGGCTTCGCAATTAGGAAGCCAGAGACTTTGTCCCAATAACTTTCATCTCTCATTAATTTATCTTTTATATTTCTGTTCGACTTGTAATATTCACAAACAATTCATACATTAAAAACCTTGTGTCTTACCCGAGGCACAATGGTCCATTTGTAAGGGTTTTTATTTCATGTTCATATGACATTCAATGGATCATGGACGTTTTTTCACATACAAACCTTTTGTGCTCATTGTCTTTCTTTTACATTTTATTGTTTAAAGATGGCTATACCCTTACACACACCCACACTCACAAATGCAGGTACCCCTCCATTCCGGATCTCATGGGTAATGATACTGCTATGGCCTTTAGTGACTCTGAAGATGCAATCTATCAAGCCGAATACGAAGGTGAGGAAGATTGTAAAGTACCAAGGGAATTGGCCAGACTACTACAACAAGAGGAAAGAGCTATTCAAACTCATGAGGAACCGTTGGATACAATCAACTTGGGTACCGAGGAAGATAAAAAGGAAATCAAGGTGGGTGCCAACCTAGAGTCGAGTGTCAAGGAACGCCTAATTCAGCTATTGCATGATTATGTTGAGATCTTTTCCTGGTCATACGAAGACATTCCAGGACTTGATACAGACATCGTGGTACATCATCTACCCAAAAGAGAAGATTGCCCACCAGTGAAGCAAAAAGTCTGCCGCATGAGACCTGACATGTCAGAGAATATCAAAGCGGAAGTCATGAAACAATTCAATGCTGGATTCTTAGCTGTCACTTCCTATCCTCAATGGGTTTCCAACATTGTTCACGTGCCTAAAAAGGACGGCAAAGTACGAATGTGCATGGATTATAGAGATTTAAACATGGCTAGCCCTAAAGATGATTTTCCACTTCCCCACATAGACATCCTGGTTGACAATACGGCTCAACACAAAGTGTTTTCCTTCATGGACGGATTCTTAGGTTATAACCAAATCAAAATGGCACCTGAGGACATGGAGAAAACTATATTTTTCACGCAGTGGGGGACGTTCTGCTACAAAGTGATTCCGTTCAGACTGAAGAATGTCGGGGCAACCTATCAACGCGCTATGGTAGCTTTATTTCATGATATGATACATCATGAGATAGAGGTCTATGTAGATGATATGATAGCCCGATCCCAAACTGAAGAGGAGCACCTTGACCACTTGCAAAAGTTGTTTGTGAGATTGAAGGAGTACAAACGAAGGTTGAATCCAAACAAGTGCACATTCGGAGTTCGGTCCGGTAAACTCCTAGGTTTTGTTGTCAGCAACAAAGGCATCGATGTTGATCCTGCCAACGTTAAAGCGATACAAGAAAGGCCTGTTCCTCGTACTGAGAAGGAAGTCAGAGGATTCTTGGGACGCCTGAACTATATTGCCAGATTCATTTCTCATCTGACAGCTACTTATGAGCCAATCTTCAAACTATTAAAGAAAGATCAAGTAGTCAGATGGAATGACGAATGCCAGATTGCTTTAGACAAGATCAAAGAGTACTTACAAGAGCCTCTTGTTTTGATGCCACCAATAAAAGGAAGACCACTGATCATGTATCTGACCGTTTTAGAAAACTCAATGGGGTGTGTTTTGGGGCAGCATGACGAGTCTGGCCGAAAAGAGCACGCTATTTACTACCTGAGCAAAAAGTTTACCGACTGTGAAACCAGATATTCACTGCTCAAGAAAACTTGTTGCGCTCTGGCATGGGCTGCTCTTCGGCTAAGACAGTATATGTTCACTCATACCACTTTGTTGATATCTAAGATGGATCCTATAAAGTACATCTTTGAAAAGCCTGCTCTGTCTGGGAGGATAGCCAGATGGCAGATGATCCTAACAGAATATGACATACAATACACTACCCAGAAAGCTATAAAGGGCAGTGTGATAGCGGATCATCTCGCTCATCAAGTTGTAGAAGATTATAAGTCCATGAAGTTCGAATTCTCGGATGAAGACATCATGACATTAGACGACTGTGAAGAGATCAGACCATATGACAGACCTGAACAAGGATCCCGTTGGAGCCTGTTCTTTGACGGGGCATCCAATGCACTTGGTAATGGTATCAGAGTTGTACGCATATCTCTAGAAGGGTGTCATACTCCCTTTACTGCCAGACTTTTCTTCAACTGTACGAACAACATGGCGGAATACGAAGCATGCATCTTTGGTCTCAAGGCTGCCATAGACTTGGGAATCAAATCTTTAGATGTGTTTGAAGATTCAGCTTTGGTCATAAGTCAGATCAAAGGAGAATGGGACACTAAGCATCCAAACCTTATCCCTTACAAAGAACATGTCTTGACATTGCTACCACATTTTGAGCAGATTACTTTCGAGCACTTCCTGCGAGAAGAAAATCAGTTGGCAGATGCTCTAGCCACAATGTCATCTATGTTTAAACTTAATTGGGATAATGAAGCTCCCCAGATTACCATCGAACGAATGGATGAACCAGCACACTGTCACGAGATTAATACTGAAGAATTAGTGGACCAGTCTTGGTTTCATGAAGTCAAGAGGTATCTTGAGGCTCAAGAATATCCAGAAGGAGCTTCAATCAATGATAAAAAGTTCCTAAGGAGATTCTCCGTTAAGTTCTTCCTGTGTAATGGCATCCTGTACAAACGTAATCATGACTTTGTTATGCTCCGGTGTGTGGATAAGATTGAGGCTAAAAATATCATGGTTGAATTACATGAAGGTACCTTTGGCACTCACTCCAGTTGGCATACGACGGCGAAGAAAATCCTACGGGCAGGCTATTATTGGTCTACCATGGAAGCAGACTGCTATCAACACTCTCGGACCTGTCATAAGTGTCAAATTAATACGGAAAAGGTGCACGTACCTCTGGTTCCTCTGAATTTCTTGACGTCTCCTTGACCCTTTGCTATGTGGGGAATAGGCATGATTGGGGAGATCAAGCCTACAGCCTCCAATGGACACCGCTTCATCCTGGTGGCCATTGACTATTTTACAAAATGGGTCGAAGCAACTTCCTTCGCATCCTTTACTAAGAATGTTGTTCCCCGCTTCATCAAGCAGAATCTCATTTGCCGGTACGGTATCCCAGAAAGGATCATCACTGATAATGGTACAAAGC
This sequence comes from Vicia faba, assembly GCA_948472305.1. Classification (NCBI taxonomy): domain Eukaryota; kingdom Viridiplantae; phylum Streptophyta; class Magnoliopsida; order Fabales; family Fabaceae; genus Vicia; species Vicia faba. Next base: position 1,373,997,339 of record OX451735.1, on the reverse strand, counting down.
TTAACAATACTATGATCACCGCCTTGTGCGAGCAGTTCAAAATTCAACATCACAATTCATCCCCCTATCGGACAAAGGTGAATGGTGTCGTCGAAGCTGCAAATAAAAACATTAAGAAGATCATACAGAAGATGACAGTCACCTACAAGGACTGGTATGAGATTCTACCATTTTCTCTCTACGGGTATCATACCACGGCTCGCACATCAACGGGGGAAACACCCTATTCTTTGGTCTATGGCATGGAGGTTGTCTTGCCTATTGAGGTTCAGATCCCCTCTTTGAGAATTATGAAGGATGCAGGTTTGAATGAGGACGATTGGATCCAAACTCGGCTTGATCAACTGAACTTAATTGATGAAAAGAGACTTACTGTTGTTTTCCATGGTCAGATGTATCAAAAACGGATGATCAAGGCTTTCAATAAGAAAGTCAGACGCCAGGTATATCAAGTTGGAGATCTAGTGATCAAACGCATTATCTTACCACAAAGTGATCCCAGGGGAAAATGGACTCCTACATATGAAGGACCATTTGTGATCAAGAACATCTTCTCAAGTGGGGCAATGATCTTAACCACCATGGACGGTGATGACCTGTTGCACCCTGTGAACACGGACATAGTCAAAAGATACTACGCATGAGAGACCCGCTAGGTTGACACACCTAGGCAAAAAAGGGCCTCCCGGCGAACCAAAAGGTTCGGGCAAAAATTAGGGATAACAAAAACTGTACACCCGGCAATTTGAAAACTCGAAAGGGCGACTTGGGCAAAAAGGGGTTTCCCGGTGGACTGAAAACCCGAAAGGGCGGTCCAGGAAAAAGTTAGGGAATTAAAGCGTATAACCATGTCCCGTCGGATCACTTTGAGGATAATCTCTTTGCTGAAAAACTCAGAGCTTCTGATCTATTCAATCATCTTCGGACGAAGCAACAAATAGACAAGATATTCAGAGATACGGAGGCTATAGCAGAATGGGAACCCCATGGGATTATCTCACATAACTATCTTTATTTGTATATATTTTATTACTTTTATGGAACCATCCTCTTACTAGGATGTCAGTCTCCTTTGTACAAAATACTTATTCAAAGTAAATACAAAGATATCTCTTTAAAGTACAGAAAACTATTTGCGTTTTTCTTTACACTTGTGTTTTATTTGCAAAAACGTCCAATGATTCATTAATGAACATATGCATTTGAACATAACTACTGTTTACAAATAAACAAAATGAAAAAAGACAATTACTGACAGGTTGAAAGAATAGGAAAACGTCTTTAGGATATTCCATGAGCAATCCCCGCAATACGTCATTTAAATCCCCATCGAAACTGAAACTTCAAACTATTAATTCCCAGTGGAAATCGTCCAGTTTCTCCAAATTCCCCAGCAAGTTATTTTGAAGCCTGAAATCCAACCGGATAACAGCTGATTTCTGATACTCCCCAACGGAACAAAGACTCCCATTTATTAATCCCCTGTAGAAGTCATCAAAATTCTCTGGATTCCCCAAGCAGATTCCTCAAGCGGTATACAGCATTGCTCTCACAATAGAATTTTGTCAATACTTTAATTTTAAGATATGAAGAATCCACATATCCTCAGCAGCAGTCAAGGATTTATTTTCCTCAATCAAACGACAATGCAGCAAATCAGCTTACATGTGCATACATTATATCCACATATCATAAACATTGATAAAACACATATATTTCATCATATATTTCATACAACATAATTTTGTGTTCCAGCTAACATTTTACCCTTTTTAGGATGAGATTAACAACTACCATTAAAAATATGCAATCATGATACAGTTCAGATACGCCCCAGACACGGATGGCATTCTGTTACTCATTCAAATTCAACCTTCTGATATAGTTCAGATACGCTCCAGACATGGATGCCATTCTATCACTCATTCAGATTCAACCTTTTGATACAGTTCAGATACGCTCCAGACACAGATGTCATTCTGGTACTCATTCAGATTTTAAAGTTCAGATACAATATGGATACGCTCCAAATACGGATGCCATTCTGGTACTCATTCAGATTTCAAAATTCAGATACAGCTCGAATACGCTCCAAACACGGATGCCATTATGATACTCATTCAGATTACCCACTCAGATGCTTGTTCAAAATTCAAATTCAGATACAGCTCAGATACGTTTCAGACGCGGACACCATTCTGATACTCATTCTTTCAGCTTACAAATTACATTTCAACAACATTCATAGCATATGCATACAAAATACATATAACACAAATCTCATTTATTTTGAGAACATCATTACGCAATGCATACATCATGACATTGCATACAACTAACTCTTTACCTTTTCAGGAAAGATCAATCAACAGACAAAGATAATCATCTTTTTGAGGTAGTAATCGTCCAAGATTCCTTCATCATCCTGTTGAGGTAGTAATCGTCCAAGATTCCTTCATCATCTTTTTAGAGTAATAATCGTCAAAGATTCCTTCAACAGTAATTCAAAGACAGTTCAGATACGCACCAGATACGGATGCCATCCTGATACTCATTCAAAGACAACTTTTGATACAGTTCAGATACGCTCCATACACGGATTCCATTCTGATACTCATTCAGATTTCAATTTTTGATACAGTTCAGATACGCTCCAGACACGGATGCCATCCTGATACTTATTCAAAGACAACTTTCGATACAGTTCAGATACGCTCCAGACACGGATGCCATCCTGATACTCATTCAAAGACAGCTTTCAAATACCATTCAAATACGCTCCAGACACGGATGCCATTCTGATACTCATTCATATTTCAACTTCAGATACAGACAAGATACGAATGTCATTCTGTCACTCAAATACAGTCCAGATACAATCACCTCTGGATGGAATCTATAAGCCCGTCTCCAACAATTGTCCATCATTTCTCCAAATGGCATCTTTAATCCCATTCCCTATACAATCAACCACAACATCATCGAGTGCAAATTTCTAGGCACTCAAGTGTTCAATCATCTTCCACCTTCAAGTCACGAATGGAAGATCCGCCAATCTAACTCTTCAGGTTTAAGAAGATTGAATAGGGGCAGCTGTTGTACCCCAAAATTTGCCCTCTAATTTCTCAAAGGATCACCCTGAACCCTCAGGTTTGCTTCCATCCAATTTCAAGCTTTGAATTACAAATTTTTCAAGAAAGTTATTCACAAGGGCAAGTGGTCATTTGCACACTAAAAAGTCAAACTTTGACTTTTGGATCAAAATCAAGTTTCAAGAATCATATTTCAGCAAGGCATGTTAAAATATGAAGTTGTTTCATTAAGAAATTCAAAAGTCAAGATTACTTTGGAAAAGTAAAATTTCTAAATACTTATAATTTTTTCTAAGTGTTTAAGAAATATGACAAGCTCAGAACTTCTGAAGAGATTATCACCATGACCCAAACTGATTTTGGATTAACTTCTAACACAAGAGTTATGGACTCAAACAAGATCTGAAACATTACAGAATAAAACTTCTCTTAGAAATGTTGGGATTTCAAGTTCTGACTCCTCAAAGAAACGTCTATGAAACTGAAGCACTCAGCAAATTCTGGACAGTTCCAAGACAGAGTTTGGTTACAACTTCTGGGCCAGTTTTTGCAAATATTTAGTCAGATTTTGCAAGGTTAGTTCAAAAATGGTTTACAAAGCGTGTTGCAAGCTTCCTGGAAAGTCTGAGAGCTCTTTCAGAACATGCTGAAGCAAGGAGATACAAAGATCAGAAGTTAGATGTCTATTCTAAGTTACGCTGAAGCTGAACATCTGATTCAGAATTAAGCAATGATGCAGAATCTCACATTGCAGGATTTCTGGTTTGATCAATCTCATTATCATTTAATGCTCACAACCACTTTTGAGTCTTTATCCAAAGGATTTCCCCACGTGTGGCATAGAAGTACCTTTACTGTCTTGGAAAAGCAAACTTTTGTACAAAAGTGTGTTGGGCCCATATGTTGCTTTTGCTTTTGAGGTTACTTTTCCTTAATTCCTGCTTAAAATATCCAGCTTAGGCGCTGCTAAAACTGCTGACCACCCTACCTATTTGAAATTACTTCAAGAGCAAGTCATCGCCCAGCTTATGATGGTGGTGCCCCTTGACCTCTCCAAACTACTAAACCTTTGCCTATAAATTAGACCTTATTGGCAACTGTAAAATGGTCGAAAAATTGAGAAAGAAAAATCCTTGAACCCCTGCTAAAATTCCAAGAGTCCAAAACTGCAAATATAAAAATACAAAAAAACTGTTAAATTTTGATTTCTTGCATTCAACCTCCCTTTTTCTCAAGTGTTTCTTGACCAAAACCATCCATACAGTTTCTGATTCATATATTAGAAGTTATCCTAACTTATGTGTTCAGACTCTAACACACTCTCCATCCACATCCACCTCAAGAAGTCATAACTTTACCCCTTGGTTGTACCAGATTGTTTTTTAATCATTCATTGCCCAAGTTGAAAGTTCCAGCCTGCTGAGCACGTGAAGAAACTGTTCAGAACATCACCAGAGTTCAGAACATCACCAGAGTTCATAACCAGACTCCAGTTCACAAAGTGTTTTCCAGCTACAAGGTAAACTTCTGCTGACTCTCCTCATATTACTTAGGCATTATCAGATTTGCATGTTCAAAAATACAATGTAGACATCATGTTTCTGATGTTGTGTGTATTTTGAGGTGTCACTTATTTGTATGCCTAAGTAGGGAGTAAATTAGTTCAGAACTTCTTAAGGAAATTAGAATTAGCAAATTCATGCTTGCCTCTGATTTATAGTTCTGATATCTCTTGTTTTTGAAACACCATGAAACCTGCCATAAGTGTTATATGTGCATCTTCTGCTCTGTTGACAAATGACTAAGTTGCAGATGTTCTGACTAGAATGGAGAGAGAGACTAAGTTCTGCCAGTGGTATCAGAACTTCTGAAATCTTCTTTGTTCCCAGCGGACCCAGAACTACTGACTTTACCTATTTTTACTAATATGATCTGAAGATGTGAAAAACACAAGAAGGGGGGTTGAATTGTAAAACTTGAAATCAAATGCAGACAACACATTATTTTTATCCTGGTTCGTTTGATCTCAAACTACTCCAGTCCACCCGTCAAGGTGATCTCGCCTCTCTCCAACGAGGTCTTAATCCACTATATTCAACTGAATACACAACTGCTTTAACAACTGTTAAAGCCTTCTTGAGTCCAACCACAAACCGGTTTATCTCAAGGAAGTTTTCTTACAGATAAATAAACAAATGTGTGTTTGATGTTTTCTTACAAAACTATATATCACAACTGTGATAATACACACTATTAAGCTTAAGATGAAACTAGATTGCTAGAGCTATAGAGTAAGCGTGGTTGAAAGCTTTAGCAAAAGTGAGAGCGCGCTTGAGGATGATTAGCTTAGGCGTGTATATGCGTGTAGAGTATTAGCCATTTCTTTTCTCACTGACTTGTTTAAGTAGCCTTGGAATAGATACGTTTCTGTCCATAAATCCATTTCAATGCTCATAAAGTTCTTTCCTTTTTGAGAAGATCTTTGTCTTGGAATAAAGCCGTTGGTAATTAATCTGTCTTGAATGCATAGTAATGTTGACACTTCAGAGTGTTCTTGGCTTTAGCTTATTCTGACGCTTCTGAGTGCTGATGACATGGTTAGGATCTTGATCAGTGTTAGAGTATGTTTTGTGCAGATTCTGTTCATCAGGCTTCAGCGTGTAGCACATGTTATTTGATCTACTGATGCTGACATGTCTTCTGATGCTGATACTAATATTCTGATGCTGATTCCATCAGAGTTTCTGTAAATACAAAACATATATTTAAGTAGCATATATGTCTTATAAACCTTACAATTTATTTAATCTTGTATTTTGTTATCATCAAAACTCTAACTGAGGGTTATAGAATCAAACTATGTTCTAACAATCTCCCCCTTTTTGATGATGACAAAAACCATATTTTTTCAATTAAAATAAAGTGATGAAAGGTATCAGAGTTTAAGGATAGAGAGGAAATGGTATCAGAGATAATCAAATAACGAATATAAGGTATTAGAGATAAGAAGATAAGGAATAAAAAGTATCAGAGTAATGAAGAGAAAAACTCCCCCTGAGTTGATTACTTCCTTTTAATTCCATGAGACCTTGAGCATCAGAACCTTATTGAACTTTCTTTGAGCATCAGAACTTTACTTTATCAGAGTTCATCAGATTCTTGTACCTGTAAGCTTTTCAGAAGAAAGAAATTCAAATATATCAGAATGATAGAATGTTTGAGACTTTTGTCTCAGTAATCCGTTATTGAAAAATATCATTCTTTCTCCCCCTTTTTGTCAGATATCAAAAAGCACAAATAATCAGAGTTAAAATGATCAGAGCAAAAAACGTTTATATTAAAAACAGAAGCAATGATAGTTTAGAACAAGTAAAAATATTACAGACAAACATGTAAAGAAAACAAGGAAAACACAGGAAAATTCTAAGATGAAGGTGGAAGACGTGTGAACAGAGCTTCCAACATGCTCTTGATTTGATTGCTGGTTTCCTGTTGCTTAGATACCATGTTTGCTATAGAATCAATCTTGATATCCTGCTTGTCCATCCTTTCATTCATCAGCATATCAGATCTCTTCAAATCCTCCAGAGTCTGCCTGTCAAGAGAGGAAGCTTGAGAATCTTCAGATACAGACTACTTCTCAGAGCTTTCAGCAATAACTTCTTCTTGACCCAAGTCTTCAGCTGGAATCGTCTGTTCTTCTGCAGGTTGAACTTTAGATGTTGGACGCTTTTCAGACCAAGGCGCAATGTCCAGATGGAGAACTTCTTCCTTAAGCAGCTTGCTCAGAACTGGACCTTCCATTTCCTTCAGCAGATTGTTGAAGTTCTGTTGAGCCTGTCCATAGCTCTGGTCTTGCAACTTAAAGGTTTCAGCGCATACCCATCTTCTGAATTGTATCCAGAGGAGGTCTGACACAGCAGGATCAACCAGTTCCAGACTTGCTTGTTTCAAAGAAGTGATCCACTTCTGTATATATGTTTCAAAGTTCAATATGCTGGAACCAACATATGGTTGTTTTGGTTTAGGGATAGAAGTTTTGTTGTTTATTGCAACAAGGCGTTCAAAGACTGTTAGATCAATGACAGTCTTGTTGTGGTCATCTGAATTTTTCTTAGGTGAGGGAGTGGGAGAGTCAGAAATTACGATTGGACTTGATGGGGTATTTGGTGGAGTTATTTCTGGTGAAGAGGGGAGTTGAGGAATATTCACAGTGGTACCACAGGGCAATTGAATGGCCAAAGGTTATGGTTCAGGGGATTCAGAGGTTTGATCCTCAAAGGTTTGAGTCTCAGGTTGTAGAGATTGTTCATGATGAGGACAGGGTGGATTAATTTTTGGTTGAGAGGATGAAGGTTGTGGGATTTCTAGTTCAAGACAGAGTGGAATGTCAGGTTGTGGCGAGATGGGAATTTCAGTGTTTGGATTTGGATTTTCTGGTTGGGGAACGGAAGTGTGTTGGTCTATATCAGAAAGAACTTGTGCAAGTTCTGGTTCTGGTATGGTTGCAGTATTTGGATTTTATGTTTGGGAGCGGGATCTTCTGAGGGTTAATGACTCAGAAGGGTCAAAGTCTAAGTCAAAATCATCGAAAGTTTGAGGAGTTGGGTTTTCAGATGGAGTTGGAATTGGAGTTGGAATAGGGATAGATGTGGAAACAGTAGTTGAATCTAAAACAGTTACAGAAACAGGATTACCTCTTTTCTTTGGAGTCTGTTGAGATGATCCTTCTGTAGCAGCTTTTCTTTTCTTCGTCTTCTTCAGAACAACCTCTGGTGCCTTCTGCTGAAGATCTTGAATATTCAGATTTGGTGTTGTACCATCAGCTTTACAAGCATCCAAATATCTCAGAATGATTTGAGGCTTAGAGTCAATTTCTTTGAACATAGGGAAGTCGTCCAGAGGGACTCTTCTGCTGGAGATTTCAGCAAAGGGAGTGACACTGGGCTCCTTCTTAATGTTCTCTATCAGCTTCATTTTCTTCAGATTTTTGGCATTCAGCTGCTTGCCAACAGATGGTTCCAGAGTGCTGATTTCTTGTGCCTCTTTCAAATGTTCAATCAGCCTATTCTCTGTAAGAATATATGATATCAGTCTTCCCAAGGGTATCCAATCCCTTTTTGTACATTCCTCTTCCCTTGTTTCTTTGACACTTGTTCTGAGATGGTTAAACAGAAGATGAGCTATATTTATCTTGACCTTCTGAGAGATGAAATAGAGCAGAACCTGCTGGTCAATGTTTATGTAATCAGGAGAGCTAGTAGGCTTCCTGTGGTTGAAACAGCCCAGAATGATCTTGGCCTAAATTCTGTGCTTGTCCTTCAAATCCCTTATCTTGCTGGAGGGAAGCCCCAGTGTGAAAATTTCCCTTGCAATTAGGGCAACATCTTGACACCTTTCTGCCATATCAATGCAGCGAATACCACCTCCATTGTACCCTATCAGTCTTGCAATCAGGTCTTTAGTAATCACAATCTTCTTCCCCATGATGTAGGATGTAACTTGGTGATTTGAAGAAGAAGCGTGAATCCAAAATTCCTTTACCAGAATAGGAAATGTTGGACCCACCAGCCTGTAAAAGTACTTTTCCCAACCTTGAGCTTTAATCTCTTCAGATAGATCAAAACCATTCTCCTTGAGACTGTTGAAATCCACTATTATTTCAGACAGAACTTCAAGGTTCTTGATTGGAGTGAGAAGCGTTCTGAGAGGTACTTCATATTGTTCAGAAGAAGTAGTTTTATGGGAACCTGAAGAAGGATTGCTGGAAGAAGCCATGTTCACATGAGGTTTTTGAGAAAGATTGAAAGTTTTTCTTGAGAAAGTAAGAACACAGAAAACAGAAATATTGAGAGAAAACGAAAGTAAGGGTAAAAAGTGTGAATGGTGTGAAGTGTTTAAATAGATTTCTAAAAAGTTTTTGAAAACATAAACGTTTAAGAGAGAGAAATAAATAATGATTATTAGCATTTAATGATAGTTGATTTTAGGGGATTCAGAAAGATACTTGAACGGTTACCCATGACATGTGTCTCAATGCATCCAATCAGCGCTTTGCCTTTTCAGAAACGTGAACGCGTGTTCAGCCTCAGAAAACAGCTGATGACTGGATGACACTTGTTTGCTTGAGTGAATAGCACTTCTATCCTTGAACTGAAGCGCTTAGATCTTCATGGATAGATTCTGATACAATTTGCATTTCTAAAATTCTGAAAGAGGATTGATAAGAAGTTCACAGAGAAATAAACGCAATTCTGAAGGTTAATATATAAAATTAAAACAGTTTTATTCTGGACAGAGCTTCATGCTGAGATGTTTCATAATGAAGTTGAATCTATCTTCAGAAAGTGGTTTTGTGAAAATATCAGCCCATTGATGGTCTGTGTCAATAAATTTAAAATTTAAAATCCCTTTCTGAATATAGTCCCTAATAAAATGATGTTTTATTTCTATATGCTTAGCCCTAGAATGCCAAAATTGGATTTTTACTTAAGCAAATAGCAGAAGTGTTATCACAGAGGATAGGAATGTTACTCTCAAATATCTGGAAGTCCTCAAGTTGACTTTTCATCCAGAGCATTTGTGTGTTGCATCCAGCTGCTGCTATGTATTCAGCTTCTGCTATTGATAGAGCAATTGTGGATTGTCTTTTGCTGGACCATGAGATTAGATTTTCTCCCAGAAACTGGAAGCTTCCAGAAGTGCTTTTACGCTCTACTCTGTCTCCAGCAAAGTCAGCATCACAGTATCCTACTAAGCTGTAATCACTTGATTTTCTATAAAACAGACCCAGATTAGTAGTACCTTTCAGATACTTGAAAATTCGCTTAACAGCTGTTAAGTGAGATTCTCTAGGATCTGATTGGAATCTTGCACAAATGCATACACTGAATAAAATATCAGGCCTTGAAGCTGTCAGATAAAGAAGAGAACCAATCATACCTCTGTAGACCTTCTGTTCTACCTTTTTGCTTACCTCTTCTTTTTCTAGAATGCACGTGGGATGCATTGGAATCTTTGATGGCTTACATTCTGAGAGATCAAATTTCTTCAGAAGTCCTCTGACATATTTGCTCTGATGAATGTAAGTTCCTTCTGGGGTTTGATTGATCTGAATGCCCAGAAAGAATTTCAGTTCCCCCATTAGGCTTATCTCAAATTCTGCCTGCATACACTTAGCAAACTTTCTTCCCATAGAGGGTTCAGTAGATCCAAAAATTATATCATCAACATAAATCTGACATACCAAGATGTCATTCTTAACTGTCTTACAGAATAAGGTTGTGTCCACTTTCCCTCTGGTGAATTCCTTTTCTAACAGGAAGTTACTCAGTCTTTCATACTGTAGCGATAAAAAATGTAGCGGGGTAAATCGGAGATCGAATTATTGATTAATTCGTCTCGCAAAAGCAAGAGTCGCCACCGCGCTTTATTGTTTCCAAAGGAAAAGGGAAAAGAGCGAAATAAAACCCTAAATATGCAATGTAAATAATAATAAAAATACAAAGCGTTTTTGAAAAGAGATCTTATGGTTCGGGGGTTGGTTATACAATGGGAAGGTATTAGCACCCAATGCATCTATAGTACTCTATAGGAACCTTTTGAAATATCTGTTTTATTTAAAATTGATTGCTTGATTGAAAATAAATCGTTTTGGCCGAAACAGGATACGGACGGGTTTTTGAAGTTACGACGACCTAATGTCGAAGTTTTTGCTTAAAGGGCATAAATTTTGAAAAGGTTGAATATTTGAGGAAAAATTATCCTAAGTTTTAATGAAATGTGAAAGCTCGCGCAGTTAGACTTGAGGACATGAAGTCAACAAATTTACTGTTTTTCCTTTGGATTCAAACATAAACAGAATAAACAAATAAATATGGAATAAATACACAGACAGAATATGTGAATAATGATTAAATAACGATAATTTAAATTATAGATTAAATGATGCGAATAATGCATTTTTATGATTTTTTTTGTTTAATATTAACGGAAAAAAAGTATTTTTAATTTTTACGCATTTTGATATGGATAAAAAGCAAGAGAATTATTTAACGAAGACAAAATGTTTTTTTTTTTTTAGTTATTAAGTTTTTTTATATATTTTGATATTAATATTAATAAAGCAAGAAAATGAATTAATAAAATATTTTTTAAGTTTTTCTATTTTTATATGTTTTAGAGTTTTTTTTTTATAACGATGTAAGAGGAGAATTAATAAAAAAAAAACTAAAGTGTCTATCTTCTTAAATTCTATATTTTTATGTATATGAAAATAAAATACCTATTTAAAAGACTAAGAGGTTCTAAATTAAATTAAAAGTTATTAATTCACCCTAATGAAATAAAATTAAAACTCTTAAATTAAATCCAAGGTTAAACTAAAAGGTCAAACTAATTAAAAATTATCTAGTTGGATATATCTCTTTTTTTTAATATATTCACTAATTAATTAACATAATAATAATTTTAAAAAAAAGATTGGAGAAAGTAAAATAAAAAGAAAGTGTATCAAATAAAAAAAAAACAAGCAAAGTATATGGGCTAGATGGTTTAGTGGCCCACGCAGAATCCAAAATGGGGGGGGGGGGGGGGGGGGGGGTGCAGAAGCAAGTCGTGTGGGCTTAAGCAGGAGAAATGGGGTGAGGCCCATTGGTTTTACAAAATGCTTAGGCTTATTTTGTTTTATCATAATTGGGGATTAGGGTTCTGCTAGGCAGAACGGCGCTCATCTCTCTTCTTCGTCATCTTCTTCGCGTCTTCTTCTCCATGCTTGCCTCTGAGTTTCGCTATCTAACTTCTTGCCATGGCCACCCACTCCAAACTCCTCTTCCCTCTAGCCGAACGAAAAAAAAGGGACGGCTACGGATTTACGGTAAAACGCTATTCGATTCATTAAAGCTTAGTTACATTTTTGCATGTGTGATTCTGATTACGTGATTCTTACTGTTTTGATTTTGGTTCTAATTACTTGGAGGTACTATGAGAGTAAAAAGGGAGAGGGAATCGTTACCTAGGCGGAGACGGAGGAGGAGGTCGGGAGCGAAGGAGGCCAGGCGGCGAGGAGAGGAGAAGCGTCACGAGCGTGCTTCGGTGGCCGGTATTTTATATGGTTTCCTTCTTCTTCTTTTGCCTTGGTACTGTGCTGTGATGTTTCTCTTCTTCTTCTTCCTTGATACCGTGCTTTGATGTTTCTCTTCTTCTTCTTAACCGTGCTTCTGTACGATATTCATTGGCCTGTGAGTGATAATGTTTTTGAGGCTTTATGTTGTATGCTTTTAAATGGCCAGTGATGGTAACACTGAGGCCTTGCTTGTGTTGCCTTCAAGGTTGGTTTTGGGTGGATCGTTTCAGGTTTGGCCTAGCTTGGCTTCAGTAAATTTGTGACTGATGATGTTTTTGGCTTGGGTAATAAGTTTGACAGGTTTGTGAGTATACTGGTTTTGTGTTGGTTGGACAGGTTGATGGAAACAAGGAAATAGGTTTTTTTTTTGTTGCTAGGCCATATTGGTTGTGTGGTTTTAATTGGTTTTGTGTTGTGAAATTGTTTTTGATATATGGTTTTGACAGTAATGGTGATGTTGGCTTAAGGGCTCAATCAGTTTGTGAGGTTTAGGCCATATGGTGAAATGGTTTTTTTTGACAGTAATGGTTATGCAGGTTCTGCTGGTTTTTGTGTGAGATTGTTGATAACTATTTTCTCTAAGTCTTGAAGGCTTGGATCTTTTTTTTTTTATATGTGATTTTTGGTTGCCATGTTATAACAGTCCTCCCTCTCCTTTTGTTTATGTTACAGGCTGGAGGTTTGAAATACTTTTACCCTCTTCCCTGGCATTCTGCACCATACTGCTACCTCTAAGTTGTCTCTATTCCTCTTTTATGTTTTTATTTCTACTGGCTATATTACTGCAGTTTGTCTTGTATCTCTTTCCTGCCTATGCCAAACCTGTAAAACCAAACTTCCTCCTCTCTTTTTCTCTCTCAGTACAGTTTTGACAATAAAATGATATGCTGTACTATTTCTGAAATTGCAAATGGCCAGGAAAATGATGAAAAAAAAGAATGTTACATTGCTTGCATATTGGTTAAACTGCATATTTTTTGACTTCTAATGCAATAGTAGCTCTTGTTTTGTTTTCTACTATGTGGGCATGGGTTTACGTTGGCATTTGCTTGCTTGCATATGTTGTTGAGATCATGTAGGGACTTTGTATGCTGTATGTTTTTTTGAAATATGCATTTGGATTTTGAAAAATGCAATTAATTTAAAACATGCAATTTTTGACACAAAAATGAACTTGTGCATTCATTTAAAAATTCCTCTCTTTTTTGTGAACCGGGAGAAATCTCGTGATTTGCAAAAAAGAGTAACTGATTCCGGCCATTGCTTTTAATGATGAACATTAAATAATTTTGCTTTTAATTATTTGTTCGAATTCTAATTTCTTTTAATTTTTGCAGGTAACATCAAGTGAGCAGACAAAAAATACATTGGATCAGAAGATTTAGAATTAGGAATATTAGATTAATTTTTTGTTTCATTTTAGCTTTGTAAACTTATTATTGTAATTTTGTTGTAATAGATACAATATTTACATAATAACTGTACAATTAGAAAAAATGAATAAAAATCCAATATTCGCCAATTAATTTCTTCTTTCTCTCTAATTATTTATTTTATCGTTTACAATTCTTTAATCGTATAATAATTGAAAACGAATTTCAACTACCTACATTCAGAATAATAAACAGATAAATAAACAATTATCATTGATCAATTAATAGCCTCAATTATTTAATTCATCATCCATAACTTTCTAAATAATAATTAAAATAGAATTTCAATTATTTAACTTAGAATGACAAATGATTAAATAATCATTATTGACCAATAAACTTTTCCGAATATTTATTATATTATTCATAAACCTTTAAATTATATAATAACTGAGAATGAATTCCAGTTATTTAAATTTAAGATAGTGAGTAATAAATAAATACTATCTGCACAAATAATGCACCTCTTCTCTAATGTTTATTTTATTATCTATACATCTTTAAATTACATAATAATCGAAAACAAATTCCAATTATTTAAATTTAAGATAATAAATAATTAATAAACATTATTTTAGCACGAATCGATTAAATGATTTAGTGTTCAACATAAATAGCTCTCGGCCTGAAAAAAGCTATGAATTTTAAAATCGATGGATCAAAACACTTGTAATGTAATGATGCAGGTAGGAGATGATATCTTAGGTCAAAATTTGGGGTACAACAGCTGCCCCTATTTAAGTTTCTTCTATCCGGAGATATGAAGATTGAAATCTTCGTTTCGACGAGATTGAAGGTACTTAAATACATAACTACGCAAATTTTGTCCTAAGATGCCGTCGTCATGTTTGATATGAATGCAGTGATCGAACTCACAGAGAAAGATATTGTATGAAACAAGACAATGTTGGGGGAATCGAACACCAAAAAAACATAGAGGCATGGATTATACATTACTGGGGAAACAAGCTATCGACTTCAAACGACAGACTCCTGACAGCGAATAAAATCGAGGGAATACGACCTCTAACCCTAACAAAGAGAGCACCTTGCATAGGCCATAACAGATCATTGATCCAAAATAGTGAGTTCGCAACTCAAGGTCAATGATAGACAGAGAGTATCAAATTGCTGATAACTGATTACCGACTTCTGGAGGTAATGATTCATAACAGACTTCTCTGCTAGGTTTTCGGAGATATTCTCATTAATGCTGAAGTAATAAGATTGTAGATACGCAGGTTGTTCGAATAAAGAAGCTGCCACTTGCTGTCGTCCAAAGAAAATACAGATAACATACAAGTTGCTCAAATAAAGAGGCTGCCACTTGCTGTCGTCCAAAGAAAATACCGATAACATGCAAGCTGCTCAAATAAAGAAGTTGCCGCTTGCCGCTGTCCAAAGAAAATACCGATAACATACAAGTTGCTCAAATAAAGAAGTTGCCGCTTGTATTCCAGAAAAGTAATAACGTACTGGTGACTCATGAAGAGTTTGCTGCTTGTCGCTTTCAGAAAAATAAAATGACGCACTAGTAGCTCGTGAAGAACTGCTTCTCGGCGCTTTCAAAAAGTAAATAACGCACTAGTAGCTCATGAAGAACTGCTGCTCGGCGCTTTCAAAAAGTAATAACGCACTAGTAGCTCGTGAAGAACTGCTGCTCGGCGCTTTCAAAAAGTAATAATGCACTAGTAGCTCGTGAAGAACTGCTGCTCGGCGCTTTCAAAAAGTAACGTACAAGTTGCTCATGAAGAGCTGCCGCTTGTCGTTTTCCAACGGTGTCTATAACGTACAAGTTGCTCATGAAGAGCTGCCGCTTGTCGTTTTCCCAAAAAAACAAACAGAAGGAAATTGCGATGATATTGGCAGAGAATAAAATCCTCGTCAAAGAGAACCATGAATCAATCCTTCCCGAGGAGATCACCTACTTAAAGGTGCAACATAAATGCACCAGCCGTCTAGGTCGCGAACTTACTGGGGAGAATCAAAGAAATAGCCTACGCAAGAGGCAGCAACTTCATCCAGGAATAACCTAGAGAGAAAACAGTCAAACAAGACTCCACCCAATGAGAAAGGAACTCGACTGGGGAATTCATCCTATCCAGAAATGGACAAGGTAAGCTGAATCAAAAATCATCCACGAGGGTTAGCTCAGTTGGGGAATTTAGAAATGAAACACATTTTCTGCCTAAGCTAACCTTCTACTTGGAAATAAAAAAAGTATATTGTTCGAACAAACAAAGTACGACCCAAAATCAACGGCAAATGTGGATATGCATGCTGATATAAGTGTAAATGAGTGAATGAATGTGATGCTGACAAAGACAGACAAAAGGACTATCTTGAAGATAATATGCTATCACAGCAAAATAGATGCTCGGCCAATCTTAGAAAGACGGAAGATAAACGGAACTGGAAACGCAAAGCAACGTCGGAGAGTATCACGCTACAAGGCTCAAGTCTTCTGAGGAGAAAAGCATCCAAATCCAATCTTCTAACACCAATAGACCACGGTATGAGACAAACCGTACCACACTTCAGAAATCGCCCAAATAAAGATAGCCAAAACAATGCTCAACTGGAACAGCTGGGGAGTCACCAAACTTAGCACCACTATAACCAAGCGTGCACACAGCCAACACTTCATGACGATTCGAAAGAAAAAAGGTTCATCACGCGAGTATAAATTACTGCACTATTTTGCATTTCATGGCTTGACCATCTTCGGAACGACTGTTAATATTCCTTTCGTTGTTCACGACACATTTTCTAGAAAATAAGAATATTTTAAATACTTTGTTTCAAATATTGCCGTAAAATTAAAATTTTTCCCACAGAAGGTAAAGGCTCAAATTTCATTAATAAGATGGTAGTTCGCTAACAACGCGACTCCAACGATTTACAAAAATGCGGGAAATAGTACATGAAATAAAAGGTTATACAAAAACAATGATCACTATTCTCCCTAACAACTTTGAATTTCAGAAATGTGCTCAGATGCCAAGACTGATCTGACCAAAAGCCTGCCTAAGCGAAATACTTCTTGACTGCATCGGCGTTCATGGGACGCGGAAGATCTTCACCATCCATATTGGTGAGAATCAAGGCACCTCCAGATAAAACTTTCTTAACGACATACGATCCTTCATAATTCGGAGCCCACTTGCCCCTAGAATCAGGTTGGAAAGATAATATCTTCTTGAGCACAAGGTCACCTTCTCTGAACTCGCGTGGTCGAACCTTCTTATCAAAAGCCTTCTTCATTCTCTGCTGATACAATTGACCATGACATAACGCTGTCAATCTCTTCTCTTCGATTAAATTCAACTGATCATACCTACTTTGACACCATTCAGCCTCAGAAAGTTTGGCTTCCATCAACACCCTCAAAGACGGAATCTCAACCTCCACGGGGAGTACCGCTTCCATACCATAAACCAGGGAAAATGGGGTCGCGCCTGTTGAGGTTCGAACTGAAGTACGGTACCCGTGCAGGGCAAACGGAAGCATTTCATGCCAATCCTTAAGTTACCACCATCTTCTGGACAATCTTCTTGATATTCTTGTTTGCAGCTTCAACAGCCCCATTCATCTTCGGTCTGTAAGGAGAAGAATTATGATGTTCGATCTTGAACTCTTCACAAAGTTCTCTCATCTTCTTGTTATTCAAATTCGAACCATTATCAGTGATGATCTTGCTCGGGATACCGTATCGACAAATGATCTGATTCCTGATAAATCTGACTACCACCTGTCTGGTTACATTAGCATAAGATGCTGCTTCCACCCATTTAGTAAAATAATCAATCGCTACCAAGATGAAACGATGACCATTTGAAGCTTTGGGTTTAATCATCCCAATCATATCAATGCCCCACATAGAGAAAGGCCAAGGTGAAGATATAACATTGAGGAGGGTCGGTAGCACGTGCATCTTGTCCGCATAAATCTGGCATTTATGACATTTCTTCACATACTTGCAGCAATCAGATTCCATTGTCATCCAATAGTAACCAACTCTCAACATCTTTCTAGCCATCGCATGTCCATTGGCATGAGTGCCAAAGGACCCTTCATGTACTTCTTGCATCAGCATGTCTGCTTCACGTCTGTCTACACATCTGAGCAAGACCATGTCGTAATTCCTCTTATACAAAACTTCTTCATTGAGAAAGAAACTGCTTGCTAATCTTCTCAACGTCTTCCTATCTTTATTGGATGCCCCAGGCGGGTACTCTTGAGTTTGAAGAACACGTTTAATGTCATAGAACCACGGTTTGTCGTCGGTGACCTCTTCTTCTGAGAACACATGAGCAGGTCTGTCAAGGCGCATAACTCGGATTGTAGGCACGTCGTTCCAATCATTCACTTGAAACATTGAAGACAAAGTAGCTAAAGCATCAGCCATTTGATTCTCATCTCTAGGGATATGATGTAATTCCACTTTGTTGAAGAAAGTTAACAACCTTCTAGCATAGTCTTTGTAAGGGATCAAACCAGGATGACGAGTCTCCCATTCTCCTTTGATTTGATTAATCACCAATGCTGAATCTCCATAAATATCAAGAATTTTAATCCTTAGATCCACTTCTTCTTCGAGACCCATAATACATGCCTCATATTCCGCCATGTTGTTCGTGCAGTCAAACTTCAGTCTTGCCGTGAACGGGATATGAGTACCTCGGGGAGTAACGATGATTGCCCCAATTCCATTTCCATAGGAATTCACAGCTCCGTCAAATATCAAGCCCCAACGGGATTCGGGATCAGGTCCTTCTTCAGGTAACGGCTCTTCACAATCTTTAGCTTTCAAGTACATAACATCTTCATCCGGGAAATCAAACTTGATGGACTGATAATCGTCAATCGGTTGGTGAGCCAAATGATTGGCTAAAATACTTCCTTTGATTGCTTTCTGAGTGTGATACTCAATGTCATATTCCGATAACAACATCTGCCAACGGGCTATTCTTCCAGATAAGGCGGGCTTCTCAAAGATATACTTGATCGGGTCCATTTTGGAGATCAACCAAGTAGTGTGGTTAATCATATACTGGCGCAGACGGCGAGCAACCCAAGATAAAGCACAACAGGTTCTCTCAAGCAATGAGTATCGAGACTCACAGTCTGTGAATTTCTTACTCAAATAATATACAGCATGTTCTTTTCTTCGAGTCTCATCTTGTTGACCAAGCACACATCCCATGTAATCTTCCAATATAGTCAGGTACATAATCAAAGGTCTTCCTTCCACTGGAGGAATCAGTATGGGAGGTTCAAGTAAATATTCTTTGATGCTATCAAAAGCTCTCTGACAATCTTCTGTCCACACACATCCTTGGTTCTTCCGGAGAAGCTTGAAAATCGGCCCACAGGTAGCAGTCATATGAGATATAAACCTAGAAATGTAGTTCAGTCTCCCAAGGAATCCTCTTACTTGTTTTTCCGTCTTGGGTGCGGGAATTTCCCCAATAGCTTTGACTTTATCAGGATCTACTTCAATACCTTTCTGACTGACAATGAAGCCTAAAAGTCTTCCAGAACGAACACCAAAAGTGCACTTGTTGGGATTCAGACGGAGTTTGTACTTTCTCAAACGCTGGAATAACTTCAATAAATGTTCCAAATTATCTTCCTCAGTCTGCGATTTGGCAATCATGTCATCCACATACACTTCGATCTACTTATGCATCATGTCATGGAACAAAGCAGTCATGGCCCTTTGGTATGTTGCGCCAGCATTCCTTAAACCAAACGGCATAACCCGATAACAGAAAGTTCCCCAAGGTGTAATGAAAGCGGTCTTCTCCATATCTTCTGGTGCCATCTTGATTTGATTGTAACCAGAGAAACCATCCATGAAAGAAAAGACTTTGAACTTGGCGGTACTGTCGACCAATACGTCAATTTGAGGTAATGGGAAATCATCCTTCGGACTAGCTTTATTCAGATCTCTGTAGTCTACACACATCCGAACTTTGCCGTCTTTCTTAGCAACAGGCACGATGTTGGCTAACCACTGAGGATAGACCGACGTAACAAGGAAACCTGCATTGATCTGTTTCTGAACTTCCTCTTTGATCTTGTCAGCCATGTCGGGACGAGTCCTTCTCAACTTCTGCTTGATCGATGGACACTCAGGTCTCAACAGTAAACGATGCTCCACAATGTCATTGTCTAACCCCGGCATATCTTGGTAGGACCAAGCAAACACGTCAACATACTCTTTGAGAAGCTCCAACATCTTCTCTTTAACTTCCGGAATAAGCAATGCTCCGACTTTGACTTCCTTTCTATCTTCTTCATCACCCAAGTTGACCAACTCTACAGGTTCTTCAAATGGTTGAATGACCTTCTCATCATGCTCAAGCAAACGGGAAATCTCAACAGGAACCTCTTCATCATCCTCTTCTTCGGCTCTGAACACAGGGAATTCAAAGTTGGGAGAGGGCATAGGATCATTGTTTTCGATGGTTAAGTCATGGACTAATCTGCACATATGATTATGCTTTATTTTAGAAATCGATTTGTGCAAATAAAACAAAATGTTATTAATTGATTTTCATTGTTATTTCCCAGAAAAAGTGAAAAGTAAAACAGCAGTGGACAAAATAACATTTTTATTCATTAAAGGGAAGTACTTGAAACAAAAAGCCCAGACATTTCTCTTTTGCCTTGGGCAGAGCAAAAGGAGTTATTTTTCATAGCCCGACACAAAATACGTTTCGCCTTGGGCAGAGCGAATTTTTCAAAGGAAAATAAACAAAACATTACTCGGAAATGTGCATAACCACAGGAACATCAACAGCTATTCAGTTTTGGCAAGCCAATCCAGGCGTCACAAACACGGGCAAATCCTCCTCGGAATCATCATCTATGATAGCATCAACCTCAGGATGTACAAACCCTGCACTTCGGAAAACCTCTTGAATCGGACGAACAACCACCTCCTTCTTGACCCTTGCAGATATTGGATGAAAACCCAGACCTTCCCCAGACTTGTTCTCGGGTAATGTCAACACCTGGCCCCATCCTTCGGCCGAACCACTTTCCACCACTCGCCGCGCATCCTCAAAAGAAGAGATGGATGCCCCTTGCTTCTTCACTGTATTCTTAGCAACAGATAAGCCCTGGAACTGGGTCCCCACATCCTCGTCAGCATCAATAAAAGAAAATTATGATAAATGGCTTACCACCATAGCCTGCTCTCCCCCAATCATCACTAGCTTCCCATGTCTTACAAACTTTAGTCTCTGATGGAGCGTAGAGGTGACTGCCCCGGCATCATGGATCCAGGGACGACCCAATAAACAACTGTAGGCAGCACGGATGTCCATCACTTGGAAAGTGATTTGAAAAGTATGGGGACCAATCACTATGGGAAGATCCACTTCACCAATAACTGTCTTCCTGGAACCATCAAATGCTTTAACAATTACTCCACTAGGCCTCATAGGAGCACCTGGATATGAGAGCCGAGACAACGTAGTCTTGGGCATCATATTCAACGACGAGCCTGTATCCACCAACACACTTGATAAGGTATCGTTTCCACAACTTACTGAAATGTGCAAAGCCATATTATGGTTTCTCCCCTCCTCCGGGAGTTCTTCATCACTGAAACCAAGATTGTTACACGAAGTTATATTTCCCACAATCCCATCAAACTGATCAACCGTCACATCATGGTCCATGAACGCCTGGTCCAAGACCTTCATCAAGGCTTCTCTATGTGCACCAGAATCTCTCAATAAGGCAAGCAAGGAAATCTTGGAAGGTGTTTGCAAAAGCTGGTCCACAATCTTATACTCACTCCTTTTGATAAGCTTTAGGATCTCATCATCCTCAGGGTGAGGGATAGGTTCACTGGATCGGCCTATCTCAACCCTTGGTTCAACATTTCTTACTAGAATCTCCGCCGGTATGGGCCTCCTAACTTGAACTTCTGGTCTCCTCGACGGTACTGCTGCAAAAACACGCCCACTTCTTGTAACTCTACTCACATCAGCAATGTTAACAAAAGACGGTCTGGTTGGTATGGGGACTTCTACCCCATTCTCAATCATTGTGGCGTTATACTTGTACGGCACAGCTTGGTCTGAGCTGTAAGGCATAGGACCAGGTGGGTAAATAATCAAAGGATCAACAGGCGCAGTCTGACTGTTGTAAGCAATCTCTACTGGTTCTGGCAAATTAAATTATGGTGTGATAACATTCACTTCATCTTCCGGATTTCGGTCATAGGTAATAGTGATAACTCTCTGATCTGGCAACTTTTGAATATCCTCCTTCACAATAGGATAATCATCCTCTCTCGAACAAAACTCACAAACGTTATAACCGTGCTGGCGCC
The DNA here is from genome assembly GCA_948472305.1 of Vicia faba. Lineage (NCBI taxonomy): Eukaryota > Viridiplantae > Streptophyta > Magnoliopsida > Fabales > Fabaceae > Vicia > Vicia faba. The sequence continues at coordinate 1,373,975,337 of OX451735.1, read as the reverse complement.
TAACAAAGGCAAGTCTTCTTAAACTCTGATGCAACCTGATCAATGATTCTCTTATGTGTTCGACTTGAAAAACTCGGAACTTCCCCGGACAACCTTCCACCATATTCACTAAAGCTGCCCCATGTCGAGGCAAAGGATTATCTCTAACATTTGGATTAACATCCTTAAAAGACAAGATGCCATTCTTAATTAATCTCTGTACGTTCGCCTTCAGAGCAAAACAATTCTCAAGGTTATGCCCCGGCGACCCTTGATGATATTCACAAAACTGATCCGCCTTATACCACGGAGAAGTACTGTTTGGCGCGACAGGAGGAGGCTTTGTCGTGATGAGATTCTTTCTGATGAGAGCAGGGAACAATTCAGTATACGTCATAGGAATGGCATCGAACTATGGTTTTCTGGGTGAACGGTTCTGATTGTTGAATGGATAAGCCTGTTGTCGAGGCTGCTGCTGAAATGGTCGTTGTTGAGTTGGTGGAGTTTGATGAGTTGGGGTCATCAAAGTTGGGCGGACAGCCGGAGTGACTGCCGCAACGTGAGAGTAACCTCTCCTAGGCCTACCTGGAAACAAAGCACTGACGTCCTGCTCTTTTCTTTTCGGGAAAACACTTCCAAACTTCTTCGCACTGCTAGACGGACTCCCTTCTTTAACCAAACGCCCTTCGCGAATCCCTTCCTCTAATCGCATGCCCATGCTTACCATTTCGGTGAAGTCACTGGGTGCGCTGGCTATCATTCTTTCATAGTAAAAGGACCCTAAAGTCTTCAAAAATATCTTAGTCATCTCTTTCTCCTCAAGAGGTGGATATATTTGAGCAGCAATTTCACGCCACCTCTGGGCGTATTCCTTAAAAGATTCTCGGTCTCTTTGCGACATCGCCCGGAGTTGATCCCTGTCCGGCGCCATGTCAACATTGTACTTGTACTGATGGACAAAGGCTTCACTAAGATCGTTAAAGTTACGGATTCGAATGCTGTCTAAACCCATATACCACTTTAGAGTAGCACTCGTCAAACTGTCTTGAAAATAATGAATCAACAAATCATGATCATCGGAGTACGTAGACATCTTCCTCACGTACATTGTCAAATGACTTCTAGGACACGAATCACCCTTATATCTCTCAAAGTCTGGCACTTTGAATTTCGCTGGAATCTTGACATTCGGAACTAAACAAAGGTCATGCGTACTCTTCCCAAACAAATCCTTCCCTTTCAATGCTCTAAGCTCCTTCTGCATTTCCTGGAACTGATCCTGAAATTCTTCCATTCTATCAAAAAGACCCAAACTTTCAGCGGGCTCGGTAGGATAAATTGGTTCATTCAAGTATGGCACGGAGTGGACCACAGGAGCAACGGTCGTCATAATTGGTTGCGGAAAAGGTGTTACAGACGGAATTACTGGCGGCATGGCAGTTGTCTCTGGTTGAGGAAGAGACAATGCAGGTTGAAATAGAGGTTGCAGGGCAGGTTGATACCCCTCTGGCACAAAGTTGTAAGGCATTCCCCACGGAAAACCTTTCGGCATCTGATGTTGAAGCGGAGAGTTGATTTGAGTTACGGAGGCAGGAACTGTGACAATCTCGGAAACCACTGGAGTTGAAGTCTGAATCTCGGCAGCCGTAGTCGATGGCTGATTCTGAACAGCCACCAAACTTTCCACTAACGCAGTTAACTTTTCCATCTCGACACGAAGTGTAGCAACTTCCCCATGAAGCTCATGATTTTCCTGTTCCAAATCTTCCATTTTCCTCTGATGATTGGCCCGAGTGTCGTATCGGTGAGACAGCTTGACAACCTTCGGTGGAAAAAGAACAAGGATGAGACTCTAGAAAACAGGTGAGGTGGAATGTGAAATGATGCATGATGGCGATGCAAATGATGACTCATTTTAAAAGTTTTTCAAGGAACTTTAATAATTTTGCATACATCAATGGTAAAGGAATTTGGAACGACAAAGACTCAATCCATTAATCGAAAGCGATAAATTACAACTTACAATTTGGAACAGTAAATTACAACCTTGGGATAACAAATCCAATAATGAAAGCAACAAATTACAACTTAGAAACATGAAAACCTTAGTAAAGTGATAAATTACAATTTTAAACATGAAAGCAATAAATTACAACTTTGGAGCAGGAAGCCCAAAATAAAACAATAAATTACAACTTCGGAGCATGAAGCCCTTAATAAAACAATAAATTACAACTTCGGAGCATGAAGCCCTTTTACATAGTTTTACAAAATGACATCAATAAAATAAACTAAAAGCTAAAGCTCACTCGGAATCCTCAGATGACGGACCAAACACCAGCTGTAATCGGAGCTTCTTGATATTTTCTTCGTAAAAGTCTTCCATATCCTTCTTCTCAGCTATCAGTCGATCGATGATTTCTTCCTGCGGATTAGGAACGAGAGCCACGCTTACCGAACCTTCCCTCTTTCTTTTCCTTTCACTCGCATACTTCTTCAGCAAGGCATCCTTCTGACGAAGTTTCTCATCGTGGTCAACGAAACGACCGTCTTGAATAAGTAGCAACTCCTTCTTTTCTTTTAGCTGTCGAGTCAGGACTCGATTCTCATATTCAGACATATGGTACTTTTCCTTCCAAGCATCCCTCTCGGACTTCATCCTAGCCAGATTTCCTTGATATTCTCCTACATTCGCGATAGGGATAACAACAGATGATGGTGCGATGGCAGGGAATAAAGGTTTCTCAAGTTTATATGGCATCTTGAGAGCACAAGCCCTAGCACGGACCCACTGCAGGTAAGGCTCCAAAGAAATGACACCTCTATGTCCCAGCGTATCTCTCCCTTTCTTGTGGATATGGCGCCGAGCTCCTTCAATCTCCCTCTTAGCAGCCTGATGATCTTGTCCTTCCTGAAGAAAGAAACCACTCACATGGAGGTTGTTCGGCTTATCTCTCATCGGGTACCCGAACTGACGGCGCGCTAGAACAGGGTTGTAGTTGATTCCACCCCTCGTACCGAGAGGAGGTACGTTGGGAAAAGCACCACAGCTATCAATGATCTCCACGTCATGGTAAACTCGATTGTACCAGTCAATGTCGAAATGAGTGAGAGCCATAATCTTTGGCGCCCAACGCGGTTCCTTCTCGAGATCCCAGAAAGCATCAGACCCAGGTAAATGCGAGACGTACCACTGATATAGCAACGACACACAACAAATAATCATCCCTCCTTGATAAGAGTTTCGAAGATGGATGGAGTAGTAGGTGTCCCCTAGCAGCGTGGGGACCGGATTTCCAATCAGGAAAATTCTGATGGCGTTGATATCCACAAATTTATCAATGTTAGGGAATAAGAAAAGACCATATGCGAGTAAAGCAAACACGTCCTCGAAGGCAACAGTATCCTTTGTATCAGCAAAGTGGCGAGCTTTCTTCAACAGAAACTGCGCCAGCAAACCCCGGATTCCCCCTTTCGTAGTCATATTCTCCTCTATCTCTGACTTCTTCAGGTGGGTGATGGTTGCTATCTCGTGAGATTTGGGCTCCTCTTCTAATCCAGAAAAAGGAACACGGTCGGCGATCTGCAAACCAAGAATATAGGAGTACTCCTCTAAAGTGGGCATCAACTGATAATCCGGAAAGGTGAAACATCGGTACAAGGGATCATAGAACTGGACCAACGTGTTGAGGATGCCTTTCTTCATCTTGCGCTTCATGAGCGGTACGATGGACCCATACTTCTTCTGAAAATCTGTCGGACTCTCTATCTTTGGAATCAAACTCTTCAGTTCTTCAATCTCGGGCTCCTTGAAGCTAAAGCTTCGAGTATTTCTCCTTCCAAGTTCCATAATACCCTGAGACGTTTGCAAAAATCATTCCAAAGTTCCTTGAAAAACAAGCTTTTTACAAAAATGTTGATGAATGCATGAATGAATGATAATGCAACAGTCACACACAAGTTTGCAAACATGGGGTTCAAAGGTTCAACGTTCAGCATGGAGTCGAGGGTAAAGCCCACCCAAAGGTATGTACTAAAGTTTCAATCACACCTGTAAGACATGGTTCTAAGAGTTCCCAGAGTCTACATTCCTCCTTCGGATATTACCAACGTCTTGATTACTCAATAATCAGCAATATTCTCAAGAGAAACTCATCCGAGCGTAGCATCGCGTAACAATTACTTCCGGATTACTCCATTATAATCTCCGCGCTACACCTAAAAGGCCAAGAGGGGTTAGGGTTCTACGGTCCTCAACTTCTCGGGCTCCTAGGTCGAAAATAATAATGTCTTCCCGATTACTCGGTAAACAAATATTAAGTTCAAGAGGGCCTTCCATTGAGTGGGGGATCTCATGCCTCCTTCTTCGGGATTACTCCCTCAAAGTTAACATGACTATACCGCCCGTCCTATTCCTTAAGTGTTACTTAATCCGGGTATAGGATTCGTCCTTTGCAAAAAAACCCAAACACCCCAATTTAAACATATAATCAAGCAAATCAAATAATAGTAAACAGATAAAACAAATTAGGCTTAACCCACTTAGGGATGGACCAGCAAGAGGTCAATCTTTCCCCAGCAGAGTCGCCATTTCTGTAGCGATAAAAAATGTAACGGGGTAAATCGGAGATCGAATTATTGATTAATTCGTCTCGCAAAAGCAAGAGTCGCCACCGCGCTTTATTGTTTCCAAAGGAAAAGGGAAAAGAGCGAAATAAAACCCTAAATATGCAATGTAAATAATAATAAAAATACAAAGCGTTTTTGAAAAGAGATCTTATGGTTCGGGGGTTGGTTATACAATGGGAAGGTATTAGCACCCAATGCATCTATAGTACTCTATAGGAACCTTTTGAAATATCTGTTTTATTTAAAATTGATTGCTTGATTGAAAATAAATCGTTTTGGCCGAAACAGGATACGGACGGGTTTTTGAAGTTACGACGACCTAATGTCGAAGTTTTTGCTTAAAGGGCATAAATTTTGAAAAGGTTGAATATTTGAGGAAAAATTATCCTAAGTTTTAATGAAATGTGAAAGCTCGCGCAGTTAGACTTGAGGACATGAAGTCAACAAATTTACTGTTTTTCCTTTGGATTCAAACATAAACAGAATAAACAAATAAATATGGAATAAATACACAGACAGAATATGTGAATAATGATTAAATAACGATAATTTAAATTATAGATTAAATGATGCGAATAATGCATTTTTATGATTTTTTTTGTTTAATATTAACGGAAAAAAAGTATTTTTAATTTTTACGCATTTTGATATGGACAAAATGTTTTTTTTTTAGTTATTAAGTTTTTTTATATATTTTGATATTAATATTAATAAAGCAAGAAAATGAATTAATAAAATATTTTTTAAGTTTTTCTATTTTTATATGTTTTAGAGTTTTTTTTTATAACGATGTAAGAGGAGAATTAATAAAAAAAAACTAAAGTGTCTATCTTCTTAAATTCTATATTTTTATGTATATGAAAATAAAATACCTATTTAAAAGACTAAGAGGTTCTAAATTAAATTAAAAGTTATTAATTCACCCTAATGAAATAAAATTAAAACTCTTAAATTAAATCCAAGGTTAAACTAAAAGGTCAAACTAATTAAAAATTATCTAGTTGGATATATCTATTTTTTTTAATATATTTACTAATTAATTAACATAATAATAATTTTTTAAAAAAAGATTGGAGAAAGTAAAATAAAAAGAAAGTGTATCAAATAAAAAAAAACAAGCAAAGTATATGGGCTAGATGGTTTAGTGGCCCACGCAGAATCCAAAATGGGGGGGGGGGGGGGGGGGTGCAGAAGCAAGTCGTGTGGGCTTAAGCAGGAGAAATAGGGTGAGGCCCATTGGTTTTACAAAATGCTTAGGGTTAATTTGTTTTATCATAATTGGGGATTAGGGTTCTGCTAGGCAGAACGGCGCTCATCTCTCTTCTTCGTCATCTTCTTCGCGTCTTCTTCTCCATGCTTGCCTCTGAGTTTCGCTATCTAACTTCTTGCCATGGCCACCCACTCCAAACTCCTCTTCCCTCTAGCCGAACGAAAAAAAAGGGACGGCTACGGATTTACGGTAAAACGCTATTCGATTCATTAAAGCTTAGTTACATTTTTGCATGTGTGATTCTGATTACGTGATTCTTACTGTTTTGATTTTGGTTCTAATTACTTGGAGGTACTATGAGAGTAAAAAGGGAGAGGGAATCGTTACCTAGGCGGAGACGAAGGAGGAGGTCGGGAGCGAAGGAGGCCAGGCGGCGAGGAGAGGAGAAGCGTCACGAGCGTGCTTCGGTGGCCGGTATTTTATATGGTTTCCTTCTTCTTCTTTTGCCTTGGTACTGTGCTGTGATGTTTCTCTTCTTCTTCTTCCTTGATACCGTGCTTTGATGTTTCTCTTCTTCTTCTTAACCGTGCTTCTGTACGATATTCATTGGCCTGTGAGTGATAATGTTTTTGAGGCTTTATGTTGTATGCTTTTAAATGGCCAGTGATGGTAACACTGAGGCCTTGCTTGTGTTGCCTTCAAGGTTGGTTTTGGGTGGATCGTTTCAGGTTTGGCCTAGCTTGGCTTCAGTAAATTTGTGACTGATGATGTTTTTGGCTTGGGTAATAAGTTTGACAGGTTTGTGAGTATACTGGTTTTGTGTTGGTTGGACAGGTTGATGGAAACAGGGAAATAGGTTTTTTTTTGTTGCTAGGCCATATTGGTTGTGTGGTTTTAATTGGTTTTGTGTTGTGAAATTGTTTTTGATATATGGTTTTGACAGTAATGGTGATGTTGGCTTAAGGGCTCAATCAGTTTGTGAGGTTTAGGCCATATGGTGAAATGGTTTTTTTTGACAGTAATGGTTATGCAGGTTCTGCTGGTTTTTGTGTGAGATTGTTGATAACTATTTTCTCTAAGTCTTGAAGGCTTGGATCTTTTTTTTTTGATATGTGATTTTTGGTTGCCATGTTATAACAGTCCTCCCTCTCCTTTTGTTTACGTTACAGGCTGGAGGTTTGAAATACTTTTACCCTCTTCCCTGGCATTCTGCACCATACTGCTACCTCTAAGTTGTCTCTATTCCTCTTTTATGTTTTTATTTCTACTGGCTATATTACTGCAGTTTGTCTTGTATCTCTTTCCTGCCTATGCCAAACCTGTAAAACCACACTTCCTCCTCTCTTTTTCTCTCTCAGTACAGTTTTGACAATAAAATGATATGCTGTACTATTTCTGAAATTGCAAATGGCCAGGAAAATGATGAAAAAAAAGAATGTTACATTGCTTGCATATTGGTTAAACTGCATATTTTTTGACTTCTAATGCAATAGTAGCTCTTGTTTTGTTTTCTACTATGTGGGCATGGGTTTACGTTGGAATTTGCTTGCTTGCATATGTTGTTGAGATCATGCAGGGACTTTGTATGCTGTATGTTTTTTTGAAATATGCATTTGGATTTTGAAAAATGCAATTAATTTAAAACATGCAATTTTTGACACAAAAATGAACTTGTGCATTCATTTAAAAATTCCTCTCTTTTTTGTGAACCGGGAGAAATCCCGTGATTTGCAAAAAAGAGTAACTGATTCCGGCCATTGCTTTTAATGATGAACATTAAATAATTTTGCTTTTAATTATTTGTTCGAATTCTAATTTCTTTTAATTTTTGCAGGTAACATCAAGTGAGCAGACAAAAAATACATTGGATCAGAAGATTTAGAATTAGGAATATTAGATTAATTTTTTATTTCATTTTAGCTTTGTAAACTTATTATTTTAATTTTGTTGTAATAGATACAATATTTACATAATAACTGTACAATTAGAAAAAATGAATAAAAATCCAATATTCGCCAATTAATTTCTTCTTTCTCTCTAATTATTTATTTTATCGTTTACAATTCTTTAATCGTATAATAATTGAAAACGAATTTCAACTACCTACATTCAGAATAATAAACAGATAAATAAACAATTATCATTGATCAATTAATAGCCTCAATTATTTAATTCATCATCCATAACTTTCTAAATAATAATTAAAATAGAATTTCAATTATTTAACTTAGAATGACAAATGATTAAATAATCATTATTGACCAATAAACTTTTCCGAATATTTATTATATTATTCATAAACCTTTAAATTATATAATAACTGCGAATGAATTCCAGTTATTTAAATTTAAGATAGTGAGTAATAAATAAATACTGTCTGCACAAATAATGCGCCTCTTCTCTAATGTTTATTTTATTATCTATACATCTTTAAATTACATAATAATCGAAAACAAATTCCAATTATTTAAATTTAAGATAATAAATAATTAATAAACATTATTTTAGCACGAATCGATTAAATGATTTAGTGTTCAACATAAATAGCTCTCGGCCTGAAAAAAGCTATGAATTTTAAAATCGATGGATCAAAACACTTGTAATGTAATGATGCAGGTAGGAGATGATATCTTAGGTCAAAATTTGGGGTACAACAGCTGCCCCTATTTAAGTTTCTTCTATCCGGAGATATGAAGATTGAAATTTTCGTTTCGACGAGATTGAAGGTACTTAAATACATAGCTACGCAAATTTTGTCCTAAGATGCCGTCGTCATGTTTTATATGAATGCAGTGATCGAACTCACAGAGAAAGATATTGTATGAAACAAGACAATGTTGAGGGAATCGAACACCAACAAAACACAGAGGCATGGATTATACATTACTGGGGAAACAAGCTATCGACTTCAAACGACAGACTCCTGACAGCGAATAAAATCGAGGGAATACGACCTCTAACCCTAACAAAGAGAGCACCTTGCATAGGCCATAACAGATCATTGATCCAAAACAGTGAGTTCGCAACTCAAGGTCAATGATAGACAGAGAGTATCAAATTGCTGATAACTGATTACCGACTTCTGGAGGTAATGATTCATAACAGACTTCTCTGCTAGGTTTTCGGAGATATACTCATTAATGCTGAAGTAATAAGATTGTAGATACGCAGGTTGTTCGAATAAAGAAGCTGCCACTTGCTGTCGTCCAAAGAAAATACCGATAACATACAAGTTGCTCAAATAAAGAGGCTGCCACTTGCTGTCGTCCAAAGAAAATACCGATAACATGCAAGCTGCTCAAATAAAGAAGTTGCCGCTTGCCGCTGTCCAAAGAAAATACCGATAACATACAAGCTGCTCAAATAAAGAAGCTGCCGCTTTTTGTATTCCAGAAAAGTAATAACGTACTGGTGACTCATGAAGAGTTTGCTGCTTGTCGCTTTCAGAAAAATAAAATGACGCACTAGTAGCTCGTGAAGAACTGCTTCTCGGCGCTTTCAAAAAGTAAATAACGCACTAGTAGCTCATGAAGAACTGCTGCTCGGCGCTTTCAAAAAGTAATAACGCACTAGTAGCTCGTGAAGAACTGCTGCTCGGCGCTTTCAAAAAGTAATAACGCACTAGTAGCTCGTGAAGAACTGCTGCTCGGCGCTTTCAAAAAGTAACGTACAAGTTGCTCATGAAGAGTTGCCGCTTGTCGTTTTCCAACGGTGTCTATAACGTACAAGTTGCTCATGAAGAGCTGCCACTTGTCGTTTTCCCAAAAAAACAAACAGAAGGAAATTGCGATGATATTGGCAGAGAATAAAATCCTCGTCAAAGAGAACCATGAATCAATCCTTCCCGAGGAGATCACCTACTTAAAGGTGCAACATAAATGCACCAGCCGTCTAGGTCGCGAACTTACTGGGGAGAATCAAAGAAATAGCCTACGCAAGAGGTAGCAACTTCATCCAGGAATAACCTAGAGAGAAAACAGTCAAACAAGACTCCACCCAATGAGAAAGGAACTCGACTGGGGAATTCATCCTATCCAGAAATGGACAAGGTAAGCTGAATCAAAAATCATCCACGAGGGTTAGCTCAGTTGGGGAATTTAGAAATGAAACACATTTTCTGCCTAAGCTAACCTTCTACTTGGAAATAAAAAAAGTATATTGTTCGAACAAACAAAGTACGACCCAAAATCAACGGCAAATGTGGATATGCATGCTGATATAAGTGTAAATGAGTGAATGAATGTGATGCTGACAAAGACAGACAAAAGGACTATCTTGAAGATAATATGCTATCACAACAAAATAGATGCTCGGCCAATCTTAGAAAGACGGAAGATAAACGGAACTGGAAACGCAAAGCAACGTCGGAGAGTATCACGCTACAAGGCTCAAGTCTTCTGAGGAGAAAAGCATCCAAATCCAATCTTCTAACACCAATAGACCACGGTATGAGACAAACCGTACCACACTTCAGAAATCGCCCAAATAAAGATAGCCAAAACAATGCTCAACTGGAACAGCTGGGGAGTCACCAAACTTAGCACCACTATAACCAAGCGTGCACACAGCCAACACTTCATGACGATTCGAAAGAAAAAAGGTTCATCACGCGAGTATAAATTACTGCACTATTTTGCATTTCATGGCTTGACCATCTTCGGAACGACTGTTAATATTCCTTTCGTTGTTCACGACACATTTTCTAGAAAATAAGAATATTTTAAATACTTTGTTTCAAATATTGCCGTAAAATTAAAATTTTTCCCACAGAAGGTAAAGGCTCAAATTTCATTAATAAGATGGTAGTTCGCTAACAACGCGACTCCAACGATTTACAAAAATGCGGGAAATAGTACATGAAATAAAAGGTTATACAAAAACAATGATCACTATTCTCCCTAACAACTTTGAATTTCAGAAATGTGCTCAGATGCCAAGACTGATCTGACCAAAAGCCTGCCTAAGCGAAATACTTCTTGACTGCATCGGCGTTCATGGGACGCGGAAGATCTTCACCATCCATATTGGTGAGAATCAAGGCACCTCCAGAGAAAACTTTCTTAACGACATACGATCCTTCATAATTCGGAGCCCACTTGCCCCTAGAATCAGGTTGGAAAGATAATATCTTCTTGAGCACAAGGTCACCTTCTCTGAACTCGCGTGGTCGAACCTTCTTATCAAAAGCCTTCTTCATTCTCTGCTGATACAATTGACCATGACATAACGCTGTCAATCTCTTCTCTTCGATTAAATTCAACTGATCATACCTACTTTGACACCATTCAGCCTCAGAAAGTTTGGCTTCCATCAACACCCTCAAAGACGAAATCTCAACCTCCACGGGGAGTACAGCTTCCATACCATAAACCAGGGAAAATGGGGTCGCGCCTGTTGAGGTTCAAACTGAAGTACGGTACCCGTGCAGGGCAAAGGGAATCATTTCATGCCAATCCTTAAGTTACCACCATCGTCTGGACAATCTTCTTGATATTCTTGTTCGCAGCTTCAACAGCCCCATTCATCTTCGGTCTGTAAGGAGAAGAATTATGATGTTCGATCTTGAACTCTTCACAAAGTTCTCTCATCATCTTGTTATTCAAATTCGAACCATTATCAGTGATGATCTTGCTCGGGATACCGTATCGACAAATGATCTGATTCCTGATAAATCTGACTACCACCTGTCTGGTTACATTAGCATAAGATGCTGCTTCCACCCATTTAGTAAAATAATCAATCGCTACCAAGATGAAACGATGACCATTTGAAGCTTTGGGTTCAATCATCCCAATCATATCAATGCCCCACATAGAGAAAGGCCAAGGTGAAGATATAACATTGAGGAGGGTCGGTAGCACGTGCATCTTGTCCGCATAAATCTGGCATTTATGACATTTCTTCACATACTTGCAGCAATCATATTCCATTGTCATCCAATAGTAACCAACTCTCAACATCTTTCTAGCCATCGCATGTCCATTGGCATGAGTGCCAAAGGACCCTTCATGTACTTCTTGCATCAGCATGTCTGCTTCACGTCTGTCTACACATCTGAGCAAGACCATGTCGTAATTCCTCTTATACAAAACTTCTTCATTGAGAAAGAAACTGCTTGCTAATCTTCTCAACGTCTTCCTATCTTTATTGGATGCCCCAGGCGGGTACTCTTGAGTTTGAAGAACACGTTTAATGTCATAGAACCACGGTTTGTCGTCGGTGACCTCTTCTACTGAAAACACATGAGCAGGTCTGTCAAGGCGCATAACTCGGATTGTAGGCACGTCGTTCCAATCATTCACTTGAAACATTGAAGACAAAGTAGCTAAAGCATCAGCCATTTGATTCTCATCTCTAGGGATATGATGTAATTCCACTTTGTGCCATGGCATTCTTTGGTGTAGGTACCTTACCTTGGTATCCTATTCCTTTTCTGCCATTTCTGCTAACTTCATAGATCATTGAAGCCATTTTGCTTCTATCTATGTTTTTATCTAGAAACTTCTGAAAGTTGTGATCATACTCCTTGATGATCCCATCAGCACTGCTGGGAGTTTCAGGGATTGTTTCCTTCTGAGAGTTTTGCAATAGATTATCTAATTTTGAAACTTTATCTTTCAACTCATAATTCTCCAATTTGAGACTCTCAGTTTTATTAGAGTCAGAAGTAAGATTCCTTTTCAGGTTTCTGAATTTGACTCTGATCTGCTGATATCTTTCCAGAATTTCATTAAGGCTTTCAGCTAGTTCAACCTTAGTAAAGTTAATAGCAAAGTCAGGGAATACCTCTTCTGTGTCTGATTCAGAGTCTGATTCAGAAGCTTCACTGTCTTCTGTTATGTTTGCCATGAGAGCTATGTTTGCTCTCTCATCATTTGATTCTGAGTCAGCTTCAGATGTGTCAGAGTCATCCCATGTAGCCATGGGACTTTTCTTCTTTTCCTTGCCAAACTTCTTTTTGGGCTTTTCCCTCTGAAGCTTTGGGAAATCACTCTTGTAGTGTCCTTGCTCGTTACATTCATAGCAGATGATGTCTTTGTTGTTTGGCTTTCTGCTTCCTGAAGAGCCTTCAGATCTTGTGTCCTGAGGAGGATTCTGACCTTCTGTATCTGGAGGAAGATTCATTCTGATTTTCTGATCTTCTGGGATTCCTGAACTTTCTTTGCCTCTGCTTCCATAGTTGGTTCACCCTTCTGGAGAGGAGAGACAGTTCATCTTCTTCTGATGAGGACCCATCATAGGTTTCTTCTACAGCCTGCAAAACTTTGGAGTCAGATTTTCGGTTAGATTTTAAACCTAATGGCTTACCTTGCTTTTGAGGTTCATCAGCTTCTAGCTCTATCTCGTGACTTCTGAGGGAGCTGACAAGTTCCTCCAGAGAGATTTTGTTGAGATCCTTAGCTAGCTTCAGCGCTGTGACCATTGGCCTCCACTGTTTTGGCAAGCTTCTGATGATCTTCTTAACATGATCAGCAGTAGAATACCGTTTGTCCAGAACTTTGAGACCAGCCACCAGAATTTGAAATCTTGAGAACATCGTTTTAATTGATTCACTTTCTTCCATCTTGAATGCCTCATACTTCTGAATGAGCGCAAGAGCTTTAGTTTCTTTAACTTGAATGTTGCCTTCATGCGTCATTCTCAGAGAGTCAAACATATTCTTTGCAGTGTCTCTGTTTGATATCTTTTCATATTCAGAGTAAGAGATGGAGCTGAGAAGAACTGTTCTGGCTTTGTGATGATTTCTGAAATCACGCTTTTATTGATCAGACATTGCTTTCCTGTCAATCTTCGGACCACTTGCATTCACTGGGTGCGTGTATCCATCAGTCACCATATCCCACAAATCAACATCGTGGTCCAGAAAGAAGCTTTCAATTCTGTCTTTCCAGTAATCAAAGTTCTCTCCATCAAAGACTGGAGGTTTGCCACTGAATTTGTCTCTTTCTTCATTGTTGTCATTGCTGATGTTTTGATGTGGTCCTGCCATTGTGTTTTTCTAACGTTGGATCTTGTACTGACACGGTTAAGTGTTATAAGCTCAGAACCAGGCGCTCTGATGCCAATTGAAGATGTGAAAAACACAAGAAGGGGGGTTGAATTGTAAAACTTGAAATCAAATGCATACAACACGTTATTTTTATCCTGGTTCGTTTGATCTCAAACTACTCCAGTCCACCCATCAAGGTGATTTCGCCTCTCTCCAACGAGGTGTTAATCCACTATATTCAACTGAATACACAACTCCTTTAACAATTGTTAAAGCCTTCTTGAGTCTAACCACAAACCGGTTTATCTCAAGGAAGTTTTCTTACAGATAAATGAACAAATGTGTGTTTGATGTTTTCTTACAAAACTATATATCACAACTGTGATAATACACACTATTAAGCTTAAGATGAAACTAGATTGCTAGAGCTATAGAGTAAGCGTGGTTGAAAGCTTTAGCAAAAGTGAGAGTGTGCTTGAGGATGATTAGCTTAGGCGTGTATATGCGTGTAGAGTATTAGCCATTTCTTTTCTCACTGACTTGTTTAAGTAGCCTTGGAATAGATATGTTGCTGTCCATAAATCCATTTCAATGCTCATAACGTTCTTTCCTTTTTGAGAAGATCTTTGGCTTGGAATAAAGTCGTTGGTAATTAATCTGTCTTGAATGCATAGTAATGTTGACACTTCAGAGTGTTCTTGGCTTTAGCTTATTCTGACGCTTCTGAGTGCTGATGACATGGTTAGGATCTTGATCAGAGTCAGAGTATGTTTTGCGCAGATTCTGTTCATCAGGCTTCAGCGTGTAGCACATGTTATTTGATCTACTGATGTTGACATGTCTTCTGATGCTGATACTGATATTCTGATGCTGATTCCATCAGAGTTTCTGTAAAAATACAAAACATATTTTTAAGTAGCATATATGTCTTATAAATCTTACAATTTATTTAATCTTGTATTTTGTTATAATCAAAACTCTAACTGAGGGTTGTAGAATCAAACTATATTCTAACATGATCTATGTTTTGCAGCACGCCAGAGTCAGAACTTCTGATCTCATTTAGTTAGCAATACGCTGATTCTATTTTTTTTCCTTACTATTTTTGCTATCACTTCTTATTTCACTAATAAAAAAAACACCAAAAACATTTTACATTTTTACATGCTTTATTTTATTTCTTAAAACAAAAATATCAAAAATATTTTCTTAAACAAAACTTATTTTTTTTCTGAAACAAAATAAGTTCATTTCACATTTTCTTGTACATTCTTATCCATTCAATATGGTTGTAATAGTAACTTAGGATTTAATTTTATTTGCAATCCCCATTTGTAAATTTGTACACCCCATCCCCCTAATGATTGTAATAGCGTAGGACATTTATTTCCCACATTTTTATTGCTTTCATATATTGCTAGTAATTAGGGTGTGTATGGAAAGACATGAAATCAACAAATAGAGAACCCTAATTCAATACTAAATCAAGCATGAAAACAATACATTTGCACACAAGCACCCCTAGGGTTATTCCACTTGGTTGCCTTATAAATGGCCATATTATGCATGTAAGGTATCTTAGCAAAAACAAGCAAATACAAGATCATAGCCCCTCGATGACGCTATCTAAGTTTCCCTTACAAATGATCTTAGTCCCTAAAAAAGAATGCTAAGATAACTTCTAATATTGCTAATCATGGTTATACGATGACCCACACCCGTCCCGTTTACATCCAAAGATAGGGTTGCTTACCAAATCAATGGAAAGACAACAATGTCAAAGGAATAGAGAATGCACAAGAAAGACATTTGAGTAGGTAGATAGCTTCTAGTTACTTGCTCCATTTCAAACAGCTATCCTTGCTATTTTTCAAAACAAACACGCACATTTCCAAACATTCTTTCAAACATTGAAAACATTTTCAAAAATACAAACATCTTTGTATACATTCTTACGAACGAGAATCATTACAAAGATTGCCTAAACGAATGGCCTCTTTTACAAAATACATTCAAAACCACACCAAGCACAATTTCAAACAAAAGCAAGTGATCTAAGAAAGTAACTAAGAGCCCATGGAAAACCATGGATGAAAAGGGTGCTAATACCTTCCCTTTTCATAATCCACCCCCCGAACTCAAGAAAACATCTCAAAGGTCTTTCCTGTGCTTTTTCACCTTTCCTTTTGGATAAAAGAAAAGTCGGTGGCGACTCTTGCTAACCGCAACATTTGCGATAAAACGCAAAACCCTCAAGTTAGTTCTCCCACCGTATCACACACTTCTTTGCAAATTTATAACAATCAGATTCCATTGTCAGCCAATAGTAACCTGTCGTTAGCATCTTTTTAGCCATCGAATGTCCATTGGCATGAGTGCCAAATGAACCTTCATGAACCTCATGCATTAACATGTCTGCTTCGTGTCTATCCACACATCTGAGCAAGTCCATGTCATAATTTCTTTTATACAACACATTTTCATTGAGGAAGAAACTTCCATCCAATCTTCTCAATGTCGTTCTATCTTTCTTCGATGCACCGATCGGGTATTCTTGAGTCTGAAGAAAATGATTGATATCATGATACCAAGGTTTTTCATCTGCTACCTCCTCTGTTGTAAACACATGAGCGGGCCTATCTAGTCGCCGAACCATAATTCTAGGTATATCATTCCAAGTATTTACTTGGTATATAGAAGCCAGAGTTGCCAGAGCATCCGCCATCTGATTTTCATCTTTAGGAATGTGATGGAATTCAACTTTATTAAAGAAGGCTAACAATCTTCTAGCATAATCTTTGTAAGGGATCAAGCCGGGGTGACGAGTATCCTATTCTCCTTTAATCTGATTTATTACCAAAGTTGAATCACCACATACATCTAGATTTTTAATTCTGAGATCAATAGCTTCTTCGAGACCCATGATACAAGTCTCATATTCTGCCATATTATTAGTACAATCAAACGTTAACCTTGCGGTGAAAGGAATGTGCGGTCCATGTGGAGTGACAATCACAACACCAATTCCTTTACCATAAGCATCCATAGCTCCATCAAATATCATACTCCAATGAGATTCAGGGTCAGGACCTTCCTCGGGCAATGGTTCATCACAATCCTTCACTTTTAGGAAATCACATCCTCATCGGGAAGTTCATATTCTACAGACTGATGATCCTCCACTGGTTGGTGAGCAAGATAATCTGCCAACACACTGCTTTTAATAGCTTTTTGAGTGCGGTATTCGATATCATATTCAGATAGCAACATCTACCAGCGGGAAGTTCTCCCAGTAACAGCAGGCTTTTCAAAAATGTACTTGATTGGATCCATTTTGGAGATCAACCAAGTAGTGTGATTCAACATATACTGCCGCAAACACTTTGCGGCCCAGGCCAAAGCACAACATGTCTTTTCCAGCATGGAATACCGCGACTCACAATCAGTGAATTTTTTACTGATATAATAAATGGCGAACTCCTTGTTCCTTGTTTCATCTTGTTGTCCCAGAATACAACCCATGGAATTATCTAACACTATCAGATACATAATCGACGGTCTTCCTTCGATAAGAGGGAGCAAGATAGGAGGTTCAAGAAGATATTCTTTAATACTTTCTAATGCCCTTTGGCAGTCATCCGTCCATACACAACCTTGATCTTTCTTTAACAACTTAAAGATCGGTTCACATGTTGCAGTCATGTGGGAAATGAATTTGGAAATATAATTCAAACGCCCGAGGAAACCTCTGACTTGCTTTTCAGTTTTTGGCGCTGGAATCTCTTGAATTTCTTTGACTTTATTAGGGTCAACTTCAATTCCTTTCTGGCTAACAATGAAACCCAACAATTATCCTGATCGAACACCGAAGGTGCATTTTTTTGGATTCAAGTGGAGACGATACTTCCTCAAATGCTGAAACAACTTCAACAAATCTTCTACATGCCCCTCTTCAGTCTGGGATTTGGCAATCATATCATCAACATATACTTCGAATTCCTTGTGCATCAGATCATGGAATATGGTTGTCATAGCCCTCTGGTACATTGCACCAGCGTTCTTCAACCCGAAGGGCATCACTTTGTAACAAAATGTTCCCAAGGGTGTGATAAACGTTGTTTTTTCCATGTCCTCCGGAGCCATTCTTATTTGATTATACTCAGAAAATTTGTCCATGAACGAGAATACTTTGAATTTTTCTGTGTTATCCATTAACATATCAATGTGTGGCAATGGAAAATCATCTTTTGGACTAGCTTTATTTAGATCTCTGTAATCTACGCACATGCGGACTTTTCCGTCTTTTTTCTATAATGGGACAATATTGGCTATCCATTGAGGATTTACTGACGTCACAAGAAAACCATCATTAATCTTCTTTAGAACCTACTCTTTGATTTTCACTGCCATATCTGGGTGAGTTCTTCTCAAATTTTGTTTGATTGGCGGACACTCTAGCTTCAACGGTAAATGGTGCTCCACAATATTTGTATCTAGACCATGCATATCTTGGTAAGACCAAGCAAAAATATCCACATACTCTTTCAACAGCTCAATCAATCTCCTCTTCACATCAGGATGCAACAATGCTCCAATCTTGACTTCCTTTGGATCTTCTTTTGAACCCAAATTGATCACTTCCAATGGCTCTTTATATGGCTGAATGGTATCTTCCTCGTGCTCAAGCAACCGTGAGACCTCTTCTGGAATCTCGTCATAATCTTCTTCTTCGGCCCCATACACAGGACATTCAAAGTTGGGAGAGGGTGCAGGGTCATTGAATTCAACGGGTTTTTTTAATTAATCTGCACATATGATTTATGATTGCTTTTAGAAACTGACACATATAACAAGTGATCATGCAAATTGAATTTCAGTTATTAATTATTTTGAAAGGTTTTTTCTGATTTCCATTTTCCAAGAAAAAAGCAACAAATAAAAACACAATTTTGGGAAACAAAGACAAATTTTATTATTGATTTTAAAAATCAAAGCCAACAGATAAGCCCATACACTATTAATACTTTCACCTTGGGCAGAGTGAAAGCTTTTCAAAAAGATTAACAAAACAAATTACTTTGAAACATGTATGCAAGAAGGAACATCAATGGTGATCCAGTTCTGGACCCTAACTCTGTGCATCACATAATTCAGCCTTTCCTGCTCTGTTTCATCTTCCACAATGGCATTAATCCAGGAAACAGTTGGATGAAGATAACCCCCTCTATGGAATATGTCTTGATACTTGCTTACGGCAGACCGCGGCTTCATGCCCTTACCTTTGTCATTCTTCAAAGAGAACCCCAAGCCAGCTCTTTTCTTGTTCACAGGTTGATCCACAATCTGTCCCCACACTTCACTATGACCCTTACGTACAACCTTCTGCGCATCCTTAAGTGAAACCATGGAATTCTAATTTCCTCTTATGTTGTCAATGGATAAGGCTTGGAACTGGGTTCCAACAGCAGCTTCATCCTCCTCCACAATGCTGAAAGAGGACAAATGAGATATCAATAATGCTTGTTCCCCATTTACGATCACTACTTTCCCTTCACGTACAAACTTCAGTTTCTGGTGTAAAGTTGAAGTGACAGCCCCTGCCTCATGAATCCACGGCCGTCCCAACAAACAGCTATAATGGGGAACAATGTCCATGACCTAGAAAGTAATCTGAAACAAATGTGGTCCTATATGAATAGGCAAATCCACTTCACCAATAACAGATTTCCTTGATCCATCGAACATTTTCACAATTATGCCACTCGGGCGCATAGGTGTTCCTTGATATTTCAACTTCCTGAGCGTACTCCTTGGTATAACGTTCAAAGCAGATCCATTATCAATCAGCATATTGGATAGTGAATCTTTCTTGCAGTTCATAGAGACGTGGAGGGCCAAGTTGTGATTCCTTCCTTCATCTGGTAATTCATCATCACAGAAACTCAAGTTATTACATGACGTAATGTTCCCTATTACACTGCTGAATTGGTCTATTGACATATCACTTTCCACAAAAGCTTGGTCTAATACCCTTCTCAAGGATTCTCTGTGAGCATAAGAGTTCATCAATAAAGCTAAGATAGATATTTTTGAAGGAGTCTGCAGTAGCTGATCTACAACTCTGTAGTCGCTCATCTTGATTATCTTCAAAATATCATCCACTTCTTTCTCTAACGCAGCCCCACTAGTCTCACTTGTAGCCTTCTTGGGTTCAACATTCTCAACAATTTTCTTTCCATCACTAACATCTCTTCGAACAACTGGTGCAAACATGCGACCGTTGTGGGTCACCCTGCTATTTTCAACAATATTCCCAACATCAGGCATTGGTTGGATGGAAACTTCCACTCCATCCTCTAAGATTGTAGCGTTGTATTTGTAAGGCACAACCTTATCTGATTTGTAGGGGATATGACCCGGAAAACTAATCACCAATGGGGTAACAACTGGCTTGCTATAATATTCAACTTCAAGATGGGAGGGTGCCCCAAAACAATGTACAATGACTTTTACCCCTTCTTCAACACCATCAGTCATTATTGAGTAATTTCTGGAAAACAAATCCTCATCTGAGGAGAAATACTCATCTGCGGGGACATACTCTTCATCCGACCCTTCTTCAGTCAAACAAACCTTAACCATATCAACTTCATGGTAATCATTCGTTTGACTTGTAACCTTGATAATTCCATTGTCTAACAACAACTGAACACCCTTCTTCACGATTTAACATCCTCAGGAATCTCAATAGCAAACTCGACAAGATCCATATTGGTGTTCCACCTGGCCAGCCATATGGCAGAAGGTAGCATGCATTTGCACAAGGTCTTCATTCATATACTCTACATCAAAATTTTGAATTCTCCAGGACATCCAAAAACCATATTCACCTCCTCTTTGTACTCAGCCCTAGGCCTAATTATATGGATTAGGCCCTCATCCACCATCTCTTGTAAATCAGTCTTTATCTTATTGCAACCCTGTATATCTATACTGCAAATAGAAAAATCGGCATGGTCATGCGTATAGTAGTTAAATTCATAAAGGTCAGCATGCATTTTCACCAAATCTCCTATAACCAGATTAATATCAAAAATCCGGAAGTCACCTGGACAACCGGCCACCATATTCACAACATTTACTCCCCCATGCTTGGGTAGAGGATTGTCTTTCACATTAGGTCTCACTTCCTTGAAAGATAGAACACCAGACTTTACAAACTTCTACACCTCATTCTTCAAAGGATAACAATTCTCAACATCATGCCCCGGTGCTCCCTGATGAAAAGCACATGTTAGATCTGCTTTGTAGTACCAAGGAAATGGTGATGGTACGGTAGGAGGTGGTCGGGTCTGAACCAACTTCTTCAGAATCAATGCCGGTAGTAACTCTGTATATCTCATAGGAATAGGGTCATAACTCTCATTTCTCTGATTATACCCTTGATTCCCCTGCTGGGATGATCTTTGATAAGCAACAGTAGTTGGAGCTGCACCCACAACTGGAGTAATGGAGGAGACCTCCTGATGATGTTGATAATTCCTTCTAGGGGTATTAACCCTCCTCTCTTGTATAACAACATTTGCATCCCCTTCCTTATTATTGGTAAACCCATAAGATGGTTTCTTCACACCTCCAAAACTTTCACTCTTTGTTAAACGGCTCTCTCTTACAACCTCCCCTAAGCGGATACCCATTCCTATCATTTTAGTAAAATCATTTGGCGCACTTTCTACCATCCTCTCGTAATATAAAGCACCCAGCATTTTCAAGAAAATCTTAGTCATTTCCTTTTCTTCCATGGGAGGAATCACTTGGGCAGCTACCTCACGTCATCTCTGTGCATACTCTTTGAACGATTCCCTGTCTTTCTGAACCATGGCCTTGAGTTGATCATGGTCAGGCGCCATGTCCATGTTGTACTTTTATTTTTTATGAATGCTTCTCCCAAATCATTGAAAGTATGGATGTTGGCATTGTCCAAACTCATATACCACTTCAGTGTAGCACCAGTCAAACTATTCTAAAAAAAGTGAATCAGCAGACGCTGATCATCAGTATGGGTAGACATTCTCCTTATGTACATCACCAGATGAGCACGAGAGCAAGTGTTGCCCTTGTACTTCTCAAACTCCGGGACCTTAAACTTAGCAGGTATCTTAACATTCGGGACCAAGCATAGCTCATTCACATTCTTCCCAAATAGCTCTTTTCCCCTGAGGGCCTTCATCTCTCTTTGTATCTTGTTAAACTGCTCTTGAAAATCATCCATTATGTCATAAAGACCCAAGTCTTCACTTGGTGGAGGGAAAGGAAGACACACATCATCATTAACAAACAGAACCATATTCACCGACAGAGGCACAACAAAAGCAGCATGCACCACAGGAGGTGCCGGAGTAACAATAGTCTGAACAATCGGAGTATCTTGAGGACCAATATTGAAACCTTCAAGTGAAAAATTATATGGCATTCACCATGGATAACCTTGAGGCATGCGATTCTGAACAGCAGCTGGAGTAGCTAATACGGGAACAATCGGAGCTTCAGTAGTTACCCTTGTTGGTTGAGTTTGAATAATGTGGCTAATCCTGAGCAGCCACCAGAGCTTCCATCAGAGTAGTCAGATTGGCCATTCCGGCCTTCAAAGCAGAAACCTCCTTGCGCATCTCGCGATTCTCTTGTTCTATGTTGTCCATCTTCTTTTTGAGTTTAGCCCGAGTGTTGTAGTGGTGAGTCAGCTTGCTGAGCAGAGTAAAGAAGCTTGGTAAGACACCTGGATATGCATAACAAATGCAAGAAATATGTACAATATGATGCATGATATGCAATGCACATGATTTTATTTAATATTTCAATGGATTTAAAATTTGTGGACATATTGAAAATATCAAAGTAATAACGCATTTGTAATACTGAAAATTTTTATTATAATAATTCCAAAATGGATTACAAGTTTCAATAATCCCAAGTACAAGATGAAATAAAAATCTAAAACCCTGAGAAGTAAAACTGATGGAGATCACTCTATACACTGGCGCTTCCCTGTGAGCCTAGCAATCTGAACCTTCAACCTCTGGTTTTCTTCCGCATACTTGGTGACAACCTTCTTCCAATCACTTGAATCAGGAAGTGAGTGATCAACATCCGATTGAGGCTTAGGATAAAATAAATCCCCTTGCCTCTCCATAGTCTCTACCGCTCGACTCTCAAGGATCTCAATCAAGTCGTGTTTCTCCTTCAAGCCTGCTCTATAGGAAATCTCTAAAGTTTGGAACTTGTTCTTCCAAGCGTCCTTTTCCTGTTTCATCCTAACCAAAGCAAGTTACAGCTCTTCTAGATTATCTAATAAGGGAGGAGTGGTCTTCACAAACAGATCAGGCATAGGTGTTTCCCGGGAATACGGCATCTTCAACTGAATAGCTCTCGTTTGGACCCACTGAAGATATGGCTCCAAAGAAACAGCACCCCTAGGTCCCAAATCCTTCCTACTCTTCTTATGAATGTGACGCCAGGCCTTCACAATCTGCTCCCTAGCTTCCCTATGGTCTTCTCCATCCTTCAGAGAGAAACTACTCAAATGAATACTATTTGGTTTATCCCTCATCGGATAACCAAGCTGTCGTCGTGCAAGAACAGGGTTATAGTTAATTCCTCCCTTTGTACCAAGAAGAGGTACATTGGGGAAACTACCACAATTGTCAATAATCTCTATATCCTTTTAAGCTCGATGATACCAATCAATATCCGAATGAGTAAGTTCCATGATCTTAGGAGCACAACGGGGTTCCTTCTTGACATCCCAAAAAGCATCAGACTGAGGCATATGAGAGATAAACCACCGATACAATAGGGGCGTGCAACAGAGAATCATCCCCCCATGATAAGAATTCCAAAGATGAATAGAGTAATAAGCATCACCCAACAAGGTACGAACTGGGTTTCCAATCATGAAGATCCTGATAGCATTAATGTCAACAAACTTGTCCATATTAGGAAATAAGAACAACTCATAAGCAAGTAGAGCAAAGATGGCCTCGAAAGAGACTGTACTCTTCATCCTAGCAAAGTAACGAGATTTATCCAATAAGAACTAAGCGGGTAATCCTCTAATCAATCCTTTAGTAGTCATATGGGATTCCACCCCAGACTTCCCTAGATGAATCAAAGTAGAAATCTCATGAGGTTTTGGCTCACCCTCCAAACCAGTAAAAGGAACAAGATCGCTAACAAGTAAATCCAACAGATAAGAATACTCCTCCAGTGTAGGCATCAACTGATAGTCTGGAAAAGTAAAGCAAAGATACATCGGTTCATAGAACTGGACCAAGGTCGAGAGAATACCTTCCTTCATCTTCAACTTCATGAGAGGAATAATGGATCCATACTTCTTCTGAAAGTCTGCAGAACACTCGATCTCGGGAATTAGACTTATCAACGCATCTATCTTGGGATCCTTGAAACTATACTTCTCGGTCTTTCTCTTTCCATAATCCATGGTTAAAAAGTACCTGAGATATTCACAAATGATCAACCTTTAAATCCCTTGAAATAAGATTTCTCTAAAAGATGCTTATGAATGCATGGATGCATGATGCAACAATCACACACAAGATCACACGTATAGGGTTCATAGGTTCAACGTCACGAGCATGAGGTCGAAGGTACTACCCATAAGGTATTGGTCTAAAAGTTATCACTTGCCGAACAAGGTTCTAGAGGTTCCCAGAGTCTACATCCTTCCTTCGAATATTACCAACTTCCTGATTAACTCGGTAATTAGTAATATTCTCACGAAAAACTCGTCGAGCGTAGTATCGCGTGACAAATATTTCTGGATTACTCCATCATAGCTTCCGCACTACTCCTAAAAGGCCAAGACGGGTTTGGTGTTCTACGGTCCTCAGCTTCAGTAGGCTCCCAGGTCGAAAGCAGTACGCCTTCCCGATTACTCGGTAAACGACACTACAGTCAAATGGGCCTCCACTGAGTGGGGGATATCATGCCTCCTTTTTTGGGATTACTCCATCAAAGTTAACATGACTATACCGCCCGTCCTATCTTAAAGTTTTCCCATGTCCGGGTATAGGACTTATGAGTAATCACCAAGCACCCTGAAAACCAGGAAAATCCAGACAAACATATATACAACATATAACACAAAAACAATAATAACACATATACAGATATAAACAAAACTAGGCTCAACCCACTTAGGGATGGACCAGTAAGAGGTCAATGTTTCCCCAGTGAAGTCGCCATTTTTCTGTAGCGGTAGAATAGTGCAAGACTAAGCCATTGGATTGACTAGACTTATACAAATCAAAATAAAAATCTCCACCGCACTTTATTGTTTCCAAAGGAATGGGAAAGGAGTGAATAACCCAAAAGAGGGGGAAAGATTCTAGGTAAGGGGGTTGGTTATGCAAAGGGAAAGTATTAGCACCCTAAACATCTAGTGTACTCCGCGGGAACCTCTTTGAAAAATTTGTATATTTTGGCTATGGAAAATGTTGTATAAAATAGATGGTGGAGGTGGGAAAAGAAACATATTTTTTATGATTTTTTTCACCCGCCGCGGTTGCGAACCTTTAGTGCCTACGTACCACCTTTTCGTCCAATAGGGGATCAGGGTACACGTAGTTCCTCTTCTAAAAATTTTAAAACACAAATGTGTTGGTCAATTTTATGAGATAAAACATCATCGTCATTGTTCGTGTGGAAAACATACCTACTACCCACAATCATGAGAAAGGAGAATTTGCATCATCTCAAAGTGGAGGATATGGCTTGAATTTTTAAAATCAACAATTCCTCGCTCAACACCCAAGTAGAAAATATCTCTCTTTACTACATACTGTAGAAGTATAGTTGTTTGCATCACTACAAAGATTGGCATGAGTTCAATCTTTTAAGAAAGTTTAAAAATAAAAGCCAAAGTGGCAAGAAGGTTTGAAATGAGATTGATTGGCTTTTAGTCTTCTCACAAAAATGTCAAAGTATTGTTAAGTTTATTGGAGTTTATTTATGAAAATGTTTGAAAATGCATGGATCTAAGTCCAAGTTTATTATAAAAGTAATTCCAGTTTAAAACAAGAAGAGTTTTCAAAAAAGGGGGTAGAAGATTTTTGAAATTAAAGAAGATGGGAGGAGAAGAAGAAACTATCCTAAAGCATAATGTTGTACCCCAAAATTTTCCCTCCCATATTCTTCAAAATTTTGACAAGCATCATCTCAATTTGCTCAAGTCTACTCAAGGGTTGCACAGTTCAAACACCCTCCTAAGCCAGTCAAATTAGGGTTTTGGTTCTTGCAAGTAAGTTGAGGTTTTCAAGGGCTCAATCAAGTCCCATATGCCTATACACATTGTCAATCATCCACATGTCAAGTTGCAAGACTCACAGCATCAAGTTGCACAGCCAAAAGCCCTAATTGCCTCACAATCAACTGTAGGGGTAAAATGGTCATTTGGCAGTCAAAAGTCAAAATTTTTGGTCAACATCTTATTTTGAAGCCACAATCATCATTTGGTCAAATCTTGACCATGATTTCACAAGAATGGCTCAAAAATCATCAAGATGCAAAAGTTTCTATTTTTGGACAGTTGAAAAGTCAACTGTAACTTGACCAAGGCATAACTTTTTCATGGTTCATCAGAAAAATCCCATCCAATTCTCATTTTGAAGGGGAGGAAATTTCCTACAACTCATCTTCACATTCAAAGTCCAAGAAATGCTCTCACAAAAAGTTATCAATTTCAACATTATAGGTCATTTTCAAAAGTCAACAAAAATGCACTTTAAGTCAAAGACCATAACTTGAGATTGGTATAATCAAATGACATGGGACCAAAGGCATTGGTTAGAGGATTTCAAGACCTTTCCAAAATGTCCAAGAACATGTTCATATGATCAAAATTGAGCAAGATATGCATTGGAGAAGTTGGGAAATTTTGTGAAATGGCAAAAGTCAACTATCCTTAAAACTTCAATTTTTGACAAAAGGGCCCACTTTCTTCCACTTGATTCAGCCTTTTCATGCCTCCCACGTGTCCCATGACCAATTACAAGACCAAACATTATTTTGTTTCATTTTTATTTAATTTTTATGGATTTAATTCATTTTAATCCATAATAATTCAAATAAAATCAAAAAAATGAATTAAATGGTATCTTTGAGTTTTGAATGGCTTTCATGTGTCATAATACACCTACCAAAATCGTGCCAAGCTCATTTTAAGCATGAAAATTCAAATTTGAACAAAATTGGAAAATGTTTTAATGGTGGTTATGAAGAATCTCAAAACATCATTGCACAAGGTTAAGGCTCTTAATGTTGACTTATTCTCATTGATACATACATATGCAAAGGTTCCATACAGTATACACGACCTAGAGCTCATTGAAACGGCCAGAACCAATTCCAAAAATTCCAAAGAAATTTGCAAACTGAAATCCACTTTTCAGCACGATTTAAAGTCTTTTCTTGATCCAAACACATTCCTTACACTCCCAGGAATCTATTGCAATCACAAACACGCTCTAACACTCAAGGAATCACTCACTACAGTCCCACGGTTTGTCCATTTCTTTCAAAATCAAAATGCATAATTCTTGCACATTTAACATGATATAATTGTTGTTTTGTATTGCTAACGCTCTTCTGAAGCTAATGGTATAAGGCAATTGCATTTTGGAACCCTGAATCACAAACCACCATGAATGATTTTTAGGTTTTCAAAGCTTTCGAATTGGGGGTTTCTCATATAGGAAAAATTAGGCTTGGAAAGACCCATGGTTGAAATGAGGAGATCATCACGAACATATCCCAACCCTCGCGCCTTTTTTATGTTACGTGTATAGCTAATCGCTATTTTATGCAGCTTCACTTTGTGGGGGTTTAAAACCCCCGCTATTTGGTGTTATTTTACAGGAAAACGCAAAGAAGATGATTACGTGGAAGAACATGGTTGGTGTGTTCAAATATAGCGCGCTTTTTTTTAATTTCCCAGCATAATTGATATTTCCATATATTATTTTCACTATCCATTATTATAACAAATGCAATGCAGTGGCTGAGTGGTTGAGGACGTGTCTGGCAATAGTTGGGACCTGGGTTCGATTCCCAGGTCCACCCAAACCTCAATGTTATTTTTTCTAATATTATCTCATGCAGCTTTCCAAGAGCGCTCTACCATGCAACTCACACATAAGCTTGCCAAGTGGCCATGAAGCCCAATCCAATGGCCAAAGAATGAAGAACATGGTACTCAGGAGTCAATGAGCACGCACATGATTCCAGAAAGTCAAACATGGCTTTGTGTTAATGGGCCTGAATTCCAGAACAACACCTTCATTGGGCCATCAACACCCCCTTTGGTTTCTATTTCTTTTTTTTTTCTATTTTCCTTTTTCTTTTTTATTTTCTTTATTAATTATTCTTAGTATTTAATTAATTAACATAATTAACATTTTCACAAGTAAAAATTCAGAAAAAAATAAAAAAATGTAAATATTTTATTTTTATTAATTTCACTTAGGTAATTATTTTGTAAATAAGCATTAAATCAAATTAATTAGTTTAATTAGTTTAATTTTCACCTTTTCTTTACAATAAATAAAAACCATTTAGAATTAGGTTAACTTTTAATTTTAATTCTTTTTATTTTATTTTCATTAAAAATATAAAAAAACACAAAAATATCATTTTCTTAATTAATTAATTAATTGGTTAGTTGTTAGTTTTAATTTCATTAATTACAAAAAAGGACAAAAAATTCAATTCTTTTCTTAAAAGGGCCAAAACCCTTAGGAAGTTCCCGATTAAATTTCCATTCGCGCGTATTTATTTATTCTGATTATATTTATGTATCTGTACAGAGGATGTAATAGTAATTAGGATTTTATTGCTTTCTTTAATTTTCTGCATTTACTTTTCAAAAACGGGTTTTTGTTTTTGGCGATGTATAGACCCGCGCCTTGTAATAGTTAGATTTACATTTCTGCAATTTATTTTCCGCACTCCTAACTGTTAATAAAATGCATGAAAGAATGTATGTAAAATAAAACCAATTCGTAGCTCACAAATAACATGTACAAGACAAACATTAACTGAAACAATACACATGCACATGCCACTCTTAGGGTACGCCTCACTGGTTGCCTCGAAAGTGGTCATCAAGTATAGCGTGTCTTAGAGGTCGCCCTTCTGTCCCCAAGATCCAGTTTCCTCGAAACGGTTGCCTCGGATAAAAAGGATCTAGGACGTTAGGGTTACCAGTAAGATGTCCTACCATTGCTTCGGTGACCACACTGTCCCGATAATCGAATTGACCCGAACACCTCCAACGATGGTGCTACCTACCTCTCAATGGTGGGATAGCACTATCTAAAGGACTCTTACACAGCCTAATTCCTTAGAGTAGGTAGATTCTCATGGGTACTTGCTCTTTCAAACAAACAAAAAACAACTTTTCGCACCCCACACTTTTAAAAAGTTTTCAAACAAAACACTTCATACACTCTTGAGGACTGATACAAGAGTTACTTAGAAGTTTTTCAAACGAACTTTTTCAAAACCCACACACACTTGAAAAGCAAACAGATTTTGAAAACATAAGAGAAAGTACCTAAGAGCCCGTGGATAACCACGGATACAAAGGGTGCTAACACCTTCCCTTTCTATAAATCTACCTCCCGAACCGAGAAACATTCTCGAATAAGGAATTTTGTTGTGCTTTTGTCCTTTCCATGTTGGAGAACATAAAAGATGGTGGCGACTCTTGCTTACCGCGACATTTCGCGAAACCAGCTTAAAAAACAGTCAGTTCTATTTCCACCGACCACAGAACTGGCGACTCTGCTGGGGACTATAAAAGTGAGGTGTACCTTAGGATTAGATCATACTTATGTTTTCAATTGCTTTGCTTTGATTGCTTTATATTTGTGGGCTTTGCATCGGAGTTTCATAGATCCTAACCCGGATCTGGGGATACCCTTTTAGGTAGCATAAGTTGTGAGGGACCTGTCCGGCGTAGACCGACACGGGTGAAGCAGTGGCTACGTTGGTGTGGCACCTTGGTCTGTACCGATATCCCTTGTGTTGCAACGAGGAGAATATGGGTCTTCTGAGGAGTCATTAAGCACCAACCGACCTTAGAACCCTAAATTGACCCAACTTGGCCATAGAACAGTAGCAGTATGCTACACCCATTGAGGCTAAACTCTCGTGATGGTTCTGGCTACAAGAAAAGATTACGACGCTGGAGTTATGACCGATTGAGGGTAGTCAGTGATATTGGGATCCTCTAGAACCCAGTGACTTTTGATAGGACAGGTCTTAACCAACGAAACTGAAAGAGGGTACTACCTGAACTTCATGCTGGCCTAAACCCTAAGGGTTGTCTTGTGTGACTTGTGTGCCTTATCATGTTTGCCTTTGTGAATATTTGTGGTGTGCTTTATCATAACATCATACCATCATACCATTGCATGCATCCCGCATAAGGACTGACCTATTTCAAAGACAAGAGGGTTTCACCTTTGCTCTGTTTTGTAGGACATCATGACGCCTGTGCGAAGGAATACTATCCGGCTCAATTTTGTTCACCCACCTGATCTGCTCAAAGAATTGGTTAACAGAATTCCAAACACTACTTCCTTCATCTAGAGGCATGGTTCTCTTCTCGGTTTAGTCACTTCAAAGTGGGACCAACAACTGATGAGTGTCCTGACCCAGTTTTATGATCCCCTGTACCATTGCTTCACCTTTCAAGACTTCCAGTTGGTCCCTACCCTGGAAGAATTCTCTAATTTGCTTGGTATCCCTATTTTGGAACAGACCCCATTCACTGGTTGGGAAAAGACTCTTAGACTTGAGGAGATTGCTGCAGCCCTTCCTTTGACCAACAAGGAGGTAATGGATAACTGGGTGACTAGAAGCGGAGTTAAGGGCTTTTTAGCTAAGTTTCTGATTGCTAAAGCTAACAGTTTCTGGAATGATTTAGACTTCAGGGCGTACGAAGACATTCTGGCTCTCTTAATCTACGGTCTGGTATTGTTTCCAAATCCTGATAACTTTGTCAATATCAATGCCATAAAGATCTTCATGTCTCGGAACCCTGTACCCACCCTCTTTGGTGATATCCTGCAACAACTCTATGCTCGTACTGCCCGAAGACAGGGAACTCTATGGTGTTATGCTCCTTTGTTAGTGAGGTGGTTTATTTCGCACCTCCCCAAGTTCGTGCTGAAGAACCAAGAAGGAAGAGGCTGGGCTCATAGGTTAATGTCTCTCACTGATAATGACATCATTTGGACTCTCAGAGGTTTAGATGAGGTGGCTGTTATTGATCGTTGCGGAGAGTATCCTAATGTTCCATTGATCGGTACCCAGGGAGGAATCTCTTATAATCCATGTTTAGCTCTCCGTCAATTTGGAAGAGCCAGAAGAGCAGGGCCTCATGAGATGTTGGTACCTCACATCAGTTTTGAGTTTCAAGTAGATATTGACGAACTGCGTCGTAGATTCATCAAAGCTTGGGACGCAATTCACAAAGCTAACCCACATGAGTTGGGACCAAAGACTTCTCTACCAATGGAACCCTATTACAGATGGGTCCGCATCCGTGCTCAGAAGTTAGGTATGCCATATGAAGCTGTCAGGCCTATCATTCTTGAAATTCCTGATGGAGACGGGGTTCCTCCAACCATACTCCCTCCTCAGATACCCACTGATGTTGATACACTAAAGAGGTCATGGGCGCAACTACAAGAAGAACGGGATTCTTATCGGGAAAATTTCAACGAACAGGAACAGAAGATCCAGAAGCTGACCAAGCAATTGGAGAACGAGCGGATCATGAATGACTATATCCGTACTGAGAAGAGGAGGCCATGGGAGCACTGATGGGCTTTGGATGTTTCCTTTTACAACTTTTATTTCCTTTTCAGTATTTTCATTCCTGTAACGCCTAAGGGAAATTTGTTGAACAATTTAAATTCCAAAGTTTAAATCTAATAAAGTGTGTTCCTTTTGTCTACAAAGTTGATTCCCGGTTGTCTTTGAAAACATAATTCATACGCATTTCATTCATCATATGCATCACAGGTACCCTTTTTCTACAGGTTGCTTAATCTTCTTCGCTGTTTATTTCAGCACTCAATCATCATGAATCCTGGACCAACTACCGAACAAGCTATCAAGGCCCTCCAGGCCCAGAACGCCCAGTTTCAAGAGCTGGTCATGAGCTTAGCCCAAGGACAACAGGAGTTGAAGGCTTTACTCCTGAAGAAGAAGAAGAAGAAGAAGAGGACTGTGCTGTTCAACACTGGACGCAGACTCGGGAATACACTGCAGGATGAAGCTGAGCTGACTACTCCATCTGTTGGGGAAGGTTGTCACCAAGGGAGAGAGGTCCCTAGTCCCGTGGTCTCTGACACCGAGACAAACTTAAATGATGAACAGTACCCTCCTGCCGAGGACCGGTACAAACAGTTGGAGGACCGGTTAAATGCTATGGAGATTCAACGTGTGCCTGGGTTGGACTTTGGAGACCTAGGTTTATCTTCTGGGGTGGTGATCCCACACAAGTTCAAGGCACCTGCCTTTGTGAAGTACGACGGGGCTTCCTGTCCTAAACTGCACCTCCGCTCTTATGTAAGGAAGATCCAGCCTTACACTGCAGACAAGAACTTATGGATCCATTTCTTCCAGGAGAGTCTTTCAGGGACTCATCTCGAATGGTTCTATCAGCTGGATGGAACCAACATCCGTAACTGGGAGGAATTGGCTACTGCTTTTTATAAGCAGTATCAGTACAATTCCGACCTCGCTCCCACGCGTACCCAACTCCAGGGTATGTCACTGGGAACGGGTGAAGGTTTCAAGGAGTATACGCAGAAGTGGAGAGATCTGGCTGGCAGGGTGCAGCCACCGTTGACTGATCGTGAACTCGTGGACATGTTCTTAGGGACCCTGTCTGGTCCATTTTTCAACCACCTGATTGGTAATTCCTCTGCTGGGTTTACAGACCTGATCCTGACTGGTGAGAGGATTGAAGCTGGTATCAAATCGGGGAAGATACAGAAAGGTGCCTCCTCGAGCTCTGAAAAGAAGCCCTTCAAGAAAAAAGCTAGTGTTGTGTATGGTCCCAGACGGCAGAACAAACCAGAACGCCGCTAAGCTGTCAACGCAGTGGTAATTTCCAAGCCTGCTGCTGCCCCTCAACAATATAACCAGCCAAGAGTTGAGAGGCCCAAAAGACAGTACACTCGGCTCAGCATGACCCTGTCTCAGATTTTGCCGCAACTGCTGTCAACCAATCTGGTAACTGTCAAGGAAGCTCCAAAGGTTGTGAACACCACCTCTCCAAAGTACAACCCCAACGCCCGTTGCGCTTATCACTCTAATAGCCCGGAGCATAACACAGATGATTGTTGGGCTCTGAGGAATAAAGTTCAAGACCTTATTGATGCTAAAGAGGTTCAGTTCGAGGCGCCCGAAAGGCCTAATGTAGTGACTGCTCCCATGCCCAACCATGGTGTAAATGCTATCAGGATGGATGATGAAGTGGAAGAATCCGAATTCGATAGCTGGATCTACCCAACGACCGAAGATGAACCAAGCAACTGGACTGCCAAAGACTCCATACCTGTTACTTTTGTCACTCAGTAAAAAACTCATTTGTTTTAAATTTGTAACAAACAATAAGTTGAAACTTTATGGTCCGGTGTCTTACCCGGGGCACCGTGGTTTCATTTGTGAGGGCTTGTTATTTGTCACTTTCATATATCATGAATAAAATCATTGGACGTTTTTCACATTTCAAATCTTGTGCTCCCTTTCTTTCTTTATATATATTGCAAAACAGCTATATTTACACACACTCACTTATACAGGTTCCAATCCACTCTGGATCTCACTGGTAACGACTCTGCTACTGCCAGTTATGACTTCGAAAATCCGATCAACTTAGCCGAAGACGAAGGTGAAGATGATTGCGAAGTGCCTGGTGAGCTTGCAAGACTGTTACTCCAGGAAGTGAGGGTCATTCAGCCACATGAAGAGCCAGTGGAAACGGTAAATCTGGGTACTGAGACAGACAGAAAGGAAGTCAAGATTGGTGCCAATCTAGGGCTCAGCGTGAAACAACGATTGATTCAGATGTTGCATGATTATGTGGAAATCTTTGCCTGGTCTTACGAAGACATGCCTGGGTTGGATACCGACATTGTGGTTCATCACTTTCCCACCAAGGAAGAATGCCCTCCGGTTAAACAGAAGGTCCGTCGTATGCGTCCAGAAATGTCTGAGAAAATCAAAGTTGAGGTTATGAAACAATTTGACGCCGGTTTTCTTGCAGTGACTTCTTACCCTCAGTGGGTTGCCAATGTGGTTCCAGTGCCGAAGAAAGATGGTAAGGTCAGAATGTGTGTTGATTACAGGGATTTGAACAGGGCGAGCCCTAAGGATGATTTCCCTCTGCCTCATATCGACGTTCTGGTTGACAACACTGCTCAGCATAAGGTATTCTCCTTCATGGACGTGTTCTCCGATTATAATCAGATCAAGATGGCTCCTGAAGACATGGAGAAGACCACTTTTGTTACTCAGTGGGGCACCTTTTGCTACAAGGTCATTCCTTTTGGGTTGAAAAATGCTAGAGCAACTTACCAACGTGCCATGGTTGCTTTATTTCATGACATGATCCATCACGAGATTGAAGTATATGTCGACGATATGATCGCGAGGTCCCAAACTGAGGAGGAATACCTTGACCATCTACAGAAGCTGTTTGACCGTCTGAAGTTGTACAAGCTGAGGTTGAACCCAAACAAGTGCACCTTCGGGGTAAGATCTGGAAAGTTGCTAGGCTTCGTCGTGAGCGACAAAGGTATTCAAGTGGACCCTGCCAAGGTGAAAGCCATACAAGAGATGCCAGCTCCCAAGACATAAAAAGAAGTCAGAGGCTTTCTGGGACGACTGAACTACATTGCCCGATTCATCTCACATCTGACTGCTACCTGTGAACCAATCTTCAAGCTACTGAAGAAAGATCAAAGGGTAGGTTGGAACGATGAATGCCAGGCCGCTTTCGAAAGAATCAAGGAGTATCTCCAGGAGCCACCTATTCTTATGCCACCAGTTGAAGGGAGACCTTTGATTCTATACTTGACAGTACTAGACAACTCAATGGGGTGTGTGCTGGGGCAGCATGACGAGTCTGGCCGAAAAGAGCACGCTATTTATTACCTTAGCAAAAAGTTTACCGACTGTGAGACCCGATACTCATTACTCGAGAAAACTTGTTGCGCTTTGGTATGGGCTGCTCTCCGGCTGAGGCAGTACATGTTGACTCACACTACTCTGTTGATTTCAAAAATGGATCCAATCAAGTACATATTCGAAAAGCCTGCCTTGTCTGGAAGAATAGCAAGATGGCAGATGATCTTGACCGAATACGACATCCAGTACACGACTCAGAAAGCAATCAAGGGAAGTGTATTGGCAGACCATTTGGCACACCAGACAGTGTACGATTATCAGTCTATGAACTTTGAATTTCCAGGCGAGAATATCATGGTAGTAACTGATTGTGAAGTACCTGGACCGGATGAAGGACCTGAGGAAGGCTCCCGATGGTCTATGCACTTTGACGGAGCCTCAAACGCTTTGGGTAATGGCATCGGTGCTGTGATCATATCCCCAAAAGGCACTCATACTCCACTCACTGCCCGACTATGTTTCAACTGCACCAACAACATGGCGGAGTATGAGGCATGCATCATGGGTCTTCAAGCTGCAATTGACTTAAGGATCAAGTTTCTGAGTGTCTTCGGAGATTCCGCTCTCGTGATCAATCAGATCAAAGGCGAGTGGGATATGAAACACCTAAATCTTATTCCTTACAAAGAGTATGTATTGACATTGATCCCCCACTTCGAAGAGATAACTTTTGAACACTTCCCAAGAGAATAGAATTAGTTGGCGGACGCGTTAGCTACGATGTCTTCTATGTTCAAAGTCAAATGGGACAACGAGGCTCCCCGGATCATTATCTGGAAATTGGACGAACCTGCACATTGCTGTGATCTCGAGGCTGAAGAGGTAACTGAGAAACCTTGGTATCATTAAGTAAAGAGGTACTTGGAAGCTCAAGAATACCCCGAGGGTGCATCCATCAATGACAAAAAGTTCCTGAGAAGGTTCGCTGCAAAGTTCTTCCTCAGCAACGACATTCTTTACAAGCGAAACCATGATTCAACCTTACTGCGTTGTGTGGATAAGACTGAAGCAGAAAAGATCATGGCAGAGTTGCATGAAGGTACCTTCGGAACATATTCCAGTGGACATACCATGGAAAAGAAGATCCTTCGGGCAGGATATTTCTGGTCCACAATGGAAGCCGACTGTTACCAACACTCTCGGACGTGTCACAAATGCCAGATATATGCTGATAAGGTGCACGTTCCTCCAGTACCTCTGAATGTCTTGATAGCACCTTGGCCTTTTGCAATGTGGGGCATTGATATGATCGGCGAGATCATACCTACGGCATCCAACGGGCATCGCTTCATCCTGGTAGCAATTGATTACTTCACAAAGTGGGTTGAAGCAGCTTCCTATGCCACCGTAACCAAGAACGTCGTGGCACGGTTCATTCGGCATAACCTGATCTGTCGATACGGCGTCCCGGAAAGGATCATTACAGACAATGGTACCAATCTTAACAACAAGATGATCACTGAGCTCTGCGAGCAATTCAAGATACAGCACCACAACTCTTCTCCCTATCGGCCGAAGATGAATGAGGCTGTAGAAGCAGCAAATAAGAATATCAAGAAGATTGTGCAGAAGATGACAGTGACCTACAAAGATTGGCACGAGATGTTACCGTTTGCTCTTCATGGGTACCGTACTTCAGCGAGGACGTCAACAGGGGCAACACCCTTTTCCTTGGTCTATGGCATGGAGGCAGTCTTGCCTGTTGATGTCCAGATACCCTCTCTCCGGATAATGAAGGATGCAGGTTTGAGCAAAGATGACTGGATCCAGACTCGGCTTGATCAATTAAACCTAATTGACGAAAAGAGACTCACTGCTATTTGTCATGGTCAGACGTACCAAAAACGGATGATCAGGGCTTTTAACAAGAAGGTCAGACGACAAGAGTATCAAGTCGGAGACCTGGTAATCAAGCGCATCATTCTTCCTCAAAGTGATCCCAGGGGCAAATTGACCCCTACGTACGAAGGGCCATTTGTGGTTAAACATATCTTCTCAGGAGGAGCTATGATTCTAACCACCATGGATGGTGACGAACTTCCTCACCCCGCCAATGCAGACATATTAAAAAGATACTACGCATGAACTAAAGACCCGCTAGGTTGACACACCTAGGCAAAAATAAGGGCTTCCCGGCGAACCAAAAGGGTTCGGGCAAAAATAAGGGATGAAATGAAAAAAATCTGTACACCCGGCAAGTCGAAAACCTGAAAAGGCGGCTTGGGCAAAAATGGGTATCCCGGTGGACTGAAAAACCGAAAGGGCGGTCCAGGTAAAAGTTAGGGATAAGCGTAATACTATGTCTCATTGGATCACCTTGATTCCAGAATTCGGTATCAACTATCAGGTTCAGACGGCATCAATCAATCAGATTCCTCTTCAACCGAGCAGCAAAGTGATGAGACGCTTGGAGACATAAAGGCGATAGCAGAATTGGAACCCAGTGGGATTTTTCACATAGATGTTTTGGTTTCCTTTTCAAATTGTATAAACTCTATGTTGTTCGGCGGCGTTCTCTTACTAGGACGTCAGCCTCTTGTACATAAATGCCTATTTACAGGCAAATTCAAAATCAATACAAATCCACTTTTCCAGACAAATTGCCAATTGTTTTTCCTTTATCTGTTTTGTTTTGCAAAGAACGTCCAATGTTCATTTTTTGATATATGCATTTGACACTAATTTCTAATCATAAATACTTGCATACAAAACAAAGGACTAATTACAGGTGACATCAGAAACAGGGGCAATAATGAGTTGTCTAAGCGATCTAGTTGCTCTGTCCACCAAGGTACCAAGGTAGGTTCGGCTGAAGAACGTAACCAAGATACCTTCACTCCCCGTAGAGTAAGACCAGAATCAGCAATACTCTCCCCGAGCAGAGTTGGTCTCCCATCAGCCCCGAAAAGGCACAATATCTCCAGCAAGTCAACGACACTCCCCCAAGCAGAGTTAATCTACTGTCAGCATTAAGGAAGTTGGGCATCCCCAATAAAAAATCTCAATATTCCCCAGCGGAGTATACAGATGTTCCTAAACAAGCATCCCCAGCAGTCTTAATATAAGATTGTTCCCCGGCGGAATACCAGACATCCCAGTGGAGCCACTTCCCCAGTGCAGTCCAAAAGTTTCCCCAGGAGAGTTGTATCAATCTCCCCAGTAGATTCCGAAAGCTTATCCCCAGTAGATTCTAGAAGCTTGCCCCCTGCAGAGTACGAACGTATCTCCCCGGTTTTATTCAAAGGTTATTCCCCACCAGGGTATAACTGGGTTATCCTCAGCCATTACCACGGAAAGATCGTCCTCGGCGAAGTTCTTCCTACCCCCAGCGGAGTTCATCAAATTCCCCAACATAACTCATCAATGGTATCCCCAGCGGAGTTATCATCAAAACCTCAGCGAAGTATCTCTTCCCACAGAGCAATTCGCCGCAGAGTAATCTCTCCAACAAGTTTATTCCCCAACGGAGTCATCTTCTCCTACCGGTTTATTCTTACAATCAACATCCCCGGCGGAAACGAAGAACTCTACTCTTCAAATATCAGCCCAGGATTCAACAAGCTCCCGGCATTCGTCAAGGATTTATTTTCCTAGATGAGAATACATTCATGAACATCACATCTTCATACATTATAGCATGCATACGCATCATAACACCCAATCTCATTTATTTTTGAGAACATCATGACATTGCATACAACTGATGTCTTGCCTTTTCAGGAAAAAGGTCAATCCAAGGATAATTACTATCAACCGTCGCAATTCCAGATTCGATTCCTGTATCTAGCCAGGGCATATCTGAAGAGTTTGAAGATTCGATACCTGTATCCAGCCAGGGCATATCTGTAGATCACTAATTCCAGATTCGATTCCTGTATCTAACCAGGGCATATCTGAAGAGTTTGAAGATTCGATACCTGTATCCAGCCAGGGCATATCTGTAGACGACTAATTCCAGATTCGATTCCTGTATCTAGCCAGGGCATATCTGAAGAGTTTGAAGATTCGATACCTGTATCCAGCCAGGGCATATCTGTAGATGACTAATTCCAGATTCGATTCCTGTATCTGGCCAGGGCATATCTGAAGAGTTTGAAGATTTGATTCCTGTATCCAGCCAGGGCATATCTGTAGACGACCAATTCCAGATTCGATTCCTGTATCTAGCCAGGGCATATCTGTGAGTAATTGATTGTAGATTCGACACGTGTATCTAGCCAGGGCATATCTGCATGAAGAGATTGAAGATTCAACCCCTGTAACAGGCCAGGAAACCATATTCCTTTCTCAAAGTATGCAAGTTCTCTCTAAGGAATCTCTTACGCGATCGACACCTTCCGATGGCATCTATAAGCCCATCTCCACAACTATCCATCACATCTCCAAATGGCATCTATGAGCCCATTCCCGACAAGGTTCTGTCACATCTTCAGATGGCATCTATAAGCCCATCCTCCTATCCACCATCTCTCCAAATGGCATCTGTAAGCCCATTCCCGCCATCACATTGTTGATACTCTACTATGTGAGTGCAAATTTCTGGGCACTCTAGTGTTCAATCATCTTCCACCCTCGGATCACGAAAGGCACACGAGCCAATCTACATCCTCAGGTCTAAGAAGATTGAACAGGGGAAACTGTTGTACCCCAAAATTTTCCCTCCCATATTCTTCAAAGTTTGACAAGCATCATCTCAATTTGCTCAAGTCTACTCAAGGGTTGCACAGTTCAAACACCCTCCTAAGCCAGTCAAATTAGGGTTTTGGTTCTTGCAAGGAAGTTGAGGTTTTCAAGGGCTCAATCAAGTCCCATATGCCTATACACATTGTCAAGCATCCACATGTCAAGTTGCAAGACTCACAGCATCAAGTTGCACAGCCAAAAGCCCTAATTGCCTCACAATCAACTGTAGGGGTAAAATGGTCATTTGGCAGTCAAAAGTCAAATTTTTTGGTCAACATCTTATTTTGAAGCCACAATCATCATTTGGTCAAATCTTGACCATGATTTCACAAGAATGGCTCAAAAATCATCAAGATGCAAAAGTTTCTATTTTTGGACAGTTGAAAAGTCAACTGTAACTTGACCAAGGCATAACTTTTTCATGGTTCATTAGAAAAATCCCATCCAATGCTCATTTTGAAGGGGAGGACATTTCCTGTAACTCATCCTCACATTCCAAGTCCAAGAAATGCTCTCACAAAAAGTTATCAATTTCAACATTATAGGTCATTTTCAAAAGTCAACAAAAATGCACTTTAAGTCAAAGACCATAACTTGAGATTGGTATATTCAAATGACATGGGACAAAAGGAATTGGTTAGAGGACTTCAAGAACTTTCCAAAATGTCCAAGAACAGGTTCATATGATCAAAATTGAGCAAGATATGCATTGGAGAAGTTGGGAAATTTTGTGAAATGGGAAAAGTCAACTATCCTTAAAACTTCAATTTTTGACAAAAGGGCCCACTTTCTTCCACTTGATTCAGCCTTGTCATGCCTCCCACGTGTCCCATGACCAATTACAAGACCAAACATTATTTTTTTCATTTTTATTTAATTTTTATGGATTTAATTCATTTTAATCCATAATAATTCAAATAAAATCAAAAAAATGAATTAAATGGTATCTTTGAGTTTTGAATGGCTTTCATGTGTCATAATACACCTACCAAATTCGTGCCAAGCTCATTTTAAGCCTGAAAATTCAAATTTGAACAAAATTGGAAAATGCTTTAATGGTGGTTATGAAGAATCTCAAAACATCATTGCACAAGGTTAAGGCTCTTAATGTTGACTTATTCTCATTGATACATACATATGCAAAGGTTCCACACAGTATACACGACCTAGAGCTCATTGAAATGGCCAGAACCAATTCCAAAAATTCCAAAGAAATTTGCAAACTGAAATCCACTTTTCAGCACGATTTAAAGTCTTTTCTTGATCCAAACACATTCCTTACACTCCCAGGACTCTATTGCAATCACAAACATGCTCTAACATTTAAGGAATCACTCACTACAGTCCCACGGTTTGTCCATTTCTTTCAAAATCAAAATGCATAATTCTTGCACATTTAACATGATATAATTGTTGTTTTGTATTGCTAACGCTCTTCTGAAGCTAATGGTATAAGGCAATTGCATTTTGGAACCCTGAATCACAAACCACCATGGACGATTTTTAGGTTTTCAAAGCTTTCGAATTGGGGGTTTCTCATATAGGAAAAATTAGGCTTGGAAAGACCCATGGTTGAAATCAGGAGATCAGCACGAACACATCCCAACCCTCGCGCCTTTTTTATGTTACGTGTATAGCTAATCGCTATTTTCTGCAGTTTCACTTTGTGGGGGTTTAAAACCCCCGCTATTTGGTTTTATTTTATAGGAAAACGCGAAGAAGATGATTACGTGGAAGAACATAGTTGGTGTGTTCAAATATAGCGCGCTTTTTTTTAATTTCCCAGCATAATTGATATTTCCATATATTATTTTCACTATCCATTATTATAACAAATGCAATCCATTGGCTGAGTGGTTGAGGACGTGTCTGGAAATTGTTGGGACCTGGGTTCGATTCCCAGGTCCACCCAAACCTCAATGTTATTTTTTCTAATATTATCTCATGCAGCTTTCCAAGAGCGCTCTACCATGCAACTCACGCATAAGCTTGCCAAGTGGCCATGAAGCCCAATCCAATGGCCAAAGAATGAAGACCATGGTACTCAAGAGTCAATGAGCACGCACATGATTCCAGAAAGTCAAACATGGCTTTGTGTTAATGGGCCTGAATTCCAGAACAACACCTCCATTGGGCCATCAACACCCCCTTTGGTTTTTATTTCTTTTTTTTTTCTATTTTCCTTTTTCTTTTTTATTTTCTTTATTAATTATTCTTAGTATTTAATTAATTAACATAATTAACATTTTCACAAGTAAAAATTCAGAAAAAAATAAAAAAATGTAAATATTTTATTTTTATTAATTTCACTTAGGTAATTATTTTGTAAATAAGCATTAAATCAAATTAATTAGTTTAATTAGTTTAATTTTCACCTTTTCTTTACAATAAATAAAAACCATTTAGAATTAGGTTAACTTTTAATTTTAATTCTTTTTATTTTATTTTCATTAAAAATATAAAAAAACACAAAAATATCATTTTCTTAATTAATTAATTAATTGGTTAGTTGTTAGTTTTAATTTCATTAATTACAAAAAAGGACAAAAAATTCATTTCTTTTCTTAAAAGGGCCAAAACCCTTAGGACGTTCCCGATTAAATTTCCATTCGCGCGTATTTATTTATTC
Source organism: Vicia faba (assembly GCA_948472305.1). Classification (NCBI taxonomy): domain Eukaryota; kingdom Viridiplantae; phylum Streptophyta; class Magnoliopsida; order Fabales; family Fabaceae; genus Vicia; species Vicia faba. The sequence goes on along the minus strand of OX451735.1, from coordinate 1,373,932,932 downwards.
TGATTATATTTATGTATCTGTACAGAGGATGTAATAGTAATTAGGATTTTATTGCTTTCTTTAATTTTCTGCATTTACTTTTCAAAAACGGGTTTTTGTTTTTGGCGATGTATAGACCCGCGCCTTGTAATAGTTAGATTTACATTTCTGCAATTTATTTTCCGCACTCCTAACTGTTAATGAAATGCATGAAAGAATGTATGTAAAATAAAACCAATCCGTAGCTCACAAATAACATGTACAAGACAAACATTAACTGAAACAATACACATGCACATGCCACTCTTAGGGTACGCCTCACTGGTTGCCTCGAAAGTGGTCATCAAGTATAGCGTGTCTTAGAGGTCGCCCTTCTGTCCCTAAGATCCAGTTGCCTCGAAACGGTTGCCTCGGATAAAAAGGATCTAGGACGTTAGGGTTACCACTAAGATGTCCTACCATTACTTCGGTGACCACACTGTTCCGATAATCGAATTGACCCGAACACCTCCAACGATGGTGCTACCTACCTCTCAATGGTGGGATAGCACTATCTAAAGGACTCTTACACAGCCTAATTCCTTAGAGTAGGTAGATTCTCATGGGTACTTGCTCTTTCAAACAAACAAAAAACAACTTTTCACACCCCACACTTTCAAAAAGTTTTCAAACAAAACACTTCATACACTCTTGAGGACTGATACAAGAGTTACTTAGAAGTTTTTCAAACGAACTTTTTCAAAACCCACACACACTTGAAAAGCAAACAGATTTTGAAAACATAAGAGCAAGTACCTAAGAGCCCGTGGATAACCACGGATAGAAAGGGTGCTAACACCTTCCCTTTCTATAAATCTACCTCCCGAACCGAGAAACATTCTCGAATAAGGAATTTTGTTGTGCTTTTGTCCTTTCCATGTTGGAGAACATAAAAGACGGTGGCGACTCTTGCTTACCGCGACATTTCGCGAAACCAGCTTAAAAAACAGTCAGTTATATTTCCACCGATCACACATAAGGTAAAGGCTAGGGATAAGAACCATCTAACCAACAAGAAGCCAATACTTGACACTATGAGCCAAAATAGAACTCCCACTCTTTGGATTGAAACCAAACAAGCAAATTATACTAGACCTCTTGAGAGAACCAAACTTCAAGTGTATTAAGTCTTCACAAAAATTGGACAGATTAACGACTGTATACAGGTAAATTCCATATTACAAATAAAGGGTGTAATCATAATAACCTGCACACAAAACAAACAAACAACCCAATGTCTTGAGGTAAACCTCAAGAGCTCCAGACAAAATAATCAGATAAGATCACAAGGTCTTCAATCATAGGCCAAGGTTTCTAATCCTAAGTCCAAAAAGTCCAATGCTCCATAATGCCAAGGGTAGTAACCAAATAGTCCAAGTATCATTAAAGATTTTTAGGGTTTATGATGATTATTAGGTGTCTTTAAAAGAAAAGAAAAGCTCAAGTGAGCAAAATAAAAAATGATAAGAATATAAAGGGGCTCAAGTGAGCAAACATGAAAAATAGCATGAAATGTAAATGCTAAAAGTAAATGGTGCATAAAGTAAAGAACATAAAATAAAAACACAAAATAAAATCAATTATTAATGATTAGTGATTAGTTGGATGATCATCTTGAAACTTGCATTTGGAAATCATTAGAGGATTTGTAGAACCAAAGCCTCCACACAACAAGTTGCATTTGCTTTTTGTCAAGTATATCATCCATTTGGAATCCTTATGAGTATCATTTAATGATCAACAATGTTTAAGTGATCTTCATTGACCAAAGGTGTTGTAGATCCATTAGAGGATTGGTAGAACCAAAGCCTTCACGAAATGAACCTCAAGGTTATTGGATCAAAGAGATCAAATTAACATACTTGGGCTTGCAAACATAAGTTTGGGCCACGAATGATCATTTATTCGAATTGGGATAAAATTTAGCGCTATGTTAAGCAATCGTAACTGGACTTATATAGAAGTCGCACCTATTTTAAGGATGGTCAATAGCAATCTATGCACCATTTGTTTTGAGACATGATATAAAGATCATGCTACAACAACATTTAGTGCAATAAGAAGGGGAATGAGATGAAGAGGGATTGGAGATAATATACAAACCACTTTTAGATTAAATTTAATCAAACTATTATTAAAATCATTCATCCATTTTTATGGAGTTAGACTCAACACCATGGATCCAATGATGTTAATAAAGTTCATTATCAAAAATTTAACCCAAAATCATCTAGAAAATAATCACAAAAGAATATTACATTTTAATATATACAAAAAGGTTAAAAAAATAATGTTTAAAAATAGAAATAAAAGAGAAAAAATGTCAACTATGTTCAAATTAATCAGAAAATAAAAAGTAAGACCATAGAAAAATCAGAAATGAACTAAAATAATTATATATATATATATATATATATATATATATATATATATATATATATATATATATATATATATATATATATATATAATTTTAAAGTCAGAAACTATTTTAAAATTTAAAGAAATGGGTGAAATAAACCAAAAAATGATTTTAAAAAATAGGAAAATCAGAAACAAAAATAAAATAAGGTCACCAATATTTGTCACAATATCATTGGATCATTCCATAATTTTTTCAGAATTTAAAAATGCATAAAAGTATTTTTAAACATTTAAAACAATTCCAATAAAGTGTAAATTTATAAAAATACCAAAACACAAATTTAAATTGTGAAAAAATAAAAATAAGAAAGAGAATAATCAAAAATATTTTTCATTATTTTTTCAGATTTTTTGGACTAAAAATGAATTTTCTATGATTTTTTGAAGTTTAAAACAATTAAATATAAAAAATCAGAAAAGAAAATAAAAGTCAAAAATATGTGGACCATTGGATGAGAGTCAAATCGCGTTAGTAATCAAATCCAAGGGATCTGGCGCATTGTGCATATCATGGTCATTAGTGAATAAAGCACTGAATCAGAAATAAAATCAGAATTCAAAAATAACAAGTGGTGTGCCATCATCGGTTGGAAGATGACACGTTTTTCATCTTCAACATCCAGCCAACGTGAATTACAGGTCTCTCAAACTGTAAAATCAGAAGCTCAACCTATGCCATTCGCTTCGTCTCTTCAAGACGATGACAACCACACCCTCGCGCCAAATTTATATAAATTATAGCTCAAGCAATTTGGAAAGAAAGTTTTGAAAAGGGATTTGAAATTTCATGGTCAAAACGTGTTTCCAGTAAGAAGTAAGTGTTGCGATTAGAACCAGGGAAATGAGAGCATCACAATGATATCAAAGTTCTGAAGAATTGATGAAGGAATCTACCTATGGAAGTTAAGTTGCAGAGCTCTGAAACTGGACTTCTATGGAGTAATATAGTGCACGATTCTTGAATGTAATTATATGGTTAGCTTCAGGGAAGATCAAGGAAGGTGAATTGATGAAAAAATTTGATTGAAAAAGGCTTGAGAATGGGTTTCGAAGTTGCTGAATTCTGAGTTAGGGAACAAGTTTGGCAGGGTGATTCTGGCTATCCAAGCTTGAGAAAATGAATGGGATAGTTTATGTATTTATAGGAGAAGCAAATGGGATCAAAAGGAAGAGTGAATGATGCATTTTGGAGGGAATTCGTGCAAACCTGATGCACTAGTGAAGTGTGATCTAATTTTCACCCAAAACCCATCCAATCCTTGCGTTTTGAGGTGCTAAACAAATCTGGAACTTCACTAAACATGTTTAGAGGCAAAAACGTGTGGAAAACTTGTGATTAGAGGCCACATTATGGATTTCAAATTTCTGACTTGGTGAGAAATTCAGTTTCAAAGTGCCAACTTCTGACCAATGGCATTTTCAGCTCAAGGGGTCTTAGGGCATGATTCTTGATGCTTCAGAAAGATGAGGTTACAAGCTGGATGCTTAAGCCGAAAATTGTGTTGAGTCAAAGTTTGAGAAAAAATGTTGACTTTCCATATGTAGAAATATTTCAAATTCTTCTTCAAAAGTGACCTATAATGTCTTGCATTCAAATATAGCCTTCTACTTGGGATTTTCTCTTGACAAAAAAAGATGGCATGAATTAGACCTCTTGAATGACATTTTTGGACATGAACCATTCAAACTCCAAAAATTGAGAGAGTTATGAATTGTTGAAGTTGGAAAAAATCATGAAATGACCTATAATCATTTATATCCTTAAGGCAACTTCCATCAATTTTCTCACTTTGCACATAAAAGAAGGTATAAAGTTCACATCCTCAAGATCAATATGGAAAAATAATGGGCTCGAGGTAATAAAAATTGACCAAGTTATGATCATTTGAAGTCACACATGGAAAATTGGGGATTCATCTGGAGGACTTGTAATCTTTCTTCTTCATCAAGTTTCTTCCACATGAAAACTCCTTGGAAATTTTGAAGTGATTTGTTGGTAACCCTTTTAAGAGAAGGATGTCTTTGGAATCACTCAAAAATACTAAAAGATGAGAAAGATATACTCCTTTGAAGTTCAAAACCCTAGTTTAAAACCCCATGCTTTGAGGAACTTTGACAATTTTGAGCAAACTTCTTGTACCAAAACAAATGCTTTGTAATATAAGTTTTTGAGGGTGATAATGAGAACTCATAGCAACCATAACCACTTATACATCTTGAGAATTTAGAGAAATATGTACTTGTGATCAATGGGAACAAGGCCTTATCCAAGCATGACAACTCCTTCAATCAACCCCTTGTACTTTTGAATGAATCTTGATAATTTGGAAATGTAGTGAACCAAAATAAACTTTCCATGCCATTTCATCCAAAACAAATCCAATGGTGAGGTTTTAACTTCTCAAGCTTTATTGACTAGGGCATGGAAATAAACTCACGAACCCATGGAGCAACTTGCTGAATCTTATTGACTATACCTACATGAGTAACAAGCAAGAGAAACCAATATTGCATTTTATTAATTAAAAGAAGAAATCAAGACAAAAATATTCATGATCACAAAAGAACACAAGTCAAGGTGCTTGGTGATTCCTCAAAGAGCAAAGCTAAAGATAGGAAGTAGAACCAAAAGCCCTAATGTGATCTTGTTGTGATTGAATCAATATGGTATGGTGAAGGGATCTTAGGGGCAAAACTTGGGGTACAACACAGACCACCTTAGTTATCCTGGAGGTTTTCACCAAGAGCAAGAGAATTTAGATTATAACACCACTTCTCCATATTTGTTACATCAGTGAGCACGTGATTTGGAAAAATGATACTCATTACTACTTTATTTTGCACCATAAGATTATATTTTCCATCCTCTCTAGCCTTGAGTAGGTACCTAGCACGACATTTGTCAATATCAATAAATAGGGATGGCAACGAAGGAAAATTCTCTAGCATGTCCCGTAGGTTCAAAGCAAGTGCTATATAGGTGACTAACCCTCCAATACAGAAAGGTGTAGTACCCCTTGCACAAACGGATTAGATATGTGCCAAGAGCAACACACTAGCATTGATCTTCCAATTATGTGTGAAGATGCGGTGCATGAAAAACAATTCCTTAGAATTTACTTTGTAGTTATTCATCCTCCCGAAAATGGTGTTGGATAGGATGTGATGAAAATAGCGGATTGATGGATTATGAATAGAGGAAGCAAAAAGTCCCTCCCAACTAGAAGGTCGCTCACCAGTTAAAGAGTACCATAGTTTGAATGCTTTTGATGCCCAATCTTCCTCTGGAGGGAATCGGTAGTATACTTCTCCTCCACGAGGGAAGCGTAGTAAATCACTCAGAGCTTCTTGATTCAAAGAATATTCGGTGTTAAACATTATAAATTTTGCAGTGTCGGTGAGGTACATATTTTCATCTGCATGTGTGTTGTAGGAGAAGGAACTCATAAATTCCAAGGTTAAGGATTCATAAGTGGGGTGGTTTAGTGTTCAGACATATGTCAGGTTAGAATTTCTAAGTAGCCATTGCACATTGTCTAACAACCCCAACTTACACAAATAATTTACATCAACATAAGTTTTAGAGGTAATCGAACGTTGATAGAACTTTCGGTATTGGGCTTCCTGATGTTCCCCAGCTTCATCGTTTCTAAACACAATTCCTAAAAGGTCAGGTTCTCCTCTTTGGTGTTGGTATTTTTGAGACATAATGAGACACAAGGAAGGTGGATGGTTTAGGTTTCAAAACTGACAGCAGGAGAGGTTGTGGGTTTTACTTTTTTGTTTCACATGTGTTTAAATAGGAGAAAAATATAGATGGTAGGGAGTGGGTGATAATGGGGTTTAATGAAAATTTTGAAAATAGAGGAAGTGGGACGGTCATGGGTGATGAATAGGGGGAGTGGGTTTTAGTGAAAGTGGAAGAAGATGAAAGAAAAAGATGAAAGGGGTATTTGCAATAAACAAATACATGCATGTTTTACTCTGTGTCGAGGGGCACAGAGTGTATGCCGGGAGGCATACTTTGTAAAGATATGGAGATCGTCACACTATGTGTGGCGAGCGACACAGTGTAAAAATCAAAATTTCTAGAATTATTATTAATATAGGATACAGAGAGATATGATTTAGGCACATACAGAGACATTTATATTAATACGTATATAATAATTTGTGTAACATTAAAACATAGCATATATGTAGATGTAAATGAAGGGGTGGGTTGGTTGGTGGATGGAAAATTGTGATAGAATGAAGGTGTTTCAGGATATGTTTCAGGATCAGAGAGAAAATGCATCATTGTGATCATAGATCTGTGGTGTCTCAAGAGAAGCTAGAGGTGCAACTTGGTGTAATTCCAAATCAAATAGCCAGTTGTTTCGGTCATGAATACTAGTTCTTGAATTTGGAAAGGTGAAGAGTTGCATAACTTGGTTTTTAATGAGAAATTTAAATTCGGTAGGGCCTAGGTTTCTAATAATGCCAGTGTTGAAATAGAACTGTATATTCATAGGTTGGAATCCACCCAGAGGGTGGAGTCCAATAAGTGGTTGTCGCATTCTAATAGAATTGGCTATCATGGTTACTAAGCTTCCCACTAATATAGGTGCATGATCAGTCTATGTAATATGGTCAAAGTTAGCTATCATAAAGGTAACAGCATTAACAGAGCGGTTTCGGGAGGCACAATACATGATAAAAAGTTCATCTTTGGACACAGAGGTAACATTTTGTTATTTTCTAAATAGGGTGTGAGCAAGGATCTTATGGAAATAATGGATAGAGGGGTTATGGATATTTTCAGAAAACGTGTTATTCGGCTCAGGGTTTCTATCTTCGGTTATACTAACCCAAAAGTATCCAAGTTCATGGTCTAAAAGAAGGTCTTCTTGGGTACAAGTAAAGACATGTCGGTCACTAGGAAATCCTAACATATTAGCAAGTTCATAGTTATTATACCGGTATTCAATACCGAACATTCTAAAGATAATTAGGCCTCGATTAAATCATAATCCATGGTCAGGCAAAAAGGTGAGTGAGCTCAGGAATTCTAAGGTTAGCATACGATAAGATCCAAATCTCCTTCTTAGGGGAGAAGTTTCCTAACCTATTTGGTTCATAAAAAACCTAACACTATCCTTAACACCTAATGTGTTCATGGTAGGGCCATCGGGGTAGAAAGTTAGTTCCATCTCTCTTGCAGCTAGTGCCTCAAAACGCCTCCTCTGGGCTCTTCCTCTGGAAGCAATTTCCATTGTGTCAACTTTTTGCATCGTTAGTTAGTTCGGTTACCTAAAGTTAAGTTAGCTTGTAAGTAAGTTGACAATTAGAATTAAGTTAGTAGTGGTTAACGTTAATACTGCATAATTTTTATGAAAAGAAACATAATGTAAAGTAAGAAAATGTAGTAAATCAAAATAAAAGACTAGAAAGTGGGGTGTCTCCCATCAAGCGCTTTGTTTTATGTCGTAAGCTTAACATAATTTTAATAGGTGATTAAATTTGGGAGTGAGCGGGTAGCTCTGTAATATGGAAACTAGTAGAATAGTCTTGGTTGTCTATACAGCGATAATGCTTCAAGCGCTGCCTGTTTATGATAAACGGTTTGCTAGATCTTCCTTTAATTACAATAGCTCCACTTGGAAAAACCTTAGTTATTTCAAACGGATCGGACCACCTAGAACGAATTTTTCCTACAAACAATTTAAGCCTAGAATTAAACAGGAGCACCATGTCTCCTTTATTGAACTCTTTCCTAGATATGCGCTTGTCATGCCAATTTTTCGTTCTTTCTTTATAGATCTTGGCATTTTCATATGCATCTAATCTAAGCTCTTCTAACTCATGTATATCTAAGGTTCGCTTGTCGCCTGCGGAAGTGTAAATTAATTTAAGGGTTTTGATTGCCCAATAAGCTTTATGCTCGAGTTCTACCAGCAGATAACACGATTTTCCATAAACTAGTTTGAATGGTGTGGTTCCTATAGGTGTCTTATAGGTTATTCTATATGCACACAACGCCTCGTGTAATTTTGACAACCAATCTTTCCTAGAAGTGGCAACTGTTTTTTCTAAGATTTGCTTAATCTCTCTATTAGAGACCTCTACTTGCCCCTTGTTTGGGGGTGATAGGGTGTTTCTACACCATGTAGGACTCCATATTTCACTAATAGTTTTTCAAAGATTTTTAAAATGAAATGAAAGCCAACATCACTGATGACCAGTCTTGGCACACCAAATCTAGGAAAAATTATATTTTTGAAGAGCTTGATTACTACTCGCGCGTCATTTGTTGTAGAAGCTACCACCTCGATCCATTTTGATACATAATCTACAACATCGAGTATGTATTTATTTCCAAAAGAGGATGGGAAAGGTCCCATGAAATAAATCCCCCACACATCAAAGACTTCTACCTCTAAAATGCATTTTTGAGGCATCTTGTCGCATCTGGAGATGTTGCCAGTGCGTTGGCATCGGTCACAGTTTATAACTGTAATATGGAGAATAACTTGTAAAATCTTAGCATAATTCTTTGAAGTTCTTGCATGTCCACCATAGGGAGCAGCATGACAATAGGAAATTATGTTTTCTATTTCATTTTCAGGGACACATCGATGAAAAATACCATCGGCGCCTCTCTTGAAAAGTAGAGGCTCGTCCCAATAATATTATTTAAGATCATGGAAGAACTTCTTCTTTTTTTGATAGGTTATATCCGATGGAAGTACTCCAACGACCAAGTAGTTGACAAAGTCGGAGTACCATGGAAATGTGTTTTTAGTGTAGACTGCTTCCACGACTTCATTTATATTGGTATTATAAGTTATGGGGCATTTAATGGTGTTGTTTTCCAAATGGGCTATGAGTTGTTCGTAAGGGAAATCATCATTGATAGGCACTTGTTCAGGCTTAATGCCTTCCATTCTAGATAAGTCATCAGCTACTACATTTTCAGTGCCTTTTTTGTCTTTGATTTCCAAATCAAACTCTTGTAGGAGTAAGATCCACCTGAGTAATCTTGGTTTGGCGTCCTTTTTTCTTAATAGATATCTAATTGCAGCATGATCGATATAGATATTTATCTTTCCTCCTAATAGGTAAGAACTAAATTTATCTAGGGCGGACATGAGAGCTAAAAGTTCCTTTTCGATGGTGGTGTAGTTCATCTCTGCAGGATCTAATGTTCTACTGGCATAATAAGTTACATGAAGATTTTTATCATTTTGTTTTCATATGCGCCTACGGCATAGTAATTAGCGTCACACATGATTTCAAACAGTAATCTCCAATCAGGTGGTTGCAGAATAGGTGCGGTAATAAGAGTTGTTTTTAATTGTTCGAATGCTTTTAAGAATTTTCATGGAAATTAAATTCAACGTCTTTCATTAATAGGCTAGTTAGCGTTTGGTAATTCTAGAGAAATCTTTAATGAATCATCGGTAGAAACCGGCGTGTCCTAAGAAACTTTGTATTTCTCTTACGATTTTCGGAGGTTGAAGGTTTTCTATAACTTCTATTTTTGCTTTGTCAACTTCAATCCCCTTGTCGGACACTATGTGTCTAAGTACGATTCCTTGTCGGACCATGAAATGACAGTTTTCCCAATTTAACACGATATTAACTTTTACACATCATTGAAGTACCATATCTAAGTTCGATAAGCGTCCTTCAAAGGTTTGCCCACAGACATAGAAATTTTCCATAAATACTTCCATGATGTCATCTATAAAATCAGCAAAAATTGATATCATACACCTTTGGAATGTTGTGGGAGCATTGCATAGTCCAAACGACATTCGTCTATAGGAAAATGTACCATAAGGACAAGTGAATGTAGTATTTTCTTGGTCTTCAGGTTGTATAGGGATTTGGAAAAATCTCGAATAACCATCTAGATAGAAGAAATGGGAGTGCTTAGCAAGTCGTTCGAGCATGTGATCAATGAAAGGTAAAGGAAAATGATATTTTTAAGTGGCTTTGTTTGATTTCCTATAGTCAATGCATATTCTCCATCCGGTTTGAGTACGTTGTGCTACGGATTCTCCTTTTGCTTTGCTGACAACTGTAACACCTCCCTTCTTTGGTACAACATGTACCGGGATAACCCATTTACTGTCGGATATCGGTTATATGATTCTTGCTTCTAATAACTTTTGTACTTCTTTCCTAACTACATCACTCAAAATGAGATTTATTCTTCTCTAATGTTCTCCATAGAACTTGCAGTCTTCCTCAAGCATTATGCGATACATACAAATTGAGGGGCTTATTCCATTTAGATCAAAGATGTTATAGCCTAAAGCAGTCGGGTATTTCCTTAGGACATGTAATAATTTTTTGTTTCTATTTGTCCTAAATCTGCATTGACTATGACGAGTTTTTTGAGTTTTGTATCAAGGAATTCATACCTTAGATCTTTTAGTAATGTTTTAAGTTTGACAGCTGGTTTCCTCAGACAAGTCATAGGGTCAGGAATTAGGGCGAGGCACTCATTTAGATTGTCATCTCTGTATTCATCACACCAATTATCATCTTCAAGGATGAGAGGTATTGGAATTTTTCAAGCTTTTGAATAGTTTGTCTGTTATTTCTCCATTTCTTTAATGCACTCATCAATGACATCCAAGAAACAGCACGAATCATTTATAGCTGGTGCCTTGAATAATTGTGAGAGAATGAATTCGACTTTTTCTTCGCCAACTTCAAATGTGAGTTTACCTCTTTTTACATCTATGATGGCTCCGGAGGTGGCGAGGAATAGTCTTCCTAATATAATAGGGATGTTGGAGTCTTCCTTGATATCCATAATAATTAAATCAATGGGGATATAACATTGTCCAATATGTACAGGAACATTTTTGAGCATTCCTAAAGGAAACTTCACTAAATAATCAGCTAGTTGTACAAACATTCTTGTTGGTCACAATTCTCCCATATTTATCCTTTTGCATATTAACAACAGAAATAGACTAATACTGGATCCCAAGTCGCATAGAGCTTGGTCTATGACGAATTTTTCGATTACACATGGTATGGAAAAGCTACCAGGGTCTTTCAGCTTAGGGGGCATGTTGTTTTGGATTATAACGCTACACTCTACAGTAAGCATAATGGTTTCATTGTCCTCAAGCTTTTTCTTATTGGATAAGATTTATTTAATAAACTTAGCATATGAGGGAATTTGTGCGATGGCTTTTGTAAAAGGTATAGTGATATTTAGTTGTTTCAAAAGTTCAACAAATTTCTTAAATTTACATATATTTTTAGATTTAGCTAATCATTGAGGGTATGGCATCAGTGGTTTGTAAGGGGGAGGAGGTACATAGGGTTTCTCTTATGCCTCTATGCTTTCATCTCCCTTCTCATCTTCTTTTGGTTCGTCTTCCTTCTCAGTTGGTTCACCAGTACTCTGGTACATGGCTAGATTTTTTGTTCTTGGGTCAGTTGGTCCATCTACTTCCTTTCCACTTCGAAGTATTATAGAATTAGTATGACTTTTCAGATTTGGTTGTGGTTGGCCAGGAAAGGTACCAGCTGGAGCAGCTGTAGCTACTTGCAGTTGGGCCACTTGAGAAATTTGCGTTTCAAGCATTTTGTTATGAGTAGCTAGGGCATCAACCTTGTTTGATAGTTGCTTGAGTTGTTCACTAGTGTGTATGTTATGATTTATAAAATCTTTATTTTGTTGAGCTTGAGTGTCTACGAAATTTTATATCATGATCTCTATATTGGATTTCCTAGGAACATTTGGAGCAATTATGGCGGATTTCTGGTATCATGGTGGTATAGTAGGACCTTTCTCAGGTGCATATAATTTATTATTGTTCTTGTATGAATAGTTTGGATGGTTCTTCTAGGTAGGATTATAGGTATTACCTTATGGGTTTCCATGAGCATAATTCACTTGATCAGCTGGTACACTATTTAAAAGTGGACATTTGAGTGCAACATGTACGTGAAGTCCGCATAAATCGCATGTTGAAGCTATTGCAGCCACGATGGATGCGGGAGTTGTGGTCAAGTTTTCTATCTTTTGGGTAGCATCTTCTACCTTAATGTTAACTTGGTCTAAACTGCTAACTTCATACATACTGTGTTTCGTTTGAGGTTTCTCCATAATGGTTCTATCACTTCCCCATTGGTAATTATTTTGAGCCATACTTTTGATAAACTGATAAGCATCATGATAAGGTTTATCCATCATTACTCCGCCAACTGCAGCGTTAATCGTTAGTCTTGTGTTATACAAGAGATCATTGTAAAATGTGTGAATGATCATCCATTCTTCTAGACCGTGATGTGGACAAAGTTATAACATGTATTTGTATCCTTCTCATGCTTCGAAAAGAGATTATCTTTCCTTTTGTTTAAAACCATTAATAATTGCTCTTAGCATAGTCGTCTTACTCGGTGAAAAATATTGTGCTAGGAAAACTTTCTTCAACTCGTTCCATGTGGTAATAGAGTTGGATGGCAGAGACTGGGGCCAAGCTCTAGCTCTATCTCATAATGAGAAAGGAAAAAGACGTAGTCTTATTGCTTCAGGATGACACCGTTTACTTTTAATGTCTCTGTGTACTGCAAAAACACGGCCAAGTGTAAGTTCGGGTCGTTCATAGGACATCCTGCAACTGATTTTGTTGGAAAACTTGTAGTAACAACGGTTTCAACTCGAAATTGTTCTGAGTGATAACGGGTGCACCAATGTTGTTGTGAGGTTCCTCCTGTGATGGGGCAGTATAATCCTTCAAAGGACGATTTTGGGGTCCTTTAGCCATTATTGGTTCAGGAAGAGATAAGTTGGGAAAATTTAATTCGGGAAGATTGTACTTAATTTGGTATTCTCTAATTCGGTGTCTTATACTAACAAAATGATCGACCTCTTTGATTGGTTGTCTAATTCATCACCATGAGAATGAGTGTTTCGCATACAATCAATGAATAAAAGGAAATAAATTTGTTGCCTTAGTCTATATTGCGTAAAAAAGGAATCACAATATCGACTATATCAGTCTCCATCAACCGCACCAAAAACTTTATCGCGACTTTAAGAGTCTATCAGGTGTAGTGACTGCAAGTGCACAGTATAATCGCGTAGTTTTAAAAGATATCGAACCCACAAGGACTGATAATCGAACTACTTTTATCTAAAGTCACCGTGTAAAGCTAAGTCTAATAATTAATCTTGGGTTTTGGGTGAGACGGAAATAAACATAGATTTAAATGAAATATCCGATAACGGGACACTGGTATGTAATACGTTGGATTTCAAGGATTCAGTAAGCCATTGGCATAGCTTTGAATATTAAAAATACTATTTCAGTAGAAACTATCAATTTAAAAACCTTTATCTCATACTCTCGTGATTATAGATTCAGATTATATTATTAAACTTAAATGCTTGCTCTCGCTGTCTCATATAAAATCTAGAAATACCTTTTGAAAACAAATAGAATCTAATTAGTCAGAAACCGCTCTCGCTGTATTTAAAACTAATGCTCGCTTACCACTATCTTGTTAAAATCTCAAACTCTCGTTATATCAATTTTAACCTTCGTTTGTATTTTACTCTCGTAACGAAACAGTTTTAATATTAAATATTAGAAACCAAACCAGAAAATTATTTTACAAATGTTTATGCCAATTTATTACCGAACCCCTTCGGTTCTATGATCTTACATACTAGTATCAGAGAAATTAGCCAAACATGTTAATGAGAACCAATACAAAAGTACAGTAAACAAACAATAACATGATAATGATTGTTAAGTAAAAGTAGTATATATAAATGAAATAAGAACCTGGAATGAATAAAAGAAAACTGAGATTAATGCTAAACTTCTAGTACCAAGTGCAATCCTCCACAATATGCCGGCAGGATTTTGCTTGTGGAAAATAATAACTTAAATGCAGAAAGAAAATATAAAACTAAAACAAATTTTGAAAGTTGTGACTAAAATATACTCGTGCAATAGTTCCCTGATGTAGAAAACTATTTCTAATTCAGGTGGGTAAGTATCTCCTTAAAATTTCTAAAATAATTTCTCTGTATGAGAAAATTGAACAAAAGCATGAGAGAGCTTTTACTTATTGGTTGCTTGCTTTTTATAGCCTCCTTGTAACTTCCGTTGGAGAACATTTAGGAATTGTGTGGAAATTGGAAGACTCGACTTCTCCAAATAATCAGGGACATGGTCATCATGGAGTGGAGCATAATACGGGCTTAGTTCATTTTGGTTGAGAGAATACATGAATTTTGTTGCAGATGTGGAGAGAACATGTTCATTACAGACTGTGGCGAGGGGCATTCCTTGTGTGTCATGGGGCACACAAGTCAAAGTTGTGGCGACTGTAACACATGTGTGCCGAGGGGCACACATAAACACATATCGTGGCAACCGGCAGGAGGTTGTGACAACCGTCACAGTCCTCTAATGTAATTTCTTCTGTTTTATGCTAGAGTCACACATTTCTATCATTTCTTCCTCTTTTCTTATGCGAGTCTTGTGAAATGTAAATACCTGAAAAACACTTAAAATACCAACATTATTCAACATAATTAACAAAAACTGGTAACATCGTTTATGCTAATTAAGCCTAATATGCGATGCGTTTTCATGTTATCATTGTCATAGTTACCCATTATCAAGAGTAATTTTCTTTTGTTTAATCATGCAATCTCACGTTCTGCCCAAGACACAGTGAACATATTTTTAGGGCCACAATGTTTTTCTTTCCAAAATTTATCATCAATAAAGGACATTTTTGCATTCAAATATTTCGCTCCTTGTCTTTCCTCTTATTTTTCATTTTTCAAAATTGGCAATGTGTTTTTATTTTTATTTTTAATTCTCAAACTAAAACAAAAATAAAATCATCAATCATGCAGAAATAGTCCTCATTCTATCCAGTATTTCATTGATAATGATTCTTTTATGTTTCACTATGACTTTGATAATCCAATCTATCAAGCCAAAGAAGAGGTTGAGGAGGATTACGAACTCCTCAAAGAGTTGGCCAGATTATTGAGGCAAGAGGAAAAGGTTATTCAACCGCACCAAGAGACTCTAGAAGTGATCAACTTGGGTACCAATGAGGTCAAGAAAGAAGTCAAGATTGGGGCTGCTTTGGAGGAAAGTGTGAAGCAGAGATTAATTGAAATGCTTCGAGAGTATATTGATATCTTTGCTTGGTCCTATGAAGACATGCTTGTGTTAGATACAAATATTGTCGTACATAAGTCTCCTCTCAAAGATGGTTGTCCTACGGTTAATCAAAAGCTTTAAAGAACTCATCCCGAGATGTCTAAGAAGATTAAAGAGGAGGTCCAGAAACAGTTTGATGCAAGTTTCTTGAAAGTTATCTCTTATCTGCAATGGGTTGCAAACATTGTGCTAGTGCCGAAGAAAGATGGAAAATTCATAATGTATGTTGATTATAGGGACTTGAACAGAGCAAGCCCTAAAGATGATTTTCTGCTTCCTCATATCGACATTCTTGTTGATAATACTGCTCAGTCAAAAGTGTTTTCCATCATGGATGGCTTTTCTGCCTATAATCAGATCAAGATGGAACTAGAAGACATGGAGAAGACAACCTTCATAAAACCTTCAGGAGCATTTTGTTACAAAGTGGTGTCCTTTGGTTTGAAACATACAGGGGAAACGTATCAGCGCGCTATGGTCACTCTATTTCATGACATGATCCATAAAGAGATTAAAGTCTATGTTGACGATATGATTGCTAAATCCCAGATAGGAGAGGAACATCTTACCCATCTGCTGAAATTATTTGAAAGATTGAGGAAATTTAGACTCATTCTGAATCCTAACAAGTGCCCCTTCGGGGTGAGATCAGGGAAGTTATTGGGCTTTGTTGTAAAAAGCGAAAGAGAAATTGAGGTTGATCCTGCTAAAATAAAATAAATTCAAGAAATTCCTGAGCTAAGAATAAAAAAGAGGTCTGTGGTTTTCTCGGGAGGTTGAAATACATTGCTAGATTCATCTCTCATCTTACAGCCACGTGCAAACCAGTATTCAAGCTATTGAAAAAATATCAAGTGGTCAGGTGGAATGAAAATTGCCAAGCGGAATTTGATAAAATAAAAGAGTATTTGCAGGAATCTCTAAATCTTATGCCTCCCGTAGAAGGCATGCCTTTGATAATGTATCTGACAGTGTTGGAAAATTCTATAGGATGCGTACTCGGTCAACATGACGAGGCAGGTAGGAAAGAACATGATATTTACTACCTGAGCAAGAAATTTACTGATTGCAAATCGAGGTACTCATTGCTAGAAAATACTTCTTATGAAATCGTGTGGGCAACAAAGTGTCTCAGACAGTATATGCTAACTCATACTACTCTCTTGGTATCCAAGATGGATCCGATCAAGGAATTTTTGAAAATCCAACTCTTACAGGAAGAGTAGCCCGATGCAAATGATTTTAACTAAATATGATATCTAGTATACTACCTAGAAAGCTATCAAAGGTAGTGTATTGGCGGATTATCTTGCTCACCAGCCTACAGAAGATGACTATTAGCCGATGAAGTTTGAGTTTCCAGATGAGGACATTATGTACATACGGGATTGTAACGTCCTCGGCCTAGAGGAAGGACTCGAACCAGGACCGCGATGGACGATGGCGCCTCGAATGCACTGGGTAATGGTATTGGTAATATTATTACCTCTCCTGAAGGTTTTGATACTCCTTTCACTGCCAGAATCTGTTTTGATTGTACCAATAACATGGCTGAGTATGAAGCTTGTATTTTCGGGCTAGAAGCTGCTATTGATTTTCAAATCAAGATCTTATAAGTCTATGGGGATTATGCTTTAGTAATAAGTCAGATCAACGGAGATTGGGAGACTCGTCACCCTAATTTGATTCCGTATCAATAGCATGTTATGAAGTTAATCCCGTACTTTGGTGAAATCCCTTTCAAGAATATCCCGAGGGAGGAGAATAATTTGGCAGACACTTTGGCTACTTTGTCATCCATGCTTAAATTCATACGGGCAAATGAGGCCCCCTCTATCAGTATCTTGAGGTTGGATGAGCCAGCATTTTGTTATGAGATAGAAGAAGAAGCTGATGAGAAACCTTGGTTTTATGATATCAAAATATATCTTGAAATGCAAGAATACTCAGAGGATGCATCTATTACAGATAAGAAAACTATGCGGAAGTGCTCAGCAAAGTTTTTCCTCAATGGTGGGGTTTTGTATAAAAGGAACTATGACTCTATTTTGCTCAGATGCATGGATAAACATGAAGAAAATAATATCAAAGAAGAGATACATGAAGGTTCCTTCGGAACATATTCCAGTGGGAACACCATGGCCAAGAAAATACTGAGAGCATGTTACTATTGGCGTACCATGGAAAATGATTTCTATAATCATTCCAAAATATGTTACAAGTGTCAAATTTATGCAGACAAAATGCATGTGCCACCTAATTCGTTGAATGATTTGACTTATCCTTGGCCCTTTGTAATATGGGGCATTGATATGATTGGACGGATTGAGCCAACTGCTTCCAAGAGACATCACTTTAGTCTGGTTACCATTGATTACTTCACCAAATGGGCCGAAGTTGCATTCTATGCCAACATCATCAAACAAGTGATTACTCGTTTCATTAAGAAGAATATTATTTGTCGTTATGGGATTCTCGAAAAGACCATTACTGATAATGGATCAAATCCTAATAATAAGATGATGATGAAAGAGTTGTGTGATAGTTTCAAGATAAAGTATCACAATTCTTCTCTTTATTGTCCAAATATGAATTGTGTTGTTGAGGCAGCAAATAACAACATTAAGAAGATTGTGTAGAAAATGGTTATGAGCTACAAGGACTGGCATGAAATGTTGTTGTTCGTGCTGCATGTTTATCGTACTTCGGTGTGTACTTCAATAAGGGAAACCCCATTCTCCTTGGTATACGGCATGTAAGCAGTCCTACCCGTGGAAGTGGAGATTCATTCTTTAAGGATAAAGACAATCGTACACCTTGACGAAGATGAGTGGATTCAAAACAGACTTGATCAGAAAAGATTGATAGCTATTTTCCATGGCAGTTGTACTAGAGGAGGATGAAGAAAGCTTTTGACAAGAAAGTGTGTCCTCGTAATTTCTAAATTGGTGATCTGGTGCTGAAGAAGATTTTGCCTCCCAATAATAGAGATGATCGGGGCAAATGCGCTCTGAATTACAAAGGACCACATGTTGTAAAAAAAAAATTCTCAGGAGAATCCATGATGCTTAAAACTATGGACGGAGAGGATTTCCCTCACCCCATCAATGCAGACATAGTTAAAAAATACTTCGCATGAAATGACCCGCTAAGTTGACAACTTGGGCAAAAAAGGGCGTCCCGGTGAATCCATTCCAACCTTTCTCATTTCCAAACTTTACTTGAATCACATGGTGATGATAATGAAATACAAATGATAGTGAAATAATGTGATGTCAAAAGCTTATAAAGATAATGTATGGTGTAATGTGGTACTAGATATGGGATAACGAAATGATAAAATTTGATGAAGAAAATGAAGATTGGTCTATGGCATGAAGTCTTGGAGGGAAAGTTCAAAATAAATGTGAAATATTGTCATTAGCATCTCATAAGATAGACTAGATTAGGAATTCTCTCTTCATTTCAAAGTATTCAACAAACAAATGAGCTTTTCTTCTACAGTGGTGAAAGAAACAACAAGATTTTCTCTATAATGAGTTTTCTTATGAATGAGCATCTAAACCATAAGTTTGACTCCAGTGATAAACCTAAAAGATCTCTTCACTTAAATTTGCATCATAACTTCACCCCTTGAACTCAAAAATTTAATAAACAAGTAACCAAATATTCACTTGATCTCAGAAACTAGATAAAATCCTTTCTTAATGAAAACCCGCATAGAAACTCTGTTGATAATTGAAGGTGTACTGAGATAAAACTCATGATGATAATGATTCAAGAATTCAGTCAAGAAAGACATCACACACTTTAGTAATCAAAACCCTAGCACAAGAGCCAATAGATAGGAGAATATGTGATTCACTTAGAAACACTTGCAACTTTGAATTCTCTGATGAAACAAAGATCAGTAGGAATGTCTCAAGGCCTGAGAAGCCTCAGTAGCCTGAATTATCAAAATAATGAGGATATGAGAGCGATCTTGGATGGATTGTCAATACAACCAAATTCCATAATTTGTAGAGAACTTATAACCGAAATACCTTGATCCCATCTCAAAAATGCATGAGTATGTATGATGAAACATAAGCCATACAAATAAAAATGAATAGGGCAAATTTTGGGGTGCAATAACTATACATATCATGCATCGACTCATGACATTTAAAGAACATAATTTTTCTTGAGAAATAAGATTTTTGGTTGTTTTGAGGAGATACAACTTGAATTATCCATGAATGAGTATGAAATGCAATGTAAAATATTTATGTTTCATGTATTCATATAGATAAACAAGGTTCGTAGATAACACATAAAGAGTGCAACAATATACATGTGATGAATTTTTGAATGAGGTCACTATAAAAATGTAAATTGAGAAATATGTAGTTTGACAATTATAATTTTTTGGAAACGAACACTTATGTCATGTATCATTTATCAAGTATATCATACACCTTAGATTAATAAAAGAATAAAAGTAAGAACTTACACACATTTCAAAAAATTATAAATGATACAACCTCATCGTTCAACGAGACGGAGAATGCACCATGCGTTTCACAAGGAACCTTCGAACGAAGATTAAAAAAATGCAATGACGTGCCATAAGATATTATAGACATTAACATTTTCACTACTTTTCACTTTATTGAAGATCAAGATTATTTTATTCACACTTATAATAACTTGTTGACGTCTTCATGATAATAACATTATTTTCCATTTAACATCAAGTCAACTTGATTTTGAGTGTTGTCAGTTATCATGTGCCTTGAGATTTTATAAAGGGTTCTCATACTCTCTTTGTAGACCAAGACACATTTCCTACATAAGCAATAATATGAATTAGGTATCTAATTGTCTTTGGGTACTTGAGGGTAAGCAACAATATGGTTGTGTTTTGGTAAGCATTGATAAATGCCCCTAGGAACTAAAAATTTCCTAAGTTTACACTTAGCCATGGTATGACCTTTTACATAACAATAGTAACAAGTCAAGTTGGGATGAGATAAACTCTTATCCTTTAATACTTTCTTGATAAATTCATACCTCCTATAAGAATTATGAGTAGGCAATTTTTGTTTTGAAGTATCAATGGAAAAGGTTATCTTTGGTTTTAGGGCCATGTCAAGTTTTACCTTTACAGATCTAACCTTTTTTTCCAAATAGGACAAGTATCACAACCAAAGAAGTTAAACCAAGTGATTTATTCATCTCCATCTTTTTCTTTTTGAATATCTATCATACAGCGCTTTAGAGATTCGATTTACTTTTCGATATCATCTACCTTAGATTCCAAATAAGAAATAATCTTTTTGTTTGAATCAAGATTTTTGAAAGATTCTATAGCTTCTTTGTATAGATTTTCAAAAGTATTCAATAGATCAGAATGAGACAAATCTTTATTAGAAACATGTTTAGAAGGACTTACAACCTTTTTCTTTTCTTCACGGTAATGAGCGGAAAAACACACTTCATTGTGCTTTGAGGACTTAGCTTTCTTATTTTTCTTCTTTTCATGATAATGAAGAGAGATACAATTTTCATCAGACTTGGATGGTTTGAACTCTTTGCACTTCTTTTCTTTGTACCAATACGATAAACAAACAGTCGTCATTTCTTCATTATCACTTGATTCTTCATCACTTAAGGATTCACAATCACTCCCCCAAGCCACATAAGCTCTTCTAGGATTTATAGAGTTTGTATTATTGCCTTTCTCTTTGTCTTGTTCAAGAGCTGAATACTCCGGCCTATAATGACTCGATTTTCCACAATTGTAGCGTATACCTTTAGAACTTCTTTTGTTGTTGTCTCATTCCTTTAAAGATGAGGATTTTATCCTATACATTGTGATATTTTTGTTGGAGTGACTTAATCCAATCTTTATCACATATCTATTGTATCTTTTTACGAATAATCACATTTCTTCTTCATCACCCGACTCATTATTATCACTATCTTCAATATCATTTTACTCGTTTATTGAGAACTTAGAATAATAAGTCTTTATAGAAATGGACTTCTTTTCAACCTCCTTTTATTTCCCTGTTTCTTTCTTCATTTCCTTCTCATATTTTTTCAATAAAATGAGTTCTTGCTCATGTTCTTCAAGCTTACCGAACAATATAGTGAGGTCAAGTGTAGCAAGATTGTTGGCTTCCTTGATCATCGTGACCTTTGGTTTCCAATCCCTAGTAAGACATCTCAAAACTTTGTTAGTATAAATTTCATTGGAAATCAGTTTCCTAAGTGTATTCAAATGGTTAATTATATTAGAGAATCTATTTTGCATATATGCAGTGGTTTCACCATGCTTCATGCGAAAGAGCTCAAACTCTTGAGTCAATGAATTTACTTTCACTTTTTTAAATTCATTGGTTCCCTCATGGGAAATTTCCAATGTGTTCCATATAGCTTTTACGGTTTCACAATGAGAGACACGATAAAACTCATCCACTCCAAGGGAGGACATGAGAATGTTTCATGCCTTCCAATCGTAACTCCACAATTCCTTTTCATCTTTACTCCATGTTACTTCCGGTTTGGGTACTGTGACACTATCAACGTCCTCAATAATAACATTTGGACCATTTTAGATGACATCCCATACATCCTTATTATAAGAATTCATATGAATGCGCACACAAGTCTTTCAATAACCATAATTTTCACCAGTGAATAAGGGAGCTCTATTATACTCCATCTTAGGTGTGTTTTCCATTTTCTAAAAAGTGTATTAGAAGCATACAAAATGAATCGGGATGTTGATGCAACTTGTTAGATGATTGTAAGTTATCTAGAGGGGGTGAATAGATACCCAACTCAAATTTCAGTTTACAATAGTTTTTAAATCACGATAAAATCAATGGTTAGCGGAAGTCATGAATATTTTTTATATCGAAGTCATCTAAATGCATACGATTATTGGAGCTCGAATATGCATTCAATAAATTCACATTAAGTAAAGATGATAAGTGAGAAACACAGAAAATTCTCAATCAACAATTTGAATCCAATCAATTAAGAAGCCTTATTCCAATGAAATCAATGGTAAAAACTTACTCAGACAATTTATCGAACACCTAGTGTGCACTTTAATTTTCCATAAATTCTTTTGAATTTTATTGATGTTAAAACCTCTTACAATCAAAGTGATTGTAAGAACAACAACAAATTGATTTGAACTTTCAAATAAAACTTTTATTCTAATCAACTTGTACAATCAAAAGTGTAATGAGATAAAGAGATAGAGAGAGAACGATACGAGGATTTATTAAGGAAGTTTGTCAATTGTCCTCGCTATGACTATGTCTCCCCCCAATTCCGTTTTGGAATTGAGACCTATTTAATACTAATTGCAAAAGTATGTTCACAAGAGAAATGTTTCAATGCACCCCTACAACATCAATGGATGATGATGATCCAACAAAATTCCCTTTGGCTTGATGGAGTTAGATCAAGACCCCAACAACTCCAATAGATTCACCGTCTCGCGCTACTATCTTGAAGGAAAACCCGTCCTCAATGTTCACTCGGCCGAATCCAATTGGAAGCTTGTTTCGACCCAAGATTAACCGACGATTCACCGTCTCATGCTATTAGGCTTGCAAGAACCACCTCGTTCTTCATGGTCTTCACTCGGTCAAATCCAATATCAACACAATCTCGTTAGAAACCCTCAAATCTCCACACGATCTTGAAGTATAAATTCTCGCGGTTTTTTCTAATGAAACCCCCTAGATTCTCAACCCAATCTTAGGTTATAACCAACATAAATTGAACAATATAAACCGGGTCTAGATGGCACCCAACAATGAGTGATTATGTGTACGGTTTTTGTGTGTATACATAGGGTCATGGTCGAAGATGAAGAGCAATCAAGTAAATGTTTATAGTTTCATTAAAATGAAAATGATGCATGTATACGATATATATATATATAGGTGTGAGACTTGGAGGAAAAAGAAAGACCTAAAAACACAAAAGAAAAATTGATTTTTGAAGTTTGTTACAAGATGTGTCAACACGAACAAGTGATATATCGACACATACGTGACAAAATAAGGCACGTGTGTCGACGTGTAACAGGTTATGAGTCAACACAAATTTCCAAATAATTTCAAGCTTAAAAACAACAGCACATGAGTCGATACAAAACACAAATGTGTCGATACATAGAGTAGTTTTGAAAGTATGTGTCGATGCGAACATGAGGATGATTCGACACAAGTTTCCTAAGAATTATTTGCTTAAAACAATAACCATGTGTCCACACGAAACACAAATGTGTCAACACATAGATATGAATTTTGTCCATAAACTTATTGTTCTTTTATGAGACCAATGGATAACCAAATCAAACTTGTTCTATATGCTTTTTAAGGTTCCTAATGACTTCTAATGTAAGGGTGCAAACAGATACTCAGAGATACCGTTCAATATACAAAATCTAAATAAATTCCTAGATTTGACATCATGTATAACATCTAATGGAGAAATGCATCCACACTTTGAGTAAAAGGCATATTGGACTTCTTCAAATGCCGGGGACTTTATTCTATATAAGAGAGTTTCTTTGAAGTGAGCATGATACTTAGATAAGGAACACATCAATAACAACACTTGATATTCATCATCGATACTAACCTCGATATTCTCTAAATCAAGAATCAGCTTGTTGAACATATCCAACTACTCAACCAAGAATTTGTCTTCACTCATCTTGAATGAATACAAAGCTTGCTTCAAGTACATACGATTTACCAAGGATTTAGTCATGTACAATCCTTTGAGTTTCGTCAATACACCCATTGTCATCTTCTCCTTCGAAACCTGAATGAGAACCTTATCACCAAGGCTCAATACATTGGCGTTATGGGCTTTCTCGATCATCGTTGTCTTTTCCTTCTCCGTTACGGCAACATCCATAGCTTCAACTTCCTTCAGCGCTTCTAGCAAACCTTGTTGAATAAGAAGGGATCACATCTTCAAGCGGCATAAACCGAAATGATTAATTATGGTGAATTTATCAATCTTAAACTTTTTTGACGATACATTTCTCCATGCTCACTGCACCAGTTTGTTGTAATGGAGTACCGTCAAGAGCAAATCAAAACTATGAGAAAGATTGAATTTCTTGAACAAACACAATAAACCCTATTAGGATTTCACGAAAGAGAGAGAAGAGGGTGGAAGAAAGAGAAAATTCATTATTGGATAAAACTTTTTCTATTCACTTTCTCTATTAGGGTTACAATAATTGCAAGTGAATAACAAAAATTAACCTCTCTCAATAACATGAGAGAAACAATCTATTTATAGACTACTAAGCTAACTTAAGCTACAAGCTAACTTGAATAATTGGGTTAAGTAAACATGCTCAATTTGATATGCTAATAATCATAGCATTGTGACTACTACATGCTTGAGCATACTTCAACTACAGCATGCATGACTTCGACATCAGCATGTAAACAAATTTCGACTATATACTTAATCTTTATCGAACCAAGAAACTACCATTATCGATACTAGAATTTGATCTAAATTACCATAATTTAAGTTCAAAGTATACATACTCTTTCAAATTAGAAAAAAAAGTAGTGTTGCATTGGAGCAAATTGATACTTTTCAAAATGTCACCCCACCAAAATTTGAAAAAATTCTCGTCTCAAGACAGTTGAAGAAACTCACAAATTTAAAAGGAAGTTATTTCAAGAAATTCAAATATATACTTGCCAAATAAATTTTCAAATTGGTTACGAGTGGTTGAAGGCCCCATGGTGATCATGCGAGAAGGGAGTTAATTAGTGTTCGGTTTTCTATAATTAGGCAAAACTATCTCAATATTAGTGGAGTTTTATTTTCCATTCATAAAATTTATTCAAAATAAATTGCACATTCGCACACATAAATAATAAATATATCAACTAAAAAATTTCAAAATGATCAAACTCAAATTCTAAAATCATCATAAAATTTATTTATTGAGACGACTATGTGGAATTGAGTATGAGTAGCACCTATATTTGTCTTAATAAATTCTTGGTTTCTCAAGTGAGGGGACAAATATGAGACAAAGTCTACGTTGAAAACTTGTTTATATCGCTTGGGGCCATAGAAAATTCTTCTAGCTATTCCTCATAGCAGAAACTAAAAAGGTTTGTTGAACAAGAGTCAACATCAAAGTTGAAACCAATAATACAACCAACTAATAACCAGTAGATGAGTTCTTACGTGCTCTAATTATTGAGATGGTGTACTAGTACTATGCATACAAAAGATTCTCATTTTCAATAATTTTACCATCCACTTTTCTCTAATATCTATAATTGCACACCATTCTATTCTTAAAAAATTGCTAGAAACGGCAAAAGTGTAATTAATGATAAAGCTTCTAAGATAGTACTACTAGTTATGACAAAAAGACTATTTTTCTTTTAGTGCTAGAAATAGGAGAAAAAAGGGTTATATAAAAAAGTCCGACATAGTAATGTTACATTATATGGAAGCTATTTATCTAAATTAATTTGAAATCCATAATAATATTTGATTTTGTGGTGCAAATACAATGCACTCGCATAAAAGTGATAGAGATAGAAGATTATCATTGGGGTTAGCCGTGCATGATTTTGCACTATAATTTACTTGGAATTCAATCTCCATGAAGCATGTGAGTAGTACAAATCATGATTAAATGGGAATAAGTGGCATAGTGTCACATAGGTATTATGTTCAGATTTTCTGTTATAAAATGAGTGTCATTTAAAAGTTTTTTTAACATGAATTAAAGAATATAATAATATTGTCATAAGACATTGCAATTTTGCTAAATTAACCTTATTAATATGTTGAAAGTAGTGCACAGACTAATAATTGAATGACATAATTGGAAAAGTAGCAAACATTGTTACATTGAAAAGTGAGAATAATATTCATTTTGAAACAATTTTTTCTCCTAAAACGACACTCATTTTAAAATGGAAGAAGTAGTAAAATTAAAGATTAGTTTGTTCATTGTTTGCTATAAATTTTGAACTATAAAAAAATATTGTACATTCACACAGATAATCCAGAGAATATCAATGCCTTTGGGGTGCCAAATGGGTGTACCGGCTCTATTACACCTGTCACACAAAAATTCACAAAAAACTAAGTAGATGAGATGAACATAATTGAGGGTTTGGTCATAAAATTTTATTTCGTCTTATAAAAAAATGAGGCAGGTGGCGCGAACCCATGAGTACTTCAATTTTTAAGTTTATGATCTTACCGATGATCAGAAAGACAAGTGTGGTCGGTCTAAATGTCCTTTAATTCAAATTGTTCCACGAAGGCGGGTTGTACCTGCAAGACACTCTGATGTTGAAGTTAAAAAGAGTGAGAGGTAAACGAGATAGTTAAGTTGTGAAAATTAGAATACCAGACTCTCCTGTACAAGAGAGTATTTATAGAGCCCTCAGAGTTGGACCAATGGTCTCCATTATGGGTTGAATATTCAAACTCATAATAGATGATTGTCAGGGTTCTCACGTGAGAGTGAGAATGAGCAGCACGTGCTCATCATCCTGGGTGGCGTACTCCAAACTTTGCGGGTCATGGACAGACTCTATCTGTTACGAAGGGTACAATGACTCCAAAGTGTGTGGAACACGTTGATGACGTGTCCTCGAGTGAGGAGCACATGGGGAATACGTCTCAGATTAGGTCATTATGGATTATGCCATCATTTGGGCCGTCCCCGACATAGGGCCATGTTGGGACTTGGTCGATAGTGGGCCAGCCACGGGCGTAGTCCAGAACAGGAGCCCCCCAAGTCATTGCTCCCTAGGTGAATGAGTAATGACTTAAAGTCAACCCGTGTGTCGAGGAGGAGGAAGAGGTTTTGTGCAAGGTGAGCCTTCATTTGTGCTTAAGTGGATGGTGTTTGCCATATGTGATCCTCATTCATGGGTCGGTGCGCTTGAGGATGATATGTTGTTCGTGACCAGCTCTATTTTGTCTTCCTGGACGAGGTAGTATGCATGCTCTTGTCTTCCTACAACTTTGCTTTGTGGTTTCCCCCAAGGACGTGCCTGTGATGGAGTACGAAGGTTTTTGTTTGTGTTCGAGCAGAGATGTTCGACATTTGGGGATCCAGAAGATCGATGAGTCTTGAACAGGCAAAAGAATCGCCATTTGAGCTATGCGTCTCAATAATTAATGGGGAATGATGGCCTAGGCGTAGGGTCATTATGACCTAGGGGTAGAGGAAATGATGTGTTATTTTAGTGACACGCCTTCTTATATGTTGTCATTGTTCCCACGTGAGTAAATTTGGTTATAAATAGGGGAGTGGAGAAGCATTTGCAGCTTTTCACTTCTTTAAAACCTCCTTAAGTCTTTAGAGAATTTTCTCCTCTGTCATTTTGTTCATAGCTTCCACCGTTGCTGAACCACCATTGTTCTACATTTCCTCTAGAGAATCAAGTAAGTGTCCCTTTGTATTCTTACTATTTTATTTCCGCACGTTTCATACGTTTTCGCATGCTAGGTTTCGGTGAGTGTTGGTGTTTGGCAGTGGTTCGACCACTTCCAAACATCGACACGGGTGAGGAGTGCTAGGATTTAGATTAGGAAAACTTAGGATTTACTTGATTTTTGGTGAAGTTTATACGTCAAGGAGGCTTTTCCCTGTGAAACACGTGCATTCATGATGAAGTTCACGCGTTAGGGAGGCTTTTTTCCCGCGATGTTCATGTGTCTCCAATGAATTTCATGTGACAGGGAATATTGTCCTCGCGATATTCATGCATCTCTAATGAAGTTCATGTGTCGTGAAGGATTGTCCCTGCAGAAGTTCGCGGTTAGGTGGGCCCTGAGTCGAGGTAATTCCATCATGATTTCCTTTCATGCTGCTGAGTAAGGTATTTCGTAGGGGACTTCTTCCTCTCTCTTTTTTATACCCTTTCACTTGATTTGCGGTGGAAGGGTGGATTTGATTTGATCTTCGGATTCATTGTTTTCCTCTATTTTTCAGGTTTAATGGCCCAAAGCGACGAGGGCATCCAACCGGTCGACACAATTACTGATCCTGACTTGGAATGGTCGGGTAGGAACCTCATGGCATAGCATCGTGCATCGTCAAATCCTTGGATAATGCATTTACGATCATCGACCGAGGTGAGGGAGAACTAGAGTATGAGGAAAATTGTGGGGTTTACAGTTCTACCTAAAATGGAAGTATATGCACGTATTACTCGGGGAATCGCTTTCCTATGTACGAGTTTTGTGTCAAAGAGTTGCGGGCTTAGGCTGCCGTTCAGAGATCTTCAAGTTAGGACTTTCACTCATCTGGAGTTAGCGCTCTCCCAATTGTACCCGAACGCGATTGCTTTTATTCGAGCTTTCAAGATCGTGTGTTAATACCCTTGTTCTTCCATTGGTTCCATCTCTAAAGACAAATTCTGAATGGTAAACATAGTTGGGTTTCTGTTAAGCAGCCGAAGAAGATATTTAAGACGTTCATAGATTCTGTTCGCGACTTCAAGGATAGGTATTACATCATTAAACTGGTGTCGCGATAAGCCTTTAACTTAGTGTTCGAGCAGGCGATCATAGTCGATGAGGATGGGAATGTGTGTTATGATGATGACAGGGTAGAGGAGATGGAGCTGGTCCTAAAGTTTCCAATTCATTGTAGTGAGGATCACTTCAAGCAGAGCACAAATTATCATCTTACACGAACCAATGACTTAGATCCCGAGCATGAACACAACTATCAAAAGCTTGTGAAATGTGTCGATAGTTTTTCTCCTGCTAAGTAGGAGACTAGAAATGGGGAGGAGTTCCTCGATGACGATGGCCAGCCCGTATACGAACTTCGACATATCAACACCAAGGAGCTCCTTGAGTGTAAAACATTCGAGAAGGTTGTAGTGCTCTTAAGTAGTTGGCCTTTATTTTCTTTTAGAATGTTCATATGATTTCTTCTTCCCGATGTACTAACTTGTGTTTGTTATTTGCCACAGATAAGATGTCGAGCCTCCAGGATCGCGTGCTCAAGATGGCACAGAGAAGAGAGAAGGCCCCAAAGGGGCAAAATAAATTAACTAAGAGTCACTTTGGCCCAGCCCCGAACCATCCCAAGGAAGGTTCTGGTACTTCTTCATTCTCTCCGGTGGTCGATGAACCTCCTCCTGTGCAGTAAAACTCGAGTAGGAAAAGGGTTCACGAGAAGGGAGACGTGGAGATAGATCTTACAGACGAAACTCCTGGAGCCAAATTCATGTTGCCTCCTTTCTTCCTTGAGTAGGGCTTCTTTGAAGGGTTTCCTCTGGACGTGCCTTAAGCCGAGTCTTTGGTCATCTAGGGCGTCGATTCAACGGGTAAGAGGAAAAAACTAGATGAAGATGCAACTGACATGATGAGGGTCTTAGAGATGGTCGTGGTCTTCTCTAGCAAGGAAACTTGCTTTGCTGCAGGGCTGGAGAAACTGTAGACAATGAAAGTGGCCCTAGAGGTGAAAGTGAACAAGCTGGAACCTGACTTTGATAATTATAAAGATAAGTATCGGATCATGAATGGGCTTATCACTGACCTAAGTTTTAGGTCTGTGATTTTATAGTTGGCAACAATTTTGGTAAAACAAGGAATTGACAATAATTATATCAAAACAAGTTTCATTGGGAAAAACATGTATTGCAACCTAATGTTGAACAAGATATCATAACATCTTGACCAGCTGGTACAACAGGGTCTGCAGGTACTTATTTGGCAGATGTTCTATTAGATTTTATAACTTGTTGCAATGGAACATCATGACAGTACAACTGGATATTTATCCTTGAAGATTTGATTGAAAAATATGAGATTCTAGAGATTTCTAGTACTCATAACAGGCGCAGCCAATCAAGAATTGTTAGGAACAATTGCATATTTGATTTGTTTCATAAAAAGGATCTTTGAGACTTTTTATAAAAGATTTGAAAGATTTATTTTTTGTCTATTATTGTGGAGAATATTTTTGAAAGGATTTAGAGCTGAAGATTATATTTGATTAAAGAGTCGAAGCCCAACTGCTGAAGTTTATATAAGGAGTCATCCAAGACCTAATTTTTAAGTAGCATAGTTTATTGTTAAATCTTGTGAAAAATAAGGGTTTTGGATTTGAGAAAAGAGTTAAGTATTTTATTAGTGAAGCTTTTAAGTGAACTAAGTATTTTGTATTAGAAGAATGTTCTTCTTTTTGGATTCTTGAGACATTCCCTAGGACTGGGATTGTTTGATATCACTGCGGTGATTGGGAGTGAGAGGAATTCTCATATCAAGGAGGTGCATAAGTAGAAGTTACATTGGATATATGTGATCGGTGGAAATAGAACTGACTGTTTAAAGCTGGATCGCGTATGTCGCGGTAAGCAAGAGTCGCCACCGTCTTTTATGTTCTCCAACATGGAAAGGACAAAAGCACAGCAAAATTCCTTATTGAGAATGTCTCTCGGTTCGGGAGGTAGATTTATAGAAAGGGAAGGTGTTAGCACCCTTTCTATCCGTGGTTATCCACGGGCTCTTAGGTACTTGCTCTTATGTTTTCAAAAATGTTTGCTTTTCAAGTGTATGTGGGTTTGAAAAAGTCTCGTTTGAAAGATTTCTGAGTGACTCTTGTATCTGTCCTCAAGAGTGTTTGAAGAATTTGTTTTGAAAGATTTTGAAAGTGTCAGTGTGAAAAGATTGTTTTGTTTGTTTTTGAAGAGAGCAAGTACCCATGAGTCATCTACCTACCCTAAGGAATTATGCTGTGTAAGAGTCCTTAAGGTAGTGCCATCCCACCATTGAGAGGTAGGTAGCACCACCGTTGGAGGTGTTCGGGTCAATTCGATTGAGGGACAGTGTGGTCACCGAAGCAATAGTAGGACACCTTAGAAGTAACCCTAATGTCCTAGATCCTTTTTAATCCGAGGCAACCGTTTCGAGGCAACTGGATCTTAGACATAAGGGTGACCGCTAAAACACCCTATACTTGACGACCACTTTCGAGGCAACGAGTGAGGCGTACCCTAGAAGTGGCATGTGCATTGTGTGTTGTTTTCATGTTTAACATTTATCTTTGGTCATGCAATTGTGAGCTACGAGTTGTTTTTAATTATCATACATTCTTTCATGCAATTTAGCAGTTAGGAGTGCGGAAAATAAAATACGGAAAGACAAAAGCTACGCTATTACAAGGCGCGGGTCTATACATCGCCAAAAAACAAAGACCCGTTTTTGATAAAGATGCGGAAAGTAAAGAAAAGCAATAATCCTAATTACTATTACATCCTGGAAACAGTTACATAATGATCCAATAAAATAAAAAATAACGCGCGAAAGAATTAAATTCAAGACGTCCTAGGGTTTTTGACCCTTTTGAGAAATTATGAGTTTTTGTCCTTTGCTTGAAATTAAACTAAAATTAAACCTAATGCTAATTTAATTAATTATTCACAAGAAAGATATTTTTTGTGTTTTTGTATTTAATGAAATAAAGAAAATAAAAATCAAGAGAAAACCCTAATTCTAAGTTTATTTTACTTATTAAGAAAATGTTAAAGTTAACCTAATTTAAGCTAATCAATTAATTTACATGTTATTTACAAAAATAATAATAATTAATAATGATGATAATAAGAATGATTAAAAAAGGTCAAAACCTAATTCTATGTAATTTTTATTTATTAAGAAAAAGGATTAAAATTAAAACCTAAATTAAACTAAGTTAATTGTTAGTATATATTTACAAAAATAAGTTAATGGTGAAATTAATAAATAATTGAAATATATTTACAATTTTGATTTTCTGATTTTATTTTGTGAAAAATTAATTTGGTGAATTAATAATAATAATTAAAACAATTAAAAGAAATTTAAAAGAGAAAAATAAAATTAAATATGCAAACCCAAGGGGGTGTGATGGCCCGAAGTGGAGGTTTTTGTTGAGAAATTCTGGCCCAAGAAGACCAAGCCTTGTTGACTTTTCCTGATCATGTGCGTGCTGTTTGACTGGGGAGTACCATGCTCCATATATCCTGGCCACTGGATTGGGCATTCTGGGCACTTGGCAAGCTTAGGCGTGAGGCTTATGGTGGACCATTGAATCATACGCTGCACTGGAATTGGTTAAGAAAAATATGAAGAATTATATGGGGGACCTGGGAATCGAACCCAGGTCCCAGTGTTTGCCAGCCACGTCTCCCACCATCTGAACTATGATGCGCATTTGTAAACATAATGGATGATGAATATTATATGAAAAAACAAACATTATGACATGAAACCAAAAAATAACGCGCGCTGAGTTTGAATCACCCAGTCACACGTTGCCACGCCTTCTCCTTCTTCATTTCACCTGTAAATATAAACAAGATAGTGGGGGTTTTAAACCCCCACAAACCAAAAGTGTCAATAATAGCGATTAGCAGCAGGCATCACATAAATTGAGCGCGAGGGTTTGGTTGATTTCGTCTGGCCTTGACGAATTCAACCATGCTTGTCTCAAGGTCCAATTTTTCCTTATGCATAAAGCCCTAATTTTCAAGCTTCAGAACCCTAGATATCTCCCATGGTGGATTTCGATTCAGGAAGTTTCAACACAATTAAACTATCCCATTAGCTTCAGAATGTTCCTAACAACACAAACCAATCAAAAAAATGGATTAAAAGCACATGAATTATGATATGCAGATTTGGACATATATGCAAACCGTGTGACTTATTGTCTTTGATTCTGATGGTGTTAGGGCTCGTTCTTGATGGCAATAGACTCCTGGAGACTTAGGCAAGGTGTTTGAATCTTTTTCAGGCTTTGAATCGTGCTGCAAATAAGAATTCAGTTTCACAATATTTCTTGAATTTTTGCAATTTGGTTATGGAGTTTTAGCAGCAATTGTACGTGTCCAAGCATAGGGTTTGCTTCAGCATATGTATGTGAAGAGAATTAGGTTAAAACCTTGGCCCAAAAGTCCATGAAATAATGTTTTCAATCTTTGATTTTCAATCATATAATTTCCAAACTTTTTTGAATTAAAACCTTGCCAAATTGAGAGATCTTGTCCCCTTGAGTGATGCACGAGATCTTCAGCATGTGTGGAGTGTATTTGCTTCATAAAAAGATTTGACAACCATGTTTTGATATTTTCCTATAATTAAATTAATTAAATAGATTAATAATCAATTAAAAATCCAAATAATTAATAAAAATAAGAAAATAATTCCAATTAATCTTAATGGGTCGTGCATAAGCTTTGGGTAAAGATTCAAGAAGGAATTTGAGGCCCATTAGCAAAAATGAAATGTTTTAGGCAAAGTTGACTTTTGAAAGTTCCCAAAAATTTCCCAACTTCTCCAATGCATATCTTGCTCAATTTTGAAGCTATGAACATGTTCTTTGACATTTTGGAAAGGTCTTGAAGTCCTCTAACCAATTCGTTTGGTCCCATGTCATTTTGATTTACCAATCTCAAGTTATGGTCTTTGAATTAAAGTGCCTTTTTGTTGACTTTTGAAAATGACCTATAATGTTGAAATTGATAACTTTTTGTGAGAGAATTTCTTGGACTTGGAGTGTGAATATGAGTTGTAGGAAATGTCATCCCCTTCAAAATGAGCATTGGATGGGATTTTTCTGACAATCCATGAAAAAGTTATGCCTTGGTCAAGTTACAGTTGGCTTTTCAGCTGTCCAAAAATAGAAACCTTTGCATCTTGAGACCTTTTGAGCCATGATTGTGGAATCATGATCAAGAATTGATCAAATGATGATTGTGGCTTCAAAATAAGATGTTGACCAAAAAATTTGACTTTTGACTGTCAAATGACCATTTTACTCCTGCAGTTGACTGTGAAGCAATTTAGGGCTTTTGACTGTGCAACTTGGTGCTGTGAGCCTTGAAACTTGACATATGGATGCTTGCCAATGTATATAGGCATATGGGACTTGATTGGACCCTTGAAAACCTCAATTTCTTTGTAAGAACCAAAACCCTAATTTTGACTGTGTTAGGAGGCAATTGGATTGTGCAACCCTTGAGGGATTTTGAACCATTTGGAGATTGATCTTGCCAAATCTTGAAGAATATGGGAGGGAAAATTTTGGGGTACAACAGTTTCCCCTGTTCAATCTTCTTAGACCTGAGGATGTAGGTTGGCTTGCGTGCCTTTCGTGATCCGAGGGTGGAAGATGATTGAACACTAAAGTGCCCAGAAATTTACACTCACATAGTAGAGTATCAGCAGTGTGATGACGGGAATGGGCTTACAGATGCCATTTGGAGAGATGATGGATAGGAGGATGGGCTTATAGATGCCATCTGAAACTGTAACAGAATCTTTTCGGGAATGGACTTATGGATGCCATTTGGAGACTGTTGGTATGTGGATGGGCTTATAGATGCCATCTAGGTGTCGATCGCGTAAGAGATTCCTTAGCGAGAACTTGCGTACCTGAGAAAGAAAGATAATTACCTGGCCTGTTACAGGGGTTGATCTTCAAACTCTTCATGTAGATATTCCCTGGCTGGATACAGGTATCGAATCTCTAAACTCTTCATGTAGATATGCCCTGGCTGGATACACGTATCGAGTCTACAATCAGTTACTCACAGATGTGCCCTGGCTAGATACAGGAATCGAATCTGGAATTAGTCATCAACAGATATGCCCTGGCTGGATACAGGAATCGAATCTTCAAACTCTTCAGACGTGCCCTGGCTGGATACAGGAATCGAGTCCGGAATTAGTCGTCAACAGATATACCCTGGCTGGATACATGAATCGAATCTTCAAACTCTTCAGACGTGCCCTGGCTGGATACAGGAATCGAGTCCGGAATTAGTCGTCAACAGATATGTCCTGGCTGGGTACAGGAATCGAATCTTCAAACTCTTCAGACGTGCCCTGGCTGGATACAGGAATCGAGTCTGGAATTAGTCATCAACAGATATGCCCTGGCTAGATACAGGAATCGAATCTTCAAACTCTTCAGACATGCCCTGGCTGGATACAGGAATCGAGTCCGGAATTAGTCATCAACAGATATACCCTGGCTGGATACAGGAATCGAATCTTCAAACTCTTCAGACGTGCCCTGGCTGGATACAGGAATCGAGTCCGGAATTTCTTCATGCAGATATGCCCTGGCTAGATACAGGCGTCGAATCCACAAGTAATCGCTCACAGATATGCCCTGGCTAGATACAGGTATCGAATCTGGAACTGCGATAGTTGATAGTAATCATCTTTGTATTGACCTTTGTCTTGAAAAGACAAAACATTAGTTGTATGCAATGTCATGATGTATGAAATGCATGACGTTCTCAAAATAAATGAGATTGTATGTCCATGATGCGTATGTGCATGCGTCATGGTGTATGATAATGTGATGTTTATGAATGTATTTTCGTCTGGGAAAATAAATCCTTGACGAATTTCGGGAGCTGAATCCTGGGCTGATGTTGAAGAATAGAGTTCTTTGTTTCTGCTGGGGATGATGATTGCAAGAATAAACCGGTAGGAGAAGATGACTCCGTTGGGGAATAAACTTGTTGGAGAGATTACTCTGCGGGGAATACTCTGTGGGAGAAGAGATACTTCACTGAGGTTTTGATGATAACTCCGCTGGGGATACCGTTGATATGTTTTGTTGAGGAATTTTGATGAACTCCGCTGGGGAATAGGAAGAACTCTGCCTAGGACGATATTTCCATGGTAATTAGCTGAGGATAACCCAGTTATAAGCTCTGGTGGGGGATAACCTTCTGAATAAAGCCGGGGAGAGATATGTACTCTGCAGGGGACAAGCTTCCAGAATCTACTGGGGATAAGCTTCCAGAATCTACTGGGGAGATTGATTCAACTTTCCTGGGGAAACTTTTGGACTGTACTGGGGAAGTGGCTCCATTGGGGTGTCTGTATTCCGCCGGGGAACAATCTTATATTAAGACTGCCGGGGATGCTTGCTTAGGAACATCTGTATACTCCGCTGGGGAATGTTGAGATCTTCTGGGGATACCCAACTTGATGATAGACTAACTCTGCTCGGGGGAGAGTGTTGCTGACTTGCTGGAGATGTTGTGCCTCTTCAGGGCTGCTGGGAGATCAACTCTGCTTGGGGAGAATTGTTGAATCTTGTCTTACTCTGCGGGGAGTGAAGGTATCTTGGTCATGTTCTTCAGCTGAACTTACCTTGGTACCTCAGTGGGCAGAGCAGCTTGCACAGTTCGGACAATTCTTATTGCCCCAGTTTCTGCGGGAGCAGGTACCTGTGGAGGTCTTGATAACTGCCGATTTGAAAAATCTTCTTCTGGTAGGCAAGTGACGAGATGCCGGGACATAGTAGTACGCTGTGATCCCTAACTTTTTCCTGGACCGCCCTTTCGGGTTTTCAGTCCACCGGGATACCCTTTTTTTCCCAAGCCGCCTTTTCAGGTTTTCGACTTGCCGGGTGTACAAATTTTTTTCATTTCATCCCTTATTTTTGCCCGAACCCTTTTGGTTCGCCGGGAAGCCCTTACTTTTGCCTAGGTGTGTCAACCTAGCGGGTCTTTTATTCATGCGTAGTATCTTTTTACTATGTCTGCATTGGCGGGGTGAGGAAGGTCGTCACCATCCATGGTAGTTAGAATCATGGCTCCTCCTGAGAAGACATGTTTAACCACAAATGGCCCTTCGTACGTAGGAGTCCATTTGCCTCTGGGATCACTTTGAGGAAGAATGATGCGTTTGATTACCAGGTCCCCAACTTGATACTCTTGTGGTCTGACTTTCTTGTTAAATGCCCTGATCATCCGTTTTTGGTACGTTTGACCATGACAAATAGCAGTGAGTCTCTTTTCGTCAATTAGGTTTAATTGACCAAGTCGAGTCTGGATCCAGTCATCTTCGCTCAAACCTGCATCCTTCATTATCCGGAGAGAGGGTATCTGGACTTCAATAAGCAAGACTGCCTCCATGCCATAGACCAAGGAAAAGGGAGTTGCCCCTGTTGACGTCCGTGCTGAGGTACGGTACCCATGAAGAGCAAACGGTAACATCTCGTGCCAATCTTTATAGGTCACTGTCATCTTCTGCACAATCTTTTTGATATTTTTATTATCTGCTTCTACAGCCCCATTCATCTTCGGCCGATAAGGAGAAGAGTTGTGGTGTTGTATCTTGAATTGCTCGCAGAGCTCAGTGATCATCTTGTTATTAAGATTAGTACCATTATCCTTAATGATCCTTTCCGGGACGCCGTATCGACAGATCAGGTTGTGTCGAATGAACCGTGCCACGACGTTCTTGGTTACGGTAGCGTAGGAAGCTGCTTCAACCCACTTTGTAAAGTAATCGATCGCCACCAGGATGAAGCGATTCCCGTTGGATGCCGTAGCTTTGATCTCGCCGATCATATCAATGCCCCACATTGCAAAAGGCCAAGGTGCAGTCAAGACGTTCAGAGGGACTGGAGGAACGTGCACCTTATCTGCATAAATCTGGCACTTATGACATGTCCGGGAATGTCGGTAACAATCAGCTTCCATTGTGGACCAGAAATATCCTTCCTGAAGGATTTTCTTCGCCATGGTGCGCCCACTGGAATGTGTTCTGAAGGTACCTTCATGTAGCTCTGCCATGATCCTTTCTGCTTCAGTCTTATCCACACAACGCAGTAAGGTTGAATCATGGTTTCGCTTGTATAGAATGCCGTTGCTGAGGAAGAACTTTGCCGCAAACCTTCTCAGGAACTTTTTGTCATTGACAGATGCACCCTCGGGATACTCTTGAGCCTCCAAGTACCTTTTCACTTCATGATACCAAGGTTTTTCAGTTACCTCTTCAGCCTCAAGATCACAATAATATGCAGGTTCGTCCAAATTCCAGATAATGATCTGGGGAGCTTCGTTATCCCATTTGACCTTGAACATAGAAGAAATTGTAGCCAGCGCGTCCGCCAACTGATTCTCCTCTCTTGGGAAGTGTTCAAAAGTTATCTCCGTGAAATGGGGGATCAATGTCAACACACATTCATTGTAAGGAATAAGGTTTGGGTGTTTCGTATCCCACTCGCCTTTGATCTGATTGATCACGAGAGCGGAATCTCCGAAGACACTCAGAAACTTGATCCTTAGGTCAATTGCAGCTTGTAGACCCATGATACACGCCTCATACTCCGCCATGTTGTTGGTGCAGTTAAAGCATAGTCGGGCAGTAAGTGGAGTATGAGTGCCTCTCGGGGATATATTCACAGCGTCGATACC
Organism: Vicia faba; assembly: GCA_948472305.1. Taxonomy (NCBI): domain Eukaryota; kingdom Viridiplantae; phylum Streptophyta; class Magnoliopsida; order Fabales; family Fabaceae; genus Vicia; species Vicia faba. The sequence continues at coordinate 1,373,894,024 of OX451735.1, read as the reverse complement.
GTTACCCAAAGCGTTGGAGGCTCCGTCAAAGTGCATAGACCATCGGGATCCTTCCTCAGGTCCTTCATCCAGTCCAAGTACTTCACAATCAGTCACTACCATGATGTTCTCGTCAGGAAATTCAAAGTTCATTGACTGGTAGTTGTCCACTGCCTGGTGTGCCAAATGGTCTGCCAATACACTTCCCTTGATTTCTTTCTGAATCGTGTACTAGATGTCGTATTCTGTCAAGATCATCTGCCATCTCGCTATTCTTCCAGACAGAGCAGGCTTTTCGAATATGTACTTTATTGGATCCATTTTAGAAATCAACAGAGTAGTGTGAGTCAGCATATACTGTCTCAGCCGGCGAGCAGCCCATACCAAAGCGCAGCAAGTTTTCTCGAGTAGTGAGTATCGGGTCTCACAGTCGGTAAACTTTTTGCTAAGGTAATAAATGGCGTTCTCTTTTCGGCCAGACTCGTCATGCTGCCCCAGCACACACCCCATTGAGTTGTCAAGTACTGTCAAGTATAAGATTAGAGGTCTCCCTTCAACCGGTGGCATAAGAATGGGTAGTTCTTGGAGATACTCTTTGATTCTGTCGAAAGCGGCCTGACATTCATCATTCCAACGTACTACTTGATCTTTCTTCAGTAGCTTGAAGATTGGTTCACAGGTAGCAGTTAGATGCGAGATGAATCAGGCAATGTAATTCAGACGTCCTAGAAAGCCTCTGACTTCTTTCTCTGTCTTGGGAACTGGCATCTCTTGTATGGCTTTCACTTTGGCAGGGTCCACTTGAATACCTTTGTCGCTCACGACGAAGCCTAGCAACTTCCCAGATCTTACCCCGAAGGTGCATTTGTTTGGGTTCAACCTCAGCTTGTACAACTTCAGACGGTCAAACAACTTTTGTAGATGGTCAAGGTGTTCCTCCTCAGTTTGAGACCGTGCAATCATATCGTCGACATATACTTCTATCTCATGATGGATCATGTCATGAAATAAAGCAACCATGGCACGTTGGTAGGTTGCCCCAGCATTTTTCAACCCGAACGGCGTGACCTTGTAGCAGAAGGTGCCCCACTGAGTAACAAAGGTAGTCTTCTCCATGTCTTCAGGAGCCATCTTGATCTGATTATAACCTGAAAAACCATCCATGAAGGAGAACACCTTCTGCTGAGCAGTATTGTCAACCAGAACGTCGATGTGAGGCAGGGGGAAGTCATCCTTGGGGCTTGCCCTGTTCAAATCCCTGTAATCAACACACATTCTGACCTTACCATCTTTCTTCGGCACCGGAACCACATTGGCAACCCACTGAGGGTAAGAAGTCACTGCTAGAAACCCGGCATCAAATTGTTTCATAACCTCAGCTTTGATCTTCTCGGACATCTCTGGACGCATACGGCGGACCTTTTGTTTAACCGGAGGGCAGTCTTCCTTGGTAGGCAGGTGATGAACCATAATGTCGGTATCCAAACCAGGCATGTCTTCATAAGACCAGGCAAAGATTTCCACATAATCATGCAACATCTGTATCAACCGTTGTTTCACGCTGAGTTCCAGATTGGCACCAATCTTGACTTCCTTTCTGTCTGTCTCAGTACCCAGATTTACCGTTTCCACTGGCTCTTCATGTGGTTGAATGGCCCTCTCTTCCAAGAGTAACAGTCTTGCAAGCTCACCAGGCACTTCGCAATCATCTTCACCTTCGTCTTCGGCTAAGTTGATCGGATTTTCGAAGTCATAACTGGCAATAGCAGAGTCGTTACCAGTGAGATCCAGAGTGGATTGAAACCTGTATGGGTGAGTGTGTGTAAATATAGATGTTTTGCAATATATATAAAGAAAGAAAGGGAGCGTAAGATTTGAAATGCGAAAAAACGTCCAATGTTTTTATTCATGATATATGGAAATGACAAGTAATAAGACCTCACAAATGAAGCCACGGTGCCCCGGGTAAGACACCGGGCCATAAGTTTCAAATTATTGTTCGTTACAAATTAAAAACAAAGGAGTTCATTACTGAGTAACAAAAGTAACAGGTATGCAGTCTTTTGCAGTCTAGTTGCTTGGTCCACTGTCGGCCGTTGGGTAGATCCAGCTGTTGAACTCAGATTCCTCCACTTCGTCACCATCCCTGATAGCATTCACCCCATGATTGGGCATGGGAGCTGTCACCACATTAGGCTTCTCGGGCGCCTCAAACTGAACCTCTTTAGCATCGATAAGGTCTTGAACCTTATTCCTCAGGGCCCAACAATCATCAGTAGAATGCCCCGGGCTATCAGAGTGATAAGCACAGCGGGCGTTGGGATTGTACTTCGGAGAGGTTGTGTTTACCACCTTCGGAGCTTCTCTAACAGTTACCAAGTTGGTTGATAGAAGTTGCGGCAAGATCTGAGACAAAGTCATACTAAGCCGAGTGTATTCTCTTCTGGGTCTCTCACCCCTTGGTTGGTTAGGTTGCCGAGGAGCGGCAGCAGGCTTTGAAATCACCACCGCGTTGACAGCTTGGCGGCGTTCTGGCTTATTTTGTCTTCTGGGATCGTACACAACACTGGCTTCCTTCTTAAAAGGCTTCTTTTCAGAACTTGAGGATGCACCTTTCTGTATCTTCCCCGATTTCATACTAGCTTCTATCCTCTCACCAGTCAGAATGAGGTCTATAAACCCTGCAGAAGAATTGCCAATCAGGTGGTTGAAGAACGGCCTAGACAGGGTCCCCAAGAACATGTCCACGAGTTCACGGTCAGTCAACGGTGGCTGCACCCTGCCAGCCAGGTCCCTCCACTTTTGCGCGTACTCTTTAAAACCTTCTCCCGATCCTAGCGACATAACCTGGAGTTGGGTACGTGTAGGAGCGAGGTCGGCATTATACTGATACTGCTTATAAAAAGCAGTAGCGAAGTCCTCCCAGTTTCGAATACTGGCTCCATCCAGCTGATAGAACCACTCGAGTTGAGCCCCTGAAAGGCTATCCTGGAAGAAATGGATCCATAAGTTCTTGTCCACAGTGTATGGTTGGATCTTCCGCACATAAGATCTGAGATGTAGCTTAGGGCAGGAAGCCCCGGCATACTTCGCAAAAGAAGGTGCTTTGAACTTTTGTGGGGTCACCACCCCAGAAGATAAACCCAGATCTCCAAAATCCAACCCAGGCACCTGTTGAATTTCCATGGCACTCAGACGATCCTCTAACTGCTTGTACCTGTCTTCAGCGGGATGGTACTGCTCTTCATTGAAATCAGTCTCATTGTCAGAGACCACAGGACTAGGAACCCTTCCCCCTTTGGGACTGCCTTTGCCTATAGAGGAGGCAGCTTGATCAGCCTCATTTTACAGTGTATTGCCAAACCTCCGTCCAGTGTTGAATAGTACAGTTCTCTTCTTCTTCTTCTTTACCAGCAGAGCCTTCAATTCCTCTTGACCTTGGGCTAGACTCATGATCAGCTCTTGGAACTGGGCGTTCTGAGCCTGGAGGGCCTTGATGGATTGCTCAGTAGATGATTCAGGATTCATGATGACTGCTGAAATAAACAGCGAAGAACATTAAGCAACCTGAAAAGAAGAGTACATGTGATGCATATGATGAATGGAATGCGCATGATTTATGTTTTCAAAGACAATCGGGATTCAACTTTGTAAACAAAAAGGAAGCGCACTTTATTAGATTCAACTTTGAAATTTAAATTGTTCAACAGACTGCCCTTAGGTGTTACATAAAAAAAAGGGAAATAAAAACTGTAAAAGAACATCCAAAGCTCATCAATGATCCCAGGGTCTCTTCTTCTCTGTACGGATGTACTCATTCAAAGTTCGCTCGTTCTCCAACTGCTTTGTCAGCTTCTGGATCTTCAATTCCTGCTCGTTGAACTTTTCCCGATAAGAATCCCGTTCTTCTTGTAGTTGCGCCCAAGACCTCTTTAGTGTATCAACATCAGTAGGTATCTAAGGAGGGAGAACAGTTGGAGGAGCCCCGTCTCTATCAGGATATTCAAGAGTGATGGGTCTGACAGCTTCATATGGCATACCTAACTTCTGAGCACGGATGCGGACCCATCTGTAGTAGGATTCCATAGGTAGAGAAGTCTTCGGTCCTAACTCATGTGGGTCAACTTTGTGAATTCTGTCCCAAGCCTTGATAAATCTACGACGCAGCTCGTCACTATCTACCTGAAACTCAAAACTGATGTGAGGCACCAACATCTCATGAGGCCCTGCTCTTCTGGCTCTTCCAAACTGACGGAGAGCTAAACATGGATTGTAAGAGATTCCTCCTTGGGTACCAATCAAAGGAACATTAGGATATTCTCCGCAACGATCAATAATAGCTACCTCATCCAAACCTCTGAGAGTCCAAATGATGTCATTATCAGTGAGAGACATTAACCTATGAGCCTAGCCTCTTCCTTCTTTGTTCTTCAGCACGAACTTAGGGAGGTGAGAAATAAACCACCTCACTAACAAAGGAATACAACACCACAGAGTTCCTCGTCTTCGGGCAGTACGAGCATAGAGTTATTGCAGGATATCACCCAAGAGAGTGGGCATAGGGTTCCGAGACATGAAGATCCTTATGGCAATGACGTTAATGAAGTTATCAGGATTGGGAAACAAAACTAGACCATAGATTAAGAGAGCAAGAATGTTTTCATACGCCCTGAAGTCTAAGTCATTCCAGAAACTGTTAGCCTTACCAATCAGAAACTTGGCCAAGAAACCCTTAACTCTGCTTCTAGTCACCCAGTTGTCCATTACCTCCCTGTTGGTCAAAGGGAGGGCTGCAGCAATCTCCTCAAGCCTAAGAGTCTTTTCCCAACCAGTGAAGGGAGTCTGATCTAAGATAGGGATACCAAGCAAATCAGAGAATTCTTCCAGGGTAGGGACCAGCTGGAAGTCTTGAAAGGTGAAGCAGTTATACAAGGGATCATAAAACTGGGTCAAGACACTCATCAGTTGTTGGTCCCACTTTGCAGTGACTAAACCGAGAAGAGAACCATGCCTCTGGATGAAGGAAGTGGTGTTTGGAATTCTGCTAACCAATTCTTAAAGCAAATCAGGTGGGTGAACAAAGTTGAACCGGATAGTGTTCCTTCGCACAGGCATCATGATGTCCTACAAAACAGAGCAAAGATGAAACCCTTTTGTCTTTGAAATGGGTCAGTCCTTATGTAGGATGCATGCAATGTCTATGATGGTATGATGTCATGATAAAGCACACCACAAATATTCACAAAGGCAAACATGATAAGGCACACAAGACAACCCTTAGAGTTTAGGCCAGCATGAAGTTCAGGTACTACCCTCTTTCAGTTTGTTGGTTAAGACCTGTCCTATCAAAAGTAACCGGGTTCTAGAGGATCCCAATATCACTGACTACCCTCAATCGGTCATAACTCCAGCGTCGCAATCTTTTCTTGCGGCCAGAACCATCGCGAGAGTTTAGCCTCAATGGGTGTAGCATACTGCTACTGTTCTATGGCCAAGTTGGGTCAAATTAGGGTTCTAAGGTCGGTTGGTGCTTAATGACTCCTCAGAAGACCCATATTCTCCTCGTTGCAACACAAGGGATATCGGTACAGACCAAGGTGCCACACCAATGTAGCCATTGCTTCACCCGTGTCGGTCTACGCCGGACAGGTCCCTCACAGCTTATGCTACCTAAAAGGGTATCCCCAGATCCGGGTTAGGATCTATGAAACTCCAAGACAATTCCCACAATAATAAAGCAAACAAACATTCAATTGAAAACATAAGTATGATCTATTCTAAGGTACACCTCACTTTAAAAATGTCCCGAGCAGAGTCGCCAGTTCTGTGATCGGTGGAAATAGAACTGACTGTTTAAAGCTGGATCGCGTATGTCACGGTAAGCAAGAGTCGCCACCGTCTTTTATGTTCTCCAATATGGAAAGGACAAAAGCACAGCAAAATTCCTTATTGAGAATGTCTCTCGGTTCGGGAGGTAGATTTATAGAAAGGGAAGGTGTTAGCACCCTTTCTATCCGTGGTTATCCACGGGCTCTTAGGTACTTGCTCTTATGTTTTAAAAAATTTTTGCTTTTCAAGTGTATGTGGGTTTGAAAAAGTCTCGTTTGAAAGATTTCTGAGTGACTCTTGTATCTGTCCTCAAGAGTGTTTGAAGAATTTGTTTTGAAAGATTTTGAAAGTGTCAGTGTGAAAAGATTGTTTTGTTTGTTTTTGAAGAGAGCAAGTACCCATGAGTCATCTACCTACCCTAAGGAATTAGGCTGTGTAAGAGTCCTTAAGGTAGTGCCATCCCACCATTGAGAGGTAGGTAGCACCATCGTTGGAGGTGTTCGGGTCAATTCGATTGAGGGACAGTGTGGTCACCGAAGCAATAGTAGGACACCTTAGAAGTAACCCTAATGTCCTAGATCCTTTTTAATCCGAGGCAACCGTTTCGAGGCAACTGGATCTTAGACATAAGGGCGACCGCTAAAACACCCTATACTTGACAACCACTTTCGAGGCAACGAGTGAGGCGTACCCTAGAAGTGGCATGTGCATTGTGTGTTCCTTTCATGTTTAACATTTATCTTTGGTCATGAAATTGTGAGCTACAAGTTGTTTTTAATTATCATACATTCTTTCATGCAATTTAGCAGTTAGGAGTGCGGAAAATAAAATACGGAAAGACAAAAGCTACGCTATTACAAGGCGCGGGTCTATACATCACCAAAAAACAAAGACCCGTTTTTGATAAAGATGCGGAAAATAAAGAAAAGCAATAATCCTAATTACTATTACAGCCTGGAAACAGTTACATAATGATCCAATAAAATAAAAAATAACGCGCGAAAGAATTAAATTCAAGACGTCCTAGGGTTTTTGACCCTTCTGAGAAATTATGAGTTTTTGTCCTTTGCTTGAAATTAAATTAAAAATTAAACCTAATGCTAATTTAATTAATTATTTACAAGAAAGATATTTTTTGTGTTTTTGTATTTAATAAAATAAAGAAAATAAAAATCAAGAGAAAACCCTAATTCTAAGTTTATTTTACTTATTAAGAAAATGTTAAAGTTAACCTAATTTAAGCTAATCAATTAATTTACATGTTATTTACAAAAATAATAATAATTAATAATGATGATAATAAGAATGATTAAAAAAGGTCAAAACCTAATTCTATGCAATTTTTATTTATTAAGAAAAAGGATTAAAATTAAAACCTAAATTAAACTAAGTTAATTGTTAGTATTTATTTACAAAAATAAGTTATGGTGAAATTAATAAATAATTGAAATATATTTACAATTTTGATTTTCTGATTTTATTTTGTGAAAAATTAATTTGGTTAATTAATAATAATAATTAAAACAATTAAAAGAAATTTAAAAGAGAAAAAATAAAATAAAATATGCAAACCCAAGGGGGTGTGATGGCCCGAAGTGGAGGTTTTTGTTGAGAAATTCTGGCCCAAGAAGACCAAGCCTTGTTGACTTTTCCTGATCATGTGCGTGCTGTTTGACTGGGGAGTACCATGCTCCATATCTCCTGGCCACTGGATTGGGCATCCTGGGCACTTGGCAAGCTTAGGCGTGAGGCTTATGGTGGACCATTGAATCATACGCTGCACTGGAATTGGTTAAGAAAAATATGAAGAATTATATGGGGGACTTGGGAATCGAACCCAGGTCCCAGTGTTTGCCAGCCACGTCTCCCACCATCTGAACTATGATGCGCATTTTTAAACATAATGGATGATGAATATTATATGAAAAAACAAACATTATGACATGAAACAAAAAAATAACGCGCGCTGAGTTTGAATCACCCAGTCACACGTTGCCACGCCTTCTCCTTCTTCGTTTCACCTGTAAATATAAACAAGATAGCGGGGGTTTTAAACCCCCACAAACCAAAAGTGTCAATAATAGCAATTAGCAGCAGGCATCACATAAATTGAGCGCGTGGGTTTGGTTGAATTCGTCTGGCCTTGACGAATTCAACCATGCTTGTCTCAAGGTCCAATTTTTCCTTATGCATAAAGCCCTAATTTTCAAGCTTCAGAACCCTAGATATCTCCCATGGTGGATTTCGATTCAGGAAGTTTCAACACAATTAAACTATCCCATTAGCTTCAGAATGTTCCTAACAACACAAACCAATCAAAAAAATGGATTAAAAGCACATGAATTATGATATGCATATTTGGATATATATGCAAACCGTGTGACTTATTGTCTTTGATTCTGATGGTGTTAGGGCTCGTTCTTGATGGTAATAGACTCCTGGAGACTTAGGCAAGGTGTTTGAATCTTTTTCAGGCTTTGAATCATGCTGCAAATAAGAATTCAGTTTCACAATATTTCTTGAATTTTTGCAATTTGGTTATGGAGTTTTAGCAGCAATTGTACGTGTCCAAGCATAGGGTTTGCTTCAGCATATGTATGTGAAGAGAATTAGGTTAAAACCTTGGCCCAAAAGTCCATGAAATAATGTTTTCAATCTTTGATTTTCAATCATATAATTTCCAATCTTTTTTGAATGAAAACCTTGCCAAATTGAGAGATCTTGTCCCCTTGAGTGATGCACGAGATCTTCAGCATGTGTGGAGTGTATTTGCTTCATAAAAAGATTTGACAACCATGTTTTGATATTTTCCTATAATTAAATTAATTAAATAGATTAATAATCAATTAAAAATCCAAATAATTAATAAAAATAAGAAAATAATTCCAATTAATCTTAATGGGTCGTTCATAAGCTTTGGGTAAAGATTCAAGAAGGAATTTGAGGCCCATTAGCAAAAATGAAATGTTTTAGGCAAAGTTGACTTTTGAAAGTTCCCAAAAATTTCCCAACTTCTCCAATGCATATCTTGCTCAATTTTGAAGCTATGAACATGTTCTTGGACATTTTTGAAAGGTCTTGAAGTCCTCTAACCAATGCTTTTGGTCCCATATAATTTTGATTTACCAATCTCAAGCTATGGTCTTTGACTTAAAGTGCCTTTTTGTTGACTTTTGAAAATGACCTATAATGTTGAAATTGATAACTTTTTGTGAGAGCATTTCTTGGACTTGGAGTGTGAAGATGTGTTGTAGGAAATGTCATCCCCTTCAAAATGAGCATTGGATGGGATTTTTCTGATAATCCATGAAAAAGTTATGCCTTGGTCAAGTTACAGTTGACTTTTCAGCTGTCCAAAAATATAAACCTTTTCATCTTGAGACCTTTTGAGCCATGCTTGTGGAATCATGATCAAGAATTGATCAAATGATGATTGTGGCTTCAAAATAAGATGTTGACCAAAAATTTTGACTTTTGACTGTCAAATGACCATTTTACCCCTGCAGTTGACTGTGAAGCAATTTAGGGCTTTTGACTGTGCAACTTGGTGTTGTGAGCCTTGAAACTTGACATATGGATGCTTGCCAATGTATATAGGCATATGGGACTTGATTTGACCCTTGAAAACCTCAATTTCTTTGTAAGAACCAAAACCCTAATTTTGACTGTGTTAGGAGGCAATTGGACTGTGCAACCCTTGAGGGATTTTGAACCATTTGGAGATTGATCTTGCCAAATCTTGAAGAATATGGGAGGGCAAATTTTGGGGTACAACAATATGGATTAAGTGATCAGTGTAAACTGGGATTTTTTAGCTTCAAATTTATACTACTGATAGTCTATTTTCTTCCTGGCTTAGTAGCCCTCATAGTAGGTGAGTTTACACCAAACTGGGTTAACAATTCCTTGTGTTCTTTAAGTTTATGTACTTTATCTTCTGGCACAATATTTCTTTTTTTAGCAAGTCTGTTTGCTATCATCAGATGCCGTAACATATGTTGTGACATTGTGTGATGTTAAGACACCAGTCTTATCATATGATATTGTATGTGTCAGAATTTCAATTGGCATCAAGAGCAGGCACCCTATTCTTTTTATTGGGTGAGATTTAGGGATATATTTTCTGGAACTATGGAGAAAGAATAAGGATATAACAACCGACCACATATGTTGGATAGTTCAAACTCTGACTCGTTGAAGGTCGGAATGGTAGCTTTTCTAAAATCTATGGACAACAAAGCATGGAAGGATGTTTTGAAAAGATGGAAGTATCATGTTGTGAAGGACATTGACAAAGACGAGAAAGAAATTGAAATTGAAACTATAAAACCTAAAGAATAGTGGAATGAAAATGATGATAGACAAGTCATTGGAAATTACAAGGCTTTGAATGCTCTATTTAATGGAATTCACAAAAATGTGTTCAGGATGATTAATACATGTATTGTAGCCAAAGAAGCTTGGGGAAATCTCAAGACAACTTATGAAGGTACCTCTAAAAGATTTCAAGACTTCAGCTTCTCACTTCAAAATTCGAGAATTCCAAGATGAATGATGATGAGACAATTCAGGAATATCAGGTGAAGATTCTTGAAATGGCTAGTGCATCAAGTGCTTAGGGAGAGAAGATATCAGAAGCAAAGTTCTTCAGAAAGATTCTTAAGTCCTTTCCTAGGAGATTTGACATGAAGGTCACGATAATTGAAGAAGCTCAGAACATCAACAACATGAGAGTTGATAACCTTATTGGGACACTTCAAACATTTGAATTGGATATTGATGACAAGGCTGAGAAAAAGAACAACAACATAGCTTTTGTATCCAATGCTAAAGATGATAATGGTCAATCTGAGCTGGACACTGATAAGGATCTGTCTAATACCATTGTTCTACTTGTGGAGTAATTCAATAGGTTATTAAAAATATTGGACAGGAGAGAGAGACCAGGTGTCAAGAACATCTCATATGACATCAGTAACAATATTGATTCTTAGAAGAAAATAAGATCAAAAGAGAATTCAAGTCAACATAGAGGCATTCAATATTTTGAATGTGAAGGATATAGTCATATTAGACCTGAATGTCCTAACTTTCTCAAGAAACAATATAAGGGTTTCACTACATCTTGGTCTGATGATGATAAGTCAGAAGATGAAGACAATTCTGAGACTGCCAAACTTGTGTTGGCTCTACTTGGAAGATGGGTAGATGAAGTGGAAGCTTGTGATGAGAATGATATATATGAAGACCTGAATATGTCCTACAAGGATACTTGTGACAGGTGTGACGAAAGCCTCAAGGAATAGGAAGAGCAAAGAAAGATAATTGTTGATGTCGTGTGACAAATGAGAAGAATAAAGCTATTATGAAGGGAGATAGATCAAAATAAAAGTGTTACCTATTGTCTTCTCAAGACACTATTGCTTTTGAGGCTCAAACAGAAGATGAGAGGATTTCTATTGCTAAAAGTATCTGTAGCTTTTTTTACTTTTGTATTGATGAAGGTTTGTTCTGATGTTTTGCCTAATGTTCAAACATCTGTGGGAAATGAAGAGAATCTTGAAGGTGTTGTGTCATGAAGGTTGGAGCTTATGATTCTGGATCTGTTCCTATGTCCACTTATGCTGATGTTGAAAATGAGTGGGGTAAAGAAATGCAAACTGGAGAAGTTGTGCATATTGATCTTGTGTCTGATGAGGAACCAATCTTAAAATGTTTTGCCCCTAGTATAGCCAAAAGGTTGAAGAGTAGACGAGGAGAAACTGTTACTTTTGAAGGTACCCCTTCCAAGAATCCTTTGAAGAAAGTTGCAATTATGGAGAAAACACCTTCAAAAAGTGAAAAGGGAAAATCTTCAATTGGTCCCTTAACATCTTAGAGAAATGTGATAACCTCATCTAGAAAGAGAAAAATTGTGTCTTCAAGTGACTCTGAATTTGAAGTTGGAGAAGATGTTCAAGACATCACACCTCTAAGAAGATCTACTTCTAAAAGGGCGTGCATTACTGTTCCTAATGCTCCTCTGGACAATGTGACTTTCCATGATGTACAAAGTGCTGAAAAATGGAAGTTTGTGTCCCATAGAAAGAATGCTATAGAAAGGGAATTGGGTAAAGATGTCTTAAATTGTAAGGAGGTTATAGAGATTATAGAGGATTATGGTTTGAGGAAGATTGTCACAAAGTTAGTTCCTTTCTATGAAGGTCTAGTTAGGGATTTTAGTGGTAAAACATGTGACAGAATCAAGGAGTGTAATAGGTTATTTAACAGGGGAAAAAGATGGAATAACACCTGGAGATGATCAAGATTATTTTGTTTCCAATGCTATAATGTGCTCCAAGGAACTAGTTATGTTTTTTTCAAGGATAATATCACCACTACATGTTGGAACATTAGCCTTTGCAAATTCTAATGCACATAATCTTATGGTGTTAATGTGGATTATGTTAGGTGAAGTCTTGAAGGGTGGAGGAGAAGCAGACTTATGTTGAACAATATGTTTGTTGTATGATGCTCATTCAGTACTTTGGTTGTTATAGTCAGTTCTATAGGTACCTGTTAAATGGAATCTCCTCTTTAGGTGCATAATGTTGGTGAGTAACACTTTAAAGTCAGACAAGATGTCTGGACATTGTGATTATGAGAAGAAGCTTCTTGAGGTGTGTAAAGAATATTTCTCTCTGTAATGTGAGGGTTTATGCATTTATCTATGATTTGGACTTGGAGGGTTATCATCTGCTGATGTGTCCTAGTATGGTTCTCATGTGTTCCTTGTAAAGGGATGTGTATGGATTACTATGGAGATAGTAATTCTGATGGATGTTGACTCAAGAACAATAGAAAATGGTTAAGTCCTTGTGATTGAGACTGATGTCTGACTTGATGTTGGAACATCATCTCAGTTGATTACCTCTTTAGAAAAGAGAGTTGTTTTTTATGGGAGATAATTTGGAGTTCATATTATGGAGATTGTTGCTCACCATTAGATTCATAATTACAATGTCTGGTGATGGTGGAGTATAAAGTTAAGCCACTGGCCAAATCTGGTGTGGTTTATGGTGTGAGTATATGTCATTAAGAAGAATCCATGTGTGCAAGATCAAATGCTCTGATCTATGTGGTGCTCAACCATTTGTGAGGATGTATCCTTATCTGCTGCTTGTACCTCTAAGGGAGGTTATGAAAGAAGGAATATGAGGAAATGTTCTTCTCCCATGGAAGTGTGAGTTTTTGATGTCAAATCCTATGTGCATGACATCTTGCCTAACTAAAGAGGGGTGTTATGTACCTGTCTGATGTGTTTCTGTAAAGTTATAGTCTGAACAAAGCTTGCATGATCTCATATAACTTGTGTTCTTGTATCTCTGAAAGTTGTAGCGCTCAAAGAGGGTTTTGTTGTTGGATGTGAGATGTAAGACATGATTTCTTGACATTGTGTTTAGTTTTTTAGTTGAGCCTGGATGAAAATAGTAGGCTTAGAATTCAGTGGGAAGCTTTTTGTTTTGGAGCATTGTGGTTCATCTTCAATCTTCTGTGTGTGCCTCTAAATGGTTCTTAAGAGGGTTCTTCCCTGGACTAATCTTGTGAGTATGATGTTGAGGAAGTTGGTGCTCCAACTTGAGTAGAATATCTGTCAGGATATTGTACCAAGTGGTTATAGTGAACATCCCCATTTGATGTGATGATGGCCAAAGTGAAGATTTCAGAAAATTGTATGGTAAGGGAAATGTTAGACATCTCTCTCCTATAGTGATTAACAAGTTCTTGGGAAAGTTCATATTTTTGTTGGTACATGAACTTGAATTGGTTATGGTGCATATATTTTAGAGCATGTTTTAAGACAATTTGCCTCATTGTCTATCAAGTTTATGGTAATGATGCTTCTATTTGATTGTGTTATTTTTGTGGTGTTTTATGGTTTTGTAAGGTTTTAATGCCCATAACATATGTTAGCACCTTGTGCTTTGTTGGTGTTTATGGGCTATTGTGGTCCTTTTTTATTAGCTTGCCTTTGTCTTTATTATGGCAAAAAAAAGGGGAGTAGTATGTAGTATGTTGAGTATGTATTTTGATGTGTACCATACTACTGACTATTGATTGTTGTTGACTACCTTGCTACTGTTGAAGAGGAGAATATTTTGATTCTGTATAGAAAATCTTGAGGGGGGGTCCCATAGCTAGATTGGATTGTTTGTAGACATGTCTAACATGATGTTCTGACATGTTGTGTGGAGATTTTACTGGCATATTTTTTCTATATATTTTTGTGATGAGTAGCTTCCACTATACTCTAATGATTTTTTTTGTTGCTACACCTTTTATGTGTGTGTTTGATTTATTTTCAAACCTTAGTTGTTCTCTTCTTTGTGTGTGCAAGGAGTGTTAAGTTGTTTTAGCCCAAATAACCCAAAGGGAGAGATTGTTAATTCTCTATTTTTATGATTTGCATTATGTTTGGTAAAACTAACTTAAAAGAGACATGTTGAACTAAGATGTTCTATCAACTGGAAATACATGTCGAATAAGATGTCTTATGCATAATCATTCGAATCGTGACTGGTACAGCTGGACAATTGGATGTTTTTAGTTTATTACAGATGCGGAATATTTTGGGAATATTATAATTTCCTATGTGGCGCTCAGCTTAAGGATTAAGAGATTAAAGCTGAATTCAAGGAGTATTCTTAGTTTCTAATTATGGAGATAATTTAGGAAATTAATGATTGAAGTCCTAATTTTAAGCAGAAGTTTTTGCAGATGTATAACAATTGATTTGCAGCATTTTTGAAGCACAAATCTAGTCCAGACAATGCTTATAAATAGATTGTATTTGTAACCTAAGAATTAAGAGTAGAACATGTGTTGTGTGATTGAGGATTAAGGATTTTCGTTTTTTATTTGTGATCTACTTTATAGTAGAGTTGGACTGTGTTAATTGTGAGCCTCTCTAATATCATCTTGATATAAGAGTAGGATTGTCTTTATAGAGTTGTAATTTTTGGCAATCATTCATAAGATTTTAAGCATTGAGCAATTGTGTGTCTTTGAAGTGTGTCTTCTAAATTACTCTAAAGTGTTTAAAGTTGTTATTGTCATAGTTTGTGACTGAAAGGGAAGTGAGAGGGGTCTCATACCTAGGTGTGTCTTAGGTAGAAGTATAGTACGAGTTGGAGTTAAGAGAGAATTTATAAATGAGGGAGTTTAGCTTTGAATTGATACTATTTAGTAGATTTCCTGACTGGCTTGGTATCCCTCAGAGTAGGTGTTATTGTACACCGAATCGGGTTAACAATTCTGTGTGTTGTTTACTTTCTACATTATTTTAATTGTTGTTTTAGATTGTTCATTTCATTGTTGTTCAGAGACCAGTGTCTCAACATATCTTAGTACATCTGAGATCTAACTACCAGAATTTTAGAAAGAGATCAACATGTACAAGCACATGTTACAGCATCCTGGAAGAAATAGTGAATTTTAAAATCAACCTCAATCTACTTGGAGATTTCACTATTGTGGTGAGTTTGATCATATAAATCCTTTTTGCTTCAAATTGTATAGAGATCAAAAAATTTCAGTTCTATCAAAGGCTAATAAAGTGAGCAAGAAGAGAAATGTTGGAAATAAGGATATTAACCTTGTAGCTCATACTCCCTTGAGAGACTCAACTAGTGAAGATTGGTACTTTTATAGTGGATGCTCTAGACATATTATAGAGGTCCAGAAGATGTTGGTAGATGTCAAGCCATCCTACAATTTCTTTAAGATTTGGTGATGGGTTTAGAGGTGAGATCAAAGGAGTTGGAAAGCTAATGTGTGTTGGTTGTCCCTGTAACGCCCCGTTATTGAATTATTTATTTAATTAAATATTTTTGAATATTTTATATTAAATCTAATTTTTATCGTCGAAGTCAGAATTATTTTTATTAAATTGGTATGATAAATAATCGTATTTAATTTTGTGGATGTAAGTTGAGGTATTATTTTTATTATTAAGCTTAAATATGACATTGGGCTTAATTTGTGGTGTCGTGAAGTAATAAGGGGGTATGTCACTTAGGCACGTTTGGATTTATTAAGAGAGTAAGTAGAATAATAATATTATAGTAGAAATAGAATTAGAGGAGAAAGAGAGTTAGTGTTACCAGTAAAAGAAAGAAAAATAAGAGAAAGAGGAATAGGGTTTTGGAGAGGAGAAGACGAACAAGAGGAGATTGCTACTAGTGCCAAATTCCTAGAAATTTTATTGAAATTTCTTAGAGTTGCACTTAATCCAAGGTAAGGGTGGGGTTCTTGCTAAATAAATGGGAGTATGATGAATTTTAATTTTGGTTTAGGGTATTAGTTTCACTACTATGTTGTGCTGAGAAATTGGTTGTGTTGCTATAGAAATTAACGATTGATTTGAGTTATGTTGTTATTTGTTGTATTTGAACTGTGTTGGGTTAATGCTAAGCTAGGATAAATGGGTAAATTGAAACAAGGAATAAACAAGAACAAGGCACATGTGTGAAGGTTGACAAACTGGTTTTTAAGCTCCAGGCCTCCTGACATGGGCCGTGTCAGCTGACACGGGCACCCTTGTCAGCCCCTGTGCTCCACGCCTTCCCTTTTCCTTCTCCTGACATGGCCGTGTTAGGAAACACGACCACCCGTGTCAACTGCTGTAGCAAATTTTCTGAAAATTAGACTTATGCATTTTTCTGACCTTATTTATCCTGTTTGATTCTTCTGCAAACCAAAACATAAAATATGGTGATAAGGAATAAAACATCAATTAGTTGAATGAAGCAATGATTAAGTAACTATTAATTTCCTGTGTGAAAATCACTTAGCAGTATCTGAATTAGGCGGTATAATTAGTTGTCCAGACTTTAACGAAATTTGATCGGGTAACTAAGTTTAATTAGTAGGTAATTTTGGATATGTATTTTTGTTGAAATTATGTCAATTACGCTGAATTGTCGGTACCCTTGGTTAAGTCATTTCGTCCGGTTTATGGACATTATTGATTATAGGTCTTATGACCAATGTTGTGTTATTTTGTACTGATTGATGAATGTGTCGTTGTTACGAGATATCATTGAGTATATGTGGAATTTGCTCATGATAATATGATTATGAATTATTTCTGTGGGTAGCCTTATGGTGTGAATCCTAGTGAATATATAATGAATATGTTGTTGTCATGAATTGTTGTTGATTACGTTGATTACATTGTAGGCCTATGGAAAATGAAGTAGTGATATAGGCGCTTGCCTCGTGAAGTGTTTAATAATGTTGTTGTATATGTTGTACATTCATACATTTGCATTTGTGAAGTCATGTATTGGCGGATTTTGTGAAAGCATGTATTGCATAATTTTGTGAAGGCATGTATTGGCATGTTCTAAGTTGGAGCGAATGCTCACCTATGTTGGCTTGGATTGGCATGTTCTAATTTGAAGGCTTTTCCTTATGCCTCGGTAAACTCACATTTTCTAAGTTGGGAGCTCTGCTCCAATGGTACCACATGCATTTGCACAGTTGAGTCACATTTGGAGTCAGTGATTTGTTTCTTATTTGAAGTGTTATTTATGTTTGGCGATGTTATAAGTTGAATTAATGTGTAGCTGAATTGTGTTGCTTTATTTTGTTGTTGTGTGAAGTGGTGAATCTTATATTCTTTACCTAATATATTGTTTATCATAACCCTATTTATATAGTTTGATATCTCACCCCTTTTGTTTGAATGTTGCCCTTCGTTGGTAACGTGCAGGTAACCAAGATGAGTAGCCGATAGCATTGTTAGTTCGTGTTCGGTGTCATTTTCTCTGATACGTAGCACTCGGGGGGGGGGGGGGGGATGAACGCTTGTCTTATTTTTTTGTTTATTTATTGAACCTTATGTTGTTATTTGAGGAGTTTATTATATTAATGTTGTTTTATGATTCAAAAGATGCTTTATCTTATTTAGAGAATTATTATGAATCTGTTGTATGATTAATCAAAGTTTGGTTTATTTTGTGAAGACTATATTCATGAGTTGTTTTCATTCCGCTTCTTTAAGTGTTATGTATCTATTCTAAAAGCATGACAAGTTTATGTGTTATTTTTGAATATGTGACATCCCGATTATATTGGGAATTTTTATAGTTTGATTTTCTGATAATTGCTTGGGGTAGAATTGGGGTGTTACATTAGTGGTATCAGAGCACGTCGGTCCGTATGGCCTAGTTGTCTAATGTTGTTTGTTCCTTAGTGCGCGACAAGTGTGTGAAACACTGTCAGTGCTTGTTGTTTTTCTAATTGAGTTGTATGTAGGAGTTGGGTTGAATATAAATGGGGGAGAAGCTTTGCTTCTTGGATGTGTTTCGGTTGTAAGAGGTTGGATCAGTATCTTGCTGTTGGCGGCGGTTCAAGTATTGTTGAAGTTTTGTTATTTCCCGAATCTGAAGGTGTCATAGATTAAAGACTTTGTTTGTTAATCAAGTTGAAACATCCTGAGGGAGTATGATCAGAAATTGTTGATGTTTACATCTCGAAGAATGAGGAGCAACGTAACGGATGTTGATAAACGAGTAGGGTGTAAATCCCTGATATTTCTGAAGGTGATTGTTAAGTAACAAGGATAATTTTAGAAGATGGAATTTAGAAAGTTACGACGTTTCAGCGCTATTGGTGGAATGTGATGTTGTCGGTTTTAATAGCCCTTGTGTAAGATGTCGATGGTTGAACGATGATAGAGTGACTAATTGTTGTAGACCGTGTCGTGGAATCCTTGTAAGTGATTGTAAAAGTTATTGAAGTTGTTGGAATGTTTTGAATCGCTATTCAGAATCAGAAATGCGAGGAGATGAGTACGATTTCAAGAGTGGTAAGTGTTGGTACTGGTACAAAGAAAAATTTTGTTCTGATGTTATCGTAACGTGTGTATTAGTATGTCGTGACATGATGTCGGTGTTCGCATTTTCTGATAACTTTGGAAATTCATATCTTGTGTTTTGATTATCAGATTAGTATTTTGTTTGAACCTATGAGGAGATAGAAATATATTTTATCATATGAGAGTGTTTTCAAATATGGTTGATGCATTCCCATATGGAGGAACTCTGAAGTCGTTTATGGAACTAGAGGCTTTTTGGGCATGATTGGTTATTATCGCGGTTGTTTGAGATGAGGTCAAACATAATATCTTGTTGGCGAATAAGTTGAGAAATGATATATTCGGAAATAAAAAGGATAATCATTCATCATTTCAAGTATGGGATATTGCATGTGAAGAATGTTTTGTAGAACTAAAGAAAATATTGAAGAATGCTTCGGTATTGGTTTTTCCTAATCTGAGTGAGTCATTTGTAGTGTATTGTGAACGCGTCTAAGATGGGATTTAGTGGTGTTTATGTTGAAGATTTGGAGACATTGTCTTTTGGTTCTAGATTTGAAGTATTTAGCGACCATAATAGTTTAAAAGATTTATTTGATCATAAGGAATTGAATAGGAGACAACGAAGATGGTTGGAGTCATTGGAAGATTATGATTTCAGTTTGAATTATCATCCAAGGTAAAGCTAATGTGGTGGCTGGTGCGTTAAGTCAAAGGACTTTACATATGTCGACAATGATGGTTAAAGAATTGGAATTAACTGAACAGTTCAGAGATGTGAACTTAGTTTTCAAAGTGACACCGAAGAGTGTTATGTGGGGGATGTTGAAGATTAAAAATGATTTTCTAGACAACATCAAAGAAGCTCATAAGCTAGAGGTGAAATTGGTAGATTCGATGGTTGGACTCGATCAGTTTGAGAATGATGATTTCGAGTTAGATGTGCAGGATGTGTTGATATTTCGTAATCGAATTTGTATTCTCGATGATGCAGAGAGGAAGAAAGTAATTCTTGAGTTGGAGGATACTTAACCTTCGTGCGAGGTTAAGCGAGTGTAATGTGGACCGTGTAATATGTTGAGCATTGGTGTCTCATCGAAAATATCAAATGAGGGGGAAATTGTGGGAGTATTTGTAAACTTTATTGGAAATTATTAGATTATGGTGCTTTACGTGACTGGAGTACAAGTTCTAAAAGAAAACTATTATAGTTTAGTAATGATGGTTTATACTCCATTATGGTTGTCGGTTATGTATTGACAAATTAAGGAACAAATCATCCTTAATCTCTTGTTTATAGTAGACGAGATCGTGTTGGATGGTATCGACTTGTCTTGCTGTCTTAATGGTGAGTGAAGTGGTTAATGTTATATCATGAGGTAGTCACTCACCAGTTTGTGTGAAGTAATAGAGGAATTTCTAGGAAAGAGTTGTGACGTATTGAACAATTCGGAGTAGCGGGTTTATATGCGAGCTAACATCGCAAAGTGAAAGATTGAAAATATCAAGTGAACAATGGTTTTATGGTGGATGTTGAGGAAAGTATGAAACTAGAATGAGAATAGTAAACTGTATAGTTGGCAGAAACTTTAATGAGGATGGTGACTTATGATGGATTATCAGAGTTGCGCAGCTGAAGCGTATGTGGCACAGTTGCTATGAGTATATGACTCTACATGCTTGATTTGGTAGATTGTCAATGTAGGAATGATGTGCCCAGGGGTTGTGATATCTCGGAGATTTTTGTTGATCCTATAAGGAAATTATTGTGGTTGTTAGTTGATGGTGAGTTGTGTATATATTTGTTGAGTTATATTGTTAAGTTGATGTTATAATACTTTTGTCCCTGTTGTTGTGATGTTTTTGATAGTTACCGTAAATGATGGATAGTACTCCATAATATGACGAAGTTGACTATATTGGATATGTTGATGTCACTATAAGGGTGATACGATGATATGAACGGAGTTGTTGATATTGTGTTGATAATTGACATACATATGTATATATGGGAATGAAATTGTGTATGTGTTTTTGGTGTTGAAAATGTTGTTAAGATGATAATGTGATGTTGTATATTCAAGTATAAGTGTGTTACCAATTTAAATATTGATATGTCAAAATATTGTTGAAGTGGTTGATAAGTTATTAACGATCATGTCGCGAAGATGTTGAATTATTAGCACGTGTGGATTTCAATTATATCACGTCGAGCGTTGTTATGTCGAGAAAGTAGTGGTCAAAGTGTTGCCAAACGCGAATTGAAGATCAGAGAGTTGGATGTGAAATCCGCATTAAGAGAGACAGTATTAAGTAGATTTTCAAGGACGAAAATATTCTAAGTGGGGGAGAGTTGTAACGCCCCGATATTTAATTATTTATTAAATTAAATATTTTTTAATATTTTATATTAATTCGAATTTTTATCGTCGAAGTCGGAATTATTTTTATTAAGTTAGTATGATAAATAATCGGATTTAATTTGGTGGATTTAAGTTGAGGTATTATTTTTATTATTAAGCTTAAATATGATATTGGGCTTAATTTGTGGTGTTGTGAAGTAATAAGGGGGTATGTCACTTAGGCCCATTTGGATTTATTAAGAGAGTAAGTAGAATAATAATATTATAGTAGAAATAGAATTAGAGGAGAAAGAGAGTTAGTGTTATCAGGAAAAGAAAGAAAAAGAAGAGAAAAAGGAATAGGGTTTTGGAGAGGAGAAGAAGAACAAGAGGAGGTTGCTACTAGTGCCAAATTCCCAGAAATTCCATTGAAATTTCTAAGAGTTGCACTCAATCCAAGGTACGAGTGGGGTTCTTGCTAAATAAATGGGAGTATGATGAATTTTAATTTGGGTTTAGAATATTAGTTTCACTACTATGTTGTGCTGAGAAATTGGTTGTGTTACTATAGAAATTAATGATTGATTTGAGTTATGTTATTACTTGTTGTATTTGAACTGTGTTGGATTAATGCTAAGCTAGGATAAATGGGTCAATTGAAACAAGGAATAAACAAGAACAAGGCACATGTGTGATGGCTGGAAAACTGGTTTTTATGCTCCATTCCTCTTGACACGGGTCGTGTCAGCTGACACGGGCACCCGTGTCAGCCCTTGTGCTCCAAGCCTTCCCTTTCCCTTCTCCTAACACGGTCGTGTCAGGAAACACGGCCACCCGTGTCAGCTGCTATAGCAAATTTTCTAAAAATTAGACTTATGCATTTTTCTGGCCAGATTCGTCTTGTTTGATTCTTCTGCAAACCAAAGCATAAAATATGGTGATAAGGAATAAAACATCAATTAGTTGAACAAAGAAATGATTAAGTAACTATTAGTTTCCTGTGTGAAAACCACTGGCCAGTAGCAGAATTAGGCGATATAATTAGTTGTCCTGAATTTAACGAAATTTGACCGGGTAACTAAGTTTAATTAGTAGGTAATTATTGATATGTATTTTTGTTGAAACTATGTCGATTATGCCGAATTGCCGGTACAGTTGGTTAAGTCATTCCGTCTGGTTTATGGATATTGTTGATTATAGGTCTTATGACCAATATTGTGTTATTTTGTACTGATTGATGAATGTGTTGTTGTTGAGAGATATCATTGAGTACATGTGGAATTCGCTCATGATAATGTGATTGTGAATTATTTATGTGGGGAGCCTGATGGTGAGAATCCTAGTGAATATATAATGAATATGTTGTTGTCATGAATTGTTGTTGATTACGTTGATGACATTGTAGGCCTATGGACAATGAAGTAGTGATATAGGCGCTTGCCTCGTGAAGTGTTTAATAATGTTGTTGTATATGTTATACATTCATAAAATTGCATTTGTGAAGGCCTGTATTGGCAGATTTTGTTAAGGCCTGTATTGGAGGATTTTGTGAAGGCATGTATTGGCATGTTCTAAGTTGGAGAAAATGCTCACCTATGTTGGTCTGGATTGGCATGTTCTAAGTTGAAGGCCTTGCCTTATGCATCGGAAAACTGGCATTTTCTAAGTTGAGAGCTATGCTTCAATGGTACCACATGCATTTGCACAGTTGAGTCACATTTGGAGTCGTTCATTTGTTGCTTATTTGAGGTGTTATTTATGCCTGGCGATGTTATAAGTTGAATTGATGTGTAGGTGAATTGTGTTGCTTTATGTTGTTGTTGTGTGAAGTGGTGAATCGTATATTCTTTACCTAATATATTGTTTATCATAACCCTATTTATATAGTTTTATATCTCGCCCCTTCTGTTTGAATGATGCCCTTCGTTGGTAACATGCAGCTAACCAAGATGAGTAGCTGATAGCATTGTTAGTTTGATTTCGGTGTGATTTGTTCTAATACGTAGCACTCGGGGGGGGGGGGGGGGGGGGATGAACGCTTGTCTTATTTTGTTGTTTATTTATTGAACCTTATGTTGTTATTTGAGGAGTTTATTTTATTGATGTTGTTTTATGATTCAAAAGATGCTTCATCTTTTTTAGAGAATTATTATGAATCCTCTGCGTGATTAATCAAAGTTTGGTTTATGTTATGAAGATTATATTCATGAGTTGTGTTTATTCTGCTTCTTTAAGTGTTATGTATATATTCTAAAAGCATGATAGGTTTATGTGTTTTTCTTGAATATGTGACATCCTGATTATATTAGGAATTTTTATACTCTGATTTTCTGATAATTGCTTGGGGGTAGAATTGGGGTGTTACATTCCTGACTTAGAAGATGTGATGTTTGTCAAAGGATTAATTGCTAACTTATTAGCAATAGTCAATTATGTGATCAAGGTCTTTTAGTTAACTTTTTAAAATCAAAATGTCTGGTCAAAGATGAGAAATATGTTGTCCTAATGAAATGCATAAGGTCCAAAGATAACTGAAAGGAAAAATAAGAAGTGTACTACTTTGCCTTGCAGTAATAATAGGGAATTCCCCCAGATATCGATCTCGAGGAATACGTATAAATATTGAGTTTAATGCATGGCTCAATTAAAAAAAACTGAATGTTTGGTTTTGTTAAGAATTTGACCTCAACAAATATGAGAATAAACAAAATGTAAATTATGACTTTTTACTAGTATGAGTGACATGCTAGCGGTAAGTGTTTGTTTTTTCATATAATAACATTGATTATTGATCTTTTTAACAAGTTCATCACCATCAACTACTGGTTCTTAAGATTATTTTTCCCTAAGTCCTTAGTGAAAAACCTTTAGCCTTCTATCCTAATTTCAATGTCCATTAAAATTAGTGATGAAGTCAAGACTTTGATTATTAAGAATTTTTCGTATTATTATAGGATAGCCCTAGTCCTAGGTGATTTCTACTATGATATAATTGTTTATAAAACCTTAACATGGTTGTCCAACTCTACTTTGTTAAGAAAAGTATAACCATATTGGTCCGATAGGGAAAACAATAAAATATTCTGAAATAATTAAATTGATGCGAAGAACTATTGTTCTGATAAAAGCAAAGAAGTCAACATCGTTACAATAACAAATCAGGGACACCCCCTAGCATTAGGGGGTTTAGCCTCTCATAGTGTTAAAAAGAAAAGTAATAATAAAATTAGACATTACAAAATTTTCGTCTTCAATTGCTATCGCTCATGAAGGAATATTCGTCTCCAAATCTCTTGAGAGCACCAATATTTATCGTTCCTAATCTTCTCCATTCAAAATTACTTTCTTTTGTCATAGAAATTGTCTCAAATAGTGAAAAACCCTTGATTCCGGTTCAAAAAGTCAAAACTGCCCTTATGGATCAGAACTGATAGAAAATCAAAAAAATAATGAAAATTAGCGCATTTGCCAACACGGCCCGTGTCAGTTGACACGAGTGGCCTCCTGAAGCTTCATCATAAATAATCCACTAAATATGCTTACATGGCCCGTGTCAGGTGACACGGGTGGCCGTGTCAGCCCCCTGAGATCCTTCATACTCTCTAGTGTTCCTCTTAACACAGCTTGTGTCTGTTAACACGCGCGGTCGTGTCAGGCCTCCTGAAACTTCTAAATTCCCTTTGCGAGATTTATGATTTCTTGACTTAGTCGCACCGAATACCTTGGATCTTTTACCTGTATCTGGAACAATCACAACAACCAACCAATGCATAACACACACCAATACTCGAAATAACTGGAAATCATAAAATATTGAAGAAACTTAATAAACATCAAAACGACTCAAATTACAACAAAATACGACACAAAGCAATGTATAATACCTTTATTGTCGTTGAACAAGTAATAGAAATATAGTGAAAATGGTGACCAATCAATAACTGCTATTTGTTGGAATCTCAAATAATTGCTTACTCTTCCACATGTTCAATAACCAATGAGGACGAAGTGGAGCTATGACACCAGAAACTTGAACATATATATTTCAAAATAATGAAGGAAGTCATATATGATGGATACATTAGATATATGTCAGAGCTCAAGATTGAAGAAGGAAAAGTCTATGATGAGTGTAAAAATAAAAAGCAAATCATGATGTCACACCCAATGTTGCAACATTAGACTACTTCCAAAGTGCTAGAATTTATTCATATGGATGTAATGGAACTATTACAAGTACAGATCCTAGGAGGAAAAAGGTATGTCTTTGTGGTTGTAGATTACTTTTCTGGATATACTTGGATGAATTTTATTTGAGAAAAATCAGATACTTTTGAACTCTTCAAAAATCTATGTCAAAGCATTCAAGATGAGAAGATGAGTATGACAATGACAAGGAGTTCAAGAATGCAAATTTTTTTGAATTTTGTGATTCTAAAGAAATAAGCCATGAGTTCTCTTATTCTTGAAAAAATCAAGGATATGGTATTGTTGAGAAAAGAACTAGAGCAATTCAAGAATCAACTAGAGTCTTGCTTAGTGCTAAGCAATTGCCATTTGAGTTTTGGGCTTAAGCTATGAATATTGTTTGCTATATTCATAACATGGTCACTTTGAGAGAAGGTAAAACTACTAATCTCTATGAGGTTTGGAAAGGAATGAAACCTAAATTTAAATACTTTCATATCTTTGAAAGTAAGTGACAAATCTTCACTAACAAAGATCAAGTAGACAAGAAGGATCCACATGGGATGAAGGAATATTTCTGGGTTACTCTTCAAACAGAAGATCTTATAGATTTTATAACTCCAGAACTATAATGAAAATGGAATCTATCAATGTGAAAATTGATGATTCAATTACTAAAGAGAAGGAGGTTGTCAGAGATAATGTTGGAACATCCTATGTGCAAACTTATGAAGTACTAAGAGAGGAGATTTGTCAATTCACAAAAACTGAGTTAGTGAATTCTCAATCCATCACAGGTCTGTCTACTAAAGGACAAGAAGACCAAACCAATGAACTGAACAAGCCCCCATGATAAAGCTGATATCACTGAATTTAAATATATGATATCAAGTACAAATGGATATGTTGCCTTAAGGGAACCAAGAGGAAATTTCTCTGAACTGGTATGATGTCAAGAAAGATGTCATGGCATTTTATAGTGAAGATCTGAATTCTTTCAGATATCTCATTCAACATGGATGGAATAAAGACCTTGGTAGTTGAAATTAACTAATCAAGAAGCTTGTTAAAGGGAAGGATGATACTCTAGAAAATATGGACAACAAGGAACTAGTTGTTGTTATCAAAAACAGTGGTATTGAAACTTGTACTATCAAAGAGTTTTAAAAATTATAGATATGGAGGAATACCATTAATACTACATCTTTCCTATATACTCTGAGTCATGACATGCTTGGATAAATTGCTACTAAGAAGGGAAGGAAGGAAGGTGTTCTACAAGACAGTGAGGTCGGCTACAACACCAAGGAATGCAGGAGGCTTTTTGATAGGGGTAGAAGGCTCTTTGATATAGGAAAGAGGTGGAAGACCACCTGAAGCTCTCCAAGAATTTATGGTTCCATCTGTTTGTTTCCACCCGGTGCTCATGATTGGTGGTTCTCATGTTTGCTCCCATCTGTAGTTGTGTAGCACCCTTTAGTGTGCACAGTTCTTATGTATGTTTCTGTGA
Organism: Vicia faba; assembly: GCA_948472305.1. Lineage (NCBI taxonomy): Eukaryota > Viridiplantae > Streptophyta > Magnoliopsida > Fabales > Fabaceae > Vicia > Vicia faba. The sequence continues at coordinate 1,373,867,314 of OX451735.1, read as the reverse complement.
TCGGTGGATCTGGAACTGACTGTTTAACGCTGGTTCGCGAAATGTCGCGGAAGCAAGACTCGCCACCGTCTTTTATTTTCTCCAAATGGAAAGGACAAAAGCACAGAAAAATTCCTTAAAGAGATTGCTCTCGGTTCGGGAGGTAGGTTATAGAAAGGGAAGGTGTTAGCACCCTTTCTATCCATGGTTATCCATGGGCTCTTAGATACTTGCTCATTTGTGTTTTCAAAAATGGTTTGTTTGCTTTTCAACTGTGGGTTTTAAAAAGTTTCTTTGAAAATTTCAGTTTGACTCTTGTATCGGTCCTCAAGAGTGTTTGAAATATTGCTTTCGAAAGCTTTTTTGAAAAGGTGTCGGTGTGAAAAGTATTTTCGAATTTGTTTTTGAATTTAGAGCAAGTACCAAGAGTCGTCTTCTTACCCTAAGGAATTCGTCTGTGTAGATGTCCTTTAAAGTAGTGCCATCCCACCATTGAGAGGTAGGTAGCACCACCGTTGGAGGTGATCGGGTCAATTCGAGGTTCAGGACATGGTGATCACCAGAGCAATGGGAAGACACCTTAGAAGCTACCCTCATGCCAGGTTCCCGGATCATGAGGACTTACTAAGACATCCTCCACTCGACGATCACCTTTCGAGGCAAGGCAACAGTGAGGCATACCCTAGGGGTGGTGTGTGATTTGTGTGTCGTTTTCAGATATTTTGTCCTTTGTCATGTCATGGGTGATCTACGCGTTTGTTTTTATTTTGTCATTCATTCTTGCATGCCATTATTAACAGTTAAAAAAGTTGCGGAAAATTAAAGTTCCTAAACTATTACAAAGGCGCGAGTCCACATCGCCAAAGTAAATCCAGGACCCGATTTGACATAAAATAAAGAAGAGTGCGAGAAATTAAATTTACACGGCTTTGGGAGAATTACATCAATATTTAAAAGAAAGGAAATAAATGCACGAATTAAATTAAAATTGAAAGCGAGGGCGTTGGACCCTTCTTAATGAATTTAAATTATATTGACAAATTAATTAAATTAAAAGGAAAAGAAATTATTTTTGAGGTTTTTTGTATTTATGGTTTTTTATGTGAATGAAATTAAGGAATTAACTAATTAACCCTAATTCTACAATTTTTATTTATTAAGAAAAACATGTTAAAATTAAACCTAAAATTAAATTAATTAATTAATGCAGTTTGATTTATAAAAATAAATAATTAATTATTAGTGATGAGAAAATAAAAAAAAGTAATTAAAGTAATTTAAACCTAATTCTACAAGTTTTAATTTATTAAGGAAAGATATTAAAATTAACCCTAAATTTAAATCTAATTAATTAGTGAGATTTATTTACAAAAATACTAATTAAATAAATATATTTTGATTTTTATGACTTTCTGATTTTTATTGTTATTTTTATGTTTTATGAAAATAAATTAAATTAAAGGAATTAATTAAAAAAGAAATAATTGAAACAAATAAAATAAAGAAAAGAAAAGAAATACAATACCTTGGGGGGTTCTGTCCCCAATTGGAGGTTTAAATTGTAGTAATCAGGCCCAATAGATCCTGGCCCTTCTGACTTTTTCAGGAAGCGTGCAGGTGCGTTGACTCATGCCCATGATGGTCTCCAACTCATAGCCCTTTGATGGATCTCACTAAGCGCGTGGCACGCCTGGAGGAGGGACGTATGGTGAACGCTTGGACTGAAGCTACACGTAAGTATTATTAGAAAAATAATATGGAATAGAGAGGGGGACCTGGGATTCGAACCCAGGTCCCAGAGATTACCACCCAAACACCTTGCCAATGGAGCTGTGAACGCGTTTTGATAATTATATGACCAACAATAAATATAAGGTAAAACAAGAGTTAGTGGGATTTTAGCGCGAAAATTTAAATGAGCCACTTGCTATCCCACACGTCATCGTCTTCTTCATTATTTATATTTTCCTGAAACATGAAAAAGAATTAGCGGGGGTTTTGAACCCCCCAAAATATGCACTTTTCAATAATAGCGAATAGGCTATGGTGCTATATAAATTAGGCGCGAGTGTTGCATTAGAATCGTCCAAGCTTCCTGAATTCAACCATGGTATTGAGGTGTCTCAATTTTACAGTAGGTGAAAGTACCCAATTTGAAATTTGAAGAACCCTAATAATCGTCCATGGTAGTTTCGCGTATGGGTGATGAAAACTCAATCAAACAACTGGGTTAGCTTCAGAATGACAAGAGCAACACAAAACAAGCATTAAAATTGAAAATTATGGCATGAATGATCAGATACGATTTATGCAAAAAGGTGAAATAGTTGAACTGCCATATACCAATTCTGGGCGTTAGGGATGATGCTTTTGATTCAGAAACGTCCCTTGAGACTTTTGCAAGCTAATGGAATCAAATTTTTCCTCTGAATCGTCCTCTAAGGCCACTTTCAGTTTTCAAATTTTTGACAAAAAACTCAACCTTGGTTCTTGATGTATGGCGCAGCCTGGAGGTTTTTTGGAATAGGGTTTGCATGAGTATATATGTGTGAATGATTAGGGTTCAATTTTTGGTCCAAAGAATCAATGAATTGATGGAGAGAATATTTGATTTTCCATGCATATATTTTCAATCTTTTTCATGCAAATTTGATTCCAATCATATCCAATTACCATGATTCTTTCTATATCTGATCATGCACGAAATATTGAGTGTATTTCATGCATAAAAAGATTTAAAAACTTAGGTTTGGTATTTTTCATATATTTTAATTAATTAAATGAATTTCTAGCAATTAAAAATTCAAATAAATAAAATAAAAATGATGAAAAACTTCCCTTTGGGCAAAATGGTCGTGCACATGTTTTGGATGATGGATTTTGGAAGAAAAAGAGGCCCATTAGCATTTTTAAGACATTTGAAGCAATGTTGACTTTTCAAAATATCCAAAAATTTCCCAACTTCCACAAGGCATATCTTTCTCAATTTTTAAGCTTTGCTCATGTTCTTGGACATTTTGGAAAGGTCTTGAAGTCCTCTAACCAATGCCTTTGGTCCCATGTCATTTTGATTTACCAATCTCAAGTTATGGCCTTTGACTTAAAGTCCCTTTTTGTTGACTTTTGAAAATGACCTATAATGTTGAAATTGATAACTTTTTGTGAGAGCATTTCTTGGACTTGAAGTGTGAACGGGATTTGTAGGAAATGTCTTCATCTTCAAAATGAGCTTTGGATGGAATTTTTCTGATAATCCATGTGGAAGTTATGCCTTGGTCAAGTTACAGTTGACTTTTTCAACTGTCCAAATATGGAAACTTTTGCATCTTGATGATTTTTGAGCCAAGCTTTGAGAATCATGATCAAGCATTGATCAAATGATGTTTGTGGCTTCAAAATGAGATGTTGACCAAAAATTTGAACTTTTGACTGTCAAATGACCATTTTGCCCCTGCAGTTGACTGTAGTGCAATTAGGGTTTTTGACTGTGCAATTTTGTGCTGTAAGTCTTGAAACTTGATATAAGGATGCTTGACCATGTTTATAGGCATGTGGGACTTGATTGGACCCTTGGAAACTTCATTTACTTTGTCAGAACCAAAACCCTAATTTTTGACTGTTAGGAGGCCCTGGAACTGTGCAACCTTTGGGGCATTTTGAAGCATTGACTTGGCAAATCTTGAAGAATATGGGAGGGAAAATTTTGGGGTACAACAGTTTCCCTTGTTCAATCTTCTTAGACCTGAGGATGCAGATTGGCTGACGTGCCTTTCGTAATCCGAAGGTGGAAGATGATTGAACACTAGAGTGCCCAGTAATTTGCGCTCACATAGTAGTGTGATGGTGGGGAATGGGCTTATAGATGCCATTTGGAGATTGATGGATACGATGATGGGCTTATAGATTCCATGCTAGGAGACGATGGATGGTGGATGGGCTTATAGATGCCATCTGGATGTCGATCGCGTAAGAGATTCCTTAGCGAGAACTTGCGTACCTGGAAAAGAAAAGGATTACCTGACCCGTTACAGGAACTGGTCTTCAGATTCTTTGTAGAGATATGTCCTGACTGGTTACAGGAGCTGGATCTGGATCTTCAAAAGGTGATGAATGAACCAGGGATGGTTACTACCTCAACAGGAACGGTGAGAGAACCTTGGACGATTACTACCTCCACAGTAACGGGGAGAGAATCTGGGGCGACTTCAACCTCAACAGTAACCATTGAGAGAATCTTGGGCGACTTCAACTTCAACAGTAATCATTGAGAGAATCTTGGGCGACTTCAACCTCAACAGTAATCATTGAGAGAATCTTGGGCGACTTCAACCTCAACAGTAATCATTGAGAGAATCTTGGGCGACTTCAACCTCAACAGTAATCATTGAGAGAATCTTGGGCGACTTCAACCTCAACAGTAATCATTGAGAGAATCTGGGGATGATTACTACCTCCGCAGTAACGGGGAGAGAACCATAGGCGACTACAACCTCAACAGTATCATTGAGAGAATCTTGGATATCTTCTGCTGAGTCTTTATCAGGAAAATCTGTTAGGGGTCGATTTAGCTGGACTAGAGAAGGCCTTTGACTGGATAAGAAACAGGAAAATCTTAGGGTCGATTTAACTGAACCGGTCTAGGTCTTGAAATCTTCAACTGGATAAGAAACAGGGAGATCTTAGGGTCGATCTGACTGAACCAGAGAAGGCCTTTGACTGGATAAGAAATAGAAAAATATTAGGGTCGTTTTAACTGAACCGGTCTAGGTCTTGAAATCTTCAACTGGATAAGAAACAGGGAGATCTTAGGGTCGATCTGACTGAACCAGAGAAGGCCTTTGACTGGATAAGAAACAGTAAAATCTTAGGGTCGATTTAACTGAACCGGTCTAGGTCTTGGAATCTTCAACTGGATAAGAATCAGGGAGATCTTAGGGTCGATCTGACTGAACCAGAGAAGGCCTTTGACTGGATAAGAAACAGTAAAATCTTAGGGTCGATTTAACTGAACCAGACTAGGTCTTGAAATGTAGCTGAGAACTTAACTGGATCTTTCCTGAAAGGTAAAGGTCATTCATATACAATGCATGATATGGATCAAGCAATGATGTTCTCAACATAAATGAGATTCGTAAGATATGATGCATATATGCATGCTATAATGTATGGAAGTGCGATGTTTATGAATGTATCTTTTCGTCTTAGGAAAATAAATCCTTGACGGGTGCCGGGAAGTCACTCTTGGGCTGATGTTTGAAGAATAGATCTTTGTCTCCGCTGGGGATGATAGTTGCAAGAATACCGGTAGGAGAAGATAACTCCGTCGGGGAATAAACTTGGCGAATGGATTACTCTACGGGGATAAAAGTACTCTAACGATCTTGCTGGGGAGCAATGCTCTGTGGGGAGAGAGGTGCTTTGTTGAGTTTGATGAAGATAACTTGCTGGGGATACCATTGTTGTGTTGGAAGTGTTGATAGACTTCGCTGGGGATAAGAAGACTTCGTCGAGGACACTCTTTTCGTGGCTTTTGGCTGAGGATAACCCGGTTATATCCTGGTAAGGAAATAACTCTTTGAATAAAGCCGAGAGACGCGTTCGCTCCGCCGGGATAAGCTTCCAGAATCTACTGGGGATAAGCTTATTGCTTGGGGAGATAGATTCCAACTTTTCCTGGGGAAACTGGGTTAGACACTCCTGGGGAAGTTTTGAAATGTATCGGAAGTAACTCCATTGAATGTTTGATGTACCGCCGGGGAACAATCTTTAGGTCAAGACTGCTGGGGATGCTTGTTAAGAATGTCCGTATACTGCTGGGGAATGTTGAGATCTGCGGGAGGATACCCAACTTCCTTATGGTTTGATGGTAGCTTTGCTTGAGGAGAGTATACTGCTTGCTGGCTCACTCTCCTTAAGATATCTGGTTATGTTCTTCAGCCGAACCTACCTTGGTACCTTAGTGGATAGAACAATTAGATGGCTTGGACAACTCTTTATTGCCCCTGTTTCTAATGTTACCTGTAATTAATCCTTTGTTTCGTATGCAAATATTCATAAGTTAGCAAATTATTGTCAATGCATATATCACAAACTGAACCTTGGACGTTCTTCGCAAAACAAAACAAAAAAGGAAAAACAATTGGCAATTTTAACTGAAAAGTGATTTTTGTATTGATTTTGAATTGCTTGTAAATAGGCGTTTATGTACAAGAGGCTGACGTCCTAGTAAGAGAACGCCGCCGAACAAAAGAGTTTATACAAATTTTGTACAAGAGAAAATAAAACAGCTGTGTGAAAATGAATGATCCACTGGGTTTCAACTCTGCTATTGCCTTTATATCTCCGAGCGTCTCATCACTTGATGACCTTGGTTGAAGATGAAGCTGACTGATCGATGCCGTCTGAACTTGATGTAGATACCGGATTCTGGATGCAAAGTGATCCAATGAGACATAGTATTACGCTTTATCCCTAACTTTTGCCTGGACCGCCCTTTCGGGTTTTCAGTCCACCGGGATACCCATTTTTGCCCAAGCCGCCTTTTCAGGTTTTCGACTTGCCGGGTGTACAGATTTTTTTCATTTCATCCCTTCATTTTGCCCGAACCCTTTTGGTTCGCTGGGAAGCCCTAATTTTTACCTAGGCCTGTCAGCCTAGCGGGTCTTTTTTCATGCGTAGTATCTTTTTACTATGTCTGCATTGGCGGGGTGAGGAAGGTCGTCACCATCCATGTTGGTTAGAATCATGGCTCCTCCTGAGAACACATGTTTAACCACAAATGGCCCTTCGTATGTAGGGGTCCATTTGCCCCTTGGATCACTCTGAGGAAGGATGATTCGCTTGATTACCAGATCCCCAACTTGATATTCCTGTGGTCTGACTTTTTTGTTAAATGCCCTGATCATCCATTTTTGGTACGTCTGACCATGACAGATAGCAGCGAGTCTCTTTTCATCAATAAGGTTTAACTGATCAAGTCGTGTCTGAATCCAATCATCTTCGTTCAGATTTGCATCCTTCATTATCCGGAGAGAGGGTATTTGCACTTCGATCGGTAAGACTGCCTCTGTGCCGTAGACCAAGGAGAAAGGAGTTGCCCCGGTTGACGTCCTGGCTGAGGTACGGTACCCAAGTAGAGCGAACGGTAACATCTCGTGCCAATCTTTATAAGTCACTGTCATCTTCTGCACGATTTTCTTAATGTTCTTATTTGCTGCTTCTACAGCCCCATTCATCTTCGGTCTGTAAGGAGAAGAGTTGTGGTGCTGTATCTTGAACTGTTCGCAGAGCTCAGTGATCATTTTGTTATTAAGATTGGTACCGTTGTCTATAATAGTTCTTTCTGGGACGCCGTATCGACAGATCAGGTTATGCCGAATGAACCGTGCCACAACAGTCTTGGTTACCGTAGCGTAGGAAGCCGCTTCAACCCACTTCGTGAAGTAATCAATCGCTACCAAAATGAAGCGATGCCCGTTAGATGCCGTAGGTTTAATCTCACCGATCATGTCTATGCCCCACATTGCAAACGGCCAAGGCGCAGTCAGAACATTTAGAGGAACTGGAGGGAACATGCACCTTGTCTGCATAAATCTGGCATTTATGACATGTCCGAGAATGTTGGTAACAGTCAGCTTCCATTGTGGACCAGAAATACCCTGCCCGAAGGATCTTCTTTGCCATAGTGTGCCCACTGGAATGTGTCCCGAATGTCCCTTCATGTAGCTCTTCCATGATCCTTTCTGCTTCAGTCTTATCCACACAACGCAGTAAGGTCGAATCATGGTTTTGCTTGTACAAGATGTCATTGCTAAGGAAGAACTTTGCTGCGAACCTTCTCAGAAACTTCTTATCGTTGACAGACGCCCCTTCAGGGTATTCCTGAGCTTCCAGATATCTCTTCACCTCATGGTACCAAGGCTTCTCAGTCACCAATTCAGTCTCAAGATCACAACAGTATGCCGGTTCATCCAGTTTCCAGATGATGATCCGGGGAGCCTCATTGTCCCATTTGACCTTGAACATAGAAGACATTGTAGCTAACGCGTCCGCCAACTGATTATCCTCTCTCGGAAAGTGTTCGAAGGTTATCTTCGTGAAGTGGGGGATCAAGGTCAACACACATTCCCTGTAAGGAATAAGATTCGGATGTTTCGTATCCCACTCTCCTTTGATCTGATTGATCATGAGAGCGGAATCTCCGAAGACACTCAGAAACTTGATCCTTAAGTCGATCGCAGCTTGAAGACCCATGATGCACGCCTCATACTCTGCCATGTTGTTGGTACAGTTGAAACATAGCCGGGCAGTGAGTGGAGTATGAGTACCTTGAGGGGATATGATTACAGCGCCGATACCATTACCCAGAGCATTGGAGGCTCCGTCAAAGTGCATAGACCATCGGGATCCTTCCTCAGGTCCTTCATCCGGTCCAGGTACTTCACAATCAGTCACAATCATGATGCTCTCGTCCGGAAACTCGAAGTTCATTGACTGATAGTCGTCCACGGCCTGATGTGCCAAGTGGTCTGCCAATACACTTCCTTTGATGGCTTTCTGGGTCGTGTACTGAATGTCATATTCCGTCAAGATCATTTGCCATCTTGTTATTCTCCCAGACAGAGCAGGCTTTTCAAATATGTATTTTATAGGATCCATCTTTGAGATCAACAAGGTAGTGTGAGTCAACATATACTGTCTCAGCCGGCGAGCAGCCCATACCAAAGCACAACAAGTTTTCTCAAGCAGTGAGTATCGGGTCTCACAGTCGGTAAACTTTTTGCTAAGGTAATAAATGGCATGCTCTTTTCGGCCAGACTCGTCATGCTGCCCCAGCACACACCCCATTGAGTTGTCAAGTACTGTCAGGTATAGTATCAGAGGTCTCCCTTCAACCGGTGGCATAAGGATGGGTGGTTCTTGGAGATACTCTTTGATTCTGTCAAAAGCAGCCTGACATTCATCATTCCAACGTACTACCTGATCTTTCTTCAGCAGCTTGAAGATTGGCTCACAAGTAGCAGTTAGGTGCGAGATGAACCGAGCAATGTAATTCAGGCGTCCTAAAAAGCCTCTGACTTCCTTCTCTGTCTTAGGAACTGGCATCTCTTGAATAGCTTTGACCTTGGCAGAGTCCACTTGAATACCCTTATCACTTACAACGAAGCCTAGCAACTTTCCAGATCTTACCCCGAAGGTGCACTTGTTCGGGTTCAACCTCAGCTTGTACAACTTCAGTCGGTCAAACAATTTCTGCAGATGATCTAGGTGCTCTTCCTCAGTTTGGGACTTTGCGATCATGTCGTCAACATACACTTCTATCTCATGATGGATCATGTCATGAAATAAAGCAACCATGGCACGTTGGTAGGTTGCCCCAGTGTTTTTCAGTCCAAAAGGCATGACCTTGTAGCAGAAGGTGCCCCACTGAGTAACAAAGGTAGTCTTCTCCATGTCTTCAGGTGCCATCTTGATCTGATTGTAACCTGAAAAACCATCCATGAAAGAGAACACCTTATGCTGAGCTGTATTGTCAACAAGGACATCAATGTGAGGTAAAGGGAAGTCATCCTTGGGGCTGGCCCTGTTCAGATCCCTGTAGTCGACACACATTCTGACCTTACCGTCTTTCTTCGGTACCGGCACCACATTAGCAACCCACTGAAGGTAAGAAGTCACTGCAAGGAACCCGGCATCAAACTGCTTCATGACCTCGGCTTTGATCTTCTCCGACATCTCTGGATGCATACGGCGGACCTTTTGCTTGACCGGAGGGCAGTCTTCCTTAGTAGGCAAGTGATGAACCACAATATCGGTATCCAACCCGGGCATGTCTTTGTAGTACCAGGCAAAGATCTCCATATAATCATGTAGCATCTGAGTCAACCGTTGCTTCACGCTGAGCTCTAGGTTGGCACCAATCTTTACCTCTTTCCTGTCTGCCTCAGTACCCAGATTTATTATTTCCACTGGCTCTTCGTGTGGTTGAATTGCCCTCTCTTCCTGAAGTAACAGTCTTGCAAGCTCGCCAGGTACTTCGCAATCATCTTCACCTTCGTCTTCGGCTAAGTTGATCGGATTTTCGAAGTCATAACTGGCAGTAGCAGAGTCGTTACCAGTGAGATCCAGAGTGGATTGAAACCTGTATGAGTGAGTGTGTGTAAATACAGCTGTTTTGCGATATAATGAAAGGAAAGAAAGAAAGGGAGCATAAAATTTGAAATGCGAGAAAACGTCCAAGATCTTTATTCATGATATATGAAATGACAATTTATATGCCCTCACAAATGAAACCACGGTGCCTCGGGTAAGACACCGGGCCATAGAGTCTTAATTGTTTATTACAAATAACAAAACAAAGAAGTTTATTACTGCGTAACAAAAGTAACAGGAGTATGGTCTTTGGCAATCCAATTGGTCAATCCGCCATCAGTTGTCGGGTAGATCCAGCTATTGAACTCAGCTTCATCCACTTCATTGTCCTCCCCAACAACATTCACTCCTGGATTGGTAATGAGCACGGGAGGTCTTCTGGTCTTTGCCTTCCGCATAGCTTTCTGTCCCTCTGCAGTAAAACCCAGTCCGAACTTGTCAGTTTTCTGTTTAAAATCAGGGAGCCTGCCCCAGTTAGCACATTCACCTTTCTGAACCACAGCCCGAGCATCCTTTAGGGAAGCCATCTTCAAAGGAACATCCTCTTCGACCGCTGTTTCTGCCGCTGCTGAAATTGGAAGTACCTCTTCGAAATGCTGAAAGGGGGTTTCAATAAACTCCCCGTCCATCTCAATATATCTGAAGGAATTCAAATGGCTCACCATATACTCCTCCTCTCCTTGTACAGTGACGATCTTCCCTCTGACAGGGTATTTTAGCTTCTGGTGCAAGGTAGAGGTCACTGCTCCAGCTTTGTGGATCCAAGGTCGACCCAGTAGACAAGAATACGATGGACGGATATCCATCACATAGAAAGTAGAGTCGAATACCTGAGAGCCCACGCGAATAGGAATGTCAACCTCTCCATGAACCATCCTTTTAGAACCGTCAAAGGCTCTGACGATGATATTGTTGGGTTTCCGCTCCAGGCCCTCACAATCCAAACGGTCTAAGGCCTTCTTGGGTAGCACATTTAAGGAAGAGCCAGTGTCCACCAACACGTGCGCCAGAGTTGTGCCCCTGCATTCAATAGAAACATGCATAGCATCATTGTGGTCTCTTCCCTTGGCAGTAAGGTCAGCATCTGAGAAACCCAAACCATTGTCCGCTGTCAGATTTGCTACGCAATCAGTGAACTGGATGGCAGATGTCTCCTGTGGCACATGGGCCGTCTTGAGAAATGAGATCAAGGACTTAGCATGGGCCTCGGAGCACAGTAGCAAGGAGAGCATGGAGATCTTGGAGGGCGTATGCCCTAACTGCTCGACAACATTAAAGTCACTCTTCTTGATTATTTTTAGAATTTCCTCCATCTCTTGTGGGGAGGCCTCAGCAGTTACAGGTATTGGTGCCTCCATCCGGGCAGGCTCGTCTTCAATTCCTTTGCCCCGAGCATTGGATGACTCGGCAGCAGGGGAAACAACTTGATCAGCAACAAGAACAGGTATACTTGCAGGTGTTATAGTAAGGGGTCTTCGAATAGCGGGCGGTACAATGTCAGGCGAGAAGAGCCTGCCACTGCGGGTAACCTTGGCTGGACCAGTAATATTGCTGATACTGGTGCCAGTGTTGAACTCTTGCTTAATTCCATTCACATACACGTCTGCCCCATAGTGCCAGGGGACAGCCTTATCAGATACGTAGGGGAGAGGCCCCAGAACAGTAATAACAACAGGTGTGACAGTCATGATTTGAACGGGCTTCCTCGGGAGAGCCTTGATTGGATTATTAAAGATGGTAACAACAGAAACTTCTTCTACCGGAACCAACTGAACAGCGAACTTCTTGAATAGAATCTCCTTGCTATCCATTAGGCTTTGGATGCCCAACTTCAGCAAAGGACAACCAGATAGGGAAACAACATAGAACAGGCAACCCTCACTGCAACCCGGAAATAAACCGGCCAGCAGTAGGTTCCTCTTAACAGTCATTAAGGGAGTAGCTAGATCATCCACAGAAACAGCGTATACATCTTCATCAACAGCATTTACTCCATGCTGGGGCATGGGAGCAGTCACCACATTCGGTCTCTCAGGTGTTTCGAACTGTATCTCTTTTGCGTCAATAAGGTCTTGCACCTTATTCCTTAATTCCCAACAGTCATCAGTGGAATGCCCCGGGCTATCGGAGTGATAAGCACAGCGGGCATTTGGATTGTATTTGGGGGAGGCAGTGTTCACAACTTTGGGGGCCTCTCTGACAGTCACTAGGTTGGTGGACAGCAACTGCGGCAAGATTTGTGATAGAGTCATACTCAAGCGGGTGAACTCTCTCCGGGGTCTTTCAGCCCTTGGTGGATTGGTTTGCCGAGGAGCGGCAGCAGGCTTGGCAATCATTACCGCACCGACAGATTGGCGGCGCTCAGATTTCTCTTGTCTTCTGGACCCGTATACAACACTAGCCTCCTTCTTGAAGGGTTTCTTCTCAGAACTAGACGATGCACCCTTCTGAATTTTGCCAGACTTCAGCCCAGCCTCTATTCTCTCTCCAGTCAGAATAAGATCAGTGAACCCTGCAGATGAGTTACCGATAAGATGGTTGAAAAATGGCCCAGATAGGGTCCCCAAGAACATGTCTACCAACTCTCGGTCAGTCAACGGAGGCTGCACCCTGCCAGCCAGGTCCCTCCACTTCTGTGCGTACTCCTTAAAACCTTCACTTGAACCTAACGACATACCCTGGAGTTGGGTACGTGTGGGGGAAAGGTCGGCATTATATTGATACTTCTTATAGAAAGCAGTAGCCAACTCCTCCCAGTTACGAACCTTGGTCCCATCCAGCTGATAGAACCATTCGAGATGAGTCCCTGAAAGACTCTCCTGGAAGAAGTGGATCTATAAATTCTTATTCACTGAGTACGGTTGAATCTTCCGCACGTAGGATCTGAGATGTAACTTGGGACAAGACGCCCCGTCATACTTGGTAAATGATGGTGCTTTGAACTTATGAGGAATGATCACACCAGTAGACAAACCCAAGTCTCCGAAATCCAGCCCAGGCACTTGTTGGATCTCCATAGCATTCAGCCTGTCTTCCAACTGCTTGTATCTGTCTTTTGCAGGAGGATACTGTTCCTCATCAAAATCAGTCTCGTTGTCGGAGACTACCGGACTAGGACCTTTTTCCCCTTGAGGGGTACCCTTGCCTATAGAAGAACCAGCCTCTTCATTCTGCAGAGTGTTGCCAAGCCTTCGGCCCGAGTTGAAAAGAACAATTCTTCTCTTCTTCTTCTTCTCCTTCTTCAGGAGCAGAGCCTTCAGCTCTTCTTGGCCTTGAGCCAAACCCATGATTAGTTCCTGAAATTGCGCATTCTGCGCCTGAAGAGCCTTGATGGACATCTCAGTTGATGATGAGTCAGGATTCATGATGCTGAAATAAACAGCGAAGAACGGTAAGCAACCTGAAAAGAAGAAAACCTGCTATGCACATGATGAATGATATGTGTTTATGCAATGCATTCAAGGGTTCGAAAGTTCAAATTTGTTGTAGACAAAAAAGAACACACGTTATCATTAAGGAAATAATTGTTCAGTACATCAAAGCCTCATGGGCACAAATTACAAAGCAAATCAATCCCAAAAGACACTACGCATCCTCTTTGGAGCTATGTAGGTGTTGATATTCCTCTCCTCGTGCAATAGGCGGGTGAGCTCCAAGACCTTCTTTTCACTAGCATGTAGACTGGTCTCGAGAGAATTCCGTTCTTCCTTAAGCTGGATCCATCTCTTCTGCATCTCTTCCCAGGATGTGGGCATGTCAGGGTGCTGAATGGTGTAGGACACTTCTCCTTCCAAGACTGGCTCTTTGATTACTGGGAGCATATGAGGATAAGGCATTACCAACTTCTGGGAGCGGGCTCGTACCCACTTGACATAAGGTTCCAACGGGATGGAATTCCTGTGCCCCAGTGTCTTGCTGTCTACCCTACTTGGCATCCTCCAAGCTCTGATAAATCTCTGGCGAAGTCCTTGTGCATCGTTGTCGAAGTCAAAAACTATGTCAGGAATTAACATGTCATGAGGACCATCCCTCCGAGCATAACCAAACTGTCTCCAAGCCAGGCATGGGTTGTAAGTAATACCTCCTCTGATTCCAAGTAAAGGAACATTAGGGTACTCCCCGCAATGATCAATGATAGTGACATCCTCTCTGGATCGAGGGCACCAATGTATATCTGCATGTGTAAGAGTCATCAACCGTTGTGACCATCTCAAACCCCGCTCGTTCTTCAAAACTGATTGTGGAAGGTGCGAAATAAACCACCTTCCCAGGAGAGGAGTGCAACACATAAGGACACCTCTTTTTCTCATGGTTCGAGTGTAACATGAGTGAAGGATGTCCCCCAGCAACGTAGGTATAGGATTCCTGGACATGAAGATCTGGACAACACTAATATCTATAAGCTGATCTGGGTTAGGGAACAACATCAAACCATAGACAAGGAGGGCCACAACTTCTTCAAAAGCTTGTAAGTCAAGGGAGTTCCAACATTCACGGGCCTTTTCAAACAGAAACCTGGCTAAGAACCCTTTGATACCACTTCTAACTTCCCAATGTCCCTTGAGGTCAGATGATTATAGGTGTAAGGCTTTAGCAATCTCTTCAAGTTTGGGTTCCTTTTCTGTACCGTTGTAGGGTAGTTGATCAAGGATAGGGATCTTCAGGAGCTGGGAGAACTCCTCCAATGTAGGTACCAGCTGATAATCCAAGAAGGTGAAATAATGATGCAGAGGGTCAAAGAACTGGAACAGGACCTTTATCATGTCTTCCTCAATGTTGGTATTGACCAAGCTGATGAGTCTTACATGTCTCTCACTGAATGAAGAGCTCTCGGGAATCCTGGATATAAGCTCTTTAAGCTGAGGAGGGATCCTTACAAGACTGATTTGAATTGTCTTTCTGCGAACAGTTTCCATGTCCTACAAAACAAGAACAAAGATGAAGATTCGAACCCCTGAAATGGTTAGTCAATGCATATGATGCTGGATGATGTCATGATGCTATGATTAAACACACCACAGATATTTACAAAGACAAACATGTAAGGCACACAAGGCACACAAGACAAGCCCTTAGAGTTTAAGGCCAGCATGGGGTCTGGGTAGTACCCTCTTGAAGTCGGTGGGTTCAACCTGTCCTATTAGAAGTAACCGGGTTCTAAGGGTCCCAATATCACGGGATTGCTTTCATTGTTCATTGTTTCGATTTGGCCACTGAACTGGCGACCGAAATATTCCAGGAAAGCAACCCTCAATTGAGTGTAGTATCGAGTATCAACCAACCTCGGACTACACCAAAGTCAGTTATCTCACTACCCTAAAGAGGCCAAGATAGTTCAATTAAGGTTCCTAAGGTCAGTTGATGCTTCACGACACCACGCGGAGGCCCCGTACTCTCCTTGACTGAACTCAAGGGTTACCGGTACACACCAAAGTGCCACATCAACGTAGCAGACTGTTTCAACCATGTCGGTATACCCCACACAGTTCCCTCACAGCCTTGTTGCTACTTTCTAAGAAGGTATCCCCAGATCCGGGTTAGGATCTATAGAACTCCCAAGCAACCCACAATTTAAAGCAAGCAAATCAATACAATTGAAAACATAGTTATGAACTAACCCTAAGGTACACCTCACTTTAAAAGATAGTCCCCAGCAGAGTCGCCAGTTCTGTGATCGGTGGATCTAGAACTGAATGTTTAACGCTGGTTCGCGAAATGTCACGGAAGCAAGAGTCACCACCGTCTTTTATTTTCTCCAAATGGAAAGGACAAAAGCACATAAAAATTCCTTAAAGAGATTTCTCTCGGTTCGGGAGGTAGGTTATAGAAAGGGAAGGTGTTAGCACCCTTTCTATCCATGGTTATCCATGGGCTCTTAGATACTTGCTCATTTGTGTTTTCAAAAATGGTTTGTTTGCTTTTCAACTGTGGGTTTTAAAAAGTTTCTTTGAAAATTTCAGTTCGACTCTTGTATCGGTCCTCAAGAGTGTTTGAAAAATTGCTTTCGAAAGCTTTTTTGAAAAGGTGTCGGTGTGAAAAGTATTTTCGAATTTGTTTTTGAATTTAGAGCAAGTACCAAGAGTCGTCTACTTACCCTAAGGAATTCGTCTGTGTAGATGTCCTTTAAAGTAGTGCCATCCCACCATTGAGAGGTAGGTAGCACCCCCGTTGGAGGTGTTCGGGTCAATTCGAGGTTCGGGACATGATGATCACCAGAGCAATGGGAAGACACCTTAGAAGCTACCCTCATGCCAGGTTCCCGGATCATGAGGACTTACTAAGACATCCTCTACTCGACGATCACCTTTCGAGGCAAGGCAACAGTGAGGCGTACCCTAGGGGTGGTGTGTGATTTGTGTGTCGTTTTCATATATTTTGTCCTTTGTCATGTCATGGGTGATCTACGCGTTTGTTTTTATTTTGTCATTCATTCTTGCATGCCATTATTAACAGTTAAAAAAGTTGCGGAAAATTAAAGTTCCTAAACTATTACAAAGGCGCGGGTCCACATCGCCAAAATAAATCCAGGACCCGATTTGACATAAAATAAAGAAGAGTGCGAGAAATTAAATTTACACGGCTTTGGGAGAATTACATCAATATTTAAAAGAAAGGAAATAAACGCACGAATTAAATTAAAATTGAAAGCGAGGGCGTTGGACTCTTCTTAATGAATTTAAATTATATTGACAAATTAATTAAATTAAAAGGAAAAGAAATTATTGTTGAGGTTTTTTGTATTTATGGTTTTTTATGTGAATGAAATTAAGGAATTAACTAATTAACCCTAATTCTACAATTTTTATTTATTAAGAAAAACATGTTAAAATTAAACCTAAAATTAAATTAATTAATTAATGCAGTTTGATTTATAAAAATAAATAATTATATATTAGTGATGAGAAAATAAAAAAAAGTAATTAAAGTAATTTAAACCTAATTCTACAAGTTTTAATTTATTAAGGAAAGATATTAAAATTAACCCTAAATTTAAATCTAATTAATTAGTGAGATTTATTTACAAAAATACTAATTAAATAAATATATTTTGATTTTTATGACTTTCTGATTTTTATTGTTATTTTTATGTTTTATGAAAATAAATTAAATTAAAGGAATTAATTAAAAAAGAAATAATTGAAACAAATAAAATAAAGAAAAGAAAAGAAATACAATACCTTGGGGGGTTTTGTCCCCAATTGGAGGTTTAAATTGTAGTAATCAGGCCCAATAGATCCTGGCCCTTCTGACTTTTTCAGGAAGCGTGCAGGTGCGTTGACTCATGCCCATGATGGTCTCCAACTCATAGCCCTTTGATGGATCTCAATAAGCGCGTGGCACGCCTGGAGGAGGGACGTATGGTGAACGCTTGGACTGAAGCTGCACGTAAGTATTATTAGAAAAATAATATGGAATAGAGAGGGGGACCTGGGATTCGAACCCAGGTCCCAGAGATTACCACCCAAACACCTTGCCAATGGAGCTGTGAACGCGTTTTGGTAATTATATGACCAACAATAAATATAAGGTAAAACAAGAGTTAGTGGGATTTTAGCGCGAAAATTTAAATGAGCCACTTGCTATCCCACACGTCATCGTCTTCATTATTTGTATTTTCCTGAAACATGAAAAAGAATTAGCGGGGGTTTTGAACCCCCCCAAAATATGCACTTTTCAATAATAGCGAATAGGCTATGGTGCTATATAAATTAGGCGCGAGTGTTGCATTAGAATCGTCCAAGCTTCCTGAATTCAACCATGGTATTGAGGTGCTCAATTTTACAGTAGGTGAAAGTACCCAATTTGAAATTTGAAGAACCCTAATAATCGTCCATGGTAGTTTCGCGTATGGGTGATGAAAACTCAATCAAACAACTGGGTTAGCTTCAGAATGACAAGAGCAACACAAAACAAGCATTAAAATTGAAAATTATGGCATGAATGATCAGATACGATTTATGCAAAAAGGTGAAACAGTTGAACTGCCATATACCAATTCTGGGCGTTAGGGATGATGCTTTTGATTCAGAAACGTCCCTTGAGACTTTTGCAAGCTAATGGAATCAAAGTTTTCCTCTGAATCATCCTCTAAGGCCACTTTCAGTTTTCAAATTTTTGACAAAAAACTCAACCTTGGTTCTTGATGTATGGCGCAGCCTGGAGGTTTTTTGGAATAGGGTTTGCATGAGTATATATGTGTGAATGATTAGGGTTCAATTTTTGGTCCAAAGAATCAATGAATTGATGGAGAGAATATTTGATTTTCCATGCATATATTTTCAATCTTTTTCATGCAAATTTGATTCCAATCATATCCAATTACCATGATTCTTTCTATATCTGATCATGCACGAAATATTGAGTGTATTTCATGCATAAAAAGATTTAAAAACTTAGGTTTGGTATTTTTCATATATTTTAATTAATTAAATGAATTTCTAGCAATTAAAAATTCAAATAAATAAAATAAAAATGATGAAAAACTTCCCTTTGGGCCAAATGGTCGTGCACATGTTTTGGATGATGGATTTTGGAAGAAAAAGAGGCCCATTAGCATTTTTAAGACATTTGAAGCAATGTTGACTTTTCAAAATATCCAAAAATTTCCCAACTTCTACAAGGCATATCTTGCTCAATTTTTACGCTTTGCTCATGTTCTTGGACATTTTGGAAAGGTCTTGAAGTCCTCTAACCAATGCCTTTGGTCCCATGTCATTTTGATTTACCAATCTCAAGTTATGGCCTTTGACTTAAAGTCCCTTTTTGTTGACTTTTGAAAATGACCTATAATGTTGAAATTGATAACTTTTTGTGAGAGCATTTCTTGGACTTGAAGTGTGAAGGGGATTTGTAGGAAATGTCTTCATCTTCAAAATGAGCTTTGGATGTAATTTTTCTGATAATCCATGTGGAAGTTATGCCTTGGTCAAGTTACAGTTGACTTTTTCAACTGTCCAAATATGGAAACTTTTGCATCTTGATGATTTTTGAGCCAAGCTTTGAGAATCATGATCAAGCATTGATCAAATGATGTTTGTGGCTTCAAAATGAGATGTTGACCAAAAATTTGAACTTTTGACTGTCAAATGACCATTTTGCCCCTGCAGTTGACTGTAGTGCAATTAGGGTTTTTGACTGTGCAATTTTGTGCTGTAAGTCTTGAAACTTGATATGAGGATGCTTGACCATGTTTATAGGCATGTGGTACTTGATTGGACCCTTGGAAACTTCATTTACTTTGTCAGAACCAAAACCCTAATTTTTGACTGTTAGGAGGCCCTGGAACTGTGCAACCTTTGGGGCATTTTGAAGCATTGACTTGGCAAATCTTGAAGAATATGGGAGGGTAAATTTTGGGGTACAACAGTTTCCATCTGTTGTATTTCCTGAGCTAAATATGTTCTAATGTGCTTTTTGTTTCCATTATGTACATTTACTCTAATTTTTTTAAATATTTTGGCTAAAAAGGGGGAGTAAAGTATCGTTTCCTGATGTTATGTCACATGTCTTAACATGTTGATCTAGCATTATGATATGACTATGTGCTACTACTTGTAGGAGATAGCTGTTTGTGATTGCTTATGCAATCATTCAGGGGGAGCATGATTGTTCATGCTTGGTTTTGTTGAAGTTGTTGCTGCTTTTGTTGGGTCTTCTGCAGCATGTGCTCTAATTTAGAGGTTTTCCCTTGAGGGAGACAACTGATTGTGTGTGACAGGGGGAGTATTGGACCTGTCTAATTATACAATCTTCTGAGATGTGTTATGTTTACAAAGTTTACATGGGTTCATGTAACTTGTGTTTATGGTTTTATTTCTCTCTCCAAGTTAATTACCTTTTGGTTGTTTTAGCTAAAATTTGCCAAAGAGAGAGATTGTTAGGTTTGTGATTTTATGGTTGACAAGAATTTTGGTAAAACAAGGAGTTGACAACAATTCTTTCAAAATTTATTTCATTTGGAAAAACATGTATTACAGCCTAATGTTGAACAAGTTGTCATAACATCTTGACCAGCTGGTACAGTAGAGTCTACAAGTACTTATTTGACAGATGTTCTATCAGATGTCGTAACATGTTACAACAAAACATCATGATAGTACGGCTGGATAAAATCCTTGAAGATTTGATTGAAAAATATGAGATTCTAGAGTTTTCTAGTACTCATAACAGGCTCAGGCAATCAAGGATTTTTAGGAACAATTGTAGATTTGATTTGTTTCATAAAAATGATCTTTAAGACTTTTTAGGAAATATTTGAAAGATTTGTTTTGTTTGTATTTTTATGGAGAATATTATGTATGGATTTAGAGCTGAAGATTATATTTGATTGAAGAGTCCAAGCCCAACTTCAAAAGTCTATATAAGGAGTCGTCCAAGACCTAGCTTTTTAAGCATAGTTTATATTGTAAAACTTTGCGAAAAATAAAGGTTTAAGATTTTATAGTTCCTTAGATTCTCCGTGTGTATTCTGTACGTCCTCATGTAACTTTGATGCATTTTAGTTGACTGATTATTACTTGTTTATCAAGTTATTATTCTCCTCGAAGCTTTTAAGCAAGAGTTGAGTATTGTTCTTAGTGAAGCTTTTAAGCAAACTAAGTATTTTAATTTGGAAGTGTGTTCTTCCTTTTTGGTTTCTTGATACATTTCCTGGGACTGGGATTGTTTGATATCACTGTGGTCATTAAGAGTGAGAGGTGTTCTCATATCTAAGACGTGCCTAGGTAGAAGTTGCATTGGGTAGGGATTAAGTGATAAATGTAAACTGGGGTTGTTTAGCTTCGAATGGATACTACTGATAGTGGATTTCCTTCTTCTCTTGGTAGCCCCAAGAGCATGTGAGTTTTCACTGAACTGGGTTAACAATTCCTTGCATTCTTTAAGTTTATGTACTTTATATTCCTGTAGAATCTTTCTGTTTTTAGCAAGTATGTTTGCTATCATCAAATGTCATAACATATATTGTGACATTGTGTGTTGTTAAGACACCAGTCTTGACATCTCATATTGTGTGTGCCATAATTTCACTAAGGAGAAAGGAAGAGGAGGTAGCCAATTTATCCGCGGAGAAGGGTGCCAGGTTTCTCGAGAAGAATGGTCTTGTGGATGAAATTGCTGATTTTAAGGCTATTGCAGCGTCTATCGAGGATGAGGTTGATGAGGTGAAAGCCTTGAAGACTCGAGCTGAATTGGTTTCAAGGATTCAGGAACTCTAGCGGGATTGTCTGGAGGTTATCGAGATGAGTTTTGACAATGCAATGGCCCAGCTCAAGATTGTGAATCCAAGGGTCGAACTTGTCAATGAGGGGATTGGTTCCTTGTATCGGGTGGTTGATGACCGGATAGAACCTCCTTTTGGCCTTCCTTCGAATGAAGAAGACAAAGATCTTCACCTCGAGGAGGAGCAGAATGACAGGGAGAACGCTCGTGAGGAATGACTTCTTTTAATTTGGCCATATTTTTTTTGGCCTAAGTGCCTTAATTTTTGTAGCCTTTAGATAATGGGCTTTGCCCGAATTTGCTGTAATATTTGTACATTTTCGTCCGTAGTGGTCGAGATAATTTCATCGTACTTCTATCTTGTTGATGTGCTTGTGCATGCCTTATTTTTTGAGTTTTACTAGTTGTATATCTTATGCTTTTGTTTTCCAAGTACTAATTTTCTTTGGTTGGGCGATCTAGGCGCTAGTCGGTTTGAGCTACCCGTAATAGAGGATTCATTTTGCAAATTATTTTTTTGTTAAGTGTTTTGGGGGGAGGTCTTGCGTTGACGGCGTGTTTGCTCTACGGTGTGGGGAACTCATTGAGTTTCCAGAGTTGGGCTCTGAAAAAATTGCGGTAGTTAATGAGACCTTGGTTGAGGTTTTTAATTTTGCAGCATGAACTTCCTATTGTGAGTTGGGCGTTCTTCCGTCATGGTACAATGATGGCGGAGCTCGGTCGAGGTATCCCTGCAAGGCTAAGAATTAGCTCATCACAGAGCGGAAACTTACCTTTTTTTCTAAGTTTGGAAGGTCGCACTTGTACCTGAACGTGCCTCTGAGGTCAGGTTGTATCCCCTCATTGTTGAGCAGGGTCCGCCGACTGTTAAGGCGTAACTGTAGTACTATTTTAGTTTTTTGAAGTTCTATGGTCGAGCAAGTTTTCCATATGTAGGTTTTGAGGTAGTAGTCCCTATTTTCTATTTTTCCGTGATGCGATAATGGCCTTCCTAGTTCACAACGAGTTTTCCCTTGCAAGAGTCTTTGTGATTTCTTATCAATACGAGGCTGCCAATTCGGAACTCGTGCTTTATGAATTTGGCGTCATGTTGCACAACTATTCTCTGTTTTAGTAAAACTTCTCGGAAGGTTTCTCCCGATCAAATATCTTCAACAAGGTCGAGCTCTTTGCAGAGAGCTTCGTCGTTAATCTCCTCATCGAAGGGAGACTCGGTTCGTCTGGAGGACTCTCTGATCTCTACTAAAATCAATGCTTCGGTTCCGTAGGCTAGTCGGAACGGAGTATTCCTGGTGGTCAAGTGCGGTGTCGTTCTGTAGGCCCAGAGCATGTTGTGCAGCTCCTCGACCCATCTACCTTTTGCTTCGCCTAACCTTCATTTTAGGCCGCGTAGGATTACTCTGTTCGCGGATTTGGCCTTCCTGTTAGTTTGTAGATATTTGATAGACGTGAAATGTTGTTTGATGCCCAGTTTGGCGATGAATTCTCTAAAAATTTTGTCGGTGAATTACGTCCCATTTTCGCTGACAAGTGCTTGTGGTACGCCAAATTGGGCAAGTATGTTTCTTTTGTAGAAACAAAGTATATTGTGTGCAGTGACTTTTGTGAGGGCTTGTGCTTGTATCCACTTCGTGAAATAATTAACACCGACTATCCGATATTTGTTTTGGTTCAACCCTATGGTAAATGGCCCGAGGATGTCCATTCTCCACCAAGCGAAGGGCCACGGGGAGGAGATAGTTTTAAGCTCATTGGGTGGAGCCAGGTGCATGTCCTGGTGGCGTTGGCATTTTTCACATTTCTTAACATGTTATTTTTCATCATGTTACCTGGTGGGCCAGTAATATCTTGCTCGTAATGCTTTTCATGCAAAGGACCTTCCTCTGAGGTGTTGGGCATTGATTCCTTCGTGGATTTCGCGTAGGATATAGGGGACCTTTGATTCTTCAATACACTTAAGGAGTAGGATGGAGAATCCCCTTCTGTACAACTTGTTCTTGATCAGAACATAGGCGCAATCTTTGCGTTTGACCATGTTGGCCTCCTTCTAGTCAAGGGAAATTCCTATGTTGTGAGGTAGTTGTATACCAGTGTCATCTAGCAGTCACTGTCATCAATGGCATTCACGTCGAGGGTGGCAGAGGATTTTTCTATGCTCAGTCAAGTAATTATCTCTTGAATAACAAACTTCTTTCCCGCTTTCTTCTTTGTGATCACGAGTTTCGACAGGATGTCTACACGTGTGTTATGTTCACGAGGAATGTGTTGTACTTTAGCAGACTTGAATCTTGTTATTCTTTCTCAAATCAGGGCTAAGTACTCGGAGAGGTTTTCATTCTTGGCTTGCTATTCTCCACGTACCTAAGAGGTGACGAGTTAGGAGTCAGTGCAGATTTTTATCTCTTTAGCTCCCAAATCTTTGCCAAGCGCAGCCCGACGAGGAAGGCTTCATACACTGCCTGGTTGTTGGAGGTTGGAAAGGATAGGGGGATTGAAACTTCAATCAGGATTCCTTTCTCATTCTCAAGAAATATGCCGGCTACGCTTCCTGTCGAGCTGGATGCTCTGTCTACGAAGATGGTCCACTTATGTGCTCTGTTTAACGGGGAGGCTGGTGTGATCATCTCTGCTACGAAGTCGGCTAACACTTGAGCTTTGAGGGCCTTTATTTTCTCGTATCACATGTTGAACTCGGAGAGTTCCAACGACCATTTGAGCATTCTTCCAGCCATGTCGGGACGATCAAGCAGCTGCTTCACGGACTAGTCGGTTTGTACTATGATTAAGTGGGCTAGGAAGTAGTGCCTCAATATCCTTGGTGCATTGACGAGGGCTAGATCTACCTTCTCGATTTGCTAGTATCTTAGTTTTAGGCCTTGTAGGGCATTTCTTGTGAAGTATATGGGCTTCTGCCCTTCGGGATTTTCATGGATGAGAGCCACGCTGACTGCCTCGATTGCGACAACAAGGTTAAGATATAGAGTCTCCTCGTCATTCGGTCGCGATACGATCATAAGTTGTGAAAGAGCTAGTTTGAGGAGGCGGAGGGATTATTTTCACTCTTCTATTCACTCGAACGTTGCTTCCTTGCGGAGAAGCTTGAAAAAGGGAAGTGTGTGTCAGGCAGATTTCGCTACGAAACAGGATAACGAGGTGAGCATATTGTTTAGGGATTGGATTGATTTCTTCGAGTTTGATGTTAGGAATTCGGAAAAGGCCCTTCATTTTTTGGGGTTTGCTTAAATTCCTCATTCTGTTAGGTAGAAATTGGGGAACTTGCTTGCTCGGACGCCAAATATGCACTTCTCCGGGTTGAACCTCATTTTACATTTCCTTTCTTGGTCAAAGACTTTCATCAGGTGGAATGTATGACCAAATTTCTCATGGGATTTCACGATCATATCGTCCATGCATACTTTGAGCATATCTCCAATCACACCTCAAAAGACTTTGTTCAACATTCACTAGTATGTAGCGTCAGCGTTCTTCAGGCCAAAGGGTATTACGTTATAGTAGTAATTGTATGAATCAATCATGAAAGACGTGTATTTTTTTGTCCCTTTTGGACTTGGGGTATTGATTTTATCCCAAATATGCGCCATAAAAGACATTAGTTTAAAACTGGTCGAGTTGTCGACCATCCTATCTATGTTAGGTAAATTGTATACATCTTTTGGGCATATCCTATTAAGATCAATATAATAAATGCATATTCGCTATTTTCCATTAGATTTCTTAACGAGTACAATATTTGACAGCCAGGTTGAGTATTGGGCTTCAGAAATAAAATTTTCCTCTCAGAGGTCTTTTCTAGCTTTTTCAGCAACCTCCGCTTTCTCGAGAGACTGCCTATGCTTATGTTGTAGTACTACGGCCCTAGCGGAAGGATTTATGGTTAGGTCGTGACAGGCTACCTCATGGTCTTGTCTAGGAATCTCTGCAGCTCTCCATGAAAACAAGTAAGCATTCTCCCTCAGGAAGGCTTTCAATTGCTTCATTGCAAGGTCGGGGAGTCCGGTGCCAATCTTCACTCCTTTTTATAGGTCATTTATAAGGAGGATGACTTCAAATTCATCATCCAGAATGGGGCGCATAGGATGGGGAGGTTCCTCACTGTCTTCTGGTGTTACAAGTTAGACTTTGTTTTCCTTCTTCTTCTACATCTTTTGGTCGTCTTTAGTGAAGCGACTGTCAAAGTCGATTGAGTTAACATGAGGTATTGGCTTTGGTTCCTCTGAGAGGTTAGGTCATGTTGGCTTGTCGACGGTCTTGGGTGATATGTTGATGGAGTTTTTCCCTTTTGTGAATGCCTTAAAACATCTCCTCAAAACTTCAATGTCCCCGTGAAGTCTGGCGGCGAGACCTTTATGGGTGTAATACTTCATTTTTAGGTGTACCATGGAAGGCATGACGATTAATTCGGACAAAGTTTTCCTCCTTAGGATGCACTGGTATAGAGACGGACAATCTATCACCAGAATTGGGTTCTGACAACCCTGGCAGTCTCAGCTTCCCCGAAGGTGATGATCAGCTCGACATAGCCATATGGTCTTGTGGTCGCACCATTGAAGCCTGTAGATGAGAACCCACGTAGGGTGTCAGATGTGTTTTGTCCAACCACAGAGTCTTGTACATGTGAGAGTACATTATATCAACTGAGCTCCCCTAGTCTACCAAAATAAGGCGCACCTAGAAGTTTGCCATTAGAGCTCTTACGAGTAAGAGGATGTTGGAGTTGAGGGAGCCATCAGGGAGATCCTCTTCGTAGAATGTTATGGGGTTTGAGCTCCCCCGACACTTTTCGAGGGAAGCATTCTGGCTCGAGCTCGCATCGATAAGCTCCTCTAATTTTTGTTTCACCAAACCTACTTAGAGGTTGTTGAATCCCCCGTCGGATATGACCATGGCAGTGGGAAAAGACTCCCACGGGGCTATGTGTTTCACTATAGAGGGGGAAACCACCCTTGTCAAGGACGAAGAAGTCCTCAGGTCGGGAGACGCTCATGGCAACCAGAAGGTTGGTGGCATCGTTAGAGGGTGGTATTTTCTCCTCTACCTTCTTCATTTCCCGGACATCTTGCTGAGGAGCTTCCCTCTTCCTGTATTGTTTTAGGTGTCTACCTATGATGAGGATCCCGATCGCATTCTTGAAGTGGATGCATTCCTCAATGAAATTCCCGTGGATCTTGTGGAATTGGTGGTACTTGGTCTTGTCCGCCTTAGGTTTGGGAAGTGTTTGCCTAGGAAAGTAATATCTTGCTTGGTGAAATTCGAAATTCTGGAACTCGGACAGAATGCACTCGTGGGAAGCGATTAGGGGATTGTATTCCGTGAAATGGATAGCAGGCCCCTGGATTCCCTAGGCTCGTGGGACTTATCTTCCTTTCTTTTTTCTCCCTCGTGATGAGGCACTAGGTGGTCGTCATTCTTTGAAACTCTAGCGTGCTCCTGATGTCATGAGTCCCAAGCATTGTTGGTGGTTTCCTTCTCTTCATACATGATATAGGATTGGGCCTTGAGAATGAGAATATTTAGTCATACGAGCGTTTTAATACCCACCACTTTGGATAATTCATTATGGTGGAGTATTCCATGCTCGAGCAGATATTTCTTCATTTCGTCGGTCGTTGAGACATGGACGCCTTCTCGATTGAACCTTTTAACGTTAGCTCGAAGAGGTTCATCTTTCCCTTGGATGATCGCTTTAAGCGATGCTTCAAACATAGGATGTTGTTGAGAAGTGGTGAAAATGCCTCGAAAATTGGCTTCTCAGGTCCTTCCAGGAGGTGATGGACTCCTTGACGAGGCTTTTGTACCACGTCATGACACATTTTTGCTGATTAATGGGGAACAATCTGCATCTCACGGCACCTCTAACACCTCGGTAATCGAGGAAGGCATCGATGTTCTCAGGGTGGTCGTCAGGGTCTGTTGTTCTGTCATACATTCCCAGGTTCAGTGGTTTTTCTAGTCTAAGGGGAATGGATGCATCCATGATTTCCCGAGACAGCTATCAGCAGGGACCGTCCTTGTCACTCTAGATTGGTGATAATGGAGGAGACTGGCCACCTTTCCCTCGTCGGGGCAGCAATTACGTCGCGATGGCGAGTTCTATGAGTGACCTTTCGGATTACGCGGAGGAGAATAATGATGCTTTGTTCGGCCTTATGTTCAGCTCTTCTTGGTTCTCGGGGAGTGTCGGCCCTCGCAGGGAGGAGTCTCATCGTGAACCTTGGTCACCAGAGGTTGTTTCCTCTCCAACGGTGGGCGGCGACCTTGTTGTCGCGAGGAGAAAATTCGAGACTCATACCGTTGGTGTCTCCGTGGGGGAGAATAAGAATGACAGTCCTTCTCTAGTGCCCTGATCCTTTTGTTTTGAAGGTAGATCAGTGCATTCGTATGGTTGGTTGTCGCGAATAAGGCCTTCATCATCGGGTCGGTGGTAAGGGGTACTAGAATCAGTTGAAATGTCTATGGCGCTTCCTCCTGGGTCCCCTAACTTTTTTCTGGGTTTGACGTACATGGTGAGATCCACGTCGATATCGACGGAGAAAGGGGAAGCATTGTGTTTGTTCCTTCTCGTTGGGGTGATGTCTTCCAGATGTGGGAACTTGTGGCTATCGTCATTGTTGCGGGCAGGGGAGATGACGGTTTCAAGACCGTCGTTCTTGTCGTAGGAACCAACCATGATCAGTTTTAAGTTTCATTTTAATCTAGAGTTTTGAGGAAAGAAAGATGGGGAAATAAAGGATTCCCAAAGACAGTGCCACTCATCTTACCAATGATCAGAAAGAGAAGTATGGCCAGTTCAAATGTCCTTTGATCCAAAGCGTTCAACTGGGGGTTGTACCTGCAAGGCAATATGATTCTGAATTCAAAAAGAGTTAAAGGTAAGAGAAAGAGTTAAGTTATGAAAATTAGAATAATTGACTCTCTTGTACATGAGAGTATTTATAGAGCCCCCAACATTGGACCAATAGTCTCCATTATGGGCTGGATATCCAGACCTATAATAGATGACTGCCCGGATTCTCATGTGAGAGCAAGGATGAGCAGAACATGCTCATTATCCTAGGTGGCATGCTCCAAACTTTGTGGGTCATGTACTGACTGTGTCTGTTATGAAGGGCGCAATGGCTTCAAAGTGTATGAAACATGATGATGGTGTGTCCTTGGGTGAGGAGCATGTGGGGAACGCGTCTCAAATTAGGCCATGATGGATTAGGTCATCATTTGGGCCATTTTTGACGTAGGGGAAAGTTTAGCTATGGCTAATAGTGGGCTAGCCACGGGTCTAGTCCAGAACAATTTAAAAATGTAAAGTTTTATGTTAATTTCAGATTCACAAATATCTGCAAAAAAAGGGGTGGGACATAATGAGTGCATTAAAGAGTAGGAAACTAAAACTTTAATCCGTTCTACACAAAAATATAGGAAAAATAGATATACTCGACAAACTGAACCCATTTTACAACCTCTAGCTACCTTCTTATTGAGAAGGATGAATGTCACATCTTTACACACAATACTCAATTTACTTTTATTTTAGTCATGGTTCTTCTTGTTTTCATTTTCTAATTGTTTTATATATATTCAAAATAGTGATAGTTATAAATTTTGAAACAATAATTATAACTTACATAAATATACCTATATACCAAAAATATCAAAATGATCTAACTTAAATTCTAAAATCATCCTAAGATTTATATATTGATTTTGAGTATTTCATTTTTTTCAACTCAAAATTAATGTTGATTTTAATTTATCCATAAACAACCTTGTTACTCTCTCAATTGTTTGAATAGTTATTCAACAATCTTGATAAAGTGCAAGCCACGCTTCAACCACCTTTTCTTGCTTAGATAATCTAGAAAACTCATAAATATGATTCTTAAATCATTTTTTACTCTTTTTTTCTTTTGAATGTCTCCCTAAAGGTCATTGTTTCTGAATTTTATAACTCTTCAAGCACATTCAAAGTGTAACAAATAAGATCAATATAAGTGTATCACTTAGATGTCATAATCTATCTCCTTACCATATCACTAATCAAATGATAATCATATGCAATTGTAAAATTTCCCCTCACAAGATCCATGATTAAGAGTCTTAACATTATCCTCATTCCTAGTCTCTTTAGCATAAACTTCCACCTCAAAATGGGTATTATCCTACATAGTTTATAATGTTTTCATCTCCAAGACTTTACTTTTCATTCCTTTATGGGCATAACTAAAAATAATACATCTTCTTATGATGAACTTTTGTCCTTCAGATTCCACTTCCCATGGCATGTAACCCTTCCAACATTCTAAATAAATATTGAAGACACACTTCACAACCTTACCGTCAAGCTAAACTAGCTTGATTTGAGAAAACTCCAAAGTTTTGAATAATTTCAATTTAGAATAGTCTATTGATTTCATACTCCAAACCTCCATTAATATATGTAAGATTATCCATGTGAATGGACATCTTTCAATCAGGCAAATTGCTTTTCCATTGGCCTTACCCAAGAAATTCTAGAAACTCTGCTCCTAGCATCATACCAAGATATTATTATTTGTTCTGATCATACAAATATTCACTAGTTGATGATGCATGACTAATAATAGTGAAACCAACTAAAATAATATAAAAATTTTATTTTTGTCAATTAGCCATATTCATTAGAGGTGTAAGCAGATCATAAAAACCAATTAAATCAACAATCCAAACTAAACCCAATAAAAAAACCATTTTTATTGGTTTGGTTAAAAATCCCCGGCCGATGAAAACCGAGGTAGTTTAGTTCAGTTCTAGGTTTAAGCTTTTAGAAACCTTCCAAATGGATGAACCAAACCGATGGCTATTGTTACCCACTTAATCTTTTATCTATACTCTTGAATTCAGATTGGTCCTTTAATTAATTTTTATGTCATTTTGATCTTTTAACTTTCAAAATATTTTATTTTATTCCTTTTTGTCTAATTAGCGAAGAATTTAGCGGCTGATTTTTAAGTTCTTCAGTCGTTAACTAGACAAAAATGACTAAAATAAAATATTTTGAAATTTAAGGAACCAAAGTGATACGAAAAATAATTAATAAACTAATCTCAACTCAGGAATATAGTTAAGAAATTAAAATGAATATTTTACGTATAATTTATTACTTGATATTGTTTTTATGTAGTTCAATCTCCAGTAACTACGATCGGAAGGGAGTTGAAACCACTTGATTCTAGAATTTATCCTCAAATTATACTGTACTAGTGGTGATAAACCAACAAAAAAATTTCAAACTTCTAAACATGCAAACATGGTCTCAAAAGATATTAACAAATTAATATGTTTTTAGAACAATGATAACGATAAAAAAATACAAATATATAAATTAAATTCCTTAATAATAAAAAATTAATAAAGCTTTCATATATTTGTAAAAATCATTCGCTACAAATTAAGACAATTAAAGTAACTCTATAAAAAAAGTATCACAAAAATATCGCAAGATACTTAACGTGATAGATGAATAAGTGTTAAGAAAATTGATGATCGTTAATGTTAAGGAAGAAAAATATAGAATAAAAAAAGAAGGATTTTATTATTGAATTAAATTGTACAAATTGAATTATAAATTTTTTCTATTAAATTCTAATTGGATTTGGGTTTGGATTACTCAACTTGGATTATATCTTATATCTCAACATACTTCACTATAATCTAAGTTGTCAAATCTACGCCAACCATAGTTGAATTGAACTATTCATAATTTCTTTATCAAATTTAGGAATCTTTCAATCTTCAATTCTTTAGTAAAAATGCCGGCCAAATATGTTTCACTTGAGCAATGTCTTACTTCAACTTCACCTCGATTTACTGCTGAAGCGATAAAGCGGCAAGCAAAAGTAAGTACTTTTATAAGGGTGATATATAGGTTATGTCATATTGTCTCCACGGGGATTAGTGAGAGATAAAAACTACCATTCAACAGTTTCAATCCTTCTAAGTTTTGAAAAGGGGTTTGCAGAAAAAGTGAGAGAAAGTAAATAAAACAATAAAGAAAACGATAAACAATCATCTGCAGCCTAAGAGAATTTATTCTGCAATTGCATTTCACTCTACCCGACAAATACTTAAACTTGCAGATCAATTGCACTCAACCAAAATCACTCATAAATACCATCATGTATCGCTTACACTAAGGTTATCTCTAACACAAAGTGAGACGTCACTTGTATTGCTCTTGGAGGCGATTTTGCGCGCAACTCAAATAACCTGGATGCATTTCATAATCGATACCCAAATGAATATTAAGCCTAAACTTATCTCTAGAGTCTAGGACCTAATAGATATTCATTCAAGAAAGAGATTGAGAAAGAATATATCTACGACAAACCAAAACTTCACAATAAAGCAAAAATAAAGAACAAACACCAATATTAATTTGTAAAAGAGATTTCATACAATCTCATGATCAACAAATGTACATGCATAAAGAGTAAAGATATACATACAAAACCCACCTTTTGAATGATAAATAGGGAAGAAGAAGATGAATAGGAAATATCTTACGGTGTCAACATGATCTGAGATAACCCATAACTAATCGACACGATAAACTACCCAACATTATTGGGTAAACCTATAAATTATAGAAAATTGGATCAGAGCTCCTCCATGACGGAAAAAGATGATAAAAACCCTAAAAAATATGTTCTAAGTTATTTATACAAAAACTAAAAATCTTAGACCGCGCTAAGCACAAAATATCACGCTAAGTGCGCCTTTATTTATACACTAAACTTCCTTAGAGCATGCTAAGCGCCAAATATCGCGCTAAGCATGCTCGCCTCCGCCTATGCTCTAGAACCCAAACTGAGAGCGTGCTAAGCGCGACCTGAAGCAACTTTATTTCTTGAATTTATCCAAAAATGTCTATCTGGAGTCATGCCTTCGACACTTTATTCCTTGATTCTCGAAATACACGAAAATACCTACAAAAATAAATTAATACTATCAAACGATACATAAATGAATCAAAAACGTAAAAATACGCAAAGTATACATATTTACACACAAAGCAGAGAATTATTCAAATAATATTAACAAAAGAAACTATAAGCGTCACAAATTATATACACAAAATTACGACATTTTTGCACTTATCATTTACCTTCTCCCTCAGAAAGTTAGATCTATCTTTGATATACCTACTCCTTCCATGCAAAATTGGATTCTTTGCAAGATTTATGGGTGGTCTATTGTCAATCTGCAGCACTAGGGGTTTCTTCATTTCGACTTCTATTTCTTCAAGCACATATCTTATTCAAATTGCTTGACACACAACATAGGATCCTACTATATATTCAATCTCACACAATTGCAAATCCACCACAGGTTTCTTTCTCGAGCACCATGATATTTGGGCACCAAAGGCTTGGAATAAATAACTAGTTGTTCTTCTTCAATGTTCCTTAGCTCCTCGCAAATCAACATCTAAATAGCAAGTAACTGCATCTTTTTTGCTCTCAGAATCTTGTTAAATAAGAATTCTATAGTTTATCAATCCTTTTAAGTATCTCAAAATTCTTCTTACAGCCTTCATGTGTGACACTCTTGGTTCACTCATGTATCTTCTCACTAATCTAGTTGCGAAACCTATACCAGGTCAACTGTTTCACACATATCTTAGAGACCCAACTATTTATTTAAACAAAGTTACATCGACTTTGTCTTCCTCTCCATGCTTCTCCAACTTTAAATTTGGTTTGAAAACAAAGATACTAAAGTCGAATCATCCATCATGAATCTCTTGAGTATCTATTTGACATAATTCCTTTGATGTAGCATCATTCCTTGCTTCGACATTTAAAATTCCATGCCTAGGAAATAAGTCGATTTTTCCAGATCCGACATTTCAAATTCCCTCATCATCAGTTCTTTGAACTTTGAAAAGTTCTCCAAGATATTTCCAGTTATCAGTAAGTCATCAAGATTTAAACTGATTGTTATATTTTATGCCACAACCTGATCATAGACACCATACTCAGATTTGCATTAGATGAATCCCAATTCGGCTAAGTATGAGTCGATCTTCTTATTGCATGCCTCTGGTGACTGTTTGAAGCCATAGAGCACTTTGTGAAACTTATACACCTTTATCGCTTCCTTATGAATCACAACACTAAGAGGTTGTGTGACATAGACCTCTTCGTCTAAGGGTCCATTCAAAAATGTCAACTTCACATCTAAGTGAAATATTGACCAAACTTACTTGCATGACAAGGCTTCCACTAGTTAAACAGTCTCCAATCTTGCTACTAGAGAAAATACTTCAGAGTAGTCGAGTATTACTCTGAAGAAATCCTCGAGCTACCAATTGCTTAAGCGATAAAGCGACAAGAAAAAGTAATATTTTTAATTGTTTATTACCAAGTGATATAGGTTATATTGTATCGTCTCCACAGGGATTAGTGTGAGGGAAAAACTACCGTTCAACAGTTTCAATCTCTCTAAGTTTAGGTTGGGTTTACGGAAAGTAAGTGCTGGAAAGTAAATAAAGCAATAAAGAAAGAAATAATCATTCATCTACAACCTAATATAATTCATTTTTGGATCACATTTCATTCTACCAATCAAATACTTAAACTTGCAGATCAATTGCATGCAACCAACCATACACATCAAAATCATAAGGAGTCGTTCTAAAGGTGCCTCAATAGTTATAAATATATCTCTAGTGTTGTACCCCAAAATTTTCCCTCTCATTTACCAAATATTTTCTCACAAAGATCTCTCTTGGTTCAAGACTGCACTAGGGTTGATCAGCTCAAGACAACTCCAAAAGCACTGATGACCAAAATTAGGGTTTGAGATTGCACAAGGATAATTTAACTTTAAATACTTCATATGACTTTCATGGATCATTATGGACCCCAAGATTACTCATGTCAAGTTTCAAGCCTTGGATCACACTTTTGCTCAGTCAATTGAACAGTTGACCTAAAAATCAGTTGTATTGGGGAAAAAGTCAACTATGGCCAATTTACAGTCAAACTTCATAATTTTTATCCACATCAACATTATAAACTCATATGTATCATTTTATCAAGTTTTTACCATAATTCCTCAAGAAATTTGATCAAATCATCAAAACGGCAAAATGGTCAAAATTAGGGTTCTGACTGAGAACGGGCAATTTCTGATTTTTGACCTAGCAAATGATCAATTAGTTTGAAGCATGATCTCAAGAGTTCAATTTAATCATTTTTACCTAATTTAATGACCTAAAACATTTCTCAAGATCAATTGGATTCATAGTGAATTTTCAGTCAGCTGATCAAAAGTCAATTGTACACTGAAAAGTCAAACTTTGATTTTTTGGTCAAAATCCAATGTCAAAGATCACAATTCATCAAAACATGTCAAAATATGAAACTTATTCATCAAGAAATCAAAAAGTCAAGATTTCATTTTGAAAAGTCAGTTTTCTAACTTAGAAATTTTTCTAAGTGTTTAAAACTTCATGTTTTTTCATAACTTTGAGCCAATTTTTCACCATGATGCCAGATGATTCAGAAGAAACCTTCAACATGAAATTTGTAGATCTACATGATATCTACAACATTTCTTTACACAACTTCTTCTAAAAATTCTTGGATCTCAAGTTATTAATTCATAAAGTCATGGTCTTGAAATTTCATACTTAGTGAAATTTTACCCTAGTTTTGGTTAGGATTTTGACCTAACTTCATGGCACTTTTTCATACAGTTCCAAAGGGTATTTTCAAAAGTGATTTAAAGAGGGGTTGTAGAGAACATTACAAGCTTTCCAAAATGTTAAGCAACTCCTTGAGATCATTCTTGAGCAGGGAGAATCGAAGAGAGGAAGTTAGGGTTTTCAAACATAAATTACAAGTCATTTTGTGATGAACAAGAATTCAATTTCAAACCTATGCTGCACAATATTGCTTTGAAGGCCTCTAAACCTCAAGATCTATCCATAATCATAAGATTATACTTGCTTTTGAGCTATTATCCACTTGATTCAAGCTTTATCCAAGTAAATTTTCCAATTATGGCACAAAGTAACCATTCCATTCTTGTAAAGATGCTTTAATCACAAAGTCAATGCATGGAGCTTTGCACTTGTTCCTTCTGATCACAAGAAATTTAAAAGGCAAAATCAACATGTCTAGAGCCTCCCATAAACTCAGGCCATGCTTGTACTATGCCTTGAAACCATATTGTCACTTTTCGTCAAAATCAAGTAACATAGCCATAACTCTACATCTTGTGCTTCTGACCTCCTCAAGTACTCTAACCTTTTCCTTATTATGCACAAGTGTATTGCAACATACCACACGAATATACAAGCTCCCAAACTCCCTGAAAACTCAGATTGCACAAACCTCTATTTTTGTGTCATTTCTGACTTTGAACTTAAATCTTCAAGACCACTCGTGTGTTTCTTGGTTTAACACTTCCAAAAGCTTCTTAGCATCATACACAAACCATTCCAATACCTGTTTGCAAACTGTAACACCATTTATACCATCCTCCATAACCAAAAACAAAGGTTTACATTATGACTTCTCCTGACCATTCCAGCCACCCTAAGCTCAAGCCATCCATTGCATTATCTTCCTAGAGGTCTAAGGAAGCTAACCTGATCATCACCACTGATTGAAACAAGCTCAAATCCATTTCACAATTTCCAGTTTTGAGGTATTTTTCTTGAACTTCTATCTCCATATTTAGGCATTGTTAGGCTTGCATTGGTGAAGATAAAATGTAGACATCATTGCCCTGAAACTATACATGTCCATAGATTTCATTTATTTTGATTGAGCTAGGAGAATTTTGAGTTTGAACTTTCTAAAATATTTAGGTCAGAATTTGGTACTTTTAGAAATTCTCATTCATCTTTGATTTATAGCTTATGACATTTATATGGTTGAATTCGTGTGACAAAATGGAGCAATTTTAATGTTTACATTTTTGCAAATGGTTGAGAAATGAGCAAGTTATAGATCCTTTGGTTGGAGGTTGAAGATGAAGTCATTTTCAGGACTGGATTGATGTTATGTATTTGTTGTTTTTCTTATATTAACGGATGTATAGCCACCCCAGTGGTAAGGCAGCGCGCGTTTCATGCTAAGGGCGTGAGTTCAAGCCCCAGCTGCCACTTTTCCTTATTTTTCATATTTTTTCTTGTTTTTGTCACATAACAGATGTGTTGGGCCTCCAAACAGTTGGGCTTTGTATTTTTCTAGCCTTCCACCCTTCTGACTGTTTTTAACACCCCTGGCCCAAATTTCTTTAATTATTTTCTTTTTTCTTATTATTATTTTTATTTCATTTCTTCTTTAATATTTTTATTATTATTATTATTATTATTATTATTATTATTATTACTATTATTATTTTCATAAATCATTAAAAAAATCCAAAATTATTTTTATTTATTATTTATACTTATGTATTTTGTTTTCTCAATAAAATAAAAAGACTAAAAGAAAACATTTTCTTAAAATAAATAAATTTCTTTTCTTTCTCTTAAATAATTATTTTTTAGACTTAGGTTAAATTAATATATTATTTTATTTTCTAGTTAAAATTAATTTAGAATTCAGGTTGAGTTTAATTAATTATTATTCATACTATTTTCATTAATTTAAAACCTTTTCATAAAAAACCCTAAAAATCCTTTTCAAATTAATTTATGTTCTTAATTAGTTTAAGTTAATTTTATTTAATTTTAATTAATCATTTTCTTTAATTAGGTCAAGTCAAAAAACCATTTCATAAAAACAATAAAAATCATTTATTTTTTCCATTTATATTCTTGCATTTTTTATTTTCAATTTTGTACAATGATAGATAATTAGGTTTAATTTTTTTGCAATCCCCATTTGTAAATTTGTACACTCCCCTTCCCTAATGATGTAATAGCGTAGTAATTTTACTTTTCGCAATTTATCGCTTTATATAAATGCTAGTAATTAGGGTTTGTATAGAAAGATTAAAACCAACCAATTATCAAACCCTAATCTAAGACAAATCAAGCATGAAAAATTAATACACTTCCACACAAGCACCTCCAGGATATTTTGGTCGCCATTAAAGAGGCTTGCGCTGAAACAATGCTCGAGAAAACAAACCAGTGATATTGAGCTCCTTAGAACCCGATTACTATTGCTAGGACAGGTTTGAGTCAACTAAACTTCAAGAGGGTACTTACCTATAAGACTCCATGCAAGCCTAAACCTAAGGACTTATTTGCTTTGTTTGTATATATTTACTTGTACATAACATCATAAACATCATAACATCATACTCATACTCACTACCCATTTCAAGGATTTTTGGGATTTATCTTTGTTCTATTTTGTAGGACATGGATTATATTCACAAGAAAACCATTCAAGTTAATCTTGTAAGGATCCCTCCTCAACTCAAAGAGTTAGCATCAAGGATTCCTGAAAATTCTCCATTTACCGAAAGACATGGTCGCCTACTAAACTTGGTTACCTTCAACACTGATGAAGACATGATGAAGGTGCTCTTTCAGTTCTTTGATCCTCTACACCATTGCTTCACATTTCCCGATTATCAACTTGTGCCCACTTTGAAAGAATTCTCCCAACTCTTGAGGATTCCCATTCTCAATCAACTACCTTTCAACGGTACAAAAAGAGATCCAAAGCCAGAAGAGATTGTTCAAGATCTACACTTGCAACCATCTGATATCACAACTAATTAGGAAACATGGAGTGGTTTCAAAGGTTTCCTAGCAAAGTTCTTGTTTAAGAAAGCCCAAAACTGTTGGAACTCTTTGGATTTGCAAGACTTTGAGGAAATTGTGGCTCTCCTCATCTATGGGATGGTTTTGTTTCCAAATCCTGACCAACTCATAAATGTGAACACCGTCAAAATCTTCATGTCTCGTAACCCGGTGCCTACTTTGCTAGGGGGCATCCTACATTCCTTTCACACTCGAACTATGAGGAAAAGAGGTATCCTTATGTGTTGTACCCATATCTTGGCAAGATGGTTTATTTCGCATCTTCCCCAATCTGTATTGAAGAACGAGCAAGGTTCAAGGTGGTCATATAGGTTGATGACGCTCAGACATTCAGATATTCATTGGTGTTTTAATCTTTGAAGAATGTTACTATCGTCGACCGTTGTGGAAAATTCCTTAATGTCCCTTTGCTTGGAATTAGAGGAGGTATCACTTACAACCCTTTCTTAGCCTTAAGACAGTTTGGTTACACCCGAAGGGATGGTCCACACGAGATGCTTATTCAAGGTTTTGTATTTGACTACGAGAGCGACGATCAAGGTCACCGCTAGAGATTTATCCGAGCTTGGAGGATGTTGAACAAGGTGGATAGCAAGACACTAGGACACGAGAATTCCATTCCCCTTGAGCCTTACCTCAAATGGGTGCGAGCTCGTGCTCAGAAATTTGTGATGCCTTATCCCTCTATCCTACCAGTCATCGTGGAGCCTGTGGTCGAAGGAGATGTTCCCTACACTATCCTCCATCCTGATATGCCTACCTCTCTCGAAGACTTACAAAAGGGTTGGATCCAGCTGAAGGAAGAACAAGATACTTTCGAGGCTCAATTCTATGCTAGTGAAAAGAGGGTCTTAGAGCTTATGAAGCAGCTACAAGAATAGCAAAGTGTGAACGCTTATCTCGCACCAAAGAGGATGCGTTCGGTCTTTTTATCTTAGAAAGTTATTTTGTAAGCCCAAGAGGCATGATGTAATCTTTCTTGTTTTGTCTAATGAGAATTAACATTTGTTCACTCTTTTGTATATACAAATTTAAATTTCATTAATCCTTGAAATCATTTGCATGTACATATTCCATGCATCATAACATGACAGGTTATCGCATAACAAATTTCCTTATCTTTA
This sequence comes from Vicia faba, assembly GCA_948472305.1. Classification (NCBI taxonomy): domain Eukaryota; kingdom Viridiplantae; phylum Streptophyta; class Magnoliopsida; order Fabales; family Fabaceae; genus Vicia; species Vicia faba. Next base: position 1,373,828,047 of record OX451735.1, on the reverse strand, counting down.
TGCTGTTTATTTCAGCAAGATGGATCTAGAGCAAACTGTGAAAGATCTCCAAACCCATAATTCTCAGTTTCACAAGACTCTACTAGCCCTAGCCAAGGGGAAGCAAGATATGATGGCTTTACTGGCCGTTAAGAAGAAGCCAAAGAAGAAAGCTCTACTCAACATGGGTAGAAGGTTCAAGGAGACAATCTGTCAAATCCCAGTAGGAGGAGACTCATCTGAAGAGGATGAGAACCAGTTCGGTGAGGTCAAGAGTACTCAGGCTGAATGTGCTAATGATCAAGAATATGATGATGATTATTTCAACGAGCAGTATCCACCCGCTGATATCAAATATAAGCAGTTAGAAGACAGATTAAAAGCTGTTGAAATCCAAGCCGTCCCCGATTTAGATTTTGATGATTTGGGTTTGATCTCTGGGGTAGTCATTCCCCACAAATTCAAAATACCAATCTTTGCAAAGTACGATGGGGTTTCTTGTCCAAAACTCCATTTGAAATCTTATGTGCGAAAGATACAGCCGCACACTACTGATAAGAAGCTTTGGGTTCACGTTTTCCAAGAAAGCTTAGCTGGAACGTAACTTGAATGGTTTTACTAGTTAGATGGTTCTCGTATCAATACTTGGGAAGATTTAGCTACGACCTTCTACCATCAGTATAAGTATAACACCGACTTGGCGCCAACGAGGGTTTAGTTGCAAGATATGACCATGGGGAAGAATGAAGGATTTAAGGAATATGTGCAAAAGTGGAGAGACCTTGCTAGTAGGGTCCAATCTCCCTGGACTGATAGGGAGCAAATCGACATATTCATGGGCACTTTATCTGGTCCTTTCTTTAATCTGTTGGTTGGTTGCTCTTCTTCTGGTTTCACCGAATTGATCTTAACCGGCGAAAGAGTTGAAAGTGTCATCAAAAGTGGGAAGATCTCTGTGGCATCTACCTCCACTCCCAATCCTATCAAAAAACCTTTTGCTTCAAAGAAGGAAGACAATGTTGTGTACGGGGAAAGGGCCCATACCAAGAAGAACAATCACCCATCTGTTAATGCTGTCCGAATCTCCAATCCAACTCCTACTCCAAGACCATCTGCAAATCATCAACGTTTTGAAACTCCAAGAAGACAATTTACGAGGTTAGGCATGTCACTGTCTCAAACCCTTCAACATTTACTCAAGGATAATTTAGTGACATTGCGCGATCCTCCCGCCAACCCTTACACCTCGTCACCAAAGTATAATCCGAACGCTAAGTGTGCTTACCATTCAAGCAGCCCCGGGCACGAGACTGACCAGTACTGGGCTTTGAAGAACAAAATCTAGGATTTGATTGATAACAAAACTATTGAATTTGATCCTCCTCCAACGCCGAATGTAATCACTGCTCCAATGCTGAAACATGACAAGAGTGTTAATGCTGTTGAAGATACAATTTTTGTTGCCTTTGTTGAAGAATTGACTACTCCGCTGAATGTAATCAAGAACAATTTGTTGACAGCTGGGATCTTCCCTGGCTATGAAAAAGACTGTGTGTGTTATACAAGATAACTCAATGGATGTGAAGGGCTGAAGAAAGGCACTCAACGCCTGATGGATAGCCACGAAATTCTATTTGAGAAAACCCCACTTACCAAAAGTTTGACTAACAAATGTGAAAACCTCCCCATTATTACCATCTCAAAAAAGCCTCTTAGGATCACCTCCAAAGATCCTATTAGGATTTCAAACGAACCCACTGTTGCTCCCTTATTTATTACCAGTCCCTGACCGATTCCCTACTCTTCAAATAAATCGGTACCATGGAATTACGGTGCTGAGGTGTTCTATCATGGGATTAAACAAGATGGCTGGTGTTGTACCCCAAAATTTTCCCTCCCATATTTCTCAAGACATGTCAAGAATCATCTCCAAGATTGTTCAAGATGGCTCAAGAGTTGGACAGTCAAATCACCTCCTAAGGCAGTCAATTCAAAATTAGGGTTTTGTGTTGCATCAAGGTCCTCACATCCAAATGGTCTCAAATGCTCCTTAATGTCCTAACATATTCTCAAATTCAGGTTCGGCTCATGAGTCAATTCTTTAAAGAAGGTATCCGAATGTGTGAGTTTTCTCGAAGAAATATGGTGAAAAAGTGTGCTGAAAGTGCAGTTTTTACGCGCTAAAAAATTCATAACTTGAAGACCGTGGCTCATTTTGAACCCGTTCTAGTGGCCAAAATTTTGTCTTGACGTCATCTACGTTTTCATCTCTCACGGATAGAAGCCAATTTCAATTAGAAGGTCTTTAAAAATGCGGATTTATCAAGTATTTCCGTATAGGAAATTTGTGTTAGAAATTTATTTACGTCATGTTCGGAAAATCATAACTTGGTCGATTTTCATCGTATCGAGCTGGTTCCAGCGCCAAAATTTTAAAAATTGAGTTAGCTACGTTTTCACATGAGGTATCGAGTTCGAAAAGTGTTCAAAATTCCTTCATTTTTTGCTCAAAGTGCACGTGACGCGCCGAAAATCCTGAATGCTGAATATCATTTTATCTGGGTCGAAACTTCGAAAATTTATAACTCGGTCAATGTTTATCGGATTGGGCTCATATTTTTACACAAGGTCACTTACTCAGATATCTACAACTTTGCTTCAAAAGTCGAGACCGAATTATGCTCCGATTAATACCAGTTTTTTATTGAAAAACGTGTCAGAGTCGACACTGGAGCCCAAAATAATTTTGTCTGAGCTGAAACTTAAAAAATTCATAACTAATTCACCTTTTATCCGATTGAGCCGATTTTCGGACATGAGTTAGTTCTAGATGTCGGCTACATTTTGTTTTCACATTTCAACTCCAAAAATTGCACTTAAGCCCCTGCGATTTAGCCTACAACGTGACGAATTCAAGTGAACATTGGAGGCCCAATTGCACATTCAAAGCCCATTTTCTTTGCTCTAATTTCCATTGTATAATCTCATTCTTTTCACACAAACAAGGAAGAGAAAAAAAAACCCTTGCCACAACCCTGTCAGAATATCAAATTCTTTCAAGAACCCTAAAACTTTGAAATCCTTATTACAAATCCCTCTCTCACTACAAACAAGCCATCACGGTTACAAACCGACATCTCACTACAAACAAGTCATCCCGGTTACAAACCAACATCTCACTACTTCTTCAGTAAGGATAAGACTGGCTTGATCTCCATGATCAAAAGGGCATAAAAGCATTCATATCACTACTTCTCCAGTAAAGGTAAGGTTGATTTGATCTCCATGATCAAAAGGGTATAATCATTCATACATGCCATATTGGGCCTAAACATTAAATTTTTTCATATATTGGCTTTATTTGTATTTTATGATATATAGTAATTTATTTAATGTGTTCATGAGATTCAACACTGCAGATTTAGACAGGATCCCATGCAGGTTCATTAAGGAACGTTGAAGCCAAAATACAAATGGCCAAAAGCCAAAACACAAATGGCCAAAACAAAACACTTTACACATGACGCCAACAGCTGTTTCACCCCTCCAATCAGGCCCGTATACTCCTAAACTCTCTCTATTTTTATTATTTTCCTTCAATTAATTAATTGTTATTCTTTTTTATTAATCACTAACCAATTAATCTTTTTTCTTAATAAAATCAAAAACAAAAAAAATATATTTTATTTATTAAAATTAAATTCAACACTTTATTTTTGTAAATAAATATTAATTCAATTAATTTAGTTTAATTAGGAAATAACTTTAATATTTTTGCAATAATTAAAATTAATTTAGATAATTAGGTTTTTATTAGCTTTGATTAATTTATTTTATTTCTTTAAATACTCAAAAATCCAAAAATATTTTAATTAATTAATTAGTTTATTAATTTAATTATTAACTTAGATCTAACTTCTTTTTAATCCAAAAATAAACAAAAAAATGCTTTCTTTCAAAAAAAAAGGGTCAAAACCCTAAAAAATGCGCTCGATTTAATTTTCCGCACGCGATCTATTTTACCATATTGATGTAACTGTTTCCCGGAATGTAATAGTTAAATTAGGACTTTGATTTATTTATCGCTTTATTTTACTTTCCGCAATTTAAATTAAAGGGTTGTTTTTGGCGATGTAAATACCCGACGCCTTGTAATAGTTTAGATTTAATTTCCGCAATTTAAATTCCGCAACTATTAACTGTTAGATGTTTGATAAATAGGGAATGCATGACAAGATCAAATCTTGAACCTAAAATCAACATAGCTCACCCATGACATGTATAAAGATAAATAACTGAAAAATAACACACTCGCGCATGCGCACTCTTAGGGTACACCTCACTTGGTTGCCTCGAACGTGGTCATTGAGTATAGAAAGTTTTAGAGGTCTCCCTCTTGTCCAAAGATCATAGTTGCCTCGAAACGGTTGCCTCAGATAAAATGATCTAAGACATTAGGGTTACCGCTAAGGCGTCCTAACATTGCTTTAGTGACCATACATCCCTTAATCGAATTGACCCTCAAAACTCCAATGACGATGCTACCTACTCCTCAATAGTGGGATAGCATTGTCTAAAGGACATTAGCACAATTTAATTCCTTTTTCGAGTAGGTAGATGGTTCTTAAGTACTTACTCCTTTTAAAACAAAACAAAACTTTTCGCACTTACACTCTCTTCAAAACAAAAACTCTTTCAAACCCACAAACACAAAGAAAAGCAAATTTTGAAAACACAATGAGCAAGTACCTAAGAGCCCGTGGATAACCACAGATAGAAAGGATACTAACACCTTCCCTTTCTATAATCTACCTCCCGAACCCGAGAAATATATCAAAAAGGAATTTTTCTGTGCTTTTGTCCTTTCCTTGTTGGATAAAATAAAAGACGGTGGCGACTCTTGCTTACTGCGACATTTTGCGAAAACAAACGCAAACGCGAACCAGCATTCCAAAAAACAGTCAGTTATATTCCCACCGATCACAGCTGGATCGAAGAAGAAAAAGACGACAATGTTGGCAACATAGCTGGCTCAAGCAAGGTAACTAGAACTGGGAGAATATTTTCACCCAATATCTCACCACCAGTGGTTACAAAGACGCCCATCCGCATTACTTCTGCCAAGCCAAGTACCGATACAAGAGGGAAGGAGAAGGTTGTTGAGCCTGATATGATTGAAGTACCCTCCAAGGACGTAGTTTATGAAGAACCCTCCGCTCGCGAGATGGACGAGATTTTGAAGATCATAAAAAGAAGCGACTTCAAGATTGTAGAACAGTTGGGGCAAACCCCTTTTAAGATTTCAATGTTTCCATTGCTGCTTTGCTTTGATGCCCATGTTCGAACATTAATCAAGTTTCTGAAAAAGGCTCATGTCCCCCATGAGACGACAACAGACCAATTTGAGAACTGCGTGGCTAGCCTGACAACTGATAATGGCTTGGGATTTTGAGATGTTGATTTAACACCTCTCGGAAAGAATCACAATAAAGCTTTACATGTTTCTATCGAGTGAAAAGGGACTACCTTAGCGCATGTGCTAGTCGACACTGGTTCTTCTCTGAATGTATTACCGAAGGGGGCGTTAAACCTTCTTGACTGTGAGGATTTAGTCTTGAATCCAAGTGATATCATTGTAAGGGCGTTTGATGGATCAAAGAGGACTTTTCATGGGGAGGTAGATCTTCCAATCAAAGTGGGCTCCCAAATATTCAACTCCACCTTCTATATTATGGATATTTGTCCTGCCTATTCTTGTTTGTTAGGTCTCCTGTGGATCTATAAAGATGGGGCAGTAACCTAAACTCTCCATCAGAAACTCAAATATCCAATCAAGGGAAGAATAGTCACCGTTTGTGGAGAAGAAGAGTTTATGGTGAGCCACCTTAACTCTTTCAAGTACGTAGAGATGGATGGAAAATTCATTGAGACCCCGTTTCAAGCCTTTGAGGTTGTACCACCGATGATTGCTGCTACCAAATGTTCTTCTGATGAGTCTAAAGCTGTTAAGGTCACACCAAAGATGATTTTAGTCAAAGATGCCCGTGCAACAACTGAAGAAGGAAACTACGATACTTGGGGGAAACTCCTCGATATCCCATTTAAAACGGACAAGTTTGGTTTGGGCTTCACCGTCAAATCTCATAAGGAAGTGAGGCGTTCTCGTGCTGGAAAGCCACCTCTCCGCATTGGAAGCCATGAAGTCAACACCGTGGGTGATTCTGAAGAAGGGGTTGTATTTGAAGAGTGGTGTATCCAACTACAACGGAGCTGAAGAATTGGTATACAAAGGACTTTGTGCCCATCTCCTTCATTGAGGAGTAATCTACTTGTTATTTCTTTTCTTTCAATTCAAGAACATGTTATTTGTAATATTTTAACAATGACTTTTTAGCCATTTTCCTGGCCCGAGGCACTTTGGTCCATTTGTCCAGGGTTTTATTTATGTTCATCTAATCATATGATCATTCAGTACATTGGACTATTTTGCATTCAAATGTTTGTGTTCATTGTCTTTCCTTTCTTGCAAATACATTTTTCAAAAAAATAGCCATGTATCTTACATGCACACACACACTCTTGTAGGTCCACATCCACTCTGGATACTATTGCCAATGACTCTACTATTGCCGACCATAACTTTAAATGTCCTATCAACCAAGCTGAAGACGAAGGCGAGGAAGATTGTGACATACCAGAAGAACTAGCCAGACTTCTATTACAAGAGGAAAAAGCTATTCAACCGCACAAAGAGTCAGTTGAAGTTATCAACCTGGGTACTGAGTCAAATAAGAAGGAAATCAGGATCGACGCTAATTTGGAAAGCAGTGTCAAGAGCAGGTTGGTTCAGATGTTGCATGATTGTGGAAGTATTTGCTTGGTCTTATGAAGATATGCCTGGGTTGGATACCGACATCGTAGTTCATCGTCTGCCGACAAGAGAAGACTACCCCCTATTAAACAAAAGGTTCATCGTATGAGGCCTGATATATCTGAAAATATCAAAGCTGAAGTGGTGAAATAGTTTGATGCAGGGTTCTAGCTGTGACATTATATCCTCAATGGGTTTCCAATGTGGTGTCAGTGCCAAAGAAAGACGGGAAAGTTCGCATGTGCGTGGACTATAGAGATCTGAATAGGGCAAGCCCCAAGGATGACTTCCCTCTACCATACATTAACGTCTTAGTTGATAATACGAATCAACATAAAGTCTTCTCATTCATGGATGGCTTCTCAGGCTATAATCACATAAGGATGGCTCCCGAAGACATGGAGAAGACTACTTTTGTTACGCAATGGGGCACCTTCTGCTACAAGGTCATGCCGTTCGGACTAAAGAATGCAAGGGAAACATATCAAACGGCTATGGTAGCTTTATTTCATGACATGATTCATCATGAGATAGAGGTATATGTGGATGATATGATTTCTAGATCACAAACCAAAGAAGAACATCTCGATCACCTGTACAAATTATTCGAGAGGATGAAGAAGTAAAAGCTGAGGTTAAACCCTAATAAGTGCACGTTTGGAGCACGATCTGGAAAACTTCTAGGTTTTGTTGTCAGCAATAAAGGCATTGAAGTTGATCCTTCCAAGGTAAAGTCCATCCAAGAAATGCCAGTCCCTCATTCTGAAAAGGAAGTTAGAGGATTCTTGGGTCGTCTCAATTACATTGCCCGCTTCATATCACACTTGACTGCTACTTGTGAGCCAATCTTCAAACTCTTGAAGAAAGATCAGGTAGTCAGATGGAATGATGAATGCCAAGCTTCCTTCGACAAAATAAAAGAATACCTACAAGAACCTCCTACTCTCATGCCTCCATTTGAAGGAAGACCCTTGATCATGTACTTGACAGTATTAGAGAACTCTATGGGGTGTGTTTTGGGCTAACATGACGAGTCTGGCCGAAAAGAGCATGCTATTTATTACCTGAGCAAAAGGTTTACTGACTATGAAACTAGATATTCACTGCTCGAGAAAACATGCTGCACTCTGGCATGGGCTTCTCGTCGGCTAAGACAGTATATGTTGACTTATACCACTTTGTTGATTTCTAAGATGGACCCAATCAAGTACATATTGGAGAAACCTTCCCTTTCCAGACGGATAGCCAGATGGAAAATGATCTTGACTGAGTACAACATTCAATACATGACTCAAAAGGTCATCAAAGGAAGTGTACTAGCAGATCATTTGACTCATCAAGTTGTGGATGATTATAAGTCAATGAACTTCGACTTCCCTGATGAGAACATCATGTTTGTGACTGAATGTGCGAAACCTGGACCATATGATGGACCTGAACATGGATCTCGATGGACTATGGTATTCGATGGGGCTTCCAACGCCTTAGGTAACAGAATTGGTGTTGTGATCATCTCTCCTGAAGGTTGCCACACTCCTTTCACTGTCAGACTATGCTTCGATTGCAAAAACAATATGGCCGAGTATGAAGCATGCATCTTAGGTATGAAAGCTGCTATTGACTTAAGGATCAAGCATTTGGATGTGTTCGGGGATTCCGCCCTAGTGATCTGCCAAGTAAAAGGAGATTGGGACACTAAACACCCTAATCTTATCCCTTACAAGGAACTTTTGCTATCCCTAATTGCTTACTTCGAAGAGATCACTTTTGAGCACTTCCCTAGGGAGGAAAACCAATTGGTTGACTCTTTGGCAACCATGTCTTCAATGTTCAAGGTCAGATGGGACAACGAAGCCCCTATGATAACAATTGAAAGATTCGATGAACCTGCACATTACTATGAGCTTGACACTGATGCAGAAAAGCCATGGAACCATGAGGTGAAGAGATACCTTAAAGCACAATAGTATCCAGAGGGGGCATCCATCAATGACAGAAAGTTCTTGCAAATATTTGCAGCCAAATTCTTCCTAAGTAACGGGATATTGTACAAGTTCAACCATGATTCAACTCTACTCTAATGTGTGGACAAGAAGGAGGCAGAGGAGATCATGGAAGACATGCACGATGGTCTTTTCGGTACTCACTCAAGTGGACATACGATGGCTAAGAAAATATTAAGAGCTGGTTACTATTGGTCAACGATGGAGACTGATTGCCATCAACATTCAAGAACTTGTCACAAATGCAAAATCTACGCTGACAAGGTCCATATGCCTCCTATCCCTCTGAATGTCATGACTGCTCCGTGGCCATTTGCATTGTGGGGCATCGACATGATTGGAGAGATCAAGCCCACCGCTTCCAACAGACATCGCTTCATTCTTGTTGCTATCGAATATTTTACCAAATGGTTTGAAGCCACCTCATTTGCCTCAGAAACCAAGAATGTGGTAGCCAGATTCATCAAACACAACCCCATATGCCGTTATGGTATCCCCGAAAGGATCATCACCGACAATGGGACTAACCTCAACAATGTTATGATCACTGAGCTTTGCACTCAATTTAATAGCAAGCTTCACAATTCTTCTCGGTATAGATCGAAAATAATGGCGTATTCAAAACGGCCAACAAAAATATTAAGAAGATTGTGCAGAAAATGGTAGTAACCTATAAGGATTGGCATGAGATGTTTCCATTTGCTCTACATGGCTACCGTACTTTAGCTAGAACATTAACTAGGGCAACTCCATTTTCTCTAGTCTATGGCATGGAAGCTGTGTTGCCAGTGGAGGTTCTGATTCCATCGTTGAGATTTATGAATGAGGCAGGCCTAGGCGAAGACGATAGGATTCAGACGAGATTGGATCAGCTAAACTTGATTGAAGAAAAATGATTGGATGCTGTCTATCATGGTCAGACGTACCAAAAATGGATGATCAAGGCTTTCAACAAAATGATCAAGCCGCGAGTGTATCAAGCTGGTGACTTGGTGATAAAACGCATGATTCTACCACAAGGCGACCCCAGAGGCAAATGGACTCCCACCTATGAAGGGCCATTTGTTGTCAAGAGATTTTTCTCTGGAGGTGCCATGATGTTGACTACCATAGATGGTGAAGATTTCCCACATCCTATAAACGCAGACATAGTTAAAAATACTACGCATAATAGACCCGCTAGGTTGACACACCTAAGAAAAATAAAGGCATCCCGGCAAACCAAAAGGTTTGGGTAAAAATTAGGGATATATTCAAAAGATTGTACACCCAGTAAGTTGAAAACCCAAAAGGGCGACTTGGGGAAAAAAAGAGTATCCTGGTGGGCTGAAAACCCGAAAGGGAGGTCCAGGAAAAAGTTAAGGATTAAAAGCGTATGACTATGTCCCGTGGAATCAACACAGTCAATTTTATCACCAAGGTCCAAGTTCAAACGGTCCAAGATCAATCTAACCAACTTCTATCAACGACAAGGGACATTCGAAGACATTGGGGAAATAGTAGAGTTGGAAGGTAATGAGATCATTTCATATGGCTATTTGTTTTCATTCTCAATTTTTGTTTTCCTTTCGACGATTTCCTCTTACTAGGATCTCCGGTTCTCTGTACAAAAACGCCTATTCATGGGCAAAATATCAATACAAATATACTTTGAAGTGCAAAAATTTTGTCTTTGTTTTGAATGCAAATTTGTCCAATGATTAAAATTGAATGAACATATGCATATGAACATAATTATAACTATTTGGCACATGTGTCCTGCTAAGAAGAAACAAGCATCTCTTTAATGTATATGAAATATCCCCACAAACTTATCTCATTATCGTTATCCCCACAAGGACGGCTACAATAAACCTTTCCCCAACGGAGTTGCCCATAAGGCCTCTTTGCATAGGATAATCCCCGACCAGAGTCTCAATCTCTTGGCAGCTCTCTCTCCAGCTAAGTCGATTTTTACAAGTTGAAGCATCGTGGATCTCTCCCTAAAGAAACTCACTTCCCTAGCAGGGTTTATTTCCCCAACAAGTTTTATTTCCCTAACAACAATCGAGGGACCACAAAATTCCCCAGCCGAGTACATCCTCCCCAACCGAGTTTGTATTCCTCCGGCTTAGTCCATCCTCCCCAGTTGAGCCCGTTATTCCCCAGCTGTGTATATCCTACCCAATTGAGTGTATCCTCCCCAAGCTGAGCCTGTCCTACCCGACTGAGTCTATACTCTCCAGTTTGAATTTTCCTTTTAGATTATTGCAAATCATAGGGCCACAACCCCTGATCTCCAGTAAAGCCGTCAGCAAAGCCTTTACTATTTCCAAAAAGATACTATGAAGCCTGGACCCGACCAGATATTAGTATAATTTTCAAGTTATTACTGAAGCCTGGATCCGACTAGATAATAGTTTGACTTCTTAAATTGCCGAAGCTTGGGCCCGACCAGATAGCATTTTAGTTCCTACAAAATCATTAGTAAAACTCCTCTTCTCTAATAGAGTTTGCTACTATCCCTAGTGAATTACTGAAACCTGGACCCGACCAGATAACAGTTTGAGTATTTGAAACCTAGAACCGACCAGATAACAGTTGATCTCAATTTCCAGATACTATAAAACCTGGACCCGACTATATAATAGTCTAACTCTTCAAAGATATAGAAGAACCTGGACTCAACCCAACCAAGGTTTAACTTCTTTTCCCCAATAGAGTTTGCCTCTGCCCTAACAAATTACTATGAAACCTGGATCCGACCAGATATAAGTTTTCAATTTCATCTTTTCAAGTAAGTTGTTGTGAAGCCTGGATCCGACCAAATAGCAATTACCCTCAGAGATTTGTTGCGAAACCTGGAAATTAACCAGATAACAACTAAATCCCCAAATAGTTTATGGTGAAACCTAGACCTGGCCAGATAGCAATTGACCTCATCAACCTCAGAAGTCTACAAAGCCTGGACCCGACCAGATAACAGTTTTTCAAACAGTTTATTGTGAAACCTTGAGCCCGATCAGATAACAACTAACTATGATCCCCAGAGAGACACTATGAAGTTTGGACTCGACCAGATAATAGTACAACTTTCCAAAAAACCATGAAACCTGGACCTGACCAGATAATAGTTACCACTTCAAGTTATTGCGAAGCCTCGATCCGACTAGATAACAATTAACTTCCGTATCCCCAACAAGTTGTTGTGAAGCCTGGATACGACCAGATAACTATTCAATTTCAAGAAAATTTTCTGCAAAGCCTGGAACCCGACCAGATAACAGTTATTTTGTCTCTTCCCCCAGTAAGTTATCATGAAGCCTGGATCCGACCAGATAGCAGTTGACTACATTCATCCTCAACAAATTGTGAAGCCTGGATCCGACTAGATAAAATCTGACATTCAAGAGATATTCTCCAGTGAGAGCATCCTTTCAACAATGTTTGAAGATATGCATATTCTTCATCACCAACGACAATCGGGGATTCAACCCCACGGAATTTCCTCAGCAGTAGTCAGGGATTTATTTTCCCGGACAAAAACATACATCTCACATTCATACATCATAGCATGTACATACCATATGCATTTAACGTAATACCACATCTGGTGAATATCATGCAGACATCTGCATTTTACTAACTTTTTTTCTCACAGGTAAAACATCAAGTTTTAGTATAAATCAACAAGAGATTTGTGTTGATACTTCTTCCAGTGTTTACCAACATTCCTCCAAATGGCATCTATAATCTCATTCACCATCCATCTTCGAGTGCAAATTTCTGGGCACTCTAGTGTTCAATCATGTTTCACCTTCAACTCACGAATCGCGGATCCGCCAATCTAACTCTTCATGTTTAAGAAGATTGAATAGGGGAAGCTGTTGTACCTCAAAATTTGCCCTCTCATTTATCAAATATTTTCTCACAAAGATCTCTCTTGGTTCAAGACTGCGCTAGGGTTGATCAACTCAAGACACCTCCTTAAACACTGATGACCAAAATTAGGGTTTGAGATTGCATAAGGATAATTGAACTTTCAATGATTCATATGACTTTCATGGATCTTTATGGACCCCCAAGATTTTTCATGTCAAGTTTCAATCCTTGGATTATATTTTTGCTCAGTCAATTGAACAGTTGACCTAAAAATCAGCTGTATTGGGGAAAAAGTCAACTATGGCCAATTTATAGTCAAACTTCATAATTTTGTATCCACATCAACATTATAAACTCATATGTATCATTTGATCAAGTTTAGACTAAAATTCCTTAAGAAATTTGATCAAATCATCAAAAGGGCAAAATGGTCAAAATTAGGGTTCTGACTAGAAAATGATCAATTGGTTTGAAGCATGATCTCAAGAGTTAAATTGCATCATTTTGACCTAATGGCATGACCTAAAACATTTCTCAAGATCAATTGGATTTATAGTGAATTTTCAGTCAGTTGATCAAAAGTCAATTGTACACTGAAAATTCAAACTTTGACTTTTTGGTCAAAATCCAATGTCAAAGATCACAATTCATAAAAACATGTCAAAATATGAAACTTATTCATCAAGAAATCAAAAAGTCAAGATTTCATTTTGAAAAGTCAAAGTTTTCCAACTTAGAAATTTTTCTAAGTGTTTAAAACTTCATGTTTTTTCGTAAATTTGAGCCAATTTTTCACCATGATGCAAGATGATTCAGAAGAAACTTTCAACATGAAATTTGTAGATCTCCATGATATCTACATAATTTCTTTACACAACTTCTTCTAAAAATGCATGTATATCAAGTTATTAATTCATAAAGTCATGGTCTTGAAATTGCACACTTAGTGAAATTTTGCCCAAGTTTTGGTCAGGATTTTGACCTAACTTCATGGCACTTTTTCATATAGTTCCAAAGAGAATTTTCAAAAGTGATTTAAAGATAGGTTGTATAGAACATTACAAGATTTCCAAAATATCCAAGAACTCCTTGAGATCATTCTTGAGCAGGGAGAATCGAAGAGAGGAAGTTAGGGTTTTCAAACTTAAATTACAAGTCATTTTGTGATGAACAAGAATTCAATTTCAAACCTATGCTGCACAATATTGCTTTGCAAACCTCTAAACCTCAAGATCTCTCCATAATCAGAATATTACACTTGCTTTTGAGCTATTATCTACTTGATTCAAGCTTTATCAAAGTAAATTTTCCATTTATGGCACAAAGTAACCATTCCATTCTTGTAAAGAAGCTTTAATCACAAAGTCAATGCATAGAGCTTTGCACTTGTTCCTTATGATCACAAGCAATGTTGAAGGCAAAAGCAAAATGTCTAGAGCCTTTCATAAACTCATGCCATGATTGTACTATGCCTTGAAACCATATTGTCACTTTTCTTCAAAATCAAGTAACATAGCCAGAACTCTACATCTTGTGCTTCTGACCTCCTCAAGTACTCTAACGTTTTCCTTACTTATGCACAAGTGTATTGAAACATAACACACAAATATACAAGCTCCCAAACTCCCTGAAAACTCGGATTGCACAAAACCTCCATTTTTGTGTCATTTTTGACTTTGAACTTCCATCTTCAAAACCACTCGTGCGTTTCTTGGTTTAACACTTCCAAAAGCTTCTTAGCATCATACACAAACCATTCCAATACTTGTTTGCAAACTGTAACACCATGGATACCATCCTCCATAACCAAAAACAGAGGTATGCATCTTGACTTTTCCAGATCATTCCAGCCACCCTTAGCTCAAGCCAGCCATTGCATTAGCTTCCTAGAGGTCCAAGGAAGCTAACCTGATCATCACCACTTCCTGAAACAAGCTCAAATCCATTTTACAATTTCCAGTTTTGAGGTATTTTTCTTGAACTTCTATCCCATATTTAGGTATTGTTAGGCTTGCATTTGTGAAGATAAAATGTAGACATCATTTCTCTGAAACTATACATGTCCATAGATTACATTTATTTTGATTGAGCTAGGAGAATTTTGAGTTTGAACTTTCTAAAATATTTAGGTCAGAATTTGGTACTTTTAGAAATTCTCATTCATATTTGATTTATAGCTTATGATATTTATATGGTTGAATTTGTGTGACAAAATGGAGCAATTTTCATGTTTACATTTTCGCAAATGGTTGAGAAATGAGCAACTTACAGATCCTTTGGCTTGAGGTTTAAGATAAAGTCTTTTTCAGGACTGGATTGATGTTATGTATTTGTTGTTTCGCTTATATTAACGGATGTATAGCCACCCCAGTGGTAAGACAGCGCGCGTTTCATGCTAAGGGCGTGGGTTCAAGCCCCAGCACTGCCACTTTTCCTTATTTTTCATATTTTTTCTTGTTTTTGTCACATAACAGATGCGCTTGGCCTCCAAACAGTTAAGCTTTGTATTTTTGTTAGCCTTCCACCCTCCTGACTGTTTTTAAAACCCCTGGCCCAAATTTCTTTAATTATTTTCTTTTTTCTTATTATTATTTTTATTTCATTTCTTCTTTAATATTATTATTATTATTATTATTATTATTATTATTATTATTATTATTACTATTATTATTTTCATAAACCATACAAAAAATCCAAATTTATTTTTATTTATTATTTATAGTTATGTATTTTGTTTTCTCAATAAAATAAAAAGACTAAAAAAAACATTTTCTTAAAATAAATAAATTTCTTTTATTTCTCTTAAATAATTATTTTTTAGACTTAGGTTAAATTAATATATTATTTTATTTTCTAGTTAAAATTAATTTAGAATTTAGGTTGAGTTTAATTAATTAATATTCAAATTATTTTCATTAATTTAAAACCTTTTCATAAAAAACCTTAAAAATCTTTTTCAAATTAATTTTTTTTCTTAATTAGTTTAAGTTAATTTTATTTAATTTTAATTAATCATTTTATTTAATTAGGTCAAGACAAAAAACCCTTTCATAAAAACAATAAAAATCATTTCTTTTTTCCATTTATATTCTTGCATTTTTTATTTTCAATTTTGTACAATATTCAATATGGTTGTAATAGATAATTAGGTTTAATTTTCTTACAATCCCCATTTGTAAATTTGTACACCCCCTCCCCTAATGATGTAATAGCGTAGTAATTTTACTTTTTACAATGTATCGCTTTATATAAATGCTAGTAATTAGGGTTTGTATGGAAAGATTAAAACCAATCAATTAGCAAACCCTAATCAAAGATAAATCAAGCATGAAAAATCAATACACTTGTACATAAGCACCTCTAGGGTAAATCCATTTGGTTGCCTTACAAAAATGACCATATTACGCATGTGAGGTATCTTAGCAAAGACAATCAAAATACAAGATCATAGTCCCTCGATGACGCTATCTAAGTTGCTTTTCAAAATGATCTTAGTCCCTAAAGAAAGATGCTAAGGTACCTTGCAACATTTCTAATCATGGTTATATGATGACCCATGCCTGTCCCATTTACATCCAAAGATAGGGTTACTTACCAAATCAATGGTAAGATAACAATGTCAAAGAAAAAAGAAAATAAACATGAAAGACTTTCGAGTGGGTAGATTGTTCCTAGTTGCTTGCTCAATTTCAAAACCAAAAACATCCTTGCTATTTTCAAAAACAAATACCAACATTTTCAAAACATCTTTCAAACTTGAAACATTTTTTAAAAGATCAATACTTTGTATACATTCTTACGAACAAGAATCATTACAAAGTTTGCCTAAACGATGGCGCCTTTTCAAAATACTTTCAAAAACCACACAAAGCACATTTTCAAACAAAAAGCGAGTGATCTAGAAAGTGACTAAGAGCCCATGGAAAACCATGGATGAAAAGGGTGCTAATACCTTCCCTTTTCATAATCTACCCCCCGAACTCAAGAAATAATCTCAAAGGTCTTTCCTGTGCTTTTTCACCTTTCCTTTTGGATACAAGAAAAGTCGGTGGCGACTCTTGCTAACTGCAATATTTGGGATAAAACGCAAAACAAACAAGTCAGTTCTCCCACCGTATCACATCTAGCATATAGAAACTAATAGATAATATTCCCTAACCAAGATTCATGAAGTATATCACTAGAACAACTCAACCCCTAAATATAAATGCAAAAAAGTAAAGGAACAACATCAATGAAGATTTTTAAATCAAGCATATGTATAATCCCATGATCAACAAATGTACATACAATTAGAGTAAAATATACATACGAAACCCACCATTGGAATGATACATAGGGAAGAAGTAGATGAATAGGAAAATTTTCACGGTGTCAATGCGATCTACTCCAACCCATAGCAAATTGACAGGATGTAGCACCCAATGGTGTTGCATGAACCTCTAAACTACAAAGAATTGGACCAGAGATCCCCCAAGGAGGTGGGAGATGATAAAACCTAAAAACATTTGTTCTGAGCTATTTATACACAAATTGAAAATAGCAGACCGCGCTCAGCGTCAAAACTCGTGCTAAGCATGCTGTCACATATTGGACCAAAACTCCTTATGATGATGAGCATGCTATGAGCATGCTGAGCGCGGCCATAACATGCTAGCATGTTGTGCACATTCATAGCATGCTAAGCATGCTACGAGCATACTGAGCGTGCTAACCTCTGCCAAAATCTGATTTTCAACTCCCAGAGTGTGCTAAGCGCCCACAGAGCACGCTAAGCGCGACCTGGGAACCTTATTTTTCTCCCAAACTTGTATCTTAAATCTTTATTGGATCCTTAATACCCTGCGCTTCAACCATGCGATAAATCCAACAAAAAATGGGACAAAACTATCAAACGATACAATATTTACATGAAAACTCAATTAAACATAATTTATACATATTTACTAACTAAGCAGTGAATTATTCAAAAAACATTAACAAAAGAACCGATAAGTTCCACAAATTACATACACAAAATACCGACATTTGGCTCTTATCAACTCTCCCTAACTTGAATATGTTTATCCTTAAATAAGACCAAACAACTAAAAGAAAAAAATTAATTAACCAAAGAATCATGAATCAACAAGTTTGAAAAATGAAAACAAATATATGGTTCAAACCAAAAACGCGCACGCAAGGCAAAACTTACCACAATCCTACAATGATAACATATAAATGAAATGAATCCTAAGTACAAAAATAATACTAAACATTCTAAAACAAAACAATCTTAATCATGAATAACACCTAATAAAAATTCATCGGTAGATGAAGAACACACAAAAGTGAGGGACATAGCAAAAATGAATACTCCCTACTTTCTAAGGTAAAGCAAAAATTCAAACTAGAAATCATAGTTGAGGGTTCAAGAAAACAAAGAGTCGATGTCCATTCAAAAAGGAAAACCAAAAACTCATAGACAAGCATTAAGTTCAAAAATAACATGGACATTGACAAAAAGGATCAAAAGGGGTTAATAAAAGTTCACACACTCACAAGGTGAATCGACTATTTAGCTAGGTAGTTCTGCTCAAAATCAAACAAAATGCCTTAATCACTTTAATGCATTCATACAATCAACACAAACAAAAGATTAAACATAATGAAATCCAGTTAAAACAAGAATTATGGCCTCCACCATATATGAACAATGGAAAGCTTTCTCATTTTGGGGGGTAAAAAGGGAACTAAAGTGATTCAATCAAAATAAAATAATGCAAAAGGAATGAATGTTATAGTAATTGTACAAATGATAAATTTCCTAAACATGTTATACTTATAAAAAGCGATAAACGAGTATCGGGCGTGTAACAACTTCAAAAACCATCATTACCATACATCTGTAAGTTTAGACACTTAAATTCAGAGAATCACCTCAAAATTCTTCAAGTCACCAGACCAAAATTGGAGTCCAAACACAAGCGAAAATTATTAGAAAAACAATACTAATGTTTACTACTATAAAGCCTTGGTGAAAGTTGGAAAAGGGAGAGTCAAGGGAAGAAAAAAGAGATCATTAGTTCATCACAACAAAATGCGCTAAGCACCAAAACACGCGCTAAGCATGCTACACCAGATGCAGAAAAAACAGGACAACAACATGCAGCCCTAAAGCCAGCCTCCACTATCACCTATACAATATCAACTACATAACTGCACAAAGTTTACACATACAAATTTCCTCAAGCTAATAAAAACAAGCTATTGGAAAACACAATTATCACAACAAGACAAATATTATTTACATGCTACAAAACCAGATGAAAATGAATAAACAAGTTAAAAAGTGAAGATTTGAGATTTTAGAATAGGTCCAATTTCAACTTGTTTAAACAACACTCATCACACTACCTAAACTAACAAAAAGAAAAATACTAAAACATGCTTATTTTACATTGTAAGCTCGACGCCTGTTATTTACAATCATTTCACATTGCTTTGGATGAGCCAAATGCTTTCACTCTCGCCTTTGCTTAAATATCTTCAAGCTCTACCCGGAATTATACACCTAACCACACTTTTGGCAAACGTAAAACAAAACAAGTATACTATATACAAATGTACAAATCAAGTAAATGTATAAAATAGACAAGTATGGAGAAAATGTACAAATATACAACATAGACATATTTATGAAACTTAGAAAGCAAAACTACCGCGATGTAGTTAATATCAACACTAATCCCCGGCAACGACACCATTTTATTGAAGCGGTAAAGCGGCAAGAAAAAGTAAGTATTTTTATAAGTATTTATTACGAGGTGATATAGGTTATATTGTATCGTCTCCACATGGATTAGTGCGAGAGAAAAACTGTCGTTCAATAATTTCAATCGCTCTAAGTTTAGGTTGGGTTTGCGGAAGGTAAGTGTGTGAAAATTAAATAAAGCAATAAATAAAGCAATAAAGAAAGCAATTTACAATTATCTGCAGCCTAAGAGAATTCATTTTAGAATCACATTTCATTCTACCAGTCAATTACTTAAACTTGCAGATAAATTGCATGCAATCAACCATACACATCAAAATCATCAAGCATCATTCTAAAGGTGCCTCAACAGAGGTTATGTCTAATGCAAAGTAGAGACAATTGTATTGCTTGCATCGGTGATCTAGCAGTGCAACACAGACAACACAGAGACATTAAGCTCTGATATCCAAGAAGATTATTAGCTCTAAATCTATATCTAGCATCTAGAAACTAATAGATAACATTACCTAACCAAGATTTATGAAGTATATTTCTAGAACAACTCAAACCCCAAACATAAATGCAAAAAAGTCAAGGAAAAACATCAATAAAGATTTGTAAAGCAAGCACGTATACAATCCCATGATCAACAAATGTACATGCAATAAGAGTAAAATATTACATACGAACCCCACCATTGGAATGATACATAGGGAAGAAGGAGGTGAATAGGAAACTTCTCACAATGTCAATGCAATCCGCGTCAACCCATAGCCAATCGACAAGATGTAGCACCAAATGGCGTTGCTTGAACCTCTAAACCTCAAAGAATTGGACCAGAGCTTACCCATGGAGGTGGGAGATGATAAAAACCTAAAAAAATATATTTTAATCTATTTATACATAAATTGAAAATCACAGACCGCACTCAGCCCCAAAATCCATGCTAAGTGCGCTGCCACTTATTGGACCAAACCGCCTTATGCTGACGAGCATGCTACGAGTGCACTAAGAATGGTCATAGCATGCTAGTGTGTTGAGCATGATCATAGAATGTTGAGCATGCTACGAGCATGCTAAGCATGCTCACCTCTTCCAAAATCTGATTTTCAACTCCCGGGGCGCGCTAAGCGCCCACAGAGCCCACTAAGCACGACCTGGGAACCTTATTTTCCTCAAAAACTCGCATCTTGAAGCTTTATTCGACTCTGAATACCCCGAGCTTAAACCATGCGATAAATCCTACAAAAATGGGACAAAAATATTAAACAATACAATATTTACATGAAAACTCGATTAAACATAATTTATACATATTTACTAACTAAGCGAGGAATTATTCGAAGAATATTAACAAAAGAACTAATAAGTGCCACAAATTACAAACACAAAATACTGACATTTTGGAACTTATCACCAATCTCGCCTTATGTCTTGCTATCAACACATCATCATTATGTTTCAACTTGAACACTCACTTCACTTTGATAGCTTTTGTATGTGCTGGCAATTTGACTAACTCCCATGTGTTACTTCTTTCGATTTCCTGTAACTCTTTGACCATAGATGACTTCTATTGTTTATTATTTGAAGCCTCATTATAGTTTATTGGTTTAGCACATGCACATAAAGAAAAATGAACCAATTCTCTATTTGGTGTTTCTTCATCATCACCAGTAACTTCATAGTCCTGAAGTCTTATTGGAAGAACTCTAGTTCTTTGAGATCTTTGGCTTGTGCTAGCCACACCCTCTTTGACTCCGACTGTTTCAAGAATGTTAGCAACAAATTCAACTTCGACTGGAATATAGGCAATTTATCAGACTTCAAATTCATCAGTTTCTTCTTCGAATTCATAACTAATCAATGGCTTGTTAATTGCATCATCGAAATTCTAATCCCAAATAGAACTCTCTTGGAGAGAAATTTGATCGAACTATAGTATGGTCGGAGGGTAGCTTCTTGGTTTAACAATTCGATAGGATATTAGCATGTCGTCAAAGTGTGTTCATATGTTGTAGTCGAAGCCCTATAATGTTGTAGTTGAAATGTGCTGGGACAGTTAGAATATCTAATTGGGCTTGTAAATCCAAATTTTTATAAGTTAGTTTGTTCCCTAAGTTAACTTGTGTAATCTGCATGTGTGTAAAAGCTCATTAGTTAAGTGTGTTAGTTTTCTTTTAAATAGCATACTAGTCTCTCATAATTTCCATAATGAAAATCCTAATTAGGGTGAGAGAGATTATTTGTTATTCTATAACACTTGTAATATTGTTTCAAAGAGAAAGTAAAGAATAACAGTTTATAACAAATTCCATTGTGTTCTCCCTTCTTCCCTCTTTCCTACCCTTGTGGGTTTCTTGCCGATTAAGAAAATGATTATATTTTGTTATTTTGGCATCGTATTTCACAACAATTTGGTGCAGTGTGCATGGAGAAGATGCCATCAATGAAGTATGAGATTGAAAAGTTCATCGGAGTGACTGATTTTTTTCTATGGTGCTTAAAGATGAAAGCCATACTGGTTCAACAAGGTTGTTTAAAAGCATTGAAGGGAGCTGCAACCATGGATTCTGCATTAACGGACAAATAAAAAATGAATATGATATAGAAAACCCACAATGCAATCCTATTGAGCCTTGGTAATAAGGTTCTCCGACGGGTTTTGAAGAAGATGACAACATCAAATTTATTGGTGAAACTAAAAAGTTTGTACATGACCAAATATTTGGTCAATCGCCTCTACCTGAAGCAAGCTCTATATTCATTCAAGATGAGTGAAAACAAAGTATTGGTTGAGAAGTTGGATATATTCAACAAGTGTATTCTTGATGTTGAAAATATCAATGTCAAGATCTATGATGAAGATCAAGAGTTGTTGTTGTGTGCTTTAGCTAGATCATATGCTCACTTCAAAGAAACTCTCTTCTATGAAAGAGAGTCTCTGACCTTTGGAGAAGTTCAATCAACCTTGTATTCTTAGGATTTGAGCAAATGAAAGGAACGTAAACCATCATCTATTGGTGAAGGTTTGCACGTTAAGGTAAAATTATTGAAAAGGGATGGCAAGTTCGACTAGAAGAAGGGTAAAAGTAGGCAGAAGTCTTATAGTGGTGATGCATCTATTATTCGATGTTATCATTGTAAGAAGGAGGGTCATACAAGAAAAGTGTGTCCTGAACGCCTGAAAGATCATGGATTTAAGGATAATGGCAATTTAATCATTGTTCAAGATTATTTTGACTCATATGATGTTCTTATGGTTTCAAGTAGCGACTCAAGTAAAGAGTGGATTATGGATTCGGGTTGCACTTGGAAGATGACTTCAAACAAAGACTTGTTTTAGGAACTATGTGATCAAAATGGTGGATCTATACTGCTGGGAAACAACAAAGCTTGTAAGATTGCAGGTGTAGGATCTGTGAGATTCAAGCTCCATGGTGAGTCAATAAACTTATTGACTTAAGTCAAGTATATACCTGATTTAAAGAGAAATTTGATTTCTCTTGGTGAATTCGACACGAAAGGGTGTGTTTTTTAAAGAGAAAAATATCCTAAGAGTCGTGAAGGGGTCGAAGGAAGTCTTGAGAAACATGAAGAAACAAGGCTTGTATACCCTTGAGGACGAAGTTATTAGTGGTTCTGCAGATGTTACATCCATGAAACCTTTGTTCAAGATAGAAATTTGGCACATGAGATTCATCCATGTCAGTGAAAGAGGTCTGGTCGAACTAGGGAAACAAAATCTACTTGGTGGAGACAAATTCGAAAAGTTGAAGCTTTATGGACCCTGTGTACTTGGAAAATCTTCCAGAGTGAAGTTTAATAAAGGAAAACAAAGAACACATGGATTCCTTGATTACATCCATACTAATCTTTAGGGGCCTGTAATGTGCCCATCACATTCAGGAGCAAGGTATTTTATATCCATAGTTGATGATTATTCCAGAAAGTTATGGGTATTCATCCAAAAGATTAAGGATGAAACTTTGAGAATTTCAAAATTTGGAAGATTATGGTCGAAAATCAGACTGACAAAAAGGTCAAGAGGTTGAGAACCGACAATGGCCTTGAATTTTGTAATGAGGCATTCAACGGTTTTTGTATGGTCTATGGTATTGTAAAGCACAGAAGTACTGTAGGTATTTCTCAACAAAATGGTTTAGCTGGAAGGTTTAATGGAACCATTTTGAAAAGAGTTGGATGCATGTTGGCTAGTGGAGGGTTAAAGAAAGTGTTTTGGGCAGAGACTGTTTCGACAACAACATATATGATAAACAAATATCATTTGAGAGTGTTTGATATAAATACAGTTGAAGAAGTTTGGCCGAGAGATCAACCAGATCTCGACAAACTTAGCGTATTTGGCTGTGTAGCTTATGCTCACATTAGACAAGATAAGATCGAACCTAGAGCTCTGAGATGCATGTTCATAAGATACCCTAAAGGAGTCAAAGTGTAACACCCCAATTTTCATAATCATTTTCTAGTTGATATTATATTTATTTATTTTATTTTATTGAGTGATTTATGTTTGTGGGTGAATTATGGGTATTTCAGTCATTTTTATAATATTAAGAAAATTAGGAAAATTTAAGAATTAGAGAAAATAGAGATTTATTAAAATTGAATAGAATGAGGTGTTGGAGTAAGATATCAGGGGTGTGGTAAGAAATTATCGAGAAAAATGAAATTATTATTATTTTCAGAATAATTAAATATTAATGATATTTTATGTAAATGAGAGGATTATGGGACTGAGATAAAATAAATATTTGATTTAATAATAGAATATTAGATTTTTATTTAAAACAAAATGAATAAAGATTTAGTGAGGGTGTGAGGAGATTTGAGAGTGTAAAAGAGTAAGTCGAGTATTAGGGTAAAATAAATAGAAAAGTTAGATGAAACTTTGGAGAGAACGTGAAATTGTGAGAAAGAGCAAGCGAAAGAAAAACTTAAGGAGATCAATCGTAAGAAGAATAGCGAGGTAGAGTCTCAACAGCAAAAAAACTCAATGATAATCACTTTCGAGGTAAGGGAGAGAATAATTTTTAATAAAAAAAAGGCAAAAAGACTTATGCATGAAGGGTATAGTAGAAGAGTCTTTAACCTCCAATAAAGATGATGATTGTGATGAATTCGGTATTTTATGAGAACTTGCTATTTTGTTGATTTTATTAGTGTTAATTTCATGTGATTTGATATATAAATCTTGTTCTAATATTCATATGGTGGTCTGGGTATAACGTCATTTTTTATTCTTATATGTTACTTTGTATGTGTAATATATATATATATATATATATATATATATATATATATATATATATATATATATATATATATATATATATATATATATATATATATATATATATATATATATATATATATATATATATATATATATATATATATATATATATATATATATATATATATATATATATATATAGGGCTGGTTCTGATTTTTTTAGAGGTCCAGAAAAAATAACAAAAATGAATTCTTAAAAAAGTAAACAATTAATCAAAATATTTAATTATAAATAATACTAATACTATTAAGTTTTAATATATTATTCTAAAATAAATTTAATGATATATCTTTTTATAAAAAAAAATATCAATAATTTAAAATAAGATTGTCTACCGCTTTATTCTTTTCTCGATATTAAGAAAGTAGAAGTTGTTAGTAATAATTACATAAATATAACTTTTTTAGTTGTTTTGTGACACTTTGATAAACTCTCATAATTTATTGCAATTGATATAATAATATGAAAAAATGGAATTAATTAAAGAATTATAAAAGGTTAGACTAACTTAAATCAATTTGTTTAAAACTATTTTAATCTTATTGATTTAATTTATTACCTATATTCATAAGAATTAATTAAAAGCAGCACTAATATCCAAATTTTTAAATATATTTTTGTAAAATAAAATTTACAAATATTTTATTTTGTAAAACAAGATCAAACCACTAATAATTATATAATTATATAATATTTCTTAGCCAAAAAATTAATAATAAATTACTTAATGATCTAATAAACTTTTAAATATTTAATTACAAAAAAAAAAATTATTTAAAATTTATATTAAAATAATAAAATCAAAAAATTTAATAAACTTAATATATATAGAGTTAAATAAATTTTTGATCCCTTTAAATATTTTAAATTTCATTTTTATAAAAAATTTCTTCAAGGATTTTGGAGTGCCGCTTCATTATCTAAGTAACAGGTAGGCTGATTAATCATCATTGTCATTCTATTTCATTAAATTGAATCTCTAGCTTCCTTTCATTAACAGCATGCTTGTTCTAATTGTTGTAGGACTATACATATTTAAGTAAATAATTTTGAGTGTGTTGAGCTCACTGGGGTGGTTTATAAATGCTTAGTTGTAATGGCAAGTTTTAGCACTCTTAATTTTAGGTCCTCACAGTAGATACATGAAATTTTTAATAGTTTTTTAGGATAGTATGAAATTTTTAATATTTTTCAGCAATCAAAGTTTTGAAAACAGAAAAGTTTGAGCAAGGGCGTGATTCTCTCTCATTAAGTGGTACACAATTTCTGATGAAGATTTTATCTCATTCCAGTAACACCTTTATTGACTGGTTTATCTTTACAAGCAAGGTTTTTCATTACAATCAAAGTAACTCATATTATATTTATATGATCTGCTTCCTCGCGTTTCTCATATACTATATTTCAACATGACTAAATTCTCCAGAGATACTGGTGTCAAGGAGGTTCATATTCTTGAAGCCAGCAAGGATAAGGGCAGTGATCCTAAGAAGGTTTGGTTCAACATTACAACAAATATTATAACATCAAATGGGGCATCCTTGACAGGGAAATCATCTGTAACAAAGATGAACTCTTTGAAGAAAAATCAATTTCATCTACATGATTCAGATTCAGATGTTGATGAAGACTGGGTCAAGTTCATTGACTCAGAAGATAGAATTGGATAGTTGATTACTGTTATCTTGTATATATTTTGGGTAAGTTTTTTTTCTTTTTTTCTTTGAAGAGTCTTCTTGATATATTTTTTTTGGAAGCTTAGACTTACTCTTAGTTTCCTTGGGATTTTTTTTTGGGAAGAAACTTAGACTTACTCTTAGTTTCTTTGGGTTTGTTTGTTCTTTTGAGTCAGTCCTTCTTGGGGAGTTATTTTCCCTTAGTCAGCTTGATGCTTCTTATTCTGCATCATTTTATAGAGCTGGTTTTCTTTGTGTCTTGAATTAATTCTTACCAGTTCTGATTCTGAGTCAGTTTGTTTTCACTTTTCCTTTTGTCAATTTTTGGCTAAAAAGAGGGAGAAAATGCCAGTGTGTGTCTAGAGTCTAGGTTAGGATAAGTGTTGTTACTTGTTCTATACAACACTTTAGGGGGAGCATGACAGTCCATCATGTGAGTCTAAGTCTGCTCTTGCAGATATTTTGCTAGGATGTTATAACAGAATGTTATAACATTTTTTCTATGTCAGTTTGTGTGTTTCCTTGTTTTGTGTCTTGTTTTCTAAGTTAGAAGCATGGTTGTGTCTTGTGTTCTGAGTTATATGGAATTGAATTTTGCTCCTATAGGCTTTAGCATGAAGAGTTCATGATGGAAAATTGGGATTGTGTTTGAGGGGGATTATCTCTTATCTTCTTCTCATGTACAAAGTTTACATGATAAGTGAAATTCTGGTATTCAAATCTCAGATGTCCTAAGAGATTTCAAGACACCTTTCCCTGAACAAACACACAATGACAAGATAAATGATAAACAAAGTGCATAAATGTAAAGAACACACAGGATTGTTAACCTAGTTCAGTGTACAACAACACTTACTCTGGGGGCTATCAAGTCAGGGACGAAATCAGATAGATAGTATCAATTTGAATCTAAACTCCCCCGTTTACAACTTCTCACTTAATCACTACCCTTGCTTAACTTCTACCTAAGACTCGCCTAGGTATGAGACCCTTCTCAAATCCCTTCCAATATCAGAATAGTGACTGAACTATTCTAAACACTTAGAAAATAACAGAAGTCACAATTCAAAGACACACAACCAGTCACTGCTTAAAAGCTTTGGAATGACTGACAGGACTTACAACTCAAAAACAAAGTGCTAGTCTTTTACCAATATGATAATCGAGAGGTTCACAATTAACACACAAATCCTAATAAAAATACACTATAAGTTCCAAACTATTACTAAGGTTGAAGCCTTCTATTTATAACCTTCAATGTACTGGATTGGGCTTCACAGACGCAACTAGATATGAAAGAGGTGCTGCAGAAATATCTCCTCAAAGATAGGACATCAATCATTAGTTTCCTTAATTATCTCCATAATTAGAAACTAAGAATACTCCTTGAATTCAGATTGAATCTTTTTAATCTTCAAACTGAGCGCCACATAGGATTGCATAATATTTCCAGAATATTCTCCACTTGTAACAAACTAAAATATCCAACAAAACAACTGTACAAAATTATGATGTCGAAAGAAACTGCATAGGACACAGTATTCGACATATTGCTCCAGTTGATAGAACACCTTATTTCAACATGTCTATACTAAGTTAGTTTTACCAAACATAATACCAATCACAACAAAATAGATAATTAACAATAAGCATGTAGCTTGTGCTGGTGTTCTATGGTTTTATTCCTCTTCCCTCGTTAATTGGTCTTTGGTTGTTTTAGCCAAAATTTATCAAAGGGGGATATTGTTAGTACCATGGTTTTGGGATTGGAAACTTTTCTCTAAAACATGGTTCTAACCAGATGTCGAACAATATGTCATGACATCGTGTTCTGGTGTGCAGCAGTCAAGTATTTTTAAATCTTGACATTTTTTTTATTCTGTTATATTTCCTTTGGATATGTATCAGAGATTTTCACAGATCAAAAGATTTATTTTGGAACAGGATTATATCTCCAGTTGTATAGAAGATATTGATTTGGGCCTTGAGACAAATTGGGAAACTATGTATCAGTTTGTTCCAAGATTGAAGGAAATTATTTGCATAATTGGTGCATTACTCAGCTTATGGATCAAGAAACTTCTGGATCAGAATATTGAAGCCCATGGATTGCAGAGGTGTATAAATATAGGAATCGTAACCTAATGTATTTTAAGTTTTTCAACAATTGTAAAATTAGGGGAAGCATGAGTCTTAGGTTTTGAGAGTCTCTTGAGTAGTTTGTAAGTCACCCATGTATCTTTTGATACTATGTGGTCGACTGATTGTTACTTGACTGCTAGTCAAGTTATTATCCTCATTCAGAATCCTTTAGGCAATGAGTTAAGTATTATTCTCACTCGAAGATTTTAAGCAAGAGGTTGAGTTATTGTAATGGAAGAATAATATTCTAAACTGAGTTGTATTTATAGACAACCCATGTGATTAGGATATGTCTTTTATCATTGTGGTGATTGGAACTCAGATGATGATTTCTCATATCTAGGTAGAACCTAGGTAGAAGTGGCATTGGGTAGGGATTTGGAGAGAAGTTGTAAACGGGAGAGTTTAGCTTTGAACTAATACTGTTGATAGTGAACTTCCTTCCTGGTTTGGTAGCCCCCAGAGTAGGTGATGTTGCAAAAAACTGGGTTATCATCTTCATGTGTTATTTATCTTTCTGCAGTCTTATTTTATGTCTTATATTTAACTTTATTTATCTAGTTTGTTACCAGATATTGTAACATCTGTCTTGACATCATTTGTTGTTAAGACAATTTTGGTTTTATGTGTTTTCTGTACCAGAATTTCACTTGTTCTACATGTACAATAAACCCTTAGTACATACCTTGTGGTTGGTTCTTACCCTTGACTCCATGCTCGTGACATTGAATCTTTGAACCATGTTCGTGACCTTGGTTGTGAATATTGCATAATCATGCATTCATGCATTCTTCAAATTTCTTTTTTCAAGGAACTTAGAGGTTCTCTTTTGTAAATATCATAGGTTTTGTGATCATGGATATTGGAAGAAGTAACACTAAGAAGTACAGTTTCATATTTCCTGATCTAAAAGAGTTGAAAGAGCTAGCCTATTTAGTGGTTGATCCTCCAAAGTTCAAAGGTCGTTATGGCAGACAATTGGCTATTCTGAATACCAGGGTTGAGGAAGGACTTCTTAATACTATGATTCAGTTTTATGATCCTGTATACTGATGCTTCACCTTTCCAGATTATCAACTTTTGCCTACTTTGGAGGAGTATGCCTATCTTGTGGGTTTTCCAGTTTCTGGTGAGATTCCTTTTAGTGGTTTTGAGGTGATTTTCAAATCACAAGTCATTGCAATAACTACCCACTTAAGTAAATGTGATATACATTCCTATGTCATTTTCAAAGGAGGTATCCAAGGGTTTACTTCAAAGTTTCTTATTGAGAAGGCTTCTCATTTTTCTCAAGTTGGTAGCATGGTGGGATTTGAGGCTATTTTAGCCTTGCTCATCTATGGATTGGTTCTCTTCCCTAACATTGACAACTTTGTTGATGTTAATGCCATAAGGATCTTCTTAATTGGGAACCATGTTCCTACTTTTTTTAGTGACACTTATTTCTCTATCCATCATATTACTTCCAAATGTGATAAGACTATTGTATGTTGTTTACCTTTGTTGTACAAGTGGTTTATTTTGCACTAGCTGCAATGTCCTACTTTCATGGAAAATAAAGATTGGTTGAAGTGGTCTCAAAGGCTCATGTTTCTTACCAGTGCAGAGATTACCTGTTATTCCCCAGATTATGATGGTGTTAGGATTGTTGATAGTTGTGGGGAGTTCTCTAAAGTTCCTCTTATTGGTACACAAGGAGACATCAAACACATCTGACTCTAGCATGTCGTCAACTTAGGTTTTCCATGAAAGATAAACATAAAGGCATTTGGTTGGAAGGTTTATTCTACCAAGAAGGAAAAGACATGCAGGTATTGAAGAAGAGGATGGTGAGTTCTTGGGATAATATCCATAGAAAAGAAAAGGGTCATCTTGGGAAGAAGAAATGTGTAGCTATGGAACCTTATACTCGTTGGGTGAAGGAGAGAGAAAGGAAGGTTTTCCTCTAGAAAAGGAAAGGGTCATCTAGTTTTTTTCCTCTTATATTTTAGGATCTTTTGAAATTATACTTCAAATGTAACCCTTCCATTATTAATGAAATGAGGGTTTGTTGGCTATTTCCAAAAGTGTTGTTTCTTTATGATGTTTGAAAATTTATAACCATTGAGTTCCTTGAAAACTAATAAAAAATTAAAAAATAATTTTCATCACATATCATGCATCATCCATCATTTAGTTTCTACATTAAAGGGACTTATTCATGTCTTTTCCTTCAAATAGTCAAGTTGCACTCAAGCTAATCATTAGAAAAAGATGAACCTACTACTAGAGAAAGAGAGTCACAAGCTTTGTGAAAAGGTTACTAATCTTCACGCCAGAATGGAAATATTGACCGCTATGGTGGAAAACTTATTGATTATTCAGAATCAGTCACCGACTCCTCCATCTCCTCGTTCCACTCAAGCGCAAGTCCAGACCACCATGATTTCTGAAGTTGTCACCGCTCCTACTTTTGTGGCTCCAGTTAGTGTTCCATAATATAAAATGCCTCATGGATACCCTCGTGACATGCCTTTTAACTTTGAAATTATGGATGTCATATCTCGGATGTCCTAAGAGATGTTGAGACACCAGATCTGACTTCAACATGCAACAACAGGATATACAAACAAAATAAACAGTGCTGAACGTAAATAAAACACATATATGTTTACCCATTTCAGTGACAACAACACCTACTCTGGGGGATACAAAGCCAAGTACGAAATCAACTAGTTAGTATCAATTTATAGACCATACAACAAACCCACCGGTTTACAATCTATGCACTTAATCACTACCCTTTACTTAACTTTTGCCTAAGATACACCTAGGTATGAAGCCCTCCTTAAATCCCTATTCAATCACTCTCGGCGATTGGATAAAATCTAAACACGGTAGAGAACAAAAACAGGAAGTCACTCTTCCAGGACACATAATCCTCAATGCTTAAAAGCTTATGAGAACTGACACACAAATACTCAATGCTTAAAAGCTTATGAGCATCTGACACACAAATATATAATGCTTAAAAACTTATGGATGCTTGACAGAACTTACAACCCAACAATAAGGATTCTAAAAATCCTAACAAAACACACACATAAGTTCAACCTAAAACTAGGTATACACCAGTCTATTTATAACACTATTCTGGACTGGATTAGCCTTCAAAATCGCAGTAGTGAGGTTGCACAAAGTCTGCAAAATCTTCTCCAAGAAAATAGGCCTTCAATCAATAGTTTCCTAAAATGTCTACATATCTAGAAACTTTGTATATCTTCGAAAACCAACATAGAATCTCTGATTTGTCAATCTTGGGCGCCACATAAGCAAATTGAATATTCAGTAACTAACACATCAGTTGAACCATAACTGTCAGCTGCTGCAGACACGATGTCCTATCCTCCTGGTTGGGACATCTCATTCTACATATTGAAAACTGCAAGTTGGAACAACTTGTTCAACATGTTGCTGCCAAGTTTGTTTAACCAAAATATATGTCAATCATAATTTCAGAGAAATAACAATCACCCCCTTTGGCACATTTTGGCTAAAACAACCAAATAACCCTTGCACACAAAACACCATAAAATATGTTTGAAAATAAATCAAAGACACACAATAGAGGCACAACATCGGAAAAGACATTAGCAGGGTTAAGAGCATAAAAAATAGAGACAATGTTAGTAGTTTGTTGATCTAGTAACATAGCTACAACCAATAGATAACATAAGTTCTCAACATCATGATGTCAAGACATCATGTTTGACATCTCTTTAGAGCCTCCAGTAAAGAGAAAGGACTCCTCCTTAATAGTAGTACCAGCACCAACATCCTCAATAGCATACTACTCCCTATTTTTAGCCATAAAATGACAAAGGTAAGTAAATAATATTAGCAAATTTGAGCACCTAAAGTTTAAGAGATAAGGTGCAAAAAAAACTAAAAATATTTTGGGCATTTAACCCTTACAAAATCATAAACTAAGATAAACAGGATCATAAGGAAGACCCAAACAAAATCACATGACCAAATTTCATGCATCAGCATCTTCTTCTTCTCTAATAGCACCGGTGTAACACGGTGGGAGAACTGACTTGGGTGTAATTATTGCGGATAGCAAGAGTCGCCACCGACTTTTCTTTTATCCAATAAGGAAAGCGTGAAAAGAACAGGAAAGACCTTGAGATTGTTTTCTTGAGTTCGGGGGGTAGGTTATGAAAAGGGAAGGTATTAGCATCCTTTTCATCCGTAGTTACCTACGAGCTCTTAGTTGCTTGCTAGATCACTTGCTTTTTGTTGGAAATTGTACTTGTGGTGTGGGTTTTGAAAGTGTTTTAAAAATGTCTTTGTAATGGTTCTTGTTTCTATAAGAACGCGTACAAAGTGTTGGTTTTAAAAATAGTTCAAAAAGGTGTTTGTGGAATGTGTTTTTTGAAAGTGATTTTGAAAAGGTGTCTTTGTAATGGTTCTCGTTTCTATAAGAACGCGTACAAAGTGTTTAACTTTTGAAAATGTTTCAAATGAAAGTGTTTGTGTATAAATTGTTTTTGTTGTGAACAAGAGAGCAACTATGAGCATCCTACCTACTCAAAAGGCCTAATGTTCTTTTCCTCCTCCTTTAGATGTTGCTATCTTACCATTGATTTGGTAAGAAGCCCCATCGTTGTATGTGAAGGGACAAGCGTGGGTCAATTGTACAGTCATAGAAGGCAACTTGTGAGATGCTTTAGCAATTTTTCGTAAGGGACTAGATCATTTTATCGAAGGCAACATCGAGGGACAATAATATTTTTTTATTGAAGGGTCTTTTCTAAAGCGTCCCATATTCGAGGGACATGACTGTTTTTTCCGAGGCAACGAGCGAGGTTACCCTAGAGGTGCGCGTGTGAAAAGAGTGTTTGATTCAAGTTAATTGTCTTGATTAGGGTGGTCTAGCAATTGATTTTATATCTTATCATACACACCTAATTACTATACAGTATAAGGAAAATAGTAAATTGCGGAAATTAAAATTTTACGCTATTACAAAGCTTTCTAGAATGGGGGTACAAATTTACAAATGGGGATGGATCAATGCGATTAAAAGTCAAAATAGGCAACCAATACAACCAAATTGAATCGAACAATTAATTAAAACTACATCAATCTATGAAGTAAATATTAATTAACAAAGTAAGAAAATAAAATTCTTTGTATTTTGTTTGTGAGAATTTTGGAAAGAAAAAATAAAATTCTATTCTATTAAAGAAAATAATTGGCTAAAGAATTTAAATCATTTGTATATTTTTTTCCTTTGGCATTTTTTAATATTAAGAAATTAAAAAAAATAATTTAAAAATAAATATAAAGTTAATTAGTAAAATTATTTACAAAAATTGCTAACTAAACTAATTGAAAAAATTAAATAATTTGAAATTATGATTCTAGAATTAAGACTAAAGATTAATAAAATTAAATCTAAACTAAATAAAGTTATTAACGTAATTCTAAACTAACTTAAAAATTCTAAGTTATTAAATTAAACCTAAAATAAGATGATTATGAAATTACTTAAATTAAATATAGTTTAAATTAATTCTAAAGTCATTGAATAAAACCTAAATTAAACTGAAGAAATAATTATAAACTAAATTAAATAAAACCTAAACTACATGTATAAACAAATTTTAATGGAATTGAAATAAAAGACTTAAAAAGAGAAAAAGAACAGGAAAAAATTCCCCAGCGAGGATCAAGCTCAGGTCTTCAAGATCATGGGTAATATGCTTTGCCAACTGTACCATATTACTTATTCGTTATTAACATGAATCTATTAATATAAATGGGAAAATCAATAATTGGATTGGGCCGAAGGGTCCAAAAGGCCGACCCAGTTAGAAGAAAGAAACAAGGAAATTTGTAACCCTAAAGCTAAGGAAAACGCGTCGCTGTAGCTATGTTATGGGGAAGCCAAATCAAATCATCAATTCTAACAAAACAAATTATTTATTAAGATTTCCAATTCTTTTATCTTTTATCGTGAAACACTCTCTCTTCCTCTTACAATATTCCTCTGCTATCCCTCTTTTCCCCTAACAATTTCCAAACCAATCTCTCTATCAAAATAAAATAAAAACCTTTCTCCCTCTCTCAATTGAACAAGCGATGAATTGGTATTCTGAGCAATTTAGTGAGGATTAAAACCCTTGGGAACGTGACAGTTTTCTATATCCTGGTTTCTTTCTCTCTCTTTTTTTTACAGTGTTCTCTTCATGTTTGAATAGAGTTGATGGTGGTGCGCGATATGGAGGTTGAAACAAGAGGTTTTGACGGATGGTGGTCGCAGAGAGTGAGGAAGGAAGATGATGGTGATGAGCGGTTGGGTCTGCGGAAATGGAAGAAAGGGATGATGTTGGGTAGTTGGGTGAATTGAAGGAGAACAGAGGTTGCGGAAGAGGGTTGAGGAAGTTGGCGTTGGGTTGTTTGAAGGAGGTGGAAGAAAATTGGTGATTTACGGTAAAGGCTGAGAGGAAGGTTGGATTGATGGATGGTGTTACGACTTTGAACAGAGGGAGCGTTCGGCTATTATAGATAAATTGAAGGGATAAATGAAAGGAAATTGAGGTGTTAACAGTTTAACAGTGAAGTGGGTAGCTGGGTTGAATGATGGATACGGTGAACATGGGAGGTTGTTAGGAGGAGGAATAGAAGGTTAAGGGAGTGTTTGAACAGAGAAATTGAAGGTATATTTTTTATCTTTGTGAATCTAAGTTATTACTATTTTTTTTAATAAATATATGATTCTTCTAATTTCTATGGTTTCTATTATTCAAATCTAGTTTTCTAACATTTTCTGAATGTTAACAAGTTGCAGCAACTCTAAAAAAATAGCAAGGGTATGATAAAGCAAGCATCGCAATTTGTTTATGAGATATGATGAATGGAGAAGAGGAACCAGAAATATACCTATCGGAGTTCGTCCGATGCGACTTTGACAACGACTTATGAAACCAAGTATGCTTATTTCCCTTCTTTTATCTGAACTATTCTCCTTCTTCTTCCACCTTTGTCTGTTACTTATGTATGGAGAGTTTGAGTTGAAGTTGGGAATAAGGTTTTTAGAGATGAAGAACGTATGAAACAGTGAAGGGTGTATGAAACAGTAATGTATTCTATTTTCAGTTTTGTTTTTCTAAGTGTTTTCTCCTGTTGAATTTTCTGTGTATTGTATGTTGTCCTCTCTTTTTTTGTATATTTTCTCTGCTGTCGGTTTTGTAACAATTGATCTTGTCTATTGTTCACCCCCTCTTCTCTGTATTATGATACGGTTTATATAGGTGAGAATGAGTGGATTTTGGGGGAGGGGGGGGGGGGGGGAACTATAGAATTTGAACATCTTTGGTATGCTGATTTGCTCCTTTTTGTTGCAGTTTTTCTATTTTGCGTATTTGATGCAATATTTGTGCAAGTTTGTGACAGGTGTAGGGGATGACTTGGTACAGTTTTGGCAGCATAACATAGCAGGTGTAGCAGGGAAATTTGTATCAAGGTAGCAAGACTGTTTTAACAGTTTTATGAGCTGGTTTTCTTGGCATTACTATGAAGGTTTTGGGACAACAACAAGGCTATTGTTTTGCAGCAAGGTTGGACTCTTTTTTTTGGATAGTTTTTGTTGTATTTTTGTGGCTGTTTTATAGGCTAAAACAAGGCTGGAAATGGGTTGTAGGCAGCATGATATTGGGCTTATGAACAGGGCAACAACAAGGCTGTTTTGTGGGACTGTTTTGAATTGTTGGAAATATAATTTGTACAAACTTGTAACTTCTTTGTATTTTTGTAATAATAACTCAAATAAATTTGTAGCATGAATGAAACTTGTCTTGAATATATTTCCTCAATTCCTTTGTAATTGTAACTTGGAATTTTGTTGAATGTAACTTGGATGAAATTGAATGAAACTTGAATGATGAACATTGAATTAAAATTTCATCCTTGAACGAATTTTGAATAATGAATGAACATCTTGTACCTGCTCTTAGAATTTCAATCAAATTACATGAATTGATCTTCAAAATTGAGCAAACTTGCATCATGAGAAACTAGTTCTTTTGTATATCTTGAATTCCAAAAGCAAATTCATAAGAATGAATTGCGCCTCCCACACTTGAACTGATTTGAAATCAAAAATAATTATTCGAATTGTTTCTCTAATCATCTTCTATAAAACCCACATCGTCAATCCGCGGTAAATTGCAATACGAGCCCATAATACAAATTGCGCCTTTAAGGGACTTAATCAACAATCCCCCTTAATCCAATAATCGCTAATGTTCACTTGAAAATAACTTGAAGTAAGCAACAAGCAATCAATGAATCATTGAACTAGAACTCTAGTTTCATGAATTATCTCAACATAAGAATCAAACGTTTTTTGAGAAACGTATGTGACAAATTAAATCAAGCGTAATTTGACCTTGATTTTTGAAGTAATCTCATAGACAATTCTATTCATGATACTTCACAAATAGAATCCCTTGAGGACATTGAGAATTGAAGAAGTTATGAACCTCGAAAATTGAAATTTGCTTGAGAAATAACAAACCTTATTTGCTGACTCAATGCCTAGGAGAAGAATCTGTCTGATCAAACCCTAAGTCATTTTGAGTATTTGAGAAACCCTAAGATAGAATCTTGAACGGAAAAATGGGAGGGAAAATTTTGGGGTACAACAACTGCCCCTGTTCAATCTTCTTAAACTTGAAAAAGTGAGATTGGCATGTTTGTCGTTCGTAGCTTGAAAGTGGGAGATGATTGAACACTAGAGTGCCCAGAAATGTGCACTCTCTTATATTTATTGTATCGGGAATGGGCTTAAAGATGCCATTTAGAGAGTGACGAATATTGTCGGAGATGGGCTTATGGATGCCATTTGAAGAAATGATGGATAGTTGTCAGAGATGGGCTTATAGATGTCATCTAGAAGTGGTTGAGAACCGTCAGAAATGGGCTTATAGATGCCATCCAAAGGTGATTGTTGACAGAAATTAGACTAAGTCTAAACTTGACTTCAACTGGAAAAGAATCAGAATAAATCTTTGGAGTGATTTGTCTGAAACAGAGAAAGTGTTTACCAGAAAAGAATCAGGATAAACCATTGATCAATTTAAACTGAACCAACAAAGGTCTTAAATTATCTTTAACTAGGAAGAATTAGGATAAATATTTGGAGTGATTTATCTGAACAAGAGAAAGTGTCTGCCAGAAAGGGATCAGGATAAACCACTGATCGATTTAAACTGTAACAGGAGAAGCCTTGAAATCTTTAACTGGAAAGAATCGGGATAAATCTTTAGAATGATTTATCTGAACCAGAGAAAGTGTCTATTGGAAAAGAATCAGGATAAACCATTGACCGATTTAAACTGAACCAGCAGAAGTCTTGAATAATCTTTAACTGGAAAGAATCAGGATAAATCTTTGGAGCGATTTATCTGAACTAGAGAAAGTGTCTACTGGAAGGGAATCAGGATAAACCATTGATCGTTTTAAACTGAACAACCAAAGTTCTTGAATTATCTTTAACTGGGAAGAATCAGGATAAATCTTTGGAGTGATTTATCTAAACCAGAGAAAATGTCTACCGGAAAGGAATCAGGATAAACAATTGGTCGACTTAAATTGAACCAGCAGAAGTCTGGAAAAGAAACAAAATAAATCTTTGGAGCGATTTATCTAAACTAGAAAAAGTGTCTACCGGAAAGGAATCGGGATAAACCACTGATCGATTTAAACTGAACCAGCAGAAGTCTGGAAAAGAATCAAAATAAATCTTTGGAGCGATTTATCTGAACCAGAAAATGTGTCTATCAGAAAGGAGTCAGGATAAACCATTGGTCGATTTTAACTGAACCAGCAGAGGTCTTGAATAATCTTTAACTAGAAATAAATCAGAATAAATCTTTGGAGCGATTTATCTGAACCAGAGAAAGTGTCTACTGGGAAAGGAATCAGGATAAACCATTGATCGATTTAAACTGAACCAGCAGAAGTCTGGAAAAGAATCAAAATAAATCTTTGGAGCGATTTATCTGAACCAGAAAAAGTGTCTACCGGAAAGGAATCAAGATAAACTATTGGTCGATTTTAAACTGAACCAGCATAGGTCTTGAATAATCTTTAACTGGAAAAAAATCAGAATAAATCTCGGAGTGATTTATCTGAACCAGAGAAAATGTCTACGGGAAAGAATCTGGATAAACCATTGATAGATTTAAATTGAACCATCAGAGGTTTTGAAGGAAGTATTCGTTATGTAGATAATCATCCAGTCCTGTTTCAGGAATTGATCTACAATTAATTTGTTCACAGATAGTTGTCATGTCTTGTTAGAAATTTATTGATGATAATTTTCTGTTGATTGATCTTTCCTGAAAAGGTAAAGAGTTAGTTGTATGCAATGTCATGATGTATGAAATGCATGGCGTAATGATGTTTCTCAAAATAAATGATATTATGATTTGTGCATTTGTGTTATCGATGTTTATGATGTATGAATTCAATGTATGCACATATTAGTTATTCTGTTGCAATGCTGTTTAGATTGGGGAAAATAAATCCCTAACTGTTGTTGGGAATGTGGAGTGTAAGCCTACATATTTTGTTGAAATTAAAGTATTGATAGATGGGTTTCCGTTATTAGAGAAGTAAACTCTATTGGGGAAGGACAACATCGTGCATTGCTTGTGGACTTGGTGAAATCCTATTGAGGAATTCTGAGTGGATGGGCGACTTTCACTGGGGAATATTTGGAGCGGTAACTTGAAGTTTTGCTCCATCGTGGATATGAAAGCAAAAGAAACCATTAGGCTGCATATTGGAGATATTACGGTGATCCTGTAGCAAGATGTCCTTGTTTCTGCTCCATTAGAGAAAGTACCTGTGGGGATCATATGGAATGACCCATATATATTATCCTGTTTCTTAAAGCCATTAGTAATTATCTTTTTGTTCAGTTTTCCCTTTTTTATGCGTTCATTTGTAAACAGTAATTATGTTCAAATGCATATGTTCAAAAATAATCACTGGACGTTTTTGCAAACAAAACAGGAAACTAAAAGAAAAATAGATAGTTTTGCACTTTTAAAGGAATATACTTGTATTAACTTGAATAAGTATTTTTGTACAAAGAGACGAACATCCTAGTAAGAGAATGTCGTCGTAAAAATGAAAACTGATACAAAGAAAAGACCATTATGTGAAATAATCCCATGGGGTTCCCATTCTGCTATAGACTTTATGTCTCTGAGCGTCTCATCCACTTGTTGCTTTGTCCAAAACTGATTGGATTGATTAGAACCGTTTCAGTTTGATGATTGATACTGAAGATTAGTTGTAAGGTGATCCAATGGGACATAGTCATACGCTTTAAATCCCTAAATTTTGCCTGGACTGCCCTTTCGGTTTTTCAGTCCACCGGGATACCCTTTTTTGCCCAAGCCGCCTTTTCAAGTTTTCAGCTTGTCGGGTGTATAGATTTTTTTTGTGTTTATCCCTAATTTTTTCCTAGGCCGGTCGACCTAACGGGTCTCTTCATGCGTAGTATCTTTTAACTATGTCTGTGTTTACAGGGTGTGGAAGGTCATCGTTGTCCATAGTGGTTAAGATCATTGCCCCACTAGAAAATATGTTTTTGATCACAAATGGTCCTTCGTAGGTAGGAGTCCATTTTCCCTTGGGATCACCTTGTGGCAGTATGATACGTTTGATTACCAGGACACCAACTTGATATACCTGATGTCTGACCTTCTTGTTAAAAGCTTTAATCATATGTTTTTGGTATATCTGACCATAGTAGACAGCCGTAAGCATCTTCTCATCAATCAAGTTCAACTGGTTAAGTCGGGTTTGAATCCATTCATATTCAGTTAACCCTGCATCCTTTACGATTCTCAGAGAAGGTATTTGGACTTCAATTGGGAGGACAACTTGCATGCCGTATACCAAATTGAAAGGAGTTGCCCCTGTTGATGTGCGCGCCGTGGTACGGTAACCGTGAAGAGAAAATGGTAACATCTCATGCCAGTTGTTGTACCCCAAAATTTTTCCTCTCACTTATCAAGAATTTGCTCACAAGATCTCCTTGGGCTCAAAACAGCACTAGGGTTTGATCAGCTCAAGACACCTCCTTATGCATTGATGACCAAAATTAGGGTTTGAGTTTGCACAAGGATTTTTGAACTTTCAATGCTTCATATGACTTTCATGGATCATTATATACCCCCAATATTACTCATGTCAAGTTACAAGCTTTGAATCACATTTTTGATCAGTCAATTGAGCAGTTGACCTAAAAATCAGTTGTATTGGGGAAAAAGTCAACCATGACCAATTTACAGTCAAACCCCATAAGTTTTGATCCACATCAACATTTTAAACTCATATGTATCATTTTATCAAGTTTGGACCACAATTCCTCAAGAAATTTGATCAAATCTCCAAAAGGGCAAAATGATCAAAATTAGGGTTTTGACTAGGAAAGGGCAATTTCTGATTTTTGACCTAGCTTGATCAATTGGTTTAAGGCATGATCTCAAGAGTCCAATTGCATCATTTTTACCTAATGATAGGGTTCAAAACATTTCAATTCCATTGGATTGACAGATGAATTTTGCAGTCAACTGATCAAAAGTCAATTGTATATTGAAAAGTCAAACTTTGACTTTTTGGCCAAATTCGCGTGTCATAGACCATAATTCATCAAAACATGTCAAAATATGAAACTTATTCATCAAGAAATCAAAAAGTCAAGATTTTATTTTGAAAAGTCAAAATTTCTAAACATAGAAATTTTTCTAAGTGTTGGAAATTTCATGTTTTTTCATAACTTTGAGCCAAATTTTCACCATGATGCAAGATGATTAAAGAGAAACTTCCAACATGAAAGTTGTAGATCTCCATGAAATATACAACTTTTCTTCATACAACTTCTTCCAAAAGTTCTTGGATCTCAAGTTATAATTGTATGAACATAGGGTCATGAAACTAAACACTTAGTGAAAATTTGCCCTAATTTGACCAGGATTTTAACCTAACTTCATGACACTTTTTTCATATAGTTACAAGGGGAATCTTCAAAAGTAATTCAAATATGGGTTGTAGAGAAAATTTCAAGCTTTCTAAAATTTCAAAGAACTCCTTGATATCATTCTTGAGTAGTAGGAATCGAAGAGATGAAATTAGGGTTTTGTCACTTGAATTACAAGCCATTTTGGATGAATACATGAACCAAATCAATGTTAGGCTGCATAATATTTGCTTTGCAGGCTAAAAACTTGTTTTTCACTCCATAATTAATGGATTACACAAACTTTTGAGCTATAATCCAAGTGATTTAAGCTTTATCCAATTCACATTGCCATTTTGGGAAGAAAGTTAACAATACCATTCTTGAAAAGCAAGCTTTATGCATAAAGTCCATTCTTGAGCCTCTAACTTGTTCCCTATGATCACACTTCATCTCTAAAGTCAGAAGCAAGTGTGCTTAAAGCATAACCACTCTATCTTAGCAAGTACACAAGGCATTGAAACTTGTTTTCTCAAAAATCACATGTTATGCATAAACATGTAATTTCAAATTCAGATCAACAACAAGTCTCCAAACTTGTTGCTTATAAATAGAAGCACTATTTGTGAACTAGAACACGAGCTTGAAGACCCTTAAACTCACTCAAACTCCCTCTATCCAGAAACTGTCTCAAAACACCATTGTTGTGCAAATTCTGACTTTACATACCAAACTCCAAATCCCCTCGTGCGTTCTTTGGCCTTTCACTTCCAAAAGCTTCTAAACATCAAATACAAACCATCCAAAGTCCATTTTCTCAACTGTAACACCTCCATCATCAAGTTCCATTTTCAAAAATAGGGGTCTGCAACTTGACTTCTCCAGATCTCCTCAGCCACTTTGAGCTCAAGCTAATCATTACACTAGCTTCCTGGGACCTCAAGGAAGCTAACATGATCCTTGCAGCACTTTGAATCAAGTTCATTTGCATTTCACGATTTCCAGTTTTGAGGTATTTCACTTGAACTTATATCTCATCATTTAAGCATCATTAATGTTTATTTTGTGAAGGAAAAATGTAGACCTCATTGCCACGAAGCTGTACATATCCATAGTTTGTATTTACATGGCCTGAGCTTAGATAATTTTAGAGTTGAAGTTTCTGAAATTTATAGGGTTCAAATTAGGGCCAGATAAATTCTCATTTATCTTTGACTTTTAGCTTTAGTTATTTACATGGTTAGATTCGTGAGGAAGAATGCAACAACTTTCATTTTGTCATCTTCCATTTTTGTTGAGAAATGAAGAAGTTGCAGGTACACTGGCTGGAGGTTGAAGATGAAGTCATCAGGACTTGATTTGCCTTACATATTTATTGTTTTGTTTATATGAACGGGTGTATAGCCACCCCAGTGGTAAAGTGCGTGCCTGTTAACCTATGGGACCTGGGTTCGAGCCCTAGTGGTACCCTTTTTTATTTTTCATATTTTTTGACATTCTGACTTGTTTTTGTTTGCATGCGTTGGGCTCTATGGGCCTGGCTTTTCTTTTATTTTTTTCTTACTCACTCCCTGCCTACTTCATGCACCCCTTGACTCTTTATTTTTTATTATTTCATTTTTTTCTTTTATTTTCATTTCATTTCATATTTTATTTTTATTATTATTATTTATATCATTATTATTATTATTAATAAAAATCCCAAAAAATAATTTATTTATTTATTTAGATAATAATATGTTTATATTTTATTTCCTTTATAAATACAAAAAGACTAAAAACATTTTGCTTAAAAAAACAATTAATTTCTTTTCTTAATTAATTAATATTTAGATAATTAGGTTTAATTATTATATTATCCTCTTGTAAATTAAAATCAATTTAGAATTTAGGTTTATTTTAATTAATTAATTTGTTATATCATTTTAATTTAAAACCTTTTCTTAAAAACCTAAAAATGTTTCAAATTTAATTTCTTTTCTTAATTAGTTTAAGTTAATTTAATTAATTTTGGTTAATTATTTTTTCTCTAATTAGGGTTAGGTTAAAACCTCTTTTCATAAAAATCCAAACAAAAATCATGTTTCTTTTCCATTTGCATTTGTACTTTATATTTATTCATTTCCTTGTACAATGATATCAAATTCAATTTGGTTGTAATAGATTCATTAGGTTTATATTCATGCAATCCCCACAAGTATTGTAATAGCGTAGTAACTTTAAATTCCGTAATTTATCGCTTTATATACAAATGCTAGTAATTAGGGTTTGTATGGAAAGACTAAAATCAATACTTAGAAAACCCTAATTCAAGACAAAATCAAGCATGAAAATAATACACTTGCACACAAGCACCCCTAGGGTAAAATCCACTTGGTTGCCTTACAAAATGGCCATATTACGCATGTGAGGTATCTTAGCAAAAACAATTGAATACAAGATCACAGTCCCTCGATGATGCTATCTAAGTTGCCTTACAAATGATCTTAGTCCCTAAAAGAGAATGCTAAGATGCTTTGTAACATTACTAATCATGGTTATACGATGACCCATGCCCATCCCGTTTACATCTAAAGGTAGGGTTACTTACCAAATCAATGGTAAGATAACAATGTTAAAGGAAAAGGAAATGTACAAGAAAGACTTTTGAGTAGGTAGAATGCTCCTAATTACTTGCTCAATTTCAAGCAAACATCTTTTTTATTTTCAAAAAAACAAACACCTACACATTTCAAAACATCTAACAAAATTGAAAACATTTTCAAAAGATCAACATCTTTGTATACA
This sequence comes from Vicia faba, assembly GCA_948472305.1. NCBI lineage: Eukaryota > Viridiplantae > Streptophyta > Magnoliopsida > Fabales > Fabaceae > Vicia > Vicia faba. Next base: position 1,373,783,647 of record OX451735.1, on the reverse strand, counting down.
TTCTTACGAACAAGAATCATTACAAAGATTGCCTAAACTATGGCCTCTTTACAAAATACTTTCAAAAACCACACAAAGCGCAATTTCAAACAAAAAGCAAGTGATCTAGCAAGTAACTAAGATCCCATGGATAACCCTGGATGAAAAGGGTGCTAATACCTTCCCTTTTCATAATCTACCCCCCGAACTCAAGAAATAATCTCAAAGGTCTTTCCTGTGCTTTTTCACCTTTCCTTTTGGATAAAAGAAAAGTCGGTGGCGACTCTTGCTAAACCGCAACATTTGTGATCAATCGCAAAACACCCAAGTCAGTTCTCCCACCGTATCACAAAATTGGTGACTCTACTGGGGATTTTCTAAAAGTGGGGTTACCTTAGGGTTAGATCACATTTACTTGCTTGCATGGTTTGACTTGTATGATTTACATTTTGGTTCTTTGTTTGGGTTTGAATCCTCTACCCGGATTTGCGATACCTTTTAGGTAAGTAGCAATACATTATGGAAATTGTGTGGGGTATACCGACATGGTCTAAGCAATAGCTACGTTAGTGCGACATATTTGTGGGTACCGGTAGCCCTTAAGTTAATCAAGGAGAATACAGGGCCGCTGAGTGATGTCATGAAGCACTAATGAACTTTTAGAACCTTTACTTGACCAACTTGGCCTTTAGGATGTAGTGAGATGACCGGCTTTGGTGCAGTCCGAAGTTGGTAGATACTCGATACTACACTCATTGAGGTTTGGTTTGTTGGGATATTTTGGTCGCCATTAAAGAGGCTTGTGCAGAAACAATGACCAAGGAAACAAATCAGTGATATTGAGCTCTTTAGAATCCGATTACTATTACTAAGACAGGTTGAGCCAACTAAACTTCAAGAGGGTACTTACCTATAAAACTCCATGCAAGCCTAAACTTAAGGATTTGTTTTCTTTGTTTGTATTTACATACTTTTACATAACATCATGGACATCATAACATCATATTCATTCACTAACCATTTCAAGGATTTTTGGGATTCATCTTTGTTCTTGTTTTGTAGGATATGGATTCTCTTCACAGGAAAACTATTCAAGTCAACCTTGTAAGGATCCCTTCACAACTTAAGGAGCTATCTTCAAGGATTCCAGAAAAATCTCCATTCACTAAGAGACACGGTCGCCTACTCAACTTGGTCACCTCTAACACATATGAGGACATGATGAAGGGGCTCTTTCAGTTCTTTGACCCTTTACACATTGCTTCACATTTCCCGACTATCAACTTGTGCCTACTTTGGAAGAATTCTCCCGGCTCTTTAGAATTACCATTCTCAATCAACTACCTTTCAGCGGTACGAAAAGAGACCCAAATCCATAATAGATTGCTCAAGTTCTACACTTGCACCCATCTGATGTCACAACTATTTGGGAAATAAGGAGTGGTGTCAAAGGCTTCCTAGCAAAGTTCTTGTTCGAGAAAACCCAACACTATTGGAATTCTTTGGACCTACAAGCCTTTGAGGAAATTGTGGCTCTCCTCATCTATGGGATGGTTTTGTTTCCAAATCCTGACCAACTCATAGACGTGAGCGCCGTCAAAATCTTCATATCCTGCAACCCAGTGCCTACATTGCTAGGGGATATCCTACACTCTTTTCACACTCACACAATGAGGAAAAGAGGTGTCCTTATGTGTTGCACTCCTCTCTTGGAAAGATGGCTTATTTCACATCTTCCCCAATCTGTATTAAAGAATGAGCAAGGCTCAAAGTGGTCACAAAGGTTGATGACACTCAAACATTCAGACATTCATTGGTGTTCCCGATCCATAGAGAATGTTACTATTGTAAACCGTTGTGGAGAATTTCCTAATGTTTACTTTACCTGGCATTAGAGGAGGTATCACCTACAACCTCTGCTTAGCCTTAAGACATTTTGGTTATGCCCGAAGAGATGGCCCGCATGAGATGCTGATTCAAGGTTTGGTATTTGACTACGAGAATAACGATCAAGGTCTTCGCCAGAGATTTATTCGAGCTTAGAGGATGTTAAACAAGGTAGATAGCAAGACATTGGGGTACAAGAATTCCATATCTCTTGAGCCTTACCTCAAATGGGTACGAACTCGTGCTCAAAGTCTTATGATGCCTTATCCTTCCATTCAACCGGTAATCATTGAGCCTGTCATGGAAGGAGATGTTCCATACAGTATCCTACATCCTGACATGCCAACCTCTCTTGAAGACCTACAAAGAGATTGGATACAACTCAAGGGGGAGCAAGATACTTTTGAATCCTAATTCTACGCAAGCGAGAAGAAGGTTTTGGAGCTCACTAGACTACTTCATGAGGAACAGACTCTGAATGCCTACATTGCACCAAAGAGGATGCGTACTACCTTTTTATCTTAAAGTTTTTGTATTATTTTTCCCAATAAGGAATTGATGTACTCAAGCTTTAAACTATTAAATATAACTTGTGTTTCCTTTTTTGTCGAAAACAAATTTGAATCTTAAAATCCTTGAAATTATTGCATATGTATTTATCGTTCATCATAACATAAGTAGGTTTCTTGAAACAAGTCTCCTCATCACTCTACTGTTTATTTCAGTAAGATGGATCTCGAGCAAACGATGAAAGACCTCCAAGCTCAGAATGCACAGTTTCAACAGTTGTTCCTAACTCTAGCCAAAGGACAAGAAGAGTTAAAGACCTTGCTGGTTGAGGAGAAGAAAAAGAAGACGAAGAAAATAACCGGAGTTCTAAACATGGGAAGAAGATTCCAAGGGAAAACAATAAGGGCTTAAGACTTTGTATCAACATCCGGTGAAAAAGACAATCAAGATGGGAAAGGCAAAGAAACAGTTTTCCCGTCAGAATCAGAAGAGGAAGAGGAAGAAGAAGACTATTCTGAAGAATAATACCCTCCAGCTGATGACAAGTATAAACATCTCGAAGAGCGGTTGAGTGTGATGGAAATACAAAAAGTGTCTGGCTTGGACTTTGAGGAATTAGGTTTAGTGTCGGGGATTGTCATTCCTCCAAAATTCAAAGCACATGTGTTCGCAAAATATGACAGAGTTTCATGCTCCAAAATGCATCTCCGATCCTATGTGAGGAAAATCCAACCCCATACCGCTGGCAAAGACTTATGGGTACACTCCTTCCAAAAACAGTTTGTCTGGAACTCAACTTGATTGGTTTTATCAGTTAGAAAGAGTCGATGTTCATAACTGGGAAGATCTAGTTGCAGCCTTTGCGCCTAATCGTACTCAACTCCAGAGTATGGCCATGGTTTCAAATGAAGGTTTCAAGGACTATGCACAAAAATGGAGAGATTTGGCCGGAAGAGTTCAACCTCATCTATCTGAAATAGAATTAGTAGACATGTTTTGGGCACCTTGTCTGGTCCCTTCTTCAATCACCTAATTGGGAGTTCATCGGCAGGTTTTACTGAATTGATATTGATCGGAGAAAGGGTAGAAGCCGGGATAAAGAGTGGCAAGATTCAGAAAGATACATCCTCTGCTGCTATAAGAAATCCATTTATCAGAAAGAAAGAAGGGGTTGCTATTTATCCTCAGAGAAATCAAGATAGGGCCGAACACCGTCCAATGGTGGGGGCTGTTATGATTTCTAAACCTGCGCCTGATCAGCAGAGAAACAACCAACCAAGGATGGAAAGTCCAGTCAGACAATTCACCAGAATTAACATGACCTTATCTCAAGTATTACCACCTCTGTTAAGATCCAGCCTGGTGACCTTGAAAGAAGCTCCAAAGAATCCTAATACAGCATCTCCTCACTATCATCCTAATGCCTGTTGTGCATACCACTCTTAAAGTCCTGGTCACAATACTAATAACTGTTGGGCTCTAAAGAATAAAATACAAGACCTCATTGAAGCAAAAGAGATTGATCTCGATGTGCCTGAAAAGCCAAATGTCATTTCTGCCCCTATGCCCAAACATGGCCATAATACCAATGCCATTGAAGAAGAAATGTTTGTTACTTCAGTTGATGAACTTATGACCCCACTCCTGACTATTAAAGTGAACTTCTTGAATGTCGGTGTGTTCCTGGGCTGTGATAAAGGCTATCGTTTCTGTTTGTCCTCACCAACCAGCTGTCCTTTATTGAAAATAGGCGTTCAGTGCCTAATAGATAACAAAAAAAATTTGTTTGAAAAGACTTTTATTCCACCTGTTCCTTTTAAAGATGTCTCTATCATTACCATTTCCACCAATTCTTCCAGGGTCTCCACCAAAAGACCCATTAGAATTACATCAGTTCCGAAAGAAACTCCTTTAATAATCATAATGCCTGGACCAATCCCATATTCGTCAGACAAAACCATACCATGAAATTATGGAGGGGATGTCTACTACCACGATATCAAGCAGGATTGGCCAGCCGCCGAAGATTCGAGTTCCGAGAACGTCAACTCCGACATCAGTAATATTGCAGGAACTAGAAAGATTACCCGAAGCGGAAGGATATTCTCTCCAAAAATTGCTCCCCCAAAAGAATTTTTGGACCCGTAATCATTCCTTTTGTTGCTCCCCCAAAGGCTATTCCCAGTCCTACAATCGTCTCCACTAATACTCCAACTGACAAAGCTGTTACAATCCCTGTTATCATTCCTACTAACACTCCTATTGCCAAGTTAACCGAGACTCGAGGAAAAAGTGTTTTGGTTGAGTATGTCAAGACAAAGACACAATCACTGGCTATCCCTGAGACCTCCAGGAAGAAGATGGAGGAAATTCTAAAAATCATAAAAAGAAGCGACTACGATGTAGTTGAGCAACTGGGGAAAACTCCATCTAAAATTTCCATGCTAGCTTTACTACTATGTTCCGAGGCACATGCAAAAGCCTTGGTAAAATTCCTGAAAACTGCCCATGTACCCCAAGAAACATTTGTCGATCAGTTCCAAGACTGCGTAGCCAGCTTGGCTGCAGATAATGGTCTAGGTTTTTCAGATGCTGATTTAAAGCCAAGAGGAAGGAAACATAATGAGGCATTGCATGTCTCAGTTGAATGTAGGGGCATAACCCTGGCTCATGTTTTGGTGGACACTGGCTCATCTCTGAATGTATTACCTAAAAAAGCTCTTGATAAGCTTGATTGTGAGGGATTGACATTGAAGCCAAGTAACATAGTAGTAAGGGCTTTTGACGGCTCGAAAAGGATGGTACATGGGGAGGTAGACATTCCCATAAAGGTTGGAACCCAAACTTTTGATTCAACTTTTTATGTAATGGATATCCGTCCCTCGTATTCCTGCTTGCTAGGCCGACCATGGATTCACAATGCCGGTGTCGTTACTTCTACATTGCACCAAATGCTAAAATATCTGATTCATGGGAAGATTATCATCGTTCATGGAGAAGAAGAGTATATGATCAGCCATCTCAATTCCTTCAGATATGTGGAATTAGATGGTGAATTTATTGAAACTCCATTCCAACACTTTGAAGAGGTCCCGCAGGATCTGGCAGTAACCAAGGTTGTTCCCAAGATCACAAGGCCTCCACTCCGGATGTCATCTATGAAGGATGCCAAAGCAGTGGTAGAAGAAGGTGGGTGCACTATCTGGGGACAACTCCTAGATATCCCATATAAGTCTGACAAGTTTGGTCTGGGTTTCACTTTAGGTGCCCAAAAGACTGTACGCCGCGCTCGTGCCGGAGGACCACCCCTGAAGATCAGCAACCGCGAGGTCAACGCTGTAGAAGATGATGAAGATAGTTGTGACTTGGAGGACTGGATATTCCCAACTGTCAGTGGAGGGCTTAGCAACTGGGAGGCTAGAGATTTTGTCCCGATCACTTTTATCCCACGGTAATCTGTCTTTATATTTTGTTGGATCTGTAATATTAAAACAACTCGCACTCTTAAAACCTTGTGTCTTACCCGAGGCACAATGGTCCATTTGTAAGGGTTATTATCTCATTTTCATATAACATCAATGAATCATGGACGTTTTCGCATACAAACCTTTGTGCTCATTGTTTCTCTTTTTACATTTTTTATTTCTTTCAAGGATAGATATACCCTTACACACACTCACACTCACAATGCAGGTATACATCCATTCGGGATGCCATGGGTAACCATATTGCTATGGCCTTTTGTGACTCTGGGAATATAACCTACCAAGACGAAGACGATGGTAAGGAAGATTGTGAAGTACCATGGGAACTTGCCAGACTACTACAACAAGAAGAGAGAACCATCCAGCCTCACGAGGAACCCGTGGATGCAATCAACCTAGGTACCGAAGAAGACAAAAAAGAGGTCAAGATGGGTGCCAATCTGGAATCCAGTGTCAAGGAGCGTCTGATTCAGTTGTTACACGATTATGTTGAAGTCTTTTCCTGGTCGTATGAAGACATGCCGGGACTTGATGCGGACATTGTGGAACATCGTCTGCCTACAAGAGAGGATTATCCGCCAGTAAAGCAAAAGGTTCTCCGCATGAGGCCTGATATGTCAAAAAAGATTAAAGTAGAAGTCATGAAGCAATTCAACACTGGATTATTGGCTGTCACCTCTGATCCCCAATGGGTTGCCAATGTTGTTCCCGTTCCCAAAAAGGACGGCAAAGTGCGAATATGTGTGGACTACATAGATTTGAATAGGGAAAGCCCTAAGGATGATTTTTCACTCCCCCACATTGATATTATAGTTAACAATACGGCACAACACAAAGTATTTTCCTTCATGGACGGATTCTCAGGTTACAAGCAAATCAAAATGGCGCCTGAGGACATGGAGAAAATAACATTTGTCACACAGTGGGGCACATTCTAGTACAAGGTGATGCCATTCAGACTGAAGAATGTTGGGGAACCTATCAGCGTGCCATGGTAGCTCTATTTCACGACATGATACATCACGAAATAGAGGTCTATGTGGACGACATGATATTCAGATCTCAAACAGAAGAAGAGCATCTTGATCATGTCCAAAAACTTTTTGAGAGACTGAAGAAGTACAAGCTGAGGTTGAATCCAAACAAATGCACATTTGGGGTACGGTCCGGTAAACTCCTAGGCTTTGTTTTCAGCAACAAAGGTATCGAGGTCGATCCTGCCAAAGTTAAAGCGATACAAGAGATTCCTTCTACTCGTACTGAGAAGGAAGTCAGAGGATTCTTGGGGCGTTTGAACTACATTTCCAGATTCATCTCTCACCTGACAGCTACTTGTGAACCAATCTTCAAATTATTGAAGAAAGATCAAGTAGTCAGATGGAATGACGAGTGCCAAGTTGCTTTTGAAAAAATCAAAGAATACCTACAAGAGCCTCCTGTGTTGATGCCACCAGTCGAGGGAAGACCATTGATCATGTATCTGACTGTTTTAGAAAACTCAATGGGGGTGTGTATTGGGGAAGCATGACGAGTCTGGCCAAAAAGAGCATGCTATTTATTACCTGAGCAAAAAGTTTACCGACTGTGAAACCAGATATTCATTGCTCGAGAAAACTTATTGTGCTCTGGCATGGGCTGCTCGCCGGCTAAGACAGTATATGTTGACTCATACTACTTTGTTGATATCTAAAATGGATCTGATAAAATACATCTTCGAGAAGCCTGCTCTTTCTGGGAGAATAGCGAGATGGCAGATGATCCTGACGGAATATGAAATATAGTATACTACCTAGAAATATATAAAGGGCATTGTACTAGCTGATCACCTTGCTCACCAAGCTGTGGAAGACTACCAGCCCATGAAGTTTGAATTCCCAGATGAAGATATCATGACGGTAAATAACTGTGAAGAATTCAGGCCATATGACGGACCTGAACAAGGATCCCGATGGACCCTGTTCTTTGATGGGGCATCCAATGCACTTGGAAATGGTATCGGTGTTGTACTAATATCTTCGGATGGGTGTCATACGCCCTTTACAAAAGTACTCTGCTTCAATTGTACAAGCAACATGGCGGAATGTGAAGCATGCATCTTTGGCCTCAGGGCTTCCATAGACCTAGGGATCAAATCTTTGAGTGTGTTCGGAGATTCAGCTTTGGTCATCATTCAGATAAAAGGGGAATGGGACACCAAACACCCTAACCTTATCCCTTATAAAGAACATGTTTTGACATTACTACCACATTTTGAGAAGATTACCTTCAAGCATTTCCGGCGAGAAGAAAATCAGCTAGCAGACGCACTAGACACAATGTCATCTATGTTTAAACTTAATTGGGATAACGAGGCTCCCCATATCACCATTGAACGAATGGATGAACCAGCACACTGTCACGAGATTAATACTGAAGAAGTAATGGACCAGCCTTGGTTCCACGAAGTCAAGAGGTGTTTCGAGGCTCGAGAATATCTGGAAGGAGCTTCAGTTAATGATAAGTTCTTAAGGAGATTCTCTGATAAATTCTTCCTTAGTAATGGCATCCTATACAAATGCAATCATGACTCTTTGTTACTTCGATGCATAGACAAGGTTGAAGCAGAAAGGATCATGGTTGAGTTGCATGAAGGCACTTTTGGCACCCATTCCAGTGGGCATACTATGGCAAAGAAAATCCTTCGGGCAGGCTATTACTGGTCTACCATAGAAGCAGACTGCTATCAACACTCTCGAACCTGCCACAAGTGTTAGGTCTATGCTCACAAAGTGCACGTACCTCTGGTTCCTCTGAATGTCTTGACGGATCCTTGGCCCTTTGCTATGTGGGGATTGACATGATTGGGGAAATCAAGCCAACAACTTCCAATGGACACCGCTTCATCCTAATGGCCATTGACTACTTTACAAAGTGGGTGGAGGCATCTTCTTTCGCTTCCGTTACCAAGAATGTTGTTGCCCGTTTCATCAAGCAAAATCTCATTTGCCGGTACGGTATCCCGGAGAAGATCATCACTAACAATGGTACAAACTTGAACAATACTATGATCACTGCCTTGTGCGAACAATTCAAGATTCAGCATCACAATTCTTCTCCTTATCGGCCGAAGATGAATGGTGTTGTCGAAGCTGCAAATAAGAACATTAAAAATATCATACCGAAAATGACAGTCACATACAAAGACTGACATGATATGCTACCATTCTCTCTCCACGGGTATCATACCACAGCTCGCACATCAATCGGGGCAACACCCTATTCTATGGTTTACGGCATGGAGGTTGTCTTGCCTATTAGGTCCAGATCCCATCTCTGAGGATTATGAAGGATGCAGGGATGAACGAAGATGATTGGATCCAGACTCGACTTGATCAACTAAACTTGATTGATGAGAAGAGACTTACTACTGTTTTCCATGGTCAAATGTATCAAAAACGGATGATCAAGGCTTTCAACAAGAAGTTCAAACGCCAAGTCTATCAAGTTGGGGATCTAGTGATCAAACGGATCATACTTCCACAAGGTGATCCCAGGGGAAATGGACTCCTACCTATGAAGTATCATTTGTAATCAAAAACATTTTCTTTGGGGGGCAATGATCTTGACCACCATGGATGGCGACGACCTTCCGCATCCTGCGAACACGGACATAGTCAAAAGATACTACGCATAAGAGACCCGCTAGGTTGACATACCTAGGCAAAACAAGGGCATCCCGACTGTTGTACCCCAAAATTTGCCCTCCTCTTTTTCCACAAGAAATTACAGCTTCGGGCTTTTCCTGATTTTTCAGATTGGCGTAACAATCAGTCAAATAGACTTTTCTTATCAGTCAGACAAAATTAGGGTTTTTTATTGATTTTAAAGCAGTTCAGGCAGATTGCTAAGGTTTGTTTGCCTTGGCTCAGGTTTTGATCAGGCAGGCGCTTCTCTGACATTTAATCAAGAATCAGGGTTTTTGTGCGCATATTTCTCAGAAAGAATTAAGTCTATAGTTCTTTTCAGTTTACTCTGAAATTTGGACTGAAGCATTTGGATTAAGTTTGCAGTGTTGGATTTAATCAGTGGAAAAGGACATGTGGATGTTTGTTTGATTTGACTGTGCATTGTTATGTTTAATTCGGAACGCCGGGCGTTTATTAATTATTTATTTTTTCTAAAGTCAGAATAATTGGATTTATTTCCAATTGTTTTAATTTAAGAAATCCAAATAATTATGTTAAACAATTGAAAGGAAATAAAAGGAATTAATTGATCAAAGGAGGATTTTTTATTCATCTTTAATGGTTTGTTACAATCTATTATTTGAACAACTGTAAATTTATTTACATCCTTGTTTATAATAATAATGTTACAAATAATTAAATTGAAACTATCCTAATTCCTAAGTCTTCATCTTCCATCCATTGCTCCCTCTGCTTCATTTGATTTTATCTGCAAAAAATAACAAGCAAAAGAAAAGTCAAATAAGATAAAATAATTAAAGACAGACAGATAAAAAATAGATTCATCATTAAAAGCAACTGGCCGGAATCAGTTCGCCCTCTCTGCAAATCACGAGATTTCTCCCGGTTCACAAAGAGGAATGAAAAATGCTTGCTAAACATGAAATGCACAAAGTTGTAAAATGCACAAATTCAAAAGGGGTCAAATAAAACTGCATAGTTCATGGTTCAAAAACTGCATAATTCCAAAAGTTCTAAACCAAGGATAAAAGGCAAACTGAACTAGGCCAACAAAGTTCCAATTTCAAACTTTCCACAAGCTTCCAAAGAGATATCAAAAGGCTATTCAAAACAAGTACAAAAGGATGTCAAGGCTGTCAAAAATGCTGTCACTAAGAAGCAGAAAATATGGAAAAAGAGATAAGAGTTATGCAGAGGAAAGCAACAAGTGCAAGCAATGTTAAATTTCATCATTTTCCAGCAGTTGCCTTTTCAGAACATAGTACACCTAAGCAATATTAAATGCTTTAATTTGTACTGGAGAGAGAAGAGAAAAAAAGAAGAAAGAGGCTTACAGGGCTTAGGCTTGAAAGAACAAGATATATAAAACAAAACTGTTATCAACAGAGGAGGAGGCAGAAACAACAAAAACAAAATCAGTTCACATTACAAACATACAAAACCTGTCAAAGAATCAAAAGCCTCAAAACCTGTCTTCAAAAAAACAACTCAGAACCTTCAAAGCCCTTTTTCAAAAACCTGCATATGCCTTCAAGCAAAAACTGCTAAAACCTGGTACTGCAAAAAGCCTAACAGAAGCCTTTCATCCAAACAAATATACAAAACATTCAGGACATCAAACCTTTCAAGCCTTGCATCAACCAAACATAAACTCACAACATAGGCCCTGTCAAACAAAGCCTAAAAGCTCTTAACTTGTAAACAATTCCAGGCCTGCCTAAGTAAACCAGCATATCCAAACCTCACCAAAGCCAAACCTGCATAAAACTTTGCCTCTAAACAACATAAACCATTAAACCATCCAAGCCTTACCTGGTCAAGCATCAGAAGCCAAGCTGATAAACACCCAAGCCTGTAAACAACTGAAGCACTCAAGCCCTCAGAACTTTGTTCATCACTGGGCAAAGAAATCATCCAAGGCAACCAAACATATTAAGCAAGCATACGAGGCAAAGAGGCCCTCAGAGGAAGCCTCATCACAGGGCAGGCATCAAGGCATCAAGGCATCAAGGCATCAAGCTAGCATACGAGGCAACAAGAAGAAGAAGATAAAAAAGCATCTCAGGGTACACAGGCAACTCAGAAGCCAATAAGAAGAAGAAGATAAAGAAGCATCTAGAAGCATCTCAGATGAAAGCATATCAGCAATAAACAAATATTCAGAGACAACTCAGAATAAGCATAAGCAAAGCCAACATACAGAAGCCAATAGGGTCAAGCATACGAGGCAAAGAGACAGAAGAGAAAAAGGAAGCCATTATACAAAAGGTTTTCAGTTGTTCATCACGAAACCTAAAGAAGTGAAACAAAAATACCAGGAAAAGCTAGCTTCATCATCACCATCCCCTCGCCGTCAAGCCACTGGAAGCGCCGCCGTCCTCCTCCATCCATTCTCCCAAAGGTATAATCTTCTATTCTTTTTCACACATCTCAAACAGAAATAGATAATAAAAATAAATCAGAGCTAATAAACACATGAGCTGAAACCCTACAAACAAAAAAAAGCGTTAACTCATACCTTTCACGTCGTCACCGTTTGGCCTAACCTTGAGAAGATGGAAATGGAGGCAACGCCTAGCAACTTGAGGTGGGGAGACAAGCATTCAGGATTCATAGCTTGAGAAAGACGAAGGAAGACGAAGGAAGATGAGCGCCACTTCTGTAACACAAACCCTAATCCGACCCTAATGAACAAAACAATTAAAACCCTTTGCATTTTTTTTGTGTCAAATGTTATGGGCCTCGCCCTTTCTGAAGCCTTAAGCCCATCAGATTTAGGCGCTTACCCACCCCCCCCCCCCCCCCCTGTCTGATTACCACCTCAAACCATGCTTTGGGCCTAGGACATCTCTAAGGCCCATTCAATATTTTCCATATCTTTTGACTCATACACCAATCTTTTGTTTTATTATTTTACTTCCTTATTTTAAAAATATTACATATACAAATTCTTTTCTTAAAAGGTTCCCTTTTTTTTATTATTACAACAAAAATACATATAAAATAAGATTTCTCAAAACATCTTTCTTTCCTTTCTTTTATTAATTAAAACTCTTGTATTAAAATACATTAATTTGTAAATACATAAGAAATACTTTTCTTTAATATAAGACATTAATATTTAGAATTTGAATATTTTCTTTTCTTAAAATATTTTCTTTGTACATATTAAACAAAAATACAAAATGATAACATTAAATAAATAAAACACTTAATTCCTCATTAAGATAACATTCCACCACTTGTAAATAAATCATACACTTACACAGTTACAATATACAAATACGTCGATACATTTACTTTGCTTTACACATATACATTTGCTATTCTTATACATTCCTATACATTACATATTACATTTGAGATCGCAATTCGATTTGGTTGTAATTATTTGGACACTACCCTCCTATAAGTCTCATCCCCCATTTGTAAATAATTGTACCCCCACTCCCGGATACTTATTTGTAATAGCGTAGACTTTAAATTCCAGCAATTTACCGCTTTCAAATATACCATGGTTAGACCTAGGGTTTGTATGTACATAAAATCAAACGCTAGATAACCTAATACAAGACAAATACATGAAATCAATACACAATCACACTTGCACCCCTAGGGTAATCCCGCTTGTTGCCTTCCAAAATGGGCCATGCTTGCACGTTGAGTATCTTTGGCAAAACAATTCAAATGATCATAAGTCCCTCGATGACGCTTTCGAAAGTTGCCTAAACGGAATGATCATAGTCCCTTCAAGCAAATTGCCAAAGACACTTGGCACCATTGTATTCATGGTCCATACGATGACCCGCGCCTGTCCCGTTAAAACATCTTAAACGCAAGATTGTCCACCAAATACAAATGGTGGAACAAAATTGTTAAAAAGGGTTAAAACATGAGAAAAACCTTTGAGTAAATTTAGGGGTAGACAAAACTCTTAGTTACTTGACAAACTTGCAAAAACACTTGCCTACTTTTTAAACCACACCCCACAAACACTTTCAAAACAAACTTTCAAAAACATTTGAAACATCTTTTTGAAAAGATACACACCTTTGTAAAACACTCAAACACGAGTCATTACATTGGTTGCCTAAGACAAGGCATCTCTTTCAAAACATTTTCAAAACACACACACACCACAATTTCAAGCAATTTGAAAATCAAAGGCAAGTGATCTAAAAACCAAGTAACTAAGAGCCCATGGATAACCATGGATGAAAAGGGTGCTAATACCTTCACTTTTCATAATCTACCCCCCGAACCCACGAAACTTCTCAAAAGGTTTTTCCTGTGTTTTTAACCTTTCCTTTAGGATAAAATAAAAAAGTCGGTGGCGACTCTTGCTCAACCGAACAAGTGCGAAAACAAACACAAAACCTCAAGTCAGTTCTCCCTCTGTATCACAGAACTGGCGACTCTGCTGGGGAGTTTTCTAAAAGTGGGGTTACCTTAGGGTTTAGATCACCTTTACATTCTTGCTTTGATTGCCTTGATTGCTTTATTCTTTTGGGTCCTTGTTTGGGTTTGTTGTAAATCCTACACCCGGATTTGGGGCACCTTTTTAGGTAAATAGCAAAAAAACTGTGAGGGAACTGTGCCGGGTATACCGACATGGTTGAAGCAGTAAGCTATGTTAGTGTGACATATTTGTGAGTACCGGTAACCCTTGAGTTCAATCAAGGAGAGTACGGGGCCGCTGAGTGATGTTGTGAAGCACTAACGAACTCTTAGAACCTTACTTGACCATCCTAGCCTTTTTAGGGGTAGTGAGATGACCGACTTTGGTGCAGTCCGAAGTTGGTAGATACTCGATACTACACTCATTGAGGGTTGTTTTCTTGGAATATTTTGGTCGCCATTTAAGTGGCTAAACCAAAACAATGAACACAGAAAACAATCCAATGATATTGAGCTCCTTAGAACCCGGTTTCTATTTCTAGGACAGGATGAGCCAACTAACTTCAAGAGGGTACTTACCTACAAACCCCATGCAAGCCTAAACCTAAGGACTTGTTTGCTTTGTGTGAATATGTTTACCTGTATATACACTCACTTGCTTTTGCATACATGTACATAACATCATAACATCATACCATAGCATTTTCAATAACCATTTCAAGGATCTCGAGGGTTCTTTTGATGCAGGGTTACGTTGAACCAGACGTCTACCAAGGGGCAAGAGGTTTTCTCCTCTAAACAAATGCCATCAAAGATCAAGTGCAACAACTTGAATGAGGGGCTATGACCCACTTGACATGGTGAGCTTGATTCTCGTGGAAAGACATCCACCGGTGCAAAGTTCTCCAATCAAAGATCAAGTGCAACAACTTGAATCAGGGGCTATGACCCACTTGACATGGTGAGCTTGATTCTCGTGGAAAGACATCCACCGGTGCAAGGTTCTCTAATCAAAGATCAAAATTTCAACCTCTAACATTCTCTTGTGTTTACCCCAAGAGATCCTTGGAAGCATGCATCCATATATCATGCATTGCATCTTGACGATTTCTCCTTTTTCAGGTTTCCTTACCCTACTACTGTTTATTTCAGTAAGAGATGGCTCTAGAAAGGACTGTCAAGGATATCCAGGACCAGACTGCTCAGCTGCAGGAAATGTTCTTGAACCTGTCACTGGGGCAAGAAGAAATGAAAGCTCTCCTCACAAAGGGCTTGGTCCATGAGACTTCAAACAATTCCAGGAGTGACCAGTTGGAAGCACTGCAATTTGATTTGGCAACATTGAGGATCCAAATGATGGGGAAACTGGTGGGCCAGATGGCTCTCATCCAGGACTTGTCTCAAAGACAAGAAGAACTCAGAGTTCTCGTCAGCCAACTACTTCGGAACAACCAACTGGGGCAAGCATATGAGGTTGAAGAGCAAGTCACCACTCAACCCCCATCCACTCAAGAAGACAAGGGTAAGGCTCCTCTGCTCGATTCAGGGTCACAAGCCCATCAACAACCTCGCCAGCGTCAACGGGGTAATCGGCGTAGTCAAAATACGTCGGGAAGACAGTTCATTGAGACTGACATACCGTCATCTCTGATTTTGGAACGTTTTTTGGAGGTCAATCTGACTGTTTTGAGGGATCCTATCCGGCAGCCCAATACCTCCACTCCTAACTATCATCCCGACGCATTCTGTGAATACCACTCCTACAGCCCGGGACACGACACCGACGACTGTTGGGCCTTGAAGAACAAGATTCAAGATCTGATCGACATTGGAGTGCTGAGGTTCATGCCAGACGGCGAGATGAAAATATTTCGTTAAGGAGTTCTCCACCTGATTTGACAAAGCTCAAACTGAAAGACTTTTGCTTCATTTGAATTTTCAAAGTTGTAATTTCTTTTGTTCTCAAACAATTAGCTGTTGATGTTCAACTCTGTTTCATTAATGCATTGCATATGTTTGTCTTGAATTCATCCATTCGTTTTCACTACTCTTATGCTTTCTTTATGATATTTAACTCTTGATAAAAAGCTGCAAGCCTTTAGAGGGAGGATGCCGAAACAATACCATAATCTCATGCAGTATGCTTTTGAACGGACCTTGCTGATGATGTACATGCATTTCTTTCAATTCCCAAACACTGGAGTTATAAGGAAGATAATCCCTAGTCAACCCCTTCGAGCCAAAGAAGTAGGAGTTTTCTGTTCTAGACAATCAAAATCTTTGATATAAACCTGGGGCAGGGTAATCTCTCAGTTAATTCAAGAAAATGTGCATTGAAGTCGCAAACTCTCAGTTCGTAACACAACGAACGACGTCAACAAAAGAAGACATTCCTTTGGAGTCACAAGACAGTGATGGTTCCCTACCACATAGGCAGTCAATCTCTCAAAAGAGAAAAGCCCACCAAGCCAAAACCTGTAAAGGAGGCTTAAGAAAGCTGGGGCATCCCGCTGACTGTGATCTCGAAAACAGAGACAGTCAGGCAAAAGTTAGGGATAACAAATCAAAATCAAAATAGAGAGGTCATTACAACATGAAAAATGTTGCAAAAGAAAAAAGGAGATGATGACTGTCTCCAAAAATTCAACTGGTGAACCATCACCCAAAATTCGCTCCAAACTTGAATAGAGTGTGACGCATAATTAACTGAGCTTAGGTTTGAAGAACATCACGAAGAGTGGGTGGGTACAAATATATTTTGAGCCTTTATCCTTTGTTTCTTAAAACGTGAACCAGGCCACGTTACAACCCTTTAAAAGTCCTAATTGAAACATGGGTTAGTTCGAAAGCATACTGTTACAAAAGGTATCCTGACTCCTGTAAGGCTTTGCTCTAAAATCTTGTGTTGATTTGTCTTATGAAAAAGTTTTCTGCTAAAAAACGCATTTTTTCAAAACTTTGAGACAGACATAAACTTTGCATTACTTGAATATCACTGTTTGCATTTGGCTATTTGTTTGACAGTGAAGAAATTCATACAACGAATGTTCGGAGGAACGAAAACTCTCTCAGTGAATAAAATCATTTCAAAAGGATGACATTTCCAATGACAAATCTCCTATCAACAGGGGGCATGACATGTCACCATCCAATTAACCTGGGGCAGTCCAGTCAAGGTTTCAACAGATCTTTCAAAGTTCAGTTAACCTGGGGCAGTCCAGTCAAGATTTCAAGAAATCTCTCAATTTGCAGAGTAATCTGATTCAAGACTCCTTCATCATCACTTGGGGCATTCGAATGTCAAAAGTGTCCGAAGTTTTCCTTCATCACCTGCTGGAAATTACAACCACCAACAGAATAACTATCACCTTTCCAGATTCGATTCCTGTATCTAGCCAGGGCATATCTGCATGAAGAGTTTAGAGATTCGATACCTGTATCCAGCCTGGGCACGTCTATAAGCAACCTTTGGAAGTTCTGGATTCGATTCCTGTATCTAGCCAGGGCATATATGTGGACGACTGATTGTAGATTAACAACTGTAACAAGCCAGGACAATATCTCCTTGACCAACTTTTCTTAAGTTCCAGATTAATACCTGTAACAAGCCAGGAAAATATCTGTGGACGACTGATTGTGGATTAACACCTGTAACAAGCCAGGAAATTATCTACATCACCACTTGGGGCATTCGAATGTCAAAAGTGTTCAACAATTCCTTCATCACCTGTTGGAAGATACGGTCCAGATTTTCTCCAGACACGGTTGCCATTCTATCACCTTTCTTAAGTTCCAGATCAACACCTGTAACAAGCCAAGAAAATATCTGTGGACGACTGATTGTGGATTAACACCTGTAACAAGCCAGGAAATTATCTACATCACCACTTGGGGCATTCGAATGTCAAAAGTGTTCAACAATTCCTTCATCACCTGTCGGAAGTTACGGTCGTCAAAGATCAATTTCTCACAAAATTCAAGTTATGAAGCCCGGATTCGACCAGATAGTATCTTGACCTCTACAGCACATTGTGAAGAACGGACTACGACCGGATAACAGTGTCAGACTACCACAAAGTCTGGATTACGACCAGATAGTAGGATCTCCTGAATTCAAGTTATGAAGCCCAGATTTGACCGGATAGTACCTTGATCTCTACAGCACATTGTGAAGACCGGACTACGACCGGATAACAGTGTCAGACAATCGCCAAGCCTGGATTACGACTAGACAGCAGTCAAGAGTACTATGAAGCCTGGAATCGACCAGATAGTGGTATATCTTTAACACAAGTCGTGAAGCCCGAATTTGACCGGATAACAGCTTAGCAAGCTATTGTGAAGCCTGGACCACGACCAGATAGCAATACAAATATCTGTGAAGCCTGGATTACGACCAGATAGCAGTTAACCCTCAAGAGTGAAGACCCTCATCCTTAAAACCTCAGAAGATTGGTATACTCCCAGTTTCTGACCGTTAACAGAACGAAGATTTCCATCACCTCATCATGAAGCAACCCTACACAGGTTCCTTCTCAAACTCAAAAGATTCTTGGAATCCCCAGCCAGAGAGCCTCACAGAATCTAATTCCCCTCAGAATCAAGTTTCAATATCCCCAGCGGAGCTAAAACTTCCAACTATCAATCCCCAAGCAGAGTGAAAACTCTCATTTTCAGTTCCTCACAGAATATTCGAATATTCTCCAGTGAAGATCTCCTCAAGACAGGGATTCCCCAGTAGATTGGCATACAACCCAAGCTCCGGATTCCCCGACAGTGGTCCCAGGACTTCTTATGATCAAAGATTCTTGCCCTCCCCAGCAGCAGTCAAGGAATTATTTTCCCCGGCAACAGTCAAGATTCTTATCTCCAGCCATCCAGGATTCATCTATCCTCAGCAAGACAGCTCATCAGCTTACCTGCGCATTCATCACATTCATATCATCAACATTGATGTAACATACATTGCATCATGCATCATGACATTTCATACAACTAACTCTTTACCTTTTCAGGAAAAGATCAGTCAACAGACAAAAATCATCATCTTCCGAGATTCATCCAGAAATAGTTCAGATGTGACCCAGACACGGCGACATTCTGATACTTATTCCAGATTCATCCAGATGCAGTTTTACACGGACTCATCATCAGGAAACCCTACACCGGTTCTTTCTCCACTTCAAGACTCCTGAAAACAGTTTACGGATTCTTCCCAACAACGGATGTTAATCTATCACTCGTTCAGATGCAACTCCTGAAAACAGTTTACGGATTCTCCAAACATGGATGTCAATCTATTGCTTGTTCAGACCCCCAGTTCAGAGACGTTCTAAAACATGGATACCTTTCTGATACTCGTCCACTCACCAAGCACATGCAGTTCAGCATTTCCAGATGGCATCTATAAGCCCATCCTCCTCAACAAACACTTCCAGATGGCATCTTTAAGCCCATCACCAAATGGCATCTATAAGCCCATTCCCGACAAAGTTCTGTTACACTTCCAAATGGCATCTCTAAGCCCATTTCCAGATGGCATCTCTAAGCCCATCCCCCGACAAGGTTCTGTCACATCTCCAGATGGCATCTCTAAGACCATCACCAAATGGCATCTGTAAGCCCATTCCCTCCACCATCACATCACCGAGTGCAAATTTTTGGGCACTCTAGTGTCCAATCTCCTTTTACCCTCGAGTCGCGAAAGGCAAACTTGCCAATCTAACTCTTCAGGTTCAAGAAGATTGAACATGGGCAACTTTTGTACCCCAAAATTTTCCCTCCTCTTTTTCCACAAGAAATCACAGCTTCAGGCTTTTCCTGATTTTTCAGATTGGCGTAACAATCAGTCAAATAGACTTTTCTTATCAGTCAGACAAAATTAGGGTTTTTTATTGATTTTAAAGCAGTTCAGGCAGATTGCTAAGGTTTGTTTGAGTTGGCTCAGGTTTTGATCAGGCAGGTGCTTCTCTGACATTTAATCAAGAATCAGGGTTTTTGTGCGCATATTTCTCAGAAAGAATTAAGTCTATAGTTCTTTTCAGTTTACTCTGAAATTTGGACTGAAGCATTTGGATTAAGTTTGCAGTGTTGGATTTAATCAGTGGAAAAGGACATGTGGATGTTTGTTTGATTTGACTGTGCATTGTTATGTTTAATTCGGAATGCCGGGCGTTTATTAATTATTTCTTTTTTCTAAAGTCAGAATAATTGGATTTATTTCCAATTGTTTTAATTTAAGAAATCCAAATAATTAAGTTAAACAATTGAAAGGAAATAAAAGGAATTAATTGATCAAAGGAGGATTTTTTATTCATCTTTAATGGTTTGTTACAATCTATTATTTGAACAACTGTAAATTTATTTACATCCTTGTTTATAATAATAATGTTACAAATAATTAAATTGAAACTATCCTAATTCCTAAGTCTTCATCTTCCATCCATTTCTCCCTCTGCTTCATTTGATTTTATCTGCAAAAAATAAGAAGCAAAAGAAAAGTCAAAGCAGAGAAAATAATTAAAGACAGACAGATAAAAAATAGATTCATCATTAAAAGCAACTGGCCGGAATCAGTTCGCCCTCTCTGCAAATCACGAGATTTCTCCCGGTTCACAAAGAGGGATGAAAAATGCTTGCTAAACATGAAATGCACAAAGTTGTAAAATGCACAAATTCAAAAGGGGTCAAATAAAACTGCATAGTTCATGGTTCAAAAGCTGCATAATTCCAAAAGTTCTAAACCAAGGATAAAAGGCAAACTGAACTAGGCCAACAAAGTTCCAATTTCAAACTTTCCACAAGCTGCCAAAGAGCTATCAAAAGGCTATTCAAAACAAGTACAAAAGGATGTCAAGGCTGTCAAAAATGCTGTCACTAAGAAGCAGAAAATATGGAAAAAGAGATAAGAGTTATGCAGAGGAAAGCAACAAGTGCAAGCAATGTTAAATTTCATCATTTTCCAGCAGTTGCCTTTTCAGAACATAGTACACCTAAGCAATATTAAATGCTTTAATTTGTACTGGAGAGAGAAGAGAAAAAAAGAAGAAAGAGGCTTACAGGGCTTAGGCTTGAAAGAACAAGATATATAAAACAAAACTGTTATCAACAGGGGAGGAGGCAGAAACAACAAAAACAAAATCAGTTCACATTACAAACATACAAAACCTGTCAAAGAATCAAAAGCCTCAAAACCTGTCTTCAAAAAAACAACTCAGAACCTTCAAAGCCCTTTTTCAAAAACCTGCATATGCCTTCAAGCAAAAACTGCTAAAACCTGGTACTGCAAAAAGCCTAACAGAAGCCTTTCATCCAAACAAATATACAAAACATTCAGGACATCAAACCTTTCAAGCCTTGCATCAACCAAACATAAACTCACAACACAGGCCCTGTCAAACAAAGCCTAAAAGCTCTTAACTTGTAAACAATTCCAGGCCTGCCTAAGTAAACCAGCATATCCAAACCTCACCAAAGCCAAACCTGCATAAAACTTTGCCTCTAAACAGCATAAGCCATTAAACCATCCAAGCCTTACCGGGTCAAGCATCAGAAGCCAAGCTGATAAAGACCCAAGCCTGTAAACAACTGAAGCACTCAAGCCCTCAGAACTTTGTTCGTCACTGGGCAAAGAAATCATCCAAGGCAACCAAACATATCAAGCAAGCATACGAGGCAAAGAGGCCCTCAGAGGAAGCCTCATCACAGGGCAGGCATCAAGGCATCAAGGCATCAAGCTAGCATACGAGGCAACAAGAAGAAGAAGATAAAGAAGCATCTCAGGGTACACAGGCAACTCAGAAGCCAACAAGAAGAAGAAGATAAAGAAGCATCTAGAAACATCTCAGATGAAAGCATATCAGCAATAAACAAATATTCAGAGACAACTCAGAATAAGCATAAGCAAAGCCAACATACAGAAGCCAATAGGGTCAAGCATACGAGGCAAAGAGACAGAAGAGAAAAAGGAAGCCATTATACAAAAGGTTTTCAGTTGTTCATCACGAAACCTAAAGAAGTGAAACAAAAATACCAGGAAAAGCTAGCTTCATCATCACCATCCCCTCGCCGTCAAGCCACCGGAAGCGCCGCCGTCCTCCTCCATCCATTCTCCCAAAGGTATAATCTTCTATTCTTTTTCACACATCTCAAATAGAAATAGATAATAAAAATCAATCAGAGCTAATAAACACATGAGCTGAAACCCTACAAACAAAAAAATCGTTAACTCATACCTTTCACGTCGTCACCGTTTGGCCTAACCTTGAGAAGATGGAAATGGAGGCAACGCCTAGCAACTTGAGGCGGGGAGACAAGCATTCAGGATTCATAGCTTGAGAAAGACGAAGGAAGATGAGCGCCGCTTCTGTAACACAAACCCTAATCCGACCCTAATGAACAAAACAATTAAAACCCTTTGCATTTTGTTTGTGTCAAATGTTATGGGCCTCGCCCTTTCTGAAGCCTTAAGTCCATCAGATTTAGGCGCTTACCCCCCCCCCCCCCCCCTGTCTGATTACCACCTTAAACCATGCTTTGGGCCTAGGACATATCTAAGGCCCATTCAATATTTTCCATATCTTTTAACTCATACACCAATCTTTTGTTTTATTTTGTTTTATTATTTTACTTCCTTTTTTTAAAAATATTACATATACAAATTCTTTTCTTAAAAGGTTCCCTTTTTTTTTATTATTACAACAAAAATACATATAAAATAAGATTTCTCAAAACATCTTTCTTTCCTTTCTTTTATTAATTAAAACTCTTGTATTAAAATACATTAATTTGTAAATACATAAGAAATACTTTTCTTTAATATAAGACATTAATATTTAGAATTTGAATATTTTCTTTTCTTAAAATATTTTCTTTGTACATATTAAACAAAAATACAAAATGATAACATTAAATAAACAAAACACTTAATTCCTCATTAAGATAACATTTCACCACTTGTAAATAAATCATACACTTACACAGTTACAATATACAAATACGTCGATACATTTACTTTGCTTTACACATATACATTTGCTATTCTTATACATTCCTATACATTACATATTACATTTGAGATCGCAATTCAATTTGGTTGTAATTATTTGGACACTACCCTCCTATAAGTCTCATCCCCCATTTGTAAATAATTGTACCCCCACTCCCGGATACTTATTTGTAATAGCATAGACTTTAAATTCCCGCAATTTACCGCTTTCAAATATACCATGGTTAGACCTAGGGTTTGTATGTACATAAAATCAAACGCTAGATAACCTAATACAAGACAAATACATGAAATCAATACACAATCACACTTGCACCCCTAGGGTAATCCCGCTTGTTGCCTTCCAAAATGGGCCATGCTTGCACGTTGAGTATCTTTGGCAAAACAATTCAAATGATCATAAGTCCCTCGATGATGCTTTCGAAAGTTTCCTAAACGGAATGATCATAGTCCCTTCAAGCAAATTGCCAAAGACACTTGGCACCATTGCATTCATGGTCCATACGATGACCCGCGCCTGTCCCGTTAAAACATCCTAAACGCAAGATTGTCCACCAAATACAAATGGTGGAACAAAATTGTTAAAAAGGGTTAAAACATTAGCAAAACCTTTGAGTAAATTTAGGGGTAGACAAAACTCTTAGTTACTTGACAAACTTGCAAAAACACTTGCCTACTTTTTAAACCACACCCCACAAACACTTTCAAAACAAACTTTCAAAAACATTTGAAACATCTTTTCGAAAAGATACACACCTTTGTAAAACACTCAAACACGAGTCATTACATTGGTTGCCTAAGACAAGGCATCTCTTTCAAAACACACACACACACCATAATTTCAAGCAATTTGAAAATCAAAGGCAAGTGATCTAAAAACCAAGTAACTAAGAGCCCATGGATAGCCATGGATGAAAAGGGTGCTAATACCTGCCCTTTTCATAATCTACCCCCCGAACCCACGAAACATCTCAAAAGGTTTTTCTTGTGCTTTTTAACCTTTCCTTTAGGATAAAATAAAAAAAGTCGGTGGCGACTCTTGCTCAATCGAACAAGTGCGAAAACAAACGCAAAACCTCAAGTCAGTTCTCCCACCGTATCACAGAACTGGCGACTCTGCTGGGGAGTTTTCTAAAAGTGGGGTTACCTTAGGGTTTAGATCACCTTTACATTCTTGCTTTGATTGCCTTGATTGCTTTATTCTTTTGGGTCCTTGTTTGGGTTTGTTGTAAATCCTACACCCGGATTTGGGGCACCTTTTTAGGTAAATAGCAAAAAAACTGTGAGGGAACTGTGCGGGGTATACTGACATGGTTGAAGCAGTAAGCTATGTTAGTGTGACATATTTTTGAGTACCGGTAACCCTTGAGTTCAATCAAGGAGAGTACGGGGCCGCTGAGTGATGTCGTGAAGCACTAACGAACTCTTAGAACCTTACTTGACCATCCTAGCCTTTTTAGGGGTAGTGAGATGACCGGCTTTGGTGCAGTCCGAAGTTGGTAGATACTCGATACTACACTCATTGAGGGTTGTTTTCTTGGAATATTTTGGTCGCCAGTTAAGTGGCTAAACCAAAACAATGAACACAGAAAACAATCCAATGATATTGAGCTCCTTAGAACCCGATTTCTATTTCTAGGACAGGATGAGCCAACTAACTTCAAGAGGGTACTTACCTACAAACCCCATGCAAGCCTAAACCTAAGGACTTGTTTGCTTTGTGTGAATATGTTCACCTGTATATACACTCACTTGCTTTTGCATACATGTACATAACATCATAACATCATACCATAGCATTTTCAATAACCATTTCAAGGATCTCGAGGGTTCTTTTGATGCAGGGTTACGTTGAACCAGACGTCTACCAAGGGGCAAGATGTTTTCTCCTCTAAACAAATGCCATCAAAGATCAAGTGCAACAACTTGAATCAGGGGCTATGACCCACTTGACATGGTGAGCTTGATTCTCGTGGAAAGACATCCACCGGTGCAAAGTTCTCCAATCAAAGATCAAGTGCAACAACTTGAATCAGGGGCTATGACCCACTTGACATGGTGAGCTTGATTCTCGTGGAAAGACATCCACCGGTGCAAGGTTCTCCAATCAAAGATCAAAAGTTCAACCTCTAACATTCTCTTGTGTTTACCCCAAGAGATCCTTGGAAGCATGCATCCATATATCATGCATTGCATCTTGACGATTTCTCCTTTTTCAGGTTTCCTTACCCTCCTACTGTTTATTTCAGTAAGAGATGGCTCTAGAAAGGACTGTCAAGGATATCCAGGACCAGACTGCTCAGCTGCAGGAAATGTTCTTGAACCTGTCACTGGGGCAAGAAGAAATGAAAGCTCTCCTCACAAAGGGCTTGGTCCATGAGACTTCAAACAATGCCAGGAGTGACCAGTTGGAAGCACTGCAGTTTGATTTGGCAACATTGAGGATCCAAATGATGGGGCAACTGGTGGGCCAGATGGCTCTCATCCAGGACTTATCTCAAAGACAAGAAGAACTCAGAGTTCTCGTCAGCCGACTACTTCGGAACAACCAACTGGGGCAAGCATATGAGGTTGAAGAGCAAGTCACCACTCAACCCCCATCCACTCAAGAAGACAAGGGGAAGGCTCCTCTGCTCGATTCAGGGTCACAGGCCCATCAACAACCTCGCAAGCGTCAACGGGGTAATCGGCGTAGTCAAAATACATCGGGAAGACAGTTCACTGAGACTGACATACCGTCATCTCTGATTTTGGAACGTTTTTTGGAGGTCAATCTGACTGTTTTGAGGGATCCTATCCGGCAGCCCAATACCTCCGCTCCTAACTATCATCCCGACGCATTCTATGTATACCACTCCTACAGCCCGGGACACGACACCGACGACTGTTGGGCCTTGAAGAACAAGATTCAAGATCTGATCGACATTGGAGTGCTGAGGTTCATGCCAGACGGAGAGATGAAAATCTTCCGTTAAGGAGTTCTCCACCTGATTTGACAAAGCTCAAACTGAAAGACTTTTGCTTCATTTAAATTTTCAAAGTTGTAATTTCTTTTGTTCTCAAACAATTAACTGTTGATGTTCAACTCTGTTTCATTAATGCATTGCATATGTTTGTCTTGAATTCATCCATTCGTTTTCACTACTCTTATGCTTTCTTTATGATATTTAACTCTTGATAAAAAGCTGCACGCCTTTAGAGGGAGGATGACGAAACAATACCATAATCTCATGCAATATGCTTTTGAACGGACCTTGCTGATGATGTACATGCATTTCTTTCAATTCCCAAACACTGGAGTTATAAGGAAGATAATCCCTAGTCAACCCCTTCGAGCCAAAGAAGTAGGAGTTTTCTGTTCTAGACAATCAAAATCTTTGATATAAACCTGGGGCAGGGAAGTCTCTCAGTTAATTCAAGAAAATGTGCATTGAAGTCGCAAACTCTAAGTTCGTAACACAACGAACGACGTCAAAAAAAGAAGACATTCCTTTGGAGTCACAAGACAGTGATGGTTCCCTACCACATAGGCAGTCAATCTCTCAAAAGAGAAAAGCCCACCAACCAAAACCTGTAAAGGAGGCTTAAGAAAGCTGGGGCATCCCGCTGACTGTGATCTCGAAAACAGAGACAGTCAGGCAAAAGTTAGGGATAACAAATCAAAATCAAAATAGAGAGGTCATTACAACATGAAAAATGTTGCAAAATAAAAAAGGAGATGATGTCTGTCTCCCAAAATTCAACTGGTGAACCATCACCCAAAAGTCGCTCCAAACTCGAATAGAGTGCGACGCATAATTAACTGAGCTTAGGTTTGAAGAACATCACAAAGAGCGGGTGGGTACAAATATATTTTGAGCCTTTATCCTTTGTTTCTTAAACCGTGAACCAGGCCACGTTACAACCCTTTAAAAGTCCTAATTGAAACATGGGTTAGTTCGAAAGCATACTGTTACAAAAGGTATCCTGACTCCTGTAAGGCTTTGCTCTAAAATCTTGTGTTGATTTGTCTTATGAAAAAGTTTTCTGCTAAAAAACGCATTTTTTCAAAACTTTGAGACAGACATAAACTTTGCATTACTTGAATATCACTGTTTGCATTTGGCTATTTGTTTGACAGCGAAGAAATTCATACAACAAATGTTCGGAGGAACGAAAACTCTCTCAGTGAATAAAATCATTTCAAAAGGATGACATTTCCAACGACAAATATCCTATCAACAGGGGGCATGACATGTCACCATCCAATTAACCTGGGGAAGTCCAGTCAAGGTTTCAACAGATCTTTCAAAGTTCAGTTAACCTGGGGCAGTCCAGTCAAGATTTCAAGAAATCTCTCAATTTGCAGAGTAATCTGACTTAAGACTCCTTCATCATCACTTGGGGCATTCGAATGTCAAAAGTGTCAGAAGTTTTCCTTCATCACCTGCTGGAAATTACAACCACCAAAATAATAACTATCACCTTTCCAGATTCGATTCCTGTATCTAGCCAGGGCATATCTGCATGAAGAGTTTAGAGATTCGATACCTGTATCCAGCCAGGGCACGTCTGTAAGCAACCTTTGGAAGTTTTGGATTCGATTCCTGTATCAAGCCAGGGCATATATGTGGACGACTGATTGTAGATTAACACCTGTAACAAGCCAGGAAATTATCTACATGAAGAGATTGAAGATCAACACCTGTAACAAGCCAGGGAACCATCTTTCTTTCTCAGATCAGAGATCAACACCTGTAACAAGCCAGGACAATATCTCCTTGACCAACTTTTCTTAAGTTCCAAATTAATACCTGTAACAAGCCAGGAAAATATCTGTGGACGACTGATTGTGGATTAACACCTGTAACAAGCCAGGAAATTATCTACATCACCACTTGGGGCATTCGAATGTCAAAAGTGTTCAACAATTCCTTCATCACCTGTTGGAAGATACGGTCTAGATTTTCTCCAGACACGGTTGCCATTCTGTCACCTTTCTTAAGTTCCAGATAAACACCTGTAACAAGCCAGGAAAATATCTGTGGACGACTGATTATGGATTAACACCTGTAACAAGCCAGGAAAATATCTGTGGACGACTGATTGTGGATTAACACCTGTAACAAGCCAAGAAATTATCTACATCACCACTTGGGGCATTCGAATGTCAAAAGTGTTCAACAATTCCTTCATCACCTGTCGGAAGTTACGGTCGTCAAAGATCAATTTCTCACAAAATTCAAGTTATGAAGCCCAGATTCGACCAGATAGTATGTTGACCTCTACAGCACATTGTGAAGACCGGACTACGACCGGATAACAGTGTCAGACTACCGCAAAGTCTGGATTACGACCAGATAGTAGGATCTCCTGAATTCAAGTTATGAAGCCCAGATTTGACCGGATAGTACCTTGATCTCTACAGCACATTGTGAATACCGGACTACGACCGGATAACAATGTCAGACAATCGCCAAGCCTGGATTACGACTAGACAGCAGTCAAGAGTACTATGAAGCCTGGAATCGACCAGATAGTGGTATATCTTTAACACAAGCCGTGAAGCCCGGATTTGACCGGATAACAGCTTAGCAAGCTATTGTGAAGCCTGGACCACGACCAGATAGCAATACAAATTTCTGTGAAGCCTGGATTACGACCAGATAGCAGTTAACCCTCAAGAGTGAAGACCCTCATCCTTAAAACCTCAGAAGATTGGTATACTCCCAGTTTCTGACCGTTAACAGAACGAAGATTTCCATCACCTCATCATGAAGCAACCCTACACAGGTTCCTTCTCAAACTCAAAAGATTCTTGGAATCCCCAGCCAGAGAGCCTCACAGAATCTAATTCCCCTCAGAATCAAGTTTCAATATCCCCAGCGGAGCTAAAACTTCCAACTATCAATCCCCAAGCAGAGTGAAAACTCTCATTTTCAGTTCCTCACAGAATATTCGAATATTCTCCAGTGAAGATCTCCTCAAGACAGGGATTCCCCAGTAGATTGGCATACAACCCAAGCTCCGGATTCCCCGACAGTGGTCCCAGGACTTCTTATGATCAAAGATTCTTGCCCTCCCCAGCAGCAGTCAAGGAATTATTTTCCCCGGCAACAGTCAAGATTCTTATCTCCAGCCATCCAGGATTCATCTATCCTCAGCAAGACAGCTCATCAGCTTACCTGCGCATTCATCACATTCATATCATCAACATTGATGTAACATACATTGCATCATGCATCATGACATTTCATACAACTAACTCTTTACCTTTTCAGGAAAAGATCAGTCAACAGACAAAAATCATCATCTTCCGAGATTCATCCAGAAATAGTTCAGATGTGACCCAAACACGGCGACATTCTGATACTTATTCCAGATTCATCCAGATGCAGTTTTACACGGACTCATCATCAGGAAACCCTACACCGGTTCTTTCTCCACTTCAAGACTCCTGAAAACAGTTTACGGATTCTTCCCAACAACGGATGTTAATCTATCACTCGTTCAGATGCAACTCCTGAAAAAAGTTTACGGATTCTCCAAACATGGATGTCAATCTATTGCTTGTTCAGACCCCCAGTTCAGAGACGTTCTAAAACATGGATACCTTTCTGATACTCGTCCACTCACCAAGCACATGCAGTTCAGCATTTCCAGATGGCATCTATAAGCCCATCCTCCTCAACAAACACTTCCAGATGGCATCTTTAAGCCCATCACCAAATGGCATCTATAAGCCCATTCCCGACAAAGTTCTGTTACACTTTCAAATGGCATCTCTAAGCCCATTTCCAGATGGCATCTCTAAGCCCATCCCCCGACAAGGTTCTGTCACATCTCCAGATGGCATCTCTAAGACCATCACCAAATGGCATCTGTAAGCCCATTCCCTCCACCATCACATCATCGAGTGCAAATTTTTGGGCACTCTAGTGTCCAATCTCCTTTTACCCTCGAGTCGCGAAAGGCAAACTTGCCAATCTAACTCTTCAGGTTCAAGGAGATTGAACATGGGCAACTGTTGTACCCCAAAATTTGCCCTCCTCTTTTTCCACAAGAAATCACAGCTTCGGGCTTTTCCTGATTTTTCAGATTGGCGCAAGAATCAGTCAAACAGACTTTTCTTATCAGTCAGACAAAATTAGGGTTTTTTATTGATTTTAAAGCAGTTCAGGAAGATTGCTAAGGTTTGTTTGAGTTGGCTCAGGTTTTGATCAGGCAGGCGCTTCTCTGACATTTAATCAAGAATCAGGGTTTTTGTACGCATATTTCTCAGAAAGAATTAAGTCTATAGTTCTTTTAGTTTACTCTGAAATTTGGACTGAAGCATTTGGATTAAGTTTGCAGTGTTGGATTTAATCAGTGGAAAAGGACATGTGGATGTTTGTTTGATTTGACTGTGCATTGTTATGTTTAATTCGGAACGCCGGGCGTTTATTAATTATTTCTTTTTTCTAAAGTCAGAATAATTGGATTTATTTCCAATTGTTTTAATTTAAGAAATCCAAATAATTAAGTTAAACAATTGAAAGGAAATAAAAGGAATTAATTGATCAAAGGAGGATTTTTTATTCATCTTTAATGGTTTGTTACAATCTATTATTTGAACAACTGTAAATTTATTTACATCCTTGTTTATAATAATAATGTTACAAATAATTAAATTGAAACTATCCTAATTCCTAAGTCTTCATCTTCCATCCATTTCTCCTTCTGCTTCTTTTGATTTTATCTGCAAAAAATAAGAAGCAAAAGAAAAGTCAAAGCAGAGAAAATAATTAAAGACAGACAGATAAAAAATAGATTCATCATTAAAAGCAACTGGCCGGAATCAGTTCGCCCTCTCTGCAAATCACGAGATTTCGCCCGGTTCACAAAGAGGGATGAAAAATGCTTGCTAAAAATGAAATGCACAAAGTTGTAAAATGCACAAATTCAAAAGGGGTCAAACAAAACTGCATAGTTCATGGTTCAAAAGCTGCATAATTCCAAAAGTTCTAAACCAAGGATAAAAGGCAAACTGAACTAGGCCAACAAAGTTCCAATTTCAAACTTTCCACAAGCTTCCAAAGAGATATCAAAAGGCTATTCAAAACAAGTACAAAAGGATGTCAAGGCTGTCAAAAATGCTGTCACTAAGAAGCAGAAAATATGGAAAAAGAGATAAGAGTTATGCAGAGGAAAGCAACAAGTGCAAGCAATGTTAAATTTCATCATTTTCCAGCAGTTGCCTTTTCAGAACATAGTACACCTAAGCAATATTAAATGCTTTAATTTGTACTGGAGAGAGAAGAGAAAAAAAGAAGAAAGAGGCTTACAGGGCTTAGGCTTGAAAGAACAAGATATATAAAACAAAACTGTTATCAACAGAGGAGGAGGCAGAAACAACAAAAACAAAATCAGTTCACATTACAAACATACAAAACCTGTCAAAGAATCAAAAGCCTCAAAACCTGTCTTCAAAAAAACAACTCAGAACCTTCAAAGCCCTTTTTCAAAAACCTGCATATGCCTTCAAGCAAAAACTGCTAAAACCTGGTACTGCAAAAAGCCTAACAGAAGCCTTTCATCCAAACAAATATACAAAACATTCAGGACATCAAACCTTTCAAGCCTTGCATCAACCAAACATAAACTCACAACACAGGCCCTGTCAAACAAAGCCTAAAAGCTCTTAACTTGTAAACAATTCCAGGCCTGCCTAAGTAAACCAGCATATCCAAACCTCACCAAAGCCAAACCTGCATAAAACTTTGCCTCTAAACAGCATAAGCCATTAAACCATCAAAGCCTTACCTGGTCAAGCATCAGAAGCCAAGCTGATAAACACCCAAGCCTGTAAACAACTGAAGCACTCAAGCCCTCAGAACTTTGTTCAACACTGGGCAAAGAAATCATCCAAGGCAACCAAATATATCAAGCAAGCATACGAGGCAAAGAGGCCCTCAGAGGAAGCCTCATCACAGGGCAGGCATCAAGGCATCAAGCTAGCATACGAGGCAACAAGAAGAAGAAGATAAAGAAGCATCTCAGGGTACACAGGCAACTCAGAAGCCAACAAGAAGAAGAAGATAAAGAAGCATTTAGAAACATCTCAGATGAAAGCATATCAGCAATAAACAAATATTCAGAGACAACTCAGAATAAGCATAAGCAAAGCCAACATACAGAAGCCAATAGGGTCAAGCATACGAGGCAAAGAGACAGAAGAGAAAAAGGAAGCCATTATACAAAAGGTTTTCAGTTGTTCATCATGAAACCTAAAGAAGTGAAACAAAAATACCAGGAAAAGCTAGCTTCATCATCACCATCCCCTCGCCGTCAAGCCACCGGAAGCGCCGCCGTCCTCCTCCATCCATTCTCCCAAAGGTATAATCTTCTATTCTTTTTCACACATCTCAAATAGAAATAGATAATAAAAATCAATCAGAGCTAATAAACACATGAGCTGAAACCCTACAAACAAAAAAAAAGCGTTAACTCATACCTTTCACGTCGTCACCGTTTGGCCTAACTTTGAGAAGATGGAAACGGAGGCAACGCCTAGCAACTTGAGGCGGGGAGACAAGCATTCAGGATTCATAGCTTGAAAAAGACGAAGGAAGATGAGCGCCGCTTCTGTAACACAAACCCTAATCCGACCCTAATGAACAAAACAATTAAAACCCTTTGCATTTTTTTGTGTCAAATGTTATGGGCCTCGCCCTTTCTGAAGCCTTAAGCCCATCAGATTTAGGCGCTTACCCCCCCCCCCCCCCCCCCCTGTCTGATTACCACCTCAAACCATGCTTTGGGCCTAGGACATCTCTAAGGCCCATTCAATATTTTCCATATCTTTTAACTCATACACCAATCTTTTGTTTTATTTTGTTTTATTATTTTACTTCCTTTTTTTAAAAATATTACATATACAAATTCTTTTCTTAAAAGGTTCCCTTTTTTTTATTATTACAACAAAAATACATATCAAATAAGATTTCTCAAAACATCTTTCTTTCCTTTCTTTTATTAATTAAAACTCTTGTATTAAAATACATTAATTTGTAAATACATAAGAAATACTTTTCTTTAATATAAGACATTAATATTTAGAATTTGAATATTTTCTTTTCTTAAAATATTTTCTTTGTACATATTAAACAAAAATACAAAATGATAACATTAAATAAACAAAACACTTAATTCCTCATTAAGATAACATTCCACCACTTGTAAATAAATCATACACTTACACAGTTACAATATACAAATACGTCGGTACATTTACTTTGCTTTACACATATACATTTGCTATTCTTATACATTTCTATACATTACATATTACATTTGAGATCGCAATTCGATTTGGTTGTAATTATTTGGACACTACCCTCCTATAAGTCTCATCCCCCATTTGTAAATAATTGTACCCCCACTCCCGGATACTTATTTGTAATAGCGTAGACTTTAAATTCCCGCAATTTACCGCTTTCAAATATACCATGGTTAGACCTAGGGTTTGTATGTACCTAAAATCAAACGCTAGATAACCTAATACAAGACAAATACATGAAATAAATACACAATCACACTTGCACCCCTAGGATAATTCCGCTTGTTGCCTTCCAAAATGGGCCATGCTTGCACGTTGAGTATCTTTTGCAAAACAATCCAAATGATCATAAGTCCCTCGATGACGCTTTCGAAAGTTGCCTAAACGGAATGATCATAGTCCTTTCAAGCAAATTGCCAAAGACACTTGGCACCATTGCATTCATGGTCCATACGATGACCCGCGCCTGTCCCATTAAAACATCCTAAACGCAAGATTGTCCACCAAATACAAATGGTGGAACAAAATTGTTAAAAAGGGTTAAAACATGAGAAAAACCTTTGAGTAAATTTAGGGGTAGACAAAACTCTTAGTTACTTGACAAACTTGCAAAAACACTTGCCTACTTTTTAAACCACACCCCACAAACACTTTCAAAACAAACTTTCAAAAACATTTGAAACATCTTTTCGAAAAGATACACACCTTTGTAAAACACTCAAACACGAGTCATTACATTGGTTGCCTAAGACAAGGCATCTCTTTCAAAACATTTTCAAAACACACACACACACCACAATTTCAAGCAATTTGAAAATCAAAGGCAAGTGATCTAAAAACCAAGTAACTAAGAGCCCATGGATAACCATGGATGAAAAGGGTGCTAATACCTGCCCTTTTCATAATCTACCCCCCGAACCCACGAAACATCTCAAAAGGTTTTTCTTGTGCTTTTTAACCTTTCCTTTAGGATAAAATAAAAAAAGTCGGTGGCGACTCTTGCTCAACCGAACAAGTGCGAAAATAAACGCAAAACCTCAAGTCAGTTCTCCCACCGTATCACAGAACTTGCGACTCTGCTGGGGAGTTTTCTAAAAGTGGGGTTACCTTAGGGTTTAGATCACCTTTACATTCTTGCTTTGATTGCCTTGATTGCTTTATTCTTTTGGGTCCTTGTTTGGGTTTGTTGTAAATCCTACACCCGGATTTGGGGCACCTTTTTAGGTAAATAGCAAAAAAACTGTGAGGGAACTGTGCGGGGTATACCAACATGGTTGAAGCAGTAAGCTATGTTAGTGTGACATATTTGTGAGTACCGGTAACCCTTGAGTTCAATCAAGGAGAGTACGGGGCCGCTGAGTGATGTCGTAAAGCACTAACGAACTCTTAGAACCTTACTTGACCATCCTATCCTTTTTAGGGGTAGTGAGATGACCGGCTTTGGTGCAGTCCGAAGTTGGTAGATACTCGATACTACACTCATTGAGGGTTAATTTCTTGGAATATTTTGGTCGCCAGTTAAGTGGCTAAACCAAAACAATGAACACAGAAAACAATCCAATGATATTGAGCTCCTTAGAACCCGGTTTCTATTTCTAGGACAGGATGAGCCAACTAACTTCAAGAGGGTACTTACCTACAAACCCCATGCAAGCCTAAACCTAAGGACTTGTTTTCTTTGTGTGAATATGTTTACCTGTATATACACTCACTTGCTTTTGCATACATGTACATAACATCATAACATCATACCATAGCATTTTCAATAACCATTTCAAGGATCTCGAGGGTTCTTTTGATGTAGGGTTACGTTGAACCAGACGTCTACCAAGGGGCACCTACCTTGACTTCTTTCTTGTCCTCTTCAGTACCTAAGTTAATTATTTCAACCAGATCTTCATGGGATTGTATAGTCCTTTCTTCTTGTTGTAATAACCTGGCTATTTCCCCTGGTACCTCACAATCTTCCTCACCTTCGTCTTCAGCTTGGTAGATCGGATTTTCAAAGTCACAATAGGCCATAGCAGAATCGTTACCCATGGGATCCAGAGTGGATGTCTATCTGCATTTCGATATGTAAGTGTGTATAAGAGCATAACTATCTTTGATAAAATAAAAGGTAGAAAAAGAAAAATAAAGAGTATAAAATTTGCATGCAAAAACGTCCATGATTCATTGATGACATATGAAGATGAAGTAACAACCCTCACAAATGGACCATTGTGCTTCGGGTACGACACAAGGTTTTAAAGTCTAAATTGTTTAAATATTACAAGTCCGAAAAATTTAAAAGACAATTACTCTTGAATAAAAGTAATAGGGACAAATTCTTTGGCCTCCCAATTATTGAGTCCTCCGCTGATGGTTGGAAAAATCCACTCGTCCATGTCACAAATGTTATCACTATCTTCCAATGCACTGACTCCCTAGTTGCTGATGCGTAAAGGTGGTCCCCCAGCGCGAGAACGTCGAACAGCTCTTTGGGCCTTTGCAGTAAAACCTAAACCAAATTTGTTGGATTTGTAGGGAATATCCGGAAGTTAACCCCAGATGGTACATCCACCTTCCTCCGTTACTGCTCTAGCATCTTTCAGAGAGGCTATTTTCAATAGAGGTCTGGTAGCCTTCAGAGTCTTGGTAGTAGTCTTTGTTGCTGTAATCGTTTGTGGGACCTCCTCAAAATTCTGACATGTGGTCTCAATGAACTCACCGTCCATTTCAACATACTTGAAAGAGTTCAGGTGGCTAACCATGTACTCCTCCTTCCCATGGACTATGATGATCTTTCCTTGGACTGGGTACTTCAACATATGATGTAGGGGAAGTGACGGCACCAGCCCCATGGATCCAGGGTTGACCCAACAAACAGGAATAGGATGGGCGAATATCCATCACATAGAAGGTTGAATCAAAAGTATGAGTTCCAACTTTGATAGGGATCTCTATTTCTCCGTGCATTGTTCTTTTGAACCATCAAAGGCCCTCACCACAATGTTGCTAGGCTTTAATGTGAGTCCTTTGCAATCTAACCAGTCAAGAGCATTCTTGGGCAAGACATTCAGCGACAAACCCGTGTCCACCAGAACATGGGCTAATGTAGTGCCCCTGCACTCCATGGAAACATGCAATGCATCATTGTGTTTCCTTCCTTTGGGATTTAAATCAGCGTTAGAAAAACCCAGTCCATTATTAGCAGTTATACTGGCCACACAATTCTCAAATTGATCAATGGAAGTCTCTTGGGGCACGTGGGCGATCTTCAGAAATTTTACTAAGGCCTTGGCATGGGCCTCAGAGCATAAAAGCAAAGCTAACATTGATATTTTTGAGGGGGTCTACCCCAACTGCTCTATGACGTTGTAGTCACTTTTCTTGATTGTCTTTAGTATCTCTTCCATCTCCTTGCTAGAAGCTTCAGGAATGACCTCTGGATGCGCCTTTGTCTGGACAGGCTCAAACAATACCTCCTTGCCCCTTGTCTCGGTAGCAGGGATAACAATAGGATTATCAACAGGAGTATCACTGGGAATGCTGGTAGGAGCGGTAGCGGGAATAATTACAGGAGTAGAAATGGTCTTTGGAGAGATCTCGGGGGAGAAAAACCTTCCACTTCTTGTTATCTTACTGGTTCCAACGATATTGTTGACGTCAGGATCAGTGTCTTCAGAAATTTTGTCTTTGATAGCCAATAGATCTTGCTTGACGCCATGGTAATAAATATCAGCCCCATAGTTCCAGGGAACAACTTTATCTGAAGAATATGGTATTGGCCTCGGCATGGTGATGATTAGGGGAGCAGACTTTGGAACAAATGTAATCCTGACGGGTCTTTTGGTGGAGATCCTGGGAGGATTGTCGAAAATGGTGATTATTGAGACATCTTCACAGGAATTTCTGGTAAGAGGAACTTTTTCAAACAAGATTTATTTGTTAACCATCAGGCGCTGGAAGCCCATCTTCAGTAACAAACATCCATCTGGTAGAGACATACATAAGTGACATCTTTCATCACAGCCCGAAAATAGACCAGCTTGCAATAGATCCCGTTTAACAGTCAAAAGGGGAGTAGTTAAATCATTCACGGAGGAAATAAAACAGCCATCATCAACAGCGTTGACACCTTGACCATGTTTGGGCATTGGCACCATTATTACATTAGGTGTTTTTGGGGGGTAAAACTAAATCTCTTTCGCCTTGATAATGTCTTGTACCTTATCCTTCAAGGCCCAACAATCATTTGTATCACGCCCCGGGATTTCAGAATGATAGGCACATTGAGCATTCGGGTTGTAGTGGGGAGAAGCAGTATCGGGGTTCTTGGGAGCTTCCTTTAGAGTCACTAGATTGGACTTTAATAGATGGGGCAAAACTTGGGACAAGGTCATATTGATCTGGGTGAATCGTCTTATGGGCGCCTCTGGCCTGCATTGATAGTTTCGCTATTGATTTAATATAGAATTGGAGATCATAACAGCCTCTACCGTCGGGCGAAGTTCAGTTTTGTTTTGATTCCTGTGGTCATATGCAACACTGACTTCCTTTTTTCCGGTAAAGGGTTTCTTCATCATGCTCAAGGATACATCTCTTTGAATTTTTCCACTCTTAATGTCGGCTCCTACCCGCTCACCAGTCATGATTAGTTCAGTAAATCCAGTCGAAGAGCTTCCGTTTAGATGGTTGAAGAATGGACCAGAAAACATGCCTAAGAACATATCCACCAATTCACTGTCAGATAAAGGGGTTGGACTCTTCCCGCGAGATCCCTCCATTTTTGGGCATAAATTTTGAAACCTTCATCAGTACACATAGACATACCCTGCAGTTGTGTTCGAGTTGGAGCTAAGTCAACATTATACTGGTATTGTTTGTAAAAAGCGGCAACCAAATCTTCCCAATTGCGAATATTGGTTCCTTCAAACTAATAGAACTAATCCAACTGCGTCCCTGACAAGCTTTCTTGGAAGAAATGCACCCATAGGTACCTATCACCAATATAGGGTTGAATCTTCCTGACGTATGACCTTAAATGTAGTTTTGGACAAGAGACGCTGTCGTACTTAGAGAATGTGGGGACCTTAAACTTCTGCAGCATGACAACCCCTGAGACAAGTCCTAGCTCTTCAAAATCCAGCCCGGGTACCTTCTGGATCTCCATAGCGTTGAGGCGATCCTCCAATTGCTTGTATTTATCATCAGTTGGGGGATACTGTTCTTCAGAGTAGTCCACTTCTTCCTCTTCTTCAGACTCTGGGTGGTCATTTCCTTCCTTGTTTTTTCCTTCTTGATTATCTCCTTCACCCGACGAGATTGTGAAATCTAGAGTTCACCTGGCTGGTCCTTTGAACCTTCTTCCCAGATTCAAAACACCGACTGGTTTCTTTTCCTTATTTTTCTTATCTTTGATCATCAGAGCCTTCAAGTCCTTTTGTCCCTTAGCCAGAGCCAAGAACATTTGTTGGAACTGAGTGTTCTGCGCTTAAAGATCCTTTACTGTCTGTTCAATATCCATCTCACTGAAATAAACAGTAGAAAGATAAGGAGACCTATTATAAGAAACTTGTTTGTGTTATGATGAATTAAAAATGCATATGCAAATGATTTCAAGGAAATTAGAGATTTAAATTTGTTTTAGACAAAAAGGAAACACACGTTGCATTAATAGATCCAAGTTCGAGTACATCATGCCTCTTTGGGCTTACAATGAAAGAAATAAAATACAAAAACTCCTGAGACAAAAAGGTTGAATGCATCCTCTTTGGTGCGATGTAGGCGTTCAAACTCCGCTCTTCATGAAGCTGCTTGGTGAGTTCTAGAACTTTCTTCTCACTGACATAGAATTGGGCTTCAAAAGTGTCTCGTTCTTCCTTTAGCTGAATCCAATCCTTTTGCAAGTCTTCGAGAGAGGTAGGCATGTTGGGATGAAGGACAATATACGGGACATCTCCTTCAATAACAGGCTCCATGATAACAGGGAGGATGGAGGGGTAAGGCATTACGAGATTCTGAGCATGAGCTCGTACCCACCTAAGGTAAGGATCAAGGGGAATGTAATTTTTGTGTCCCAATGTCTTATTATCCACCTTGTTTACCATCCTCCAAGCTCGTACAAACCTCTGACGGTAGTCTTGATCGTCACTCTCGTAGTCGAACATCACACCTTGGATGAGCATATCATGAGGACCATCTATTTGGGCATACCCAAACTATCGTAAAGCTAAGCACGGGTTGTAAGTGATACCTCCCGTAATTCCAAGAAGAGGGGCATTAGGGAATTCCCCACAACCGTCAATGATAGAAGTACCTTTCAAGGATCGAGAACACCAATAAATGTCAGACTGGGTGGGGGACATCATCCTTTGAGACCATGTCAATTCTTGCTCGTTCTTCAATATTGATCGAGGTAGGTGCGAAGTAAACCACTTGGAGAGTAGGGGAATGCAACACAAGAGAGTACCTCTTTTCTTCATGGTGTGAGTATGGAAACAATGTAAGATGTCTCCAAGCAAAGTAGGTATAAGATTACGAGAGAGGAAGACTTTGATAGCATTCACATCTATGAATTGGTCTGAATTGGGAAATAGAACCAAACCATAGATTAGAAGGGCCATGATATCTTCAAAGGCTTGAAAATCCATATCTTCCCAGAATGAACGAGCCTTCTCCAATAGAAACTTGGCTAGGAACCCTTTAACTTCGCTTATTGTCTCCCAATTTTCTATAATGTCAGCTCTCTTCAGATGCAGGGCTTCCCCAATGACTTCAGGTTTTGGAATCCCTTCTAAACTGGTGAATGGTATTTGATCAAGCACGGGAACTCCTAATAGTAGAGAGAATTCTTCTAGTGTAAGCACCAACTGATAGTCAGGAAAGGTGAAGCAATGATGTATAGGATCAAAGAATTGGAAGAGCACACACATCATTTCTTCTTGGAAATTGGAGGTAGCCAAACTGAGGAGTCGACTATATTTCTTGGTGAAAGGAGAATCTCCAGGCACCTTTGATGCTAATTCTTGGAGTTGAGGGTGCGCTTTCTCGAAGCTGATTCGGATGGTATTCCTTCGGACGAGATTCATGGCCTACAAAACAAAGCAAAGATAAATTCTTAAATCCTTGAAATGGTTAGTGAGGATGCTTATGATGTTATGATGTTTATGATGTTATGTACAAGTATGCAAGGCAAGCAAGTTGTTGTGTACACACAATATAAAAAAGTCCTTAGGTTTAGGCTTGCATGGAGTTTGTAGGTAAGTACCCTCTTGAAGTTTAGTTGGCTCAACCTGTCCTAGAAAGTAACCGGGTTCTAGGGGATCTCAATATCACTGACATTTCTTTTAGGCATTGTCTCAGCAAAATCAATCTTTTCTTGCGGCCGAGATATCCCAAAAGTATGATCTCAATGAGTGTAGTATCGAGTATCAACCAATTTTCAGATTTCCACTCAAACCGGCTATCTCACTACTTCCTGATGGCCCAGTTGTTCAATTAAGGTTCTAAGGTCAGTTAGTGCTTTATGACACTGCTCAGTGGCCCCGTATTCTCCTCTATTCAACACAAGGGATGCAGGTACTAACAAATGTGTCATACTAACATAGCCATTGCTTCAACCATATCGGTCTACGCCGTACAGTTTCCACAATCTATTGCTACTTACCTAAAAGGTGCCCCAGATCCGGGTAGAAGATCAAAACAAGTCCCAAAAAAGGAACCATAATATAAAGAAAACAAATAAAACAAAGGAAAGCAAGTAAATGTGATTTATCCCTAAGGTAACCCCACTTTTAAGTAAATTCCCAGCAGAGTCGCAAGTTCTGTAACACGGTGGGAGAACTGACTTGGGTGTTTTGAGTTTGATTGCAATTGTTGGGGATAGTAAGAGTCGTCACCGACATTTCTTTTATCCAATAAGGAAAGGGTGAAAAGAACATGAAAGACCTTTGAGATTGTTTTCTTGAGTTCAGGGGGTAGGTTATGAAAAGGGAAGGTATTAACACCCTTTTCATTCGTAGTTATCTACGGGCTCTTAGTTGCTTTCTAGATCACTTGCTTTTTGT
Organism: Vicia faba; assembly: GCA_948472305.1. Taxonomy (NCBI): domain Eukaryota; kingdom Viridiplantae; phylum Streptophyta; class Magnoliopsida; order Fabales; family Fabaceae; genus Vicia; species Vicia faba. Next base: position 1,373,742,347 of record OX451735.1, on the reverse strand, counting down.
TTGAAAATGTGCTTGTGGTGTGGGTTTTGAAAGTATTTGGAAAATGTCTTTGTAATGGTTCTCATATCTATAAGAACGCGTACAAAGTGTTTGTTTTGAAAATAGTTCATAGAGGTGTTTGTGGAATGTGTTTTTTGAAAGTGATTTTGAAAATGTGTCTTTGTAATGGTTATCGTTTCTATAAGAACGCGTACAAAGTGTTTTAACATTTGAAAATGTTTCAAATGAAAGTGTTGGTGTATAAAATGTTTTTGTTGTGAGCAAGCGAGCAAATAGGAGCATCCTACCTACTCAAAAGGCCTAATGTTCTTTTGCTCCTCCTTTAGATATTGCTATCTTACCATTGATTTGGTAAGAAGCCCCATCGTTGGATGTGAAGGGACAAGCGTGGGTCAATCGTACATTCATAGAAGGCAACTTGTGAGACGCTTTAGCAATTTTTGTAAGGGACTAGATCGTTTTATCGAAGGAAACATCGAGGGACATCGAGAGACTACGATCTTTTTTTATCGAAGGGTCTTTTCTAAAGTGTCCCATATTCGAGGGACATGACTGTTTTTTCTGAGGCAACAAGCGAGGTTACCCTAGAGTAGCGCGTGTGAAAAGAGTGTTTGATTCAAGTTAATTGTCTTGATTAGGATGGTCTAGCGGTTGACTTTATATCTTATCATACACACCTAATTACTTTACAATATAAGGAAAACAGTAAATTGTGGAAATTAAAATTCTATGCTATTACAGAGCTTTCGGGAATGGGGGTACAAATTTACAAATGAGGATAGATCAATGCGATTAAAAATCAAAATAGGCAATCAATACAACCAAATTGAATCGAACAATTAATTAAAACTACAACAATCTACGGATTAAATATTAATTAATAAAGTAAGGAAATATAATTCTTGGTATTTTGTTTGTGAGAATTTTGGAAAGAAAAAATAAAATTCTATTCTATTAAAGAAAATAATTGACTAAAGAATTTAAATCATTTGTATATTTTTTGTCTTTTGGTATTTTTTATTATGAAGAAATTAAACAAAATAATTTAAAACTAAATATAAAGTTAATTACTAAAATTATTTACAAAAATCGTTAACTAAACTAATTGAGAAAATTAAATAATTTGAAATTATGATTCTAGAATTAAGAAAAAAGATTAATAAAATTAAATCTAAACTAAATAAAGTTATTAAAGTAATTCTAAACTAACTTAAAAATTCTAAGTTATTAAACTAAACCTAAAATAAGCTAATTATGAAATTACTTAAATTAAATATAGTTTAAATTAATTCTAAAGTCATTAAATAAAACCTAAATTAAACTGAAGAAATAATTATAAATTAAATTAAATAAAACCTAAACTACATGTATAAATAAATTTTAATTAAATTGAAAGAAAAGGCTTAAAAAGAGCAAAAGAATAGAAAAAATGCCCCAGCAGGGATCCAGCCCAGGTCTTCAAGATCATGGGTAATATGTTTTGCCAACTGTACCAGATTACTTATTCGTTATTAACATGAATCTATTAATATAAAAGGGAAAATAAATAATTGGATTGGGCCGTGAAACACCCCTTCTAAATACCCCAATTAAAGGTAAAGATTAAAATCAGAGAAATAAAATTGCACGGAAGGGATGCCACAACACACATCACATTCCAAAGTTTTTAAAGAAAAACGGGCAGGGTATGTTTGAAAGTATAAGCATTCCAACACAAAACAAACATACAATAAATATTTACTTCATTCTCTCGTGCAAACGCAACGGAGTTTCATAATTTCACATCATCTCCATTTATGGAGGAATCAAAACATAATTCAAGGCATCAAGCCATCATAATTCACATAAGCATATGTTATCAAGTCTCACATATACAAAACATCATATACACGAATAAGGATTATATACATCATAATCCAAATGCAAAATAATCGAGTTCGACACTAAATAAATTCCCCCCCATGTGTTACTACCAGAGCATCGACTCGACTCTAATCAAAATAAAACAGATTGCATTCCAATGCATCTGTTGACTAGCGCCTCGCGCTACCGCCCTCGGTACCTGAACAATGCCATCAAAAGCATTTTCCAACAGAAGGGTAAGAATTCCAATAATCATATAACATGTAATTTTAAGTAAATGAAATGGAAATAAATAAAGCAATACATAATGATCATGTTCATTTTATCACCTATAGTATCCTTACTCAAGGAATCCATTTCCAACGCATTAACCATGTAAACCGATTATCCGAATACTCACATCCTTGGCTCATATCCATAATTCAAACAACAACAACAACAACAACAACATTGGCACATAATCAAACACATCAACACACATACATAACATGCACAATTATGCATGTGACTCACAACACGACTCAACGTATGCGAATGCGGTACCGACTCGTGGACCCAAGGTTCCACCACCTATGTTTCCCTTCCGGATCAAGGTCACTACGTCTTTTCCCACAATAGGGTCACCGTCTAGATATTGTGGACCCAATGTTCCACCACCTATATTTCCCTACCGGGTCAAGGTCACTACGTCTTTTCCCACAATAGGGTCACCGTCTAGATATTGTGGACCCAATGTTCCACCACCTATGTTTCCCTTCCGGATCAAGGTCACTACGTCTATTCCCACACTAGGGTCACCGTCTATAAAATCATGTGAACCCACAGTTTCACCGTCTCTGTTTCAAGACCAACCATGCCATGCAATGTACAATATAACCAATGTATGCAATTAAGATCCACAATAATCTTAACATACACATACCATCAAATCCAACCAATGGAACATCAACTATTGTACATGCATGCATACATATAATTTAACAATCACAACGTCAAGTAAAATGTATATAAACAAGTTACTTACTCAACCAAAACATAAACCATCAACTATCAAACAATTCCAAATCGGAAAGTATATTTCAACATAAAGTCATCATCAATGAACCGACATTACTCTCAATGTTACTCATCGCGATCGAGTCACCGAAATGTAACTCGAACGGTTAAATTCGGGATTAAACTCAATTTATTTCATTTCGTACTAAAATCGGGTCGATTCTTAAAAAGTCGAAATTTCGCAAAACGAACTTCACTACGTTAATCTACACGTCGAATTATGCTAGCACGTCAATTTTCGTGCGAATCGGAGAAAGTAGCTCCGTCGCCGAAATTACCGAAAACTTTTTTGTAGCTAGCTAATAGCTATATGTCAGCACTGAGCCGTGTTACCAATATGAAGAAAACGTGTGACATGTCTAATGTGTGTCTACAAAATTACGAGTATCCATAATAAATCAAAGCATTAAGTTTAACCTAGCCATCTCATTTGACTTTCAATTGGGTTGTCTATCTAATGGCCTTTCATTCAGAAGGTGGGGCAAGCAGCAAGCTATAACCTGACCATCCAAGACAATACCATGTGGTGATTCCTCATCTTATGAACCCCATCCTTTAACAACAACAACTTAACAAAGAAATGGATTTGAAGACTATATATATACACTATCTTCCCTCACAACCATCACCGCTCATTCACATAATCAAGCACCAAAACTGAAATACATTTGTCATAAATTTGAGATTGTTATTTGAAACATTAAAATGGGCTTCCGTTTACCTGCCGCTATTAGTCGTGCTTCATTAAATGAATTTGACAGCTTCAAAACGTTAATCTTCAAGTCACCAAATAGCTTACAGATAGAAAGCTCGAGTTTGGAACCCATGTCTACTACTTGCGTGCTTTCTTCTGTAACTTCAAGAGCAACTTGTTTTTGAGAACTTCTAACACTCTTCAAACTCCAAGCAACACCATGTCTCCCAATTATAGCCAAGAGACTTGAGATGCCTGTAAGCCTCAAACAACTCCCAGCAACATCCACTCTTCCCGCCTGCAACCTTATCGTACATTTCAATTAGAGATATACTTCTATTTTCATCGTCTACGAGATGTAAGGCTCCTAATTCCATAAGATACAAAGTCTCCTCGATTGAAGTATAAATGTTGCCACTGCGAACAATTCCAGTTGATACCCACATTTTCCCATTCTTCTCAATAACCTCTGCCATTCCCATCTCTTCATTCCACCTGCATTTTGATTTCACATTCCTGAACTGCAATTTGGGCAAGGAAGTGGATGTGAAGTGAAGGTCCTCTTCATCACTTGCATTTTGCAAAAAGACTTGATCATTATCATCATCACTATCTTCATTTGAAGAATATTCCCACACTTTTGCTTCCATTGATCAAAAGCTGAGGCGACGAGCGTCGGTGGTTGAGTGGTAATTTAGGGTTCTTGAAAAAAATTCCCAGAACGGAATCCAATCCTCCTTTCCATCCTATAAAACAATTTTTTTTACTACTACTTACTTTCCTCCCCCTAACTTTCTAAAATTCTAATTTGGCCCAATCTATTTAATTCAAATTATATCATATAATTCTATTAAAACCATATTACATTTAATTAATATTTATTCCATAAAAACTAAATTATACCGATAAATCAAACGAAGCCAAATACACACCAAAATAATATTACTCAAAAAAGTATTTTATCATTATGAATATTTTTATTTCAAATAACCGAATTAACATTTTAATTGATATCAAATAAATATATTTCTTAAAATAGATTTTATTTGATAATTTCGGGAAAAAAATAACTTAAATAACATTTAATCAAAAACGGGGTGTCACAACTCTCCCCCACTTAAAAGATTTTCGGCCTCGAAAATTACCTCTAAACGAACAACTCGGGATAGGAATCCCGCATCTGACTTTCAAGTTCCCACGTTATGTTTCCTTTGGCCGCTCCACCCCAAACAACCTTAACCAAAACAATTTCTTTTCCTCTTAATTGTTTCATTTTCCTATCATCAACTCTTGTAGGCAAAGCTTCCACGGTCAAATCATCTCTAACTTCCAAATTTTTCACATCCCCCACATCGGGAACGCAAACTCTATCATGACATCTCAAAATTCCATTCTCATCGATTCTGAACTCTCCACCTTGACCTTGATTCACCAAAGTAAACTTGTCAACCAAAACCAAATCTGACTTTTGCCCATCTCTAATCTCTTCCAAGACACCACTAGTAAGCTTCATCATACCAAGCTTCACGCCAGAATAAGTCTCTTCACACACCAAACTCAAATCTCGAAATTGCTCCAACAATTCCCATTCTTTAACCATCAACATAGACATGTGTACAGACTTTCTGCTCAAAGCATCTGCAACCACGTTTGCCTTACCAGGATGGTAATTCAAACTGAAGTCATAATCTTTAAGAAACTCTAGCCACCTTCTTTGCCTCATATTCAACTCTTTTTGATCAAACAGATATTTCAAACTCTTATGATCGCTAAAGACGTCTAATCTCGACCTAAACAAATAATGCCTCCAAATCTTTAACACAAAAACCACCGCTGCCAACTCCAAGTCATGAGTTGGATAATTCCTCTCATGCACCTTGAGTTGCCTCGAAGCATACGCCACAACCTGCCCATTTTGCATTAACACACCTCATAAACCCATCAAAGAAGCATCGCAATAGACCGTAAACGGTTCAGATGGTTTAGGCAAAATCAAAACTAGCGCAGTTGTCAACCTTCTCTTCAACTCTTGGAAACTATCTTCACACTGCGGAGTCCACACGAACGCTCGACTCTTCCTAGTCAATTGTGTCAACGGTAAAGCTAGCTTGGAAAAGCCTTCAATGAACTTACGGTAATAACCCGCTAAACCAAGAAAGCTTCAAATCTCAAAAACTGACTTTGGAGATTCCCATTCTGACACGGCTTCTATCTTCGAAGGATCCACAGCAATACCTCCACGAGATATCACGTGACCAAGGAAACTCACTTGTTCTAACCAGAATTTGCACTTCGAAAGTTTAGCAAACAAATGATTTTCCTTCAGAATTGACAAAACAATTCCCAAGTGTTCGGCATGCTCTGCTTCACTCTTGGAATAAATCAAAATATCATCGATGAACACCACCACAAACTTATCCAGAAACTCATGAAAGATTCTGTTCATATACTCCATGAACACACCAGGTGCATTCGTAACACCAAAAGGCATCACCGAATACTCATAGTGTCCATAACGAGTTCTGAACGCAGTTTTCTGAATATCACCCGCTTTCACGCGAATCTGATGATAACTTGACCTCAAGTCAATCTTGCTAAACACACACGCACCCACCAGCTGATCCATTAAATCATCAATCCTTGGCAAAGGATACTTGTTCTTAATGGTCACTTTGTTTAGCTGCCTATAATTCACACAAAGTCTCATTGTTCCTTCTTTCTTCTTCACAAGTAAAACTGGAGCACCCCACGGGCTCACACTAGGACGAATAAACCTTTTGTCAAGCAACTCTTCCAGCTGACTCTACAGTTCCACTAGTTCCGACGGTGACATCCTATAAGGAGCCATCGAAACAGGACTAGTACCAGGAATTAAGTCGATGGAAAACTCTACCTCACGCTCAGGAGGTAAATCCGTAATCTCTTCAGGAAACACTTCAGGAAATTCGCATACTACAGGATAATCCTTTCTTACTCTACCATCTTCCAAAACCATACTCGCCATAAGCATAAACAACCCATCTCCATTCTTCACACTCTTCTCAACTTGCTGTGTAGACAAGAAAACCACACCATCTTTCTCGGACTCGAGAAAAAGAACAACCTTAGCAAAACAGTTGATATAGACATGGTTGGCTTTCAACCAGTCCATACCCAGAATCACATCTATCTGATGCAAAGGAAGACATACGAGATCAACTTCGAAATCTCTTCCGCACATGCGCAAAGGACACTTCAAACAAACAACTGAAGTAGAAACTGAACCCATCGCAGGTGTATCTACCTCCATACTTCGATCCAAAGTAGACAAGACAAGGCCCAATCTCTTGGCACAATCTAAAGCAACAAACGAATGCGTCGCACCCGTATCAATAATAGCAACCAAAGGCACATTAGAGATAAAGCATGTACCTCTGATTAGACGTTCCTCAGCAGAAGTCTCTGCTCCAGATAAAGCAAATACTTTTCCAACTTCTTTCTTTGGCTTTGGACATTTAGTACTTATGTGGCCTCGCTCACCACAATTAAAGCAAGTTACACTCACACCAACTCTACAATCCACCGCTTTGTGACCCACCCTGTCACACTTGAAACACTTAACTATCCCCTGGCGACATTCCATAGCACGATGTCCCTCTTTACCACATTTAAAACATTTGATTGGAGTAGTCACTCCCCCACTCGGACTCTTTCCACTACTTATTGGTCTCTTTCCTCTTCCATCATAAGGCTTAGGACGCATCTGTCCCTTACCTCTTTTCTCACTCAATCTCTTGTAATAAGCAGTGCTATCCCGACTGTCTTCGTCGTAGATACGACTCTTATTAACCAACTCAGAGAATCTTGTAATCTGCTGATACCCAATCGCCTTCTTTATGTCCGGCCTCAAACCATTAACAAACTTAAGGCACTTCGACCTCTCAGCATTAACAGTATTGTAGTGAGGACAGTATTTGATCAAATCTTTAAATTTAGCCGCATAGTCAGCTACCGAACCACTACCTTGTTTCAATTCCAGGAATTCAACTTCCTTTCTACCACGAACATCCTCCGGAAAATAATTCTCCAAGAATGCATCTCGGAAAATTTCCCAAGTCACCACAACATGCTCCTCCTCATACCTCTGACTAGCGTTGATCCACCAGTCTTCGGCCTCTTTAATCAGCATGTGTGTTCCGAATTGCACTTTCTGAGCGTCGGTGCAATTCATCACACGAAAGATTTTCTCAATTGCATTTAACCATTCTTGAGCTTCCACCGGAGCATGCTCTCCCTTGAAAGTAGGCGGGTTGTTCTTTTGGAACTTCCCAAGAGCACGAAAAGCATCTTCAGTACCATCATGTGGCGCTTGAGTCGTTTGCGGCATCTGATTTATTGACCCCGCAAGCAACCTCAATGCCTCAGCTAAAGCATCATCATTCCTTCTACCAGCCATCTTATGAACAACACAAAGTATTGATCGCGTTAGCCACACAATCAAATACAAGGGATTAACAAAATAAGTCCTGACAACTGACCGACTATGCTCTGATACCACTATTGAAACACCCCTTCTAAATACCCCAATTAAAGGTAAAGATTAAAATCAGAGAAATAAAATTGCACGGAAGGGATGCCACAACACACATCACATAACATGCACAATTATGCATGTGACTCACAACACGACTCAACGTATGCGAATGCGGTACCGACTCGTGGACCCAAGGTTCCACCACCTATGTTTCCCTTCCGGATCAAGGTCACTACGTCTTTTCCCACAATAGGGTCACCGTCTAGATATTGTGGACCCAATGTTCCACCACCTATATTTCCCTACCGGGTCAAGGTCACTACGTCTTTTCCCACAATAGGGTCACCGTCTAGATATTGTGGACCCAATGTTCCACCACCTATGTTTCCCTTCCGGATCAAGGTCACTACGTCTATTCCCACACTAGGGTCACCGTCTATAAAATCATGTGAACCCACAGTTTCACCGTCTCTGTTTCAAGACCAACCATGCCATGCAATGTACAATATAACCAATGTATGCAATTAAGATCCACAATAATCTTAACATACACATACCATCAAATCCAACCAATGGAACATCAACTATTGTACATGCATGCATACATATAATTTAACAATCACAACGTCAAGTAAAATGTATATAAACAAGTTACTTACTCAACCAAAACATAAACCATCAACTATCAAACAATTCCAAATCGGAAAGTATATTTCAACATAAAGTCATCATCAATGAACCGACATTACTCTCAATGTTACTCATCGCGATCGAGTCACCGAAATGTAACTCGAACGGTTAAATTCGGGATTAAACTCAATTTATTTCATTTCGTACTAAAATCGGGTCGATTCTTAAAAAGTCGAAATTTCGCAAAACGAACTTCACTACGTTAATCTACACGTCGAATTATGCTAGCACGTCAATTTTCGTGCGAATCGGAGAAAGTAGCTCCGTCGCCGAAATTACCGAAAACTTTTTTGTAGCTAGCTAATAGCTATATGTCAGCACTGAGCCGTGTTACCAATATGAAGAAAACGTGTGACATGTCTAATGTGTGTCTACAAAATTACGAGTATCCATAATAAATCAAAGCATTAAGTTTAACCTAGCCATCTCATTTGACTTTCAATTGGGTTGTCTATCTAATGGCCTTTCATTCAGAAGGTGGGGCAAGCAGCAAGCTATAACCTGGCCGTCCAAGACAATACCATGTGGTGATTCCTCATCTTATGAACCCCATCCTTTAACAACAACAACTTAACAAAGAAATGGATTTGAAGACTATATATATACACTATCTTCCCTCACAACCATCACCGCTCATTCACATAATCAAGCACCAAAACTGAAATACATTTGTCATAAATTTGAGATTGTTATTTGAAACATTAAAATGGGCTTCCGTTTACCTGCCGCTATTAGTCGTGCTTCATTAAATGAATTTGACAGCTTCAAAACGTTAATCTTCAAGTCACCAAATAGCTTACAGATAGAAAGCTCGAGTTTGGAACCCATGTCTACTACTTGCGTGCTTTCTTCTGTAACTTCAAGAGCAACTTGTTTTTGAGAACTTCTAACACTCTTCAAACTCCAAGCAACACCATGTCTCCCAATTATAGCCAAGAGACTTGAGATGCCTGTAAGCCTCAAACAACTCCCAGCAACATCCACTCTTCCCGCCTGCAACCTTATCGTACATTTCAATTAGAGATATACTTCTATTTTCATCGTCTACGAGATGTAAGGCTCCTAATTCCATAAGATACAAAGTCTCCTCAATTGAAGTATAAATGTTGCCACTGCGAACAATTCCAGTTGATACCCACATTTTCCCATTCTTCTCAATAACCTCTGCCATTCCCATCTCTTCATTCCACCTGCATTTTGATTTCACATTCCTGAACTGCAATTTGGGCAAGGAAGTGGATGTGAAGTGAAGGTCCTCTTCATCACTTGCATTTTGCAAAAAGACTTGATCATTATCATCATCACTATCTTCATTTGAAGAATATTCCCACACTTTTGCTTCCATTGATCAAAAGCTGAGGCGACGAGCGTCGGTGGTTGAGTGGTAATTTAGGGTTCTTGAAAAAAATTCCCAGAACGGAATCCAATCCTCCTTTCCATCCTATAAAACAATTTTTTTTACTACTACTTACTTTCCTCCCCCTAACTTTCTAAAATTCTAATTTGGCCCAATCTATTTAATTCAAATTATATCATATAATTCTATTAAAACCATATTACATTTAATTAATATTTATTCCATAAAAACTAAATTATACCGATAAATCAAACGAAGCCAAATACACACCAAAATAATATTACTCAAAAAAGTATTTTATCATTATGAATATTTTTATTTCAAATAACCGAATTAACATTTTAATTGATATCAAATAAATATATTTCTTAAAATAGATTTAATTTGATAATTTCGGGAAAAAAATAACTTAAATAACATTTAATCAAAAACGGGGTGTCACAGGCCGAATGGCCCAAAAGGCCGACCCGGTTAGAAGAAAGAAACGTGGAAAGTTGTAACCCTAAACTAAGGAAAACGCGCCGATGTAGCTAGGTTATAGGGAAGGCAAATCAAATCATCAATTCCAACAAAACAAATTATTTGTTACGATTTCCAATTCTTTTCTCTTTTATCATGAAACACTCTCTCTTCCTCTTACAATATTCCCCTGCTATCCGTCTTTTCCCCTAACAAAGTCCAAACCAATCTCTCTCTCAAATTCAAAAAAAAAAAGTTTCTCCCTCTCTCAACTGAATAAGCGATGAATTGGTATTTTGAGCGATTTAGTGAGGATCAAAACCCTTGGGAACGTGACATTTTTCTATATCCTAGTTTCTTTCTCTATCTTTGTTTTTACAGTGTTCTCTTCATGTTTGAACAGAGTTGATGATGGTGCGCGATATGGAGGTTAAAACAGGAGGTTTTGACGGATGGTGGTTGCGGCGAGTGAGGAAGGAAGATGATGGTGATGAGAGGTTGGGTCTGCGGAAATGGAGGAAAGGGATGATGTTGAGTAATTGGGTCAATTGAAGGAGAACGGAGGCTGCGGAAGAGGGTTGAGGAAGGTGGTGATGTGTTGTTTGAAGGAGGCGAAAGAAAATTGTTGATTTATGGTAAAGGTTGAGAGAAAGGTTGGATTGATGGATGGTGTTATGGCTTCGAACAGAGGGAGTGTTTGGCTGTTATGGAGAAATTAAAGGGATAAATGGAAGGAAATTAAGGTGTTAATAGTTTAACAGTGAAGTGGGTAGCTGGGTTGAATGATGGATACGGTGAACAAGGGAGGTTGTTAGGCGGAGGAATAGAAGGTTGAGGGAGTGTTTGAACAGAGAAATTGAAGGTATATTTTTTATCTTTGTGAATCTATGTTATTACTTTTTTTAAAATAAATATATGATTCTTCTAATTTCTATGGTTTCTATTATTCAAATCTGGTTTTCTAACATTTTCTGAATGTTAACAAGTTGCAGCAACTCTAAAAAAACAGCAAGGGTATGATAAAGAAAGCATCACAATTTTTTATGAGATATGATGAATGGAGAAGAGGAACCAAAAATATACCTATCAGGGTTCGTCCGATACGACTTTGACAACGACTCACGAAACCAAGTATGCTTATTTCCCTTCTTTTATATGAACTATTCTCCTTCTTCTTCCACCTTTGTCTGTTACTTCTGTATGGAGAGTTTGAGTTGAAGTTGGGAATAAGGTTTTTAGAGATGAAGAATGTATGAAATAGTGAAGGGTGTATGAAACAGTAATGTATTCTATTTTCAGTTTTGTTTTTCTTAGTGTTTTCTCCTGTTGAATTTTCTGTGTATTATATGTTGTCTTCTCTTTTTTTTGTATATTTTCTCTGCAATCGGTTTTGTAACAATTGATCTTGTGTATTGTTCACCCCCCCCCCCCCCCCCTTCTCTGTATTATGATACGGTTTATATAGGTGAGAATGAGTGGATTTTGGGGGGGAAACTATAGAATTTGAACATCTTTGGTATGCTGATTTGCTCTTTTTTGTTGCATTTTTTCTATTTTGCTTATTTGATGCAATATTTGTTCAGGTTTTGCACTGGTATAAGGGCTGACTTGGTACAATTTTGACAACATAACATAGCAGGTGTAGCAGGGCAATTTCCAGCAAGTTAGCAAGACTGTTTTGAATGTTTTATGAGCTAGTTTTCTTGGCATTACTATGCAGGTTTTGGGACAGCAACAAGGCTATTGTTTTGCAGCAAGGTTGGACTTGTTTTTTTTTGGACAGTTTTTGCTATATTTTTGGGGCTGTTTTGTAGGCTAAAACAAAGCTGGAAAATGGGCTGTAGGAAGCATGATATTGGGCTTGTGAACAGGGTAGTATCAAGGCTGTTTTGTGGGACTGTTTTGAATTGTTGGAAATATATATTGTACAAACTTGTAACTTCTTTGTATTTTTGTAATAATAACTCAAATAAATTTGTATCATGAATGAAACTTGTCTTGAATATATTTCCTCAATTCTTTTGTAATTGTAACTTGGAATTTTGTTGAATGTAACTTGGATGAAATTGAATCAAACTTGAATGATGAACATTGAATTAGAATTTCATCCTTGAATGAATTTGAGACTTCTAGAATGAATTTTAAATAATGAATATACATCTTGTATCTGCTCTTAGAATTTCAAATAAAATACATGAATTGATCTTCAAAATTGAGCAAACTTGCATCATGAGAAACTAGTTCTTTTGTATATCTTGAATTCCAAAAGCAAATTCATAAGAATTAACTGCGCCTCGCACACTTGAACTAATTTGAAATCAAAAAGAATTATTCGAATTGTTTCTCTAATCTTCCTCTATAAAACCCACATCGTCAATCCACGGTAAATTGCAATACGAGCCCATAATACAAATTGCGCCTTTAAGGGACTTAATCAACAATCCCCCTTAATCCAATAATCTCTAATGTTCACTTGCAAATAACTTGAAGTAAGCGACAAGCAATCAATGAATCATTGAACTAGAACTCTAGTTTCATGAATTATCTCAACATAAGAATCAAACATTTTCTGAGATACGTCTATGACATAAATTAAATCAAGCATAATTTGACCTTGATTTTTGAAGTAATCTCATATACAATTCTATTCATGATACTTCGCAAATAGAATCTCCTGAGGACATTGAGAATTAAAGAAGTTATGAACCTCGAAAATTGAAATTTGCTTGAGAAATAACAAACCTTAGTTGCTGACTCAATGCCTAGGATAAGAATTTGTATGATCAAACCCTAAGTCATTTTGAGTATTTGAGAAACCCTAATATAGCATCTTGAATGAAAAATAGGAGGGAACATTTTAGGGTACAACAACCGGAAAAATGTTTATCAGGTGCAACACCATCTTTAGCATCCTCATCAACAGATGCAACACCAACAGTAATTTTTATAATTCTTCATAGATAAAGATCCTAAGTCTCCTCCTTAGGTTCTCAAACTGAGCTGCATCAAGATCTTTTGTAAAGATATCAGTAAGATGATTCTTAATGCTAACATGCTAAATAGTTATGACCTTGTCCTCCACAAGTTATCTAATAAAGTGGTGCATGATATCAATGTGCTTGGTCCTACTATGGCGAATAGGATTTTTGGAAATACTAATAGCACTCAAATTTTCATAAAATAATGTCATAACATCTTGTGTGACATTATACTCAGACAACATTTGCTTCATCCACACTAGTTTAGAGCAGCTGCTTCCTGCGGCTATATACTCAGCTTCAACAATAGACAAAGAAACACAACTTTGTTTCTTGCTGAACCATGAAATAAAATTGTTTCCCATAAAGAAACATCCTTCATAGGTACTCTTCCTATTATCAGCACTTCCAGCCCAACCAACATCACAAAATCCCACGAACAAGGAATTTGTATCATGGGAATACAACATACCATAGTCACATGTACCATTCAAACACTTCGGAATCCTTTTCACTTGGTTGATGTGACTTACCTTAGGTTCTGCTTGATACCTTGTGCATACTCCAACAACAAAAGTGATGTCTGGTCTGCTAGCAGTAAGATATAAAAGGCTACCAATCATGTATATATACAAACTCTGATAAACACTAACTCCTTTTTCATATTTAGATAACTTCAAGTGTGTAGGAGCAGGAGTTCTCTTATGGCTGGCATTTTCTAATCCAAGTTTCCTCACAATATTCCTTTCATATTTGCTTTGACAGAGAAAATTGAGTCTTCCATCTGCTTAACTTACAATCCAAGAAAGTAATCAATTCACCAGCCAAACTCATCTCAAACTCAGATTGCATATGTCTGATAAAATGTTGGACCATTTCATCCCACATTCCTTCAAAAACAATGTCATCCACATAGATATGAACTATCAACAATTTTCCAGCTTTATCTTTGACAAAGATTGTCTTGTCAATTCCACCTTTTCTTATCCATGATTGACTACAAATTAAGTCAAACTTTCATACCATACATGGCCTTCTTTAGTCTGGCCACATGACCTGGAAAGGAAAGATCAACAAAACCTTTTGGTTGTTCAACATAGACTTCTTCATTCAGGTACCTATTTAGAAAGGCACTCTTGACAAAATTTTGATACAACTTGAACCTTAAATGACAAGCTACTCCAAGCAACAATATGATAGACTCCAAGCACGCCACAAGAGAAAATGTTTAATCAAAGTCTACTGCTTTAGTTTGAGTGTATCCTTGTGCAAGAAGTCCGGCTTTATTTTTGGTAACACCGCCTTGTTCATCCGTCTTGTTCTTGTACACCCATTTTGTACCAATAATATTTTCCCCATCAAGTCTTTCCACCAAGTCCCATACTTCATTCCTCACGAGTTGACCAAGTTCATCTTGCATAGCATTTATCCAGAACTCATCGGTCAAGGCTTCCTTCACATTCTTTGGTTCAAACTTGGTTACAAAGCACACATTTGACACAGTTTCTCTTGTTCTGGTGACTACTCCTTGTCTGGGATTTCCTATTATAAGTTCCTTATGATGATCCTTTTTAATTCTGAGTGATGGCCCTTTGTCAGCTACCTGAGGTTCTTCAACTTCATAATTAGTCCTTGAGCGTGCAACATCTGTGTTGGATGTTGAGACATTTTCTTTAGAAACCACATCATTTGTAGGAATAGTTGTCCCAACTTCTTCTGGGACTTCATCTTCTCTATTTGAGTCATCAATAATCACATTTGAAGACTTCATCATCACCTTGATTATGGAGTTGAATACTCTATATGTTTTACTGTTTGTAGAGTATCCCAGAAAAATTCCTTCATCACTTTTAGCATTCAACTTCCTTCTTGGCTCACAGTCTTCTAGAATATAACACTTACTTCCAAAGACATAGAAGTATTTGACAGTTGGCTTTCTTCCTTTCCACAATTCATACAGAGTAATAGAGGTACCAATTTTAATAGTCACTCTATTGTGAATTTAGCAAGCAGTGTTAATGGCTTCGGCCCAAAAGTAAAGGGGTAATTTCTTGGCAAGAAGCATAACTCTGACACATTCTTGAATAGTCTCCATCTTGAAACCACACCATTTTGTTAAGGAGTGATAGGTGAAGAAAATTCATGACTAATCCCTTCAGATGCATAGAATTCCTCAAACTTGCTGCTCTCAAATTCCTTCCCATGGTCACTTCTGATTCTGATAACACCATAATCCTTTTCTCTTTGAATCTTATGGCGTAATTCTTTGAAGAATTCAAACACATGAGATTTCTCTTTGATGAACTTCACCCAAGTGAATCTTGAGTAGTCATCAACAATAACATAGTCATACCTCTTCCCCCAAGACTTTAACCATGCATAGATCCCATCAAGTCAATGTGAAGTAGCTCTAAAACTCTTGAGGTGGAAAGATGTTAAATCTTCTTATGGGACATCTTTGTCTGCTTCCAAATTTGAATTCACCATACATTCTCCCTTCATCAATCTTTAGCTTGGGAATATCTCTAATGGCTTCTTTTGACATGATCTTCTTCATAACTTTCAAATGCAGATGACCAAGATTTTGATGCCATAGGTTAACATTATCGTCTTTTAACATTAATCATGTTGAGAGACATTATGTTCCTGGAGAGCTCCATAGGTAGAAGTTGTCTTTTGATTTGGTTCCCTTCATAGCCACTTCATACTTATCATTTGTAATCACGCACTCAGATTGAGTAAAGTTAACTTTGAGACCTTGGTCACATAGTTGACTGATACTTATAAGATTTGCAGTCATCCATTTTACAAATAACACATTATTAAGACTAGGTTGTCATGTATAGTCCACCTTTACAACACCCTTTGATTTCACTTTTTGACCCATCTCCAAAAGTGACATAGCTAGTGGCACATGGTTTAATGTCCACTAGGAGTTTCTTAACACCAGTCGTGTGTCTAGAATAGCCACTAGAAAAATACCAATCCTCTATAGTTGAGGCTTTGAGAGAAGTGTAAGCTATGAGTCCATACAAATCATGGTGAGGAGCTCCTCTTGACTTTACCTCAATATTAACATATTTTATTCTGTAAGGAGTAATATGGTTGGGATAGCCATACAATGTGTAACAAGAGGAATTTAAATGGCCAAAAAGTCCACAATAATGACATCTCCATGGCTGATACATGGGACTATAATACCTTTTCTGATGTCTCGGATGATGTTGGGACATGTGACTTGACATCTTCTACAATTATTTCATCTTTTGAGGAACAAACTCCATTATTTGTTTATTGTTCTTCACAACTTAGTTATTATAACGAAGACCCTTCACATTCCTAGCATTCTTCCCAGTTTGAAGAATCTCATCCAACAAAATAGAGCCATTATTTAGCATTATTATAGACTTGGTCATATCGTCAAGTTTTGATTTTTGTAATATTACCTCCTCTTTAAGATTAGCAATGATAGATAGATGCTCTTCTTTCTTAGCCTCCAGTTGAGCAATAAGTATTTTTTCTTTAATACTCTCTGACACATTTTTCATCCTTGAGGCATGTCTCTGTGAACCCAGCAGCAAATTCACTAATAGTGAGTTCTCCGACGTATGATTCTTTATCAGAATCAAAAGTTTCTTCATCAGACTCACAAATTCTATTCAAGGCAGTCACTTTCTTGGATGATTCTTCTTCATGATCACTTTCAGATTCTCCCTTTGACCATGATACATCTAAGATTTTGCCTTTATTTTTGAGATAGGTGGCACATTCAATTCTTATGTGTCCATATCCCTCACATTCATGGCACTAGACAACTTTCCCTTGGCTTGTCTTCTCTTCAAATCTTGACTTTGTTCCCAGGTCCTGGTTTTTGTTAATGTCGAATGACATGTGCTTAGCTTTTAACATGGACTTCCTCAACACCATGTTAAATTGTCTTCCTAGTAGCACAAGGTCCTCAGATACTCCTTCTGAGTTAAAATTTCCTCTATCCTCTGAGTCTTCAATACTAGAAGTAAAAGCTATACTCTTCTTATTTTCAGACCTTTCATTGATAGCAGATTCAAAGGTCTTAAGAGAGCTTACAAGTTCATCCACAATCATAATGATTACATCATGGGATTCTTCAATTGCAAGCACCTTCATGTCAAACCTCTTTGGAAGAGATCTGGTCTTTTTCCTGATCAACTTATCCACTGATATCTTCTCTGCCAGGCCATTTTCCTGAATACTTTCTTCCTCCTTCATCTTTGAGTTCTCAAATTTGGTGGAGAGAAGTTGAACTTTTTCCAACTTTACCTTATGATTTCCTTCATGAATCTTCCTTAAGGTCTCCCAAACAAATTTTGCATGCTTATAATTCTTTATCAGCTCGAACACATATTTGTTAACTATAATGAATATGGCATTCAATGCTTTAGAGTTTCCTTGAGATGATGACTCATCATCATCATTCCAATCTTCTTCAGGCTTCAGCACATCAGTAATCTTTTCATCTGCACCGATAACCTTTGGTAGATCCCATGCTTTGACAACATTTTTCCTGGCTTGTTTCCCGGGGATTTTATGCACATTTCCATATGAGGTTTCCAACTGTCATAGTTGGTATCATCCAGAATAGGTATTTTAACCACTGTTCCACCATCCTTGTCTATTTCACCAGAAATTAACTTCCCTGAATCTCACCCAGAGTCAGAGCAGGATGCCTGCTCTGATACCAATTAAAATTATGGATGTTAGATCTCGGATGTATTAAGAGATGTCGAGACACCAGATCTAACTTCAACATGTAACAGCAGGATATACAAATAAAACAAATAGTTCTCAATGTAAATAACACACAAATATGCTTACATAGTTCGGTGACAACAACACCTACTCTGGGGGATACCAAGCCATGGACGAAATCAACTAGATAGTATCAATTTGTAGACCACACAACAAACCCACCCGTTTCCAATCTACGCACTTAATCACTACCCTTTATTGGACTTCTACCTAAGACACACCTAGGTATGAGGCCCTCCTCAAATATCTTTTCAATCACACTCAGGGATTGAAGCAACTCTAAACACAATAGATAACAAAAATAGGAAGTCACTCTTCCAAGACACATAATCCTCAATGCTTAAAAGCTTATGAGAACTTGAAATTCTGGTATATCATATCACAGATATCCTATAGGATATCGAGACATCTGTTCTGACAAAAACAAACATGGCAAGGTATAAACATACAAAACAGTACTGAAAAGTAAAACAACACAAGAATTGTTAACCCAGTTCGGTGACAGCAACACCTACTCTGGGGGCTACCAATCCAGGAAGGAAATCCACTATCAGTAGTACTAATTCAAATCTAAACTCCACCATTTACAACTTATCACTTAATTTTTACCCAATGTAACTTATACCTAAGAGCTCCTAGATATGAGTATACCCGCTCACTTCCAATCAACGCAAATATGTCTAACAGTCTCAGTCCCAGTTAGTGTATCAATGACCTTTCACCTAAATGAAGATCGCACTTTAAATACAAACAAACACCTTAATCAAGACACCCCTTTATTAAGAACAACATACTTGATCTTGCTTCACAACTTTGATCAAGAGCAATACTTAGTGTTGCTTAGCAGCTTCCTCCAAGAATAATACTACATCTTGATTAAAAGCTTCAAGGAGAACAATAATAGAGACTACAACTCTATAACATCAGTCCAACTCATAACTGAGTGGAACATACAACCAACTATCCTAGAGAATGGTACAGACTCAACCCTAATAACTATATCTTTTCATTCACGGAGGATACCTTTCTTAGGTTACAAAGACTTATATTTATAACCTATATCCCAATAGTATTTGGCCCTTCAATCACAGCACATTAGCTGTTACAAATCAGCAAAAACTTCTTCTACAAACAAGGTCTTCAATCATTAGTTTCCTAAAATATCTCCATATTTAGAAACTGTATAATCTTCAATATTATGACTTAATTCTTCTTGACCTTTAAATCAGTGCCACATAGGATTGCATAATATTTCCATAATATTCTACATCTGTTAAATCATGACAAAATCTATCTATCCAGCTCAGCTCAGGCGTGATGTCATATGACCTTACATAGGATACCTTATTCGACATGTTGCTATAGATGATGAGAACTTCTCATCTCAATATGTCTTAACATAAGATAAGACTTATTACTCAACCTGATCCTATTATCAAGTAAATACATCTTATCTAATATATTATTGCTATATTAGTTTTACCAAACATAATGCCAATCACATAATTCAGAGAATTAACAATCTCCTCCTTTGGCTTATTTTGGCTAAAAATAATATACATAACCTTTGTACATACATTAAAAACAAAACCAAAACTCAAAGGCTAAACAATACAAATCAGCAGCAACCATTAAACTAAAAACATCAGAAGCAGCCAGTCTTTAGTCTTCACTATCTTCTCCATGATGTCACAACATCAACAATGGGAATTCTTCATGACAGTCCAACACATCTTACCAATAGGACATCTTTATGGCTGTCCAAAATAAATGATCTCTCTCTCTTTTAAGAGAATCAACAATTAACACATATTTCCCCCCCTTAAAAGCTTCCCACACACAAACATATACTCTCCCCATTTTTATATGGAATATGGAAAATGCTTTAACAAGAGGTAATATCCACAATCTGATTGATGTCGGGACATCACATCCAACATGTCTTCACATCATCCTGAATAAATCTATTACAGCGCATCAAACTCAACACCATAGAACACATTTCTTCATCAACATAGTCTAAGGAAATTCCCATACTTATCCATATGCACTAAAGTATAATCACCAATCCTTCCTCTGGACTCTAAAAACACTTTTTTCATCAAACAAGAGTGAAATAAACCAAGATATCAAAACATCACATGTGTGATATCTCTCTTCTTCAAAAAACCATCCATCGGGCTTCTTCAAATTTTGCAGAGAAAAATAAATTCCCCCCGACACAACCAAAACTGCCTTTTAGACTTCTCCTAAGAAGCATGTGTGCACATGATTCCAATAACTAGCTTCACCTAGATAGAACCATACATGTCCTGGTAACATCATAATGACATCCAACAATCTAATGTCACAAGATGTTAACTGACATTATCACCTCACAAGTGGCATTTAAACTCCACAAGCTTGAAAAACACACAAGCTTCACAATATATGCACCATTGCAATAACAATCCATAAACACTCACTTGACTCCCCATGTCAAGGATAAATAATGATGTTATTAAAGATAAAACACTTTAGCACACAGAAACTTCACAATCTCAAAGTGAAGAGCCACAACTTTACACACTTGTTGAACTATATCCACACCCTTGTGAATATTAACAATCTTGAACCTGATACCCCGACTCCAGGTCTTTAGACTCCTTTAAGGCCATGTATGGTACATGGCCTTACAGAACCACACAAGTTGTCATACCTCTTTTGGATAACCAAGATGTCGTGCATACATGCTTGGCATCACACAGACACAAGAAATCAGAAAGCTTGTTTTTATACATACCAGGCCGACATACTTGCAGCAGAGGAAAAACCACCTTATTCACACTCTTCTTGATCATATCACCCTATATGATCATAGTCCTCTGCCCTTACATTCACTAGTAATTGTTGATACTAATGAAGTCTTCAACATAGTAGTCATGTATTCTCCAAGCATGCTACTGAAGACAGGATCAAAATCTGCACATTCTGATCTACAAAGTCAGACTTCATTTTCTGACAACAAGGTTGATCCTCAATCCTCCATAATCATAATCACAAACCTCCTTCAAGGATAACAAAATTATGTTACAACATCATTTAGGACATAATTTTTCCTTCACAAAACCTAATCAAGTGGTTCTTGATTTATCTTCAAAAAGCTCATTATACTTGATAGTCCTTTCAAACAAGAAGATCTCAAAAGCATACACCTTCTACAACTTATTCAGGTAATCATAGACACCTGAACACCCAATGACAGAAATAAACTCTCATAAACTTTCTGAACCAAAGAGTTCAGAAACCAGATTTGCATCCACACATCAGATAAGTACCCAACTCCTGATAAGGTCTTTACCATTAGTAACATACACATCTTCACAATATCAGACTTATACCCAGCTTCCGACAAGGTATTTGTCATTAGAGGAATACTTCCCCACAGACTGCAGATGATGCTTCCCTTCAACAGATGTTAGAACATTTATTTTGACATCCTTCTTCTTCACATTCCTAGCATAAGAGATTCTTCACAACATTCCAGACTTGATCATAGACTAGACTTCACACTCCATCATGGTTAAACATTCCAATTTTCGAATTCATTGGTGATTAGCAATGCTCACCCCATGATCTTCAGTATAGCTTCCTTTTGAAGCAACAAGCACACCTGAGATAATGTTACAATATCATATAAGACATCAATCTCGTATACATGGACTTTACCAATTACAATGGTTTTGGATATGATACCCATAGTAAGTCCATATGCAACCCTTGATGGAGAACTGAAGAGAAACATACTTCAGCAGGTGATCATATATGCAAATCTAAAATCAACAGCTGATACCAGAACCTAGGAGGTTTTTTCATAAGCACATTCTCCAGTCCTCCTGTCAGTGTTTGAGGTGTTAAAACACCATCCTTGTACATCAAAAAGAGGAGATTCCCCCTATCATGTATACCACAACACACATGGTTTTGTATGATCATCAACCCTTCAAACAGACTGTCCAGAAAAGGAAACTTCTACTTCTCCCAATCCTTCTAGAAAACGCATCATGACTGTAAGTTAATCTTCTAGAATATTAACTTACCTCAGGTTGATTCATCCCCATTGCATACAACCTATAGAGTTTATCTTCCACTTTAGAAGAGCAAGAGTTCAATGTTCTCATAGACTTGATAAAAAATATCATGTTTGAGTAAACAACCTCTATCCTGTTTGAGAGAAACACCAGTCACACCAAGTTGAGAAAAATAAATTCTCAACACAAAGATGTCAAGACATTATATCTGACATTTCAAGAATCTCCAACTCCATATTAGGGATTCTTATTTATCACCTACTATGATCACGCTGATAATCACACAATTTCCTCCATAATAGTAGTACAACTTTTGGTTAGTGCACACCCGCAAAAACACCTCTATATGCTTTAACAAAACACACACACCTGGCTTTTTTGACCAAAAGAAACTACCAGCTGACAGAGATAATGTCCTTGACATATGAAATTGACCTTCATATGGAAGCAACTGGATGAGATAACATATTTCTCTAGGGCACTTAAGCCCAGCCTCTACACTTCCTACTTGCTTGACTCAAAAATAAACTAAACCAAGAAGTTAATAATTGGTTGACCATTATTCAACCCACCAATCTAAGATATGTTTTCCGGATAAAACATCTTAGATATAAGCCCAGATGCCTCCTCTCCCAAATCAGGAGTAGGTTCCAAACATATGTTATCACCACACATTTGCCTGGCATCCATAGCATCTGTTATGCAATAGGAATTTGCACGCCTGATGAGATAAGGTACCAACATCTTGTATGACATTAGTTCCATTCTTCTGGAACTCACAAAAAAAACTTGGTTTTGAAGCCTAACATTGCTTCCAGAAAATAAATAACCCTTGATCACCTTCAAGGTCTTCAAAAATATTCCAAGCTCCAGCAATACCAAACAACAGCAAGACTCAGAGTCACTCTCTTAAATGGCGCTAATCTTTCATCAACAAACTCATTAAAAATGCCTATATGAGTGGACTTGAGAGATAAATCTCAAGTATTGTTGGCAACTCCCCAGAGTTAGTTGAGATTGTCTTGCATAAACTACATTATCGCACACCAAATATGCTGAGGAGACTAAACCCTAATGCCCTTTCTTTACTTACGACACAATAAACAACGAGGGTTACATCAGATACCATGCAGCAGAATACACAACAAAAAAACCTCCTCAACAATCTTTAGGCATAACATATTGCACACAACCACCACAATCCATGTGCAATAAAAAACATCCCAGGTTTGAAAATAAATCAAACCTAACACAACAACTCTACATCAAAGCTACACGTATAAAAACAACAGGCAGGTCCAATACATACCCTATCACGAATAGTCCATCCTCCACTTCAAGGGACCATTCAAAAACAATATGAACTATCTAAGTTCAAACAACTTTTCAGTAGAACCTTCGACCTTGACCATGAACCAGAAAGTATCCCCCTCGAATCTCATCCAGAGACAGAACAAGATGTCTTCTTTGATACCAATTGAAATTATGGTATATCAGATCACAAATGTCCTATAGGATGTCGAGACATCTGTTCTGGAAAAACCTAGCATGGCAAGGTATAAACATACAAAACAGTACTGAAAAGTAAAACAACACAAGAACTATTAACCCAATTCAGTGACAACAACACCTACTCTGGGGGCTACCAAGATAGGAAGGAAATCCACTATCAGTAGTACTAATTCAAAGCTAAACTCCCCCGTTTACAACTTATCACTTAATCCCTACCCAATGCAACTTCAACCCATGAACTCCTAGATATGAGTATACCTACTCACTTATAATCACCGCAGCATTGTCTAACAGTCTCAGTCCAAGTTATTGTATCCATGAACTTTCACCTAAATGAAGATCACATTCAAATACAAACAAACACCTTAATCAAGACGCCTCTTGATTAAGAACAACATACTTAATCTTGCTTCACAACTTTGATCAAGAGCAATACTTAGAGTTTCTTAGCTACTTCCTCCAAGAACAATACTACCTCTTTCTTAAAAGCTTCGAGGAGAACAATAATAGAGTCTAAAACTCTATAACATCAATCTAACTCACAATTGAGTGGAACACACAACTAACTCTTCTAGGGAGTGGTACAGACTCAACCCTAATAACTACATCTTTTCATTCACGACTGGTACCTTTATTAGGCTACAAATACTTCTATTTATAACCTATATCCCATCTGGATTTGGGCCTTCAATAACAACACATTAGCTATTACAAATCAGCAGAAACTTCTGCTACAAACTAGGTCTTTAATCATTAGTTTCCTAAAATATATCCATATTTAGAAACTGTATAATCTTCCATAACAGAATCCATCTATCTAGCTTAGCTCATGTGTGATGTCGTATGATTCTACATAGGACATCATATCTGACATGTTGCTCCAGATGATGAGAACTTCTAATCTCAATATGTCTTAACATAAGATGAGACTTCTTTCTCAACTTGTTCCAGTTAGAAAGTTAATACATCTTATCTAACATATTGCTGCTATATTAGTTTTACCAAATATAAAGCCAATCACATAATTCAGAGAATTAACAGAACTGACACACAAATACTCAATGCTTAAAAGCTTATGAGCATCTGACACACAAACATCCAATGCTTAAAAGCTTATGGATGCTTGACAGAACTTACAACCTAACAATAAGGATTATAAAAACCCTAACAAAACACACACGTAAGTTCCACCTAAAACTAGGTATACATCAGTCTATTTATAACATTATTCTGGACTGGATTAGCCTTTAAAAACACAGTAGTGAGGTTGCACAAAGTCTACAAAACCTTCTCCAAGAAAATAGGTCTCCAATCAATATTTTCCTAAAATGTCTCCATATTTAGAAATATTGTATATCTTCGAAAACCAATGCCACATAAGCTAACTGAATATTCCCTGAATATTCAGTAACTAACATATTAACTGAACCATAACTGTCAGTTGTTTCAGACATGATGTCCTATCCTTCTGGTTAGGACATCTCATTCGACATATTAAAAACTACAAGTTGGAACATCTTGTTCAACATTTTGCTGCCAAGTTGGTTTAACCAAAATGTATGTCAATTATAATTTAAGAGAAATAACAAACTTCACACCTGAAGGGTGCCAACCTGATGTTGAAGTTCCTGTAGTATAACATGTAATGTTTGTTCCTCCTCCTATAATAGTTATTCCTCCTCCAGTAGTGCATACTTCCCCATTTGGGAATGAACAAGTCTACATACTGAACCTTGACCAGTGGTTTTCCACCTTTATTTACAAACGATTTAAGTTATAGATTCTTTATTTTGTCAAGTTTTTTAGTTCATTCTTCTATGTTATATTTTGGTTGTGTATTTTGTTGTTTTTAGGCTCAGAGGAATAAAACCAGGAAAATCAGTGCGAAAAGTGCAGAATTCGGAGTTTCGGAGGAAGTCTCAAAAACCAAGCTACAAGGTACCTGACATGGCCACCCTTGTCGCCTGACACAGGTCGTGTCAGGAGAGGAGGCTCAACAGGCAGCCTTGGGAGAAGATGTAGAGGCAGACACGGGTACCCGTGTGAGAAGGTCTTGGAAAGAGAGTTATTGGTGCAATGGACAGAGAACGACATGAGTGTCCGTGTCAGGTGGCACGGCCCGTGTCGGACTATGATGTTGATTTCCTGATTTTTTTTCATACTTTTTCCATATGTTAAGCTGTAAGGGTGTTTTGGGTACTTCCAACTGACCTCGATGAATGGTGACTATTTAAATGAGTTTTCACAAGGAATATTTTAACACAACTGAAGATTGGCAAAGTCAAGGTTTTGAGAGAGCCGGATATTTTCATTCCCAGAAGCAATTGAAGATCAAAGTTCATCCAAAACTTGTAATGTCTATATTTTATCTTGTGATTATTTTGAACAATATGAGTAGTTAAACCCCTCAATACTAGGGGGGGTGTCCTTGATTTGAATCTATAATGATTATGAAATCCTGAGTTCTTTAATAAAGTCTTCTCTATTAGATTTAATTGTACAATGTTTTTTATGTCTTCCCGATCGAACAAATTAGGATTGATTTACGGTTAACAACCATCTGAACTGCAGTTGTAAAGGTTTTTGTATAATTAGGCTATACTAGATATCACCTGGGACTAGGGATACCCTATAGTTACTGAATTTAACCCTTGATAAAATAAAGGCTTGACTCCATCAGATATCTCTAAGGACTAGGATTTAGGATGGATGGTTAAAGGTTTTCCCACTAAGGACTTATGGGAAGATAATCTAAAGGGTTGGTCTTGTTGAAAAGATCAGGATTCAAGGATGTTACAGGGAAAATTATATATCATACCCTAGCATGCTCCTCATATCTGTGAAAAAACTCTAATTTACATTCTGCTTATTTTTATTTCTGCTAAGTGACAATTCCTAAACCAAAACCCCAGTTAAAGTCTTTGTTTAATTGAACGTGAATTGAACTCGATAATTACATGTAGTCCTTGAGATCGACATTCGGGGAACTTCCCATTATTACTGCAAGGCAAAAATAGTACACTTGTTATTTTTCCCATCAAGTTTTTGGCGTCGTTGTCGGGGACTGCCTTTTTATTGAGTGTAATTTGATTTCAATTAAAATTTTGTTGCTCTACAACTAAAATTTCTTTTCTATACTTTTTAAATTTTTGTTACTCCTGATTTTTCCTAACCTTTGCATGCGAGGAAAGCCCTCAGTTGAATTTCCTTTTGTGATACGGTGGCAGAACCGAATGTTATACTGGTTTTGCGTTTGTGTTCACAAATGTTGCGGTAAGCAAGAGTCACCACCGACTTTTCTTTTATCCAACAAAGGAAAGGGTGAAAAGAACATAAAAAGACCTTTTTGAGAATTTTCTGAGTAAGGGGGGTAGATTATCGAAAGGAAAGGTGTTAGCACCCTTTCCATCCATATTTTTCTACAGGCTCTTAGATGCTTAGCTCATTTTGAAATACCCTGTGCTTTATGTGTTTTTTGAAAAGTATTTTTGAAATGCCAATAGTAAAGTTGTTTTCTTTATGATAACTCTTATATCAGTCCTCAAGAGTGTTGATAAAACATTTTGAAAAGGTTTTTGAAAGTTGTTTTGTGTATGTTGAAAAATTTGTTTTTTGGGCAAGCATCTAACAGCTATCTACTTTTACTCGAAAAGGTTCGTTCTTTTCCTCCCATCCTTTAGACAGTGTTATCCTACTATTAGTGAGTAGGTAGCCATATCGTTGGATGTATGAGGGACATTCAAAGGGGCGTACAGTCATAAAGGCAATATGTAAAGACGCTTTAGAAATTTTGTTTAGGGACTAGATCATATACCGAAAGGCAACTGTAGGGTCATCGAGGGACTATGATCTTTTGAATTACAGGTCTTTGCTAAAGCGTCCCCGTTTCGAGGGACATGACTGTTTTTCTGAAGGCAACCAAAGTGGGGTACCCTAGAGGTGCGCATGTGCAATTGTGTACTTGATACATATATATTATCATTGAATTAGGTTATGTTATGTTCAATTAGTTTATCGGTATTTCCATACAATCCTATTAGCCATACATCTAAGCAGTTTAGTAGGGTGTAGTAAGTAAATTGCGGAAAATAAAAATCCTAAGTTGTTACAAGGCTTTGGGGAAGTTACATAATTAGATACGGAAATTTAAAACCTAGTTAAAGCTATTACAAACCGGGAAACAGATACATAATTGAAAATAATGAGAGAAAGTTAAACTACGAATATTACATGTCTTTTTAAATTTATACAATATCCCAAAAATACTAATAAAAAGCAAGCGAGAATTTGAGGTTGAGAAAAAGAGATTGAAATCAGGATTAGGGTTTGAAAAATCAGAAATTAATTAATTATATACAACATTATTAATCCTAATTAACATTAATTAATTTTAATTAATTTTAATTAATTAGTGAAAATAATTTTAAGTTAACCTAATTTTATTTACAGGAAAATTAATTAAATTAATTATTTACAAAAAACATAATTAATTTATTTACAAGAAAATATATTTTTTTGTATTTTTGAATAATGATTAATTAATTAAAGGAAAAAAACCCTAAATCTAATTAAATTAAATTATATACAAAAAAAATAATCAAATGAAAAAAAAATTATGTTAATAAAACCCTAATCCTAATTTTGGTGATTTGTGATTGGTAAAAAAAAAGTTAATTAAAAAGGAATTAATTAGTTTTAATTAAAAGAGTCTTTTATTTTTATAAAATAAAAAGTAATAAGAAAATAATGGAAGAGAGAAAAAAAGAACCAGGGGGGTCGCTGGGACTTGAACCTAGGACCCCTGCTTCATTGACCTGCGCCTTGACGAATCAGCCACTATGTTGCTTCTGTTAAAAAAACGAAAATACAAATAACATATATAAAAACATTAAATTTAAATTGGAATATTGCGCGAAGGGGACAGGTCATCGTCTTCTTCGTTTGAAATACACATACCCTTTAGTGACGGTCTTTGTCGTCACTAAAGGAATTATTGACACTCCTCTCCATAGCTATAACACCTGCAAACATCAAACTTGTGAAATATCAACCAAAAATTCCATCCATGCCCATGGTTCGACTCGTCTTTTTCTTCTGATCACGTTGGTGGCCCTAATTTGGCCTGATTTTGCTTGGAACTAGAAAACCCCTAATTTAGAGTTTCGAACCCTAACAATGGTGAAATGTCATACTTGTACCTAAGCTTCAATTGGACAATCCAGAAACCTTCTATGCATCCATACAAACACAAATATACAATCGAAATTGATTAATAATGCAAGAATGTAAGAACACGAATTTGAAGAAAATTATGGCAAACTGTGACTTGTAGGGATTGTTTCCTGATGCTTCAGGGCTCGAGGTGATCGTGAAACCTTTAGGGATGTCCAGGGATGGTTGTTGAATCCTTAAAATCCTCTGAATTACCCTAGAATTTAAAAATCGAGTTTGACTTTCTCTTGAAAATTTCAAGTTTGGAACATGGTCTCTAGGCTGCAAATCCTCTCTCTTTTGGTCAGGCAATGTTATGTTTATATACTGGAATCTATTAGGGAAACAAAAGAGGTTTGAATCATGAAGGTTGAATAGAAAAAGATTTGATTTTAATCTTGGAACTCAATGTTTCTAAATCTTAGACTTAAGAGCGTTGGAAGCTCCGTCAAAAACCATAGTCCATCAGGATCCTTTTCCGGGTCCTTCATCTGGTCCAGGTTCTTCACAATCAGTTACTAACATGATGTTCTTGTTCGGGAACTCAAAATTCATGGATTGGTAGTCATCCACGGCCTGATGAGCCCAATGATCATCTAGTACACTTCTCTTAATTTCTTTTTGGGTCGTATACTAAATGTCGTATTCGGTCAAGATCATTTGCCATCTTACTATTCTCCCGGAGAGAGCGGGCTTCTCAAAGATGTACTTGATAGGATCCATTTTAGATATCAATAAGGTAGTGTGAGTCAACATATATTGTCTTAGTTGGCGAGCAGCCCATGAAAAAGTGCATGAAGTTTTCTCGAGCAGTGATTATCTTATTTCACAGTCGGTAAACTTTTTGCTAAGGTAGTATATTGCATGCTCTTTTCGACCAGACTCGTCATGCTACCCCAGCACACACCCCATTGAGTTCTCTAATACTGTTAAGTACATGATCAGAGGTCTTCCTTCAACTGGCGGCATTAAAATTGGAGGCTCTTGAAGATATTCCTTGATTTTGTCAAAGGAGTTCTGGCATTCATCATTCCACTTCACTGCTTGATCTTTCTTCAGTAATTTGAAGATTGTCTCACAAGTAGCGGTCAGATGTGAAATGAATTTGGAAATGTAGTTCAGACGTCCCAAGAATCCCCTAACTTCCTTCTCAGTGCGAGGAGTTGGCATTTCTTGTATACCTTTAACCTTTGCAGGGTTTACTTCAATGCCTTTACCGTTGATAACGAAACCTAAGAGCTTACCGGATCTTACACCAAAGGTGAATTTATTCGGGTTCAACCTTAATTTGTATTTTTTTCAACCTTTCAAATAGCTTCTATAGGTGACCGAGGTGCTCTTCTTCAGTCTGAGACCTGACTATCATATCATCAACGTAGACCTCTATCTCGTGATGGATCATATCATGAAACAAAGTGAGCATGGCACGTTGATAGGTCGCCCCAGCATTCTTTATCCCAAATGGAATAACTTTGTAACAAAAAGTGCCCCACTGTGTGACAAAGGTCGTTTTCTCCATGTCCTCAGGTGCCATTTTGTTCTGATTATACCCAGAGAAGCCATCCATGAAGGAGAATACCTTATGTTGTACGGTGTTGTCAACCAGAACATCAATATGGGGAAGCGGGAAGTCATCCTTGGGGCTTGCCTTATTCAAGTGTCTATAATCCACACACATACATGCCATACTGTCCTTCTTAGGTATCATAACAACGTTAGCAGCCCATTATGGATAAGGGGTGACAGCTAAGAAACTAGCGTTGAATTGTTTCATTACTTCGGCCTTGATCTTTTCTGACATCTCTGGCCGCATACGACAAACCTTCTGTTTCACTAGAGGGAAATCCTCTTTTGTAGGTAGGCGATGAACCACAATATCAGTGTCAAGTCTCGGCATGTCTTCGTATGACAAGGAAAAAACCTCAACATAGTCATGTAGCATTTGAATTAACTTCTTTTTGACACTACGCTCCAAATCGGAACCTATCTTGACTTATTTCTTGTCCTTTTTAGTACCCAAGTTAACTATCTCAATCGGCTCTTCATGAGGTTGTATTGCCCTTTCTTCCTGTTGTAACAGTCTGGAAAGTTCTCCTGGTACTTCACAATCTTCCTCACCTTCGTCCTCGACTTGGTAGATCATATTTTCAAAGTCATAATGGGCAATAGCAGGATCGTTATCAATGGGATCCAGAGTGGATGTGGATCTGCAGTTTGATATGTGTGTGTGTGTAAGAGCATAGTTGTATATTTTTTATAAAGTAAAGAGGCAGAAAATAAAAACAAAGAGCACAAAATTTGTATGCAAAACGTCAAATGTTTTATTAACGACATATGAAAATGAAGCAATAACCCTCATAAATAGACCATTGTGCCTTGGGTAGGACACAAGGCTTTAAAGTTTCAATTGTTCAAATATTACATATCCTAAAAAACAAAAGGACAAATTACTCTTGAATAAAAGTAATGGGCACAAAGTCTTTAGCCTCCCAATTGTTGAGTCCACCGATGATGGTTAGGAAGATCCACTTGTCCAGGTCATAATCATTATCACCGTCTTCCAGAGCATTGACTCCATGGTTGCTGATTCATAATGGTGGTCCCCCGGTGCGAGCACGACGAATGACTTTCTGGGCTCCTGAAGTAAAACCCAAACCAAATTTGTCAGATTTGTAGGGAATATCTGGAATTTGGCCCAAAATTATACACCCACCTTCTTCGACCACTACCTTGGCATCCTTCAGAGAAGCCATCTTCAGTGGAGGCCTTGTAATCTTCAGGACCATGGAAGCAGCCTTGGTCGCAGCAACTATCTGTGGAACCTCCTCAAAGTTCTGACAGGGGGTCTCAATGAACTCGCCGTCCATTTTGACGTACCTTAAAGAGTTCAGGTGGCTCACCATGTATTCCTCCTCCCCATGGACTGTGATAATTTTCCTATTGATTGGGTACTTCGGCATCTGATGTAGGGTGGAAGTTACAACACCATCTCCATGGATCTAGGGTCGAGTACGAACGCATCTCCCCGGCTTCATTCAAAGGTTATTTCCCACCAGAGCTTATAACTGGGTTATCCTCAGCTAATTACCACGGAAAGATCGTCCTCGGTGAAATTCTTCCTATCCCCAGTGGAGTTCATCAAATTCCCCAACATAACTTATCAGTGGAATCCCCAACGGAGCTCTCATCAAAACCTCAGCGAAGTATCTCCTCCCACAGAGTAATTCCCCGCAGAGTAATCTCTCCAACAAGTTTATCCCCCGACGGAGTCATCTTCTCCTACCGGTTTATTCTTGCAACCATCATCCCCAGCGGAAGCGAAGAACTCTACTCTTCAACATCAGCCCAGGATTTGATTTCCCGGCCTTCGTCAAGGATTTATTTTCCTAGTCAAAAACACATTCATAGACATTCCACATTTTATACATCCTGATACATACATATACGCATCATATCACACGATCTCATTTATTTTTGAGAACATCATGACATCATGCATCTCATACATCATGACATCATGCATTTCATACATCATGACATTGCATACAACTGATGTTTTGCCTTTTCAGGAAAAAGGTCAATCCAAAGATGATTACTATCAACAATCGCAAACTCCAGATTCGATTCCTGTATCCAGCCAGGGCATATCTGTGAGTATTTGATTGTGGATTCGACACCTGTATCTAGCCAGGGCATATCTGCATGAAGAGTTTAGAGATTCGATACCTGTATCCAGCCAGGGCATATCTATAGACGACCAATTCCAGATTCGATTCCTGTATCCAGCCAGGGCATATCTGTGAGTATTTGATTGTGGATTCGACACCTGTATCTAGCCAGGGCATATCTGCATGAAGAGTTTAGAGATTCGATACCTGTATCCAGATAGGGCATATCTGTAGACGACCAATTCCAGATTCAATACCTGTATCCAGCCAGGGCATATCTATAGACGACCAATTCCAGATTCGATTCCTGTATCCAGCCAGGGCATATCTGTGAGTATTTGATTATGGATTTGACACCTGTATCTAGCCAGGGTATATCTGCATGAAGAGTTTCCAGATTCGATTCCTGTATCCAGCCAGGGCACGTCTGTAAGCAACCTTTTGAAGTTCCGAATTCGATTCCTGTATCTAGCCAGGGCATGTCTGTGAGCGTTTGATTATGGATTCGACTCCTGTATCTAGCCAGGGCATATTTGCATGAAGAGACTGAAGATCAACACCTGTAGCAAGCCAGGAAACTATCTTTCTTTCCCAGGTACGCAAGTTCTCGCTAAGGATTCTCTTACGCGATCGACACCCCCGATGGCAGCTTTAAGCCCATCTCAACCACTATCCATTACACTTCCAAATGGCATCTATAAGCCCATTCTCGACATCACATTGCTGATACTCCACTATGCTAGTGCAAATTTCTGGGCACTTTAGTGTTCAATCATCTTCCACCTTTGGATCACGAAAGGCACGCAAGCCAATCTACATCCTCAGGTCTAAGAATATTGAACAGGGGCAACTGTTGTACCCCAAAATTTGCCCTCCCATTTCATCAATATTTTCTCATCACAAGACCCTTGGAGCTCAAGATAAAGTTAGGGTTTGCTCTGCTCAAGACTCCTCCTTGCACTGTTGACCCAAATTAGGGTTTGAGTTAGCACAAAGATGTTTTGACCTAAAATGCCCAAAATAACTTTCATGCTTCATGTTGGACTCACAAGTTTATCCATACCAAGTTTCAAGCCTTGATTCCAACCTTTGCCCAGTCAATTGGACAGTTAACCTAGAAATCAGCTGTATTGGGGAAAAAAGTCAACTGTGGCCAATTGACAGTCAAACCTCATTATTTTTGACCCACATCAACATTATGAACTCATATGGACCATTTGATCAAGTTTGGATCACAATTCCACAAGAAATTTGATCAGATCACCAAAAGGGCAAAATAGTCATTTTTAGGGTTTTGACTGCACAAAGGAAATTTTTGACTGTTTGACCTGACCAATGGCAAACCAAGCTCACATATGGACTCAAGGACTCAATGGCATGGTCTTGACATATTCAACAAGTTCAAAAGATCCCAAATGCTCAGGATTGACAGATGAATTTTCCAGTCAACTGATCAAAATTTGACTGTATACTAAAAAGTCAAACTTTCACTTTTTGGTCAAAATCAAGTGTCAAGATTCATTTTTCATCAAGACATGCCAAAGTATGAAACTTGTTCATCAAGAAACCAAAGATTGCAAATTAGGGTTTAAAATGAAGAAATTTCATAACTTAGAAATTTTCTAAGTTATAAAATTTCCTTATTTTTTCCTAACTTTGTCCCATTTTTTCATCAAGATATATTTGGATTCAAACAAAACTCAAAACATAAAAGTTATAGTCCATTGCAAAATCTACAACTTTGATTCACAAAGTTTCCTCAAAAGAAGCTTGTAGCTCAAGTTATGGTTTTTGGAATAGGGGTGCAAAACATTCTTAACTTCGAAATTTTTTAACCTATTTTAGGCAAGATTTTTGCCCAACTTCATGGCCACTTTTCACATGCTTCCACTTGGAATCTCAGATTGCATTACCAAGATGGATTGTAGTACACATTCCAAGCTTTCCAAATTTTCAAAGAACTCATCAAACACCCTTGTGGTTAGGGAGATTCGAATTTGTCAAGATGGGCAAAAGTCACTTTGTTCATGGCCAATTTCATGCACATAACATTGGCATTTTGAACTCAGCTTGCACAAGCTAGATTACAGGCCTCTAATCCCATTCTTACTCAATAATTTAATGCATATCCTTTGTGTTCATGTCTTATTTTGTGTATTTAACCATTACATACAAGATTAAGCCATAAATGGAAAAAGCATTTTAGCCATTTTTGAAAAGATCCACTTTATGTCAAAGTCCATATCTTTGAAGTACAAGGAAATCTCAGAGGCACAAATGTGTGGACATATCCCACTGACCAAGAACAAACTTTGCAGCATGTTTAAGGGGCCTGCATGAGCCTGTAACCTAACTTGCCAACTTTGGCTTAAAGAAGAAGAAAACTTGCATTTTGAGACACAACATTCACTTCCTGCAAACACAAGCCTAAACAAACTTTGTCCACACATTTCATACTCCCTAACTAACCTGAAGCACGACCAAACTATCCCTAAAACTCCCTCATTCACAGAAACACCATTTTTCTGCAAGAAATAGGGTATTCTGCATTTTAACTTGGCCAGTTCATTTCCATCGTGCGTTTTCATCCAAACCAGTTCAAATACATTCCCTACCATTCATACAAACTATCCCAAGCCTTGGAAACAGACTGTAACAGCCATAGCCAAGTGTGCCATTTTCACTTTTCTCTCTTGCAGGTTGACTTCCATGGAGTGATTCAGAAGGATTCAGGGCACACCAAGCATAGAGGAAGTATCCTTGGACCTCAGGCAAGCTGTACAAATCCATAAATTCCATTGAAAGTGCCTCCATTGTTGCACACGATTCAAGCTGAACAGGTAAGAGATTGAACTTCTATCTCTCTATCCAAGCATATCTAGGCTTAGGTTTGTGAAGAAGTTATGTCCTACTCATGGCCCTGAAGCTACCTATATTCTCACTTTTCATTTATATTGTGTGTGTTAAGAGAATTTGGGACCTGAACATAGGAAAAAAGTTAGGTCAGGAATTGGGGGAGAAGAAATTCTCTCTCATTTCTGAGAGTTAGAACAACTTATTTATATGTTTAGAATCGTGACATGATGCTCTATAACATTGATGTTGTAAGTTTTTATTGAAAGTCAAAGAATCAATAGATAACAGGGATGGAAGGAAGTGTGCGTTTTTGTGTTTGAAAATGGCTGGAGGTTGAAGACAAGCCTCCTTGGGTTGGGCCTGACTTGTTTTTTCTGTTTGCACCTTCATTTTTCACATACACCCCCTTGGCCCATTGTGTGTTATTTTTATTATTTTTGATTTTTTTCTTTTTGATTCTGACTTGTTATTTTTTGCTAAAATATAAAAAAACATTAAAAATATTTTTTCACCTTTTTTTTGTATTTTTTAGGCATTTATTTGTTTTATTTGATATATGTATGTAAATAAATATATATATACTTTTTATTTAAACCCTAGAAAATAATACCAAATATTCTTTTTTAGTCCTTATTTTTTATTTACCTTTTTGAAAACATTTTCTTAAAATACACTTTTTTTGATAAATAATAAATATTTTATTTTTTGTATATATTTAATATATTTAATACATAATATAAACACTTATATATTTAGAATATTTAGGGTAAAAATACAAAAATAATACATTTTTAATTTTTATTAATACTTGACCTCAAAAATTACTTTTTTACAATATACTTCTTTTTTATTTATTTTTTGTACATAATTAATAAATATTGTATATGATATAAATAATAAATATTATTTATTTACAAAATTAGGGTTTTGCCCTAAACCATGAAAATATCCAAAAATTGATCTTTTTTATTATTTCATTTCACTTGTAAATAAATCACATACACTTACACAAATACATTTACACATACACATTTGCTTATTCCTATACATTGATACATATTACATTGGCGATCGATTCGATTTGGTTGTAAATTATTTGGACACTACTCTCCTATTAAGTCTCATCCCCATTTGGACATTTGTACCCCCATCCCCATGATTATTTTGTAATAATTTAGGACTTTAAATTCCGCATTTTAAAGCTTTCTAAATATGCCATGATAGACTTAGGGTTTGTATGCAAATCAAAAAATGACAAATAGCTTGACCTAATTTAAAGACAAAAAAGCATGAAAATGGACAACACTAATCACACTTGCACCCCTAGGGTTACTCCACTTGTTGCCTTCAATAATGGGCCATGTTGCATGTTGGGTGTCTTTGGCAAAACAAAACAATTCAAATGATCATAGTCCCTCGATGACGCTTTCGAAAGTTGCCTAAAAATGATCAAGTCCCTTAAAGGAAAAATTGCCAAAGACACTTGGCACTATTGTAATCATGGTCTAAACGATGACCCGCGCCTGTCCCGTTAACATCCTAACACAAGATTGTCCACCAAATACAATGGTGGAACAAAATTGTTAAAAGGGTTAAAAACATGGGAAAAACCTTTGAGTAAATTTAGGAGTAGACAAACTTTTAGTTACTTGATAAACTTGCAAAACACACTTGCCTACTTTTCAAAACCACACTCCACAACACTTTCAAAACAACTTTCAAAAACATTGAAAACTTTTCAAAAGATACACACCTTTGTATACATTCAAACATGGATCATTACAAAGGTTTCCACAACAATTGCCTCTTTTCAAAACATTTTCAAACCCACACACAAAGCACCATTTCAAACAATTGAAAACAGAAGGCAAGTGATCTAAGCAAGTAACTAAGAGCCCATGGATAACCATGGATAGAAAGGGTGCTAATATCTTACCTTTCTATAATCTACCCCCCGAACCCAAGAAAACATCTCAAAGGTTTTTGATGTTCTTTTTAACCTTTCCTTAGGATAAAATAAAAAGTCGGTGGCGACTCTTGCTCAACCGAAACATTTGCGAAAACAAACGCAAAACCCAAGTCAGTTCTCCCACCGTATCACAGAACTGGCGACTCTGTTGGGGATAACTTAAAAGTGGGGTTACCTTAGGATTAGACCACTCTTGTTTTCAATTGCTTGCTTTGTTTGCTTTTATATTTTTGGGCTTTGCATCGGAGTTTCATAGATCCTAACCCAGATCTGGGGAATACCCTTTTAGGTAGCATAAGTTATGAGGGACCTGTCCGGCGTAGACCGACATGGGTGAAGCAGTGGCTACGTTGGTGTGACACCTTGGTCTATACCGATATCCCTTGTGTTGCAATGAGGAGAATATGGGTCTTCTAAGGAGTCATTAAACACCAACCGACCTTAGAACCCTAAATTGACCCAACTTGGCCATAGAACGGTAGCGGTATGCTACACTCATTGAGGCTAAACTCTCGCGATGGTTCTGGCCGCAAGAAAAGATTGCGATGCTGGAGTTATGACCGATTGAGGGTAGTCAATGATATTGAGATCCTCTAGAACCCGGTTACTTTTGATAGGACAGGTCTTAACCAACGAAACTGAAAGAGGGTAATACCCAAACTTCATGCTGGCCTAAACTCTAAGGGTTGTCTTGTGTGACTTGTGTGACTTGTGTGCCTTATCATGCTTGCCTTTGTGAATACTTGTGGTGTGCTTTATCATAACATCATACCATCATACCATTGCATGCATCTTGCATAAGGACTGACCCATTTCAAAGACAAGAGGGTTTCATCTTTGCTCTGTTTTGTAGGACATCATGATGCCCATGCGTAGGAATACTATCCGGCTCAACTTTGTTCAACCACCTACTTTGCTCAAGGAATTGGTTGATAGGATTCCAAACACTACTTCCTTCATCAAAAGGCATGGTTCTCTTCTTGGTTTAGTCACTTCAAAGTGGGACCAACAACTGACGAGTGTCCTGGTCCAGTTTTATGATCCCTTATACCATTGCTTCACTTTTCAAGACTTCCAGCTGGTCCCTACCCTGGAAGAATTCTCTGAGTTACTTGGTATCCCTGTTTTGGAGCAGACTCCATTCACTGGTTGGGAGAAGACTCTTAGGCCTGAAGAGATTGTTGTAGCCCTTCCCTTGACCAAAGAAGAGGTAATGGCTAACTGGGAGACTAGAAGTGGAGTTAAGGGCTTTTTTACTAAGTTCTGGTTGGCAAAGCTAATAGTTTCTGGAATGACTTAGACTTCAAGGCGTACGAAGACATTCTGGCTCTTTTAATCTATGGTCTAGTATTGTTTCCAAATCCTGATAACTTTGTCAATATCAATGCCATAAGGATCTTCATCTCCCAGAATCATGTACCCACTCTCTTGGGTGATATCCTGCAACAGCTCTATGCTCGTACTGCCCGAAGACGTGGAACTCTGTGGTGTTGTGCTCCTTTGTTAGTGAGGTGGTTTATTTCGCACCTCCCTAAGTTCGTGCTGAAGAACAAAGAAGGAAAGGGTTGGGCTCATAGGTTAATGTCTCTCACTGATAATGACATCATTTGGACTCTCAGAGGTTTGGATGAGGTAGCCATTGTTGATTGTTGTGGAGAATATCTAATGTTCCATTAATCGGTACCCAGGGAGGAATCTTTTATAATCCATGTTTAGCTCTCCGTCAGTTTGGAAGAGCCAGAAGAGCAGGGCCTCATGAGATGTTGGTACCTCACATCAGTTTTGAGTTTCAGGTAGACAGTGACGAGTTGCGCCGTAGATTCATCAAGGCTTGGGACAGAATTCACAAAGCTGACCCACATGAGTTGGGATCGAAGACTTCTCTACCAATGGAACCCTACTGCAAATGGGTCTGCATCCGTGCTCAGAAGTTAGGTATGCCATACGAAGCTGTCAGGCCTATCATTCTTGAATTTACTGATGAAGACGGGGTTCCTCCAACTGTCCTCCCTCCTCAGATACCCGCTGATGTTGATACACTAAAGAGATCTTGGGCGCAGCTACAGGAAGAACGGGATTTTTATCGGGAAAAGTTCAACGAACAGGAACAAAAGATCCAGAAGCTGACTAAGCAATTGGAGGAGGAGCGGATCCTGAACGACTATATCCGTACTGAGAAGAGGAGGCCATGGGAGCACTGATGGGCTTTGGATGTTTCTTTTACAGCTTTTATTTCCTTTTCAGTATTTTCATTCTTGTAATGCCTAAGGGCAAATTGTTGAACAAGTTAAAGTTTGAATCTAATAAAGTGTGTTTCCTTTTTGTCTACAAAGTTGAATCCCGATTGTCTTTGAAAACATAAATCATACGCATCTCATTGCATCATATGCATAACAGGTACCCTTCTTCTACAGGTTGCTTAATCTTCTTCGCTGTTTATTTCAGCACTCAATCATCATGTCTTCCGAGCCTACTACCGAACAAGCTATCAAGGCCCTCCAGGCCAAAAACGCCCAGTTTCAAGAGCTGGTCATGAGCTTAGCCCAGGGTCAACAGGAGTTGAAGACTCTGCTTTTGAAGAAGAAGAAGAAGAAGAAGAAGAGGACTGCGCTGTTTAACACTGGATGGAGGTTTGGGAATACACTGCAGAATGAGGCTGATCAAGCTACTTCCTCTGTAGGGAAGGATAGTCCCCAAGGGGGAAGGGTTCCTAGTCATGCGGTCTCCGACAACGAGACAGATTACAATGATGAACAGTACCCTCCTGCTGAAGACAGGTACAAGAAACTAGAGGACCGTTTAAGTGCCATGGAGGTTCAACATGTGTCGGGGCTGGATTTTGGAGATCTAGGCTTATCTTCTGGGGTGGTGATCCCATACAAGTTCAAGGCACCTGCCTTTGCGAAGTACGACGGGGCTTCCTGCCCTAAGCTGCATCTCAGATCATATGTAAGGAAGATCGAACCTTACACTGCAGACAAGAACCTATGGATCCATTTCTTCCAGGATAGCCTTTCAGGGGCTCAACTCGAATGGTTCTATCAACTGGATGGAGCCAGTATCCGAAACTGGTAGGATTTGGCTACTGCATTTTATAAACAGTATCAGTACAATTCCGACCTCGCTCCATGCATACCCAACTCCAGGGTATGTCACTGGGGACGGGCGAAGGATTCAAAGAGTATGCGTAAAAGTGGAGAGACCTGGCTGGCAGGGTGCAGCCACCACTGATGGACCGTGAGCTTGTCGACATGTTCTTAGGGACCCTGTCTGGTCCATTCTTCAACCATCTGATTGGTAATTCTTCTGCTGGGTTTACAGATCTGATCTTGACTGGTGAGAGGATAGAAGCTGGTATCAAGTCGGGGAAGATACAGAAAGGTGCCTCCTCGAGTACTGAAAAGAAGCCATTCAAGAAGGAAGCTAGTGCTGTTTATGGTCCAAGGAGACAGAACAAACCGGAACGCCGCTAAGCTGTCAACGCGGTGGTAATTTCAAAGCCTGCTGCTGCTCCTCAGCAGTATAACCAGCCAAGGGGTGAGAGACCTAAAAGACAGTACACTCGACTCAGCATGACCCTGTCTCAGATTTTTCCACAACTATTGTCAACCAATCTGGTAACTGTCAAAGAAGCTCCGAAGGTAGTGAACACAGCTTCTCCAAAGTACAACCCCAACGCCCGTTGCGCTTATCACTCTGATAGCCCGGGGCATACTACGGACGATTGTTGGGCTCTGAGGAATAAGGTTCAGGACCTTATTGATGCTAAAGAAATGCAGTTCGAGGCGCCCGAAAGGCCCAATGTTGTGACTGCTCCCATGCCCCAGCATGGAGTGAATGCTGTGGAAGAAGACCCGTATGTGGCCTCTGTGGATGATATTGTTACTCCGTTGTTGACTGTCAAAAGGAACCTGTTGCTAGCCGGTTTATTTTCGGGATGAGGTAAAGGTTGCCATCTATGTGTTGTTTCACCTACTGGTTGTCCTTTGCTAAAGTCAGGAGTCCAAAACCTGATGGATAGCAAAGAGATCTTGTTCGAGAAGATTGCTGTTCCTACTGCCCCTGCTGAAGAAGTGTCAATTGTTACTATTTTCAACAACCCTCCTAAGGCTCCCTCAAAGAAGCCTGTCAAAATTATGTCCACTCATAAGATTGCTCCTATCATCATCAATGTTCCGAGGCCTCTCCCTTATACGTCTGACAAAGCTGTCCCTTGGCACTATGGGGCAGATGTTTATGTGCTTGGAGTAAAGCAAGAGTTTGATACTAGTACTGGCGTCAGCAATATTACCGGGTCTGCTAAAGTCACTCGTAGTGGTAGGCTCTTCTCGCCTGATATTGCACCGCCATCTATTCAGAGACCTCTTATCATCACACCTGCAAGTGTGCCTGCTCCCCTTCCTGATCAAGTTCCTGTTTCTACCCCTGCTGCCGAGTCATCTGACGCTCGGGGAAAAGGGATTGCTACTGATGTGCCCGCCCGGACGGAGGCACCGAAGACAACTAATGTTGAAGCTTCCCAGCAAGAGATGGAAGATATCCTCAAGATTATCAAGAAGAGTGATTCCAATGTAGTTGAGCAGCTGGGCCACACCCCATCAAAAATTTCTATGTTATCACTGTTGTTGTGTTCAGAGGCCCATGCCAAGGCTCTGATCTCCTTCCTGAAGACGGCCCACGTGCCACAAGAAACGTCTTCTAATCAATTTACCGATTGTGTGGCCAACTTGATTGCCGATAATGGGTTGGGCTTCTCTGACGCCGATCTGACCGCCAAAGGAAAGAACCATAATGTTGCCCTGCATGTCTTCATTGAATGCAGGGGCACTACTCTTGCCCATGTGTTGGTAGACACCGGTTCTTCATTAAACATATTACCCAAGAAGGCCCTAGACAGGTTGGATGGTGAGGGTTTGGAGCTCAAGCCTAGTAACATTGTTATCCGGGCCTTTGACGGTTCGAAAAGGATGGTACATGGGGAAGTTGACATTCCAATCAGGGTTGGTTCTCAAGTTTTTGATTCTACTTTCTATGTGATGGACATCCGACCATCCTATTCTTGTTTGCTGGGTCGTCCATGGATCCACAAGGCTGGAGTTGTAACCTCCACACTACATCAGAAGCTTAAGTACCCGGTCAGAGGGAAGATTGTTACAGTTCAGGGGGAAGAAGAATATATGGTCAGCCACCTCAACTCGTTCCGGTACATAGAGATGGATGGGGAGTTCATTGAGACCCCCTTTCAACACTTTGAAGAGGTGCCCCAGACACTGGCATCAGTAGAGACTGTGACTGAAGAAGACTCTCCTTTGAAGATGGCTTCCTTAAAGGATGCCCGGGCTGTGATTGAGAAGGGTGAGTGCGCAAATTGGGGCCGACTTCCTGATTTCACTCCGAAGACTGACAAGTTTGGTCTGGGTTTCACTGCATAAGCTCAGAGGGTTGTTCGTAAGGCAAGGATTGGAAGACCTCATGTGTTCATCACCAACCCGGGAGTGAATTCTATTGAAAATGACGTGGAGGAATCTGAATTCGACAGCTGGATCTACCCAACAACCGACGGTGGACCAAGCAACTGGACTGCTAAAGACTTCACACCTATTACTTTTGTCACTCAGTAATGAACTCTTTTGTTTTGAATTTGTAACAGACAATATTTTGAAACTTTTATGGCTCGGTGTCTTACCCGGGGCACCGTGGCTTCATTTGTGAGGGCTTTTGTGTGTCATTTTCATATATCATTAATAAAAACATTGGACGTTTGTTGCATTTCAAAATCTTGCGCTCCTTTTCTTTCTTCATTATATATTGCAAAACAGCTATATTTACACACACTCACTTATACAGGTTCCAATCCACTCTGGATCTCACTGGT
Organism: Vicia faba; assembly: GCA_948472305.1. Taxonomy (NCBI): domain Eukaryota; kingdom Viridiplantae; phylum Streptophyta; class Magnoliopsida; order Fabales; family Fabaceae; genus Vicia; species Vicia faba. The sequence continues at coordinate 1,373,698,788 of OX451735.1, read as the reverse complement.
AACGACTCTGCTACTGCCAGTTATGACTTCGAAAATCCGATCAACTTAGCCGAAGACGAAGGTGAAGTTGATTGCGAAGTTCCTGGTGAGCTCGCAAGACTGCTACTCCAGGAAGAGAGGGCCATTCAGCCACATGAAGAGCCAGTGGAAACGGTAAATCTGGGTACTGAGACAGACAGAAAGGAAGTCAAGATTGGTGCCAATCTAGAGCTCAGTGTGAAACAACGATTGATTCAGATGCTGCATGACTATGTGGAAATCTTTGCTTTGTCTTACGAAGACATGCCTGGGTTGGATACCGACATTGTGGTTCATCACCTGCCTACCAAGGAAGAATGCCCTCCGGTAAAACAGAAGGTTCGCCGTATGCGTCCAGAGATGTTCGAGAAAATCAAAGCTGAGGTTATGAAACAATTTGATGTCGGGTTTCTAGCAGTGACTTCTTACCCTCAGTGGGTTGCCAACGTGGTTCCAGTGCCGAAGAAGGATGGTAAGGTCCGAATGTGTGTTGATTACCGGGATTTGAACAGGGCGAGCCCTGAGGATGATTCCCCTTTGCCTCATATCGACGTTCTGGTTGACAACACTGCTCAGCATAAAGTATTCTCCTTCATGGACGGGTTCTCCGGTTATAATCAGATCAAGATGGCTCCTGAAGACATGGAGAAGACCACTTTTGTTACTCAGTGGGGCACCTTTTGCTACAAGGTCATGCCTTTTGGGTTGAAAATTGTTGGGGCAACCTACCAACGTGCCATGGTTGCTTTATTTCATGATATGATCCATCACGAGATAGAGGTATACGTCGACGATATGATTGCAAGGTCCCAAACTGAAGAGGAACACCTTGACCATCTACAGAAGCTGTTTGATCGTCTGAAGTTGTACAAGCTGAGGTTGAACCCAAACAAGTGCACCTTTGGGGTGAGATCTGGATAATTTCTAGGCTTCGTCGTAAGCAACAAAGGCATTCAAGTGGACCCTGCCAAAGTGAAAGCCATACAAGAGATGCCAACTCCCAAGACAGAGAAAGAAGTCAGAGGCTTTCTAGGACGGTTGAACTACATTGCCCGATTCATCTTGCATCTAACTGCTACCTGTGAACCAATCTTCAAGTTGCTGAAGAAAGATCAAGTAGTACATTGGAACGATGAATGTCAGGCCGCTTTCGAAAAGATCAAAGAGTATCTCCAAGAACCACCCATTCTTATGCCGCCGGTTGAAGGGAGGCCTCTAATCTTATACTTAACAGTACTGGACAACTCAATGGGGCGTGTGCTGGGGAAGCATGATGTGTCTGGCCGAAAAGAACACGCCATTTATTACCTTAGCAAAAAGTTTACCGACTGTGAGACCCGATACTCACTGCTCGAGAAAACTTGCTGCGCTTTGGTATGGGCTGCTCGCCGGCTGAGACAGTATATGTTGACTCACACTACTCTGTTGATTTCAAAAATGGATCCAATCAAGTACATATTCGAAAAGCCTGCCTTGTCCGGAAGAATAGCAAGATGGAAGATGATCTTGACGGAATATGACATCCAGTACACGACTCAAAAAGCAATCAAGGGAAGTGTGTTGGCAGACCATTTGGCACATCAGGCAGTGGACGACTACCAATCTATGAACTTTGAATTTCCAGACGAGGATATCATGGTAGTAACTAATTGTGAAGTACCTGGACCGGATGAAGGACCTGAGGAAGGATCCCGATGGTCTATGCACTTTGACGGAGCCTCGAACGCTTTGGGTAATGGCATCGGCGCTGTGATCATATCCCCTAAAGGCACTCATACTCCACTCACCGCCCGGCTATGTTTCAACTGCACCAACAACATGGCAGAGTATGAGGCATGTATCATGGGTCTTCAAGATGCGATTGACTTAAGGATCAAGTTTCTGAGTGTCTTCGGAGATTCCACTCTCGTGATCAATCAGATCAAAGGCGAGTGGGATACGAAACACCCAAATCTTATTCCTTACAAGGAGTATGTGCTGACGTTGATTCCCCACTTCGAGGAGATAACTTTTGAACACTTCCCAAGAGAGGAGAATCAGTTAGCGGACGCGTTGGCTACGATGTCTTCTATGTTCAAAGTCAAATGGGACAACGAGGCACCCCGGATCATTATTTGGAAATTGGATGAGCCTGCACATTGCTGCGATCTCGAGATCGAAGAAGTAACAGAAAAACCCTGGTATCATGAAGTGAAGAGGTACCTTGAAGCTCAAGAATTACCCGAAGGCGCATCTGTTAATGACAAGAAGTTCCTGAGAAGGTTTGCGGCAAATTTCTTCCTCAGCAATGGCATTCTCTACAAGCGAAACCATGATTCAACCTTACTGCGTTGTATGGATAAGACTGAAGCAGAAAGGATCATGGCAGAGCTACATGAAGGTACCTTCGGAACACACTCCAGTGGACATACCATGGAAAAGAAAATCCTTTGGGCAGGATATTTCTGGTCCACAATGGAAGCCGACTGTTATCAGCATTCTCGAACTTGTCATAAATGCCAGATCTATGCTGATAAGGTGTACATTCCTCCGGTTCCTCTGAACATCTTGACAGCACCTTGGCCTTTTGCAATATGGGGCATTGATATGATCGGAGAAATCAGACCTACGGCATCCAACGGGCATCGCTTCATCCTGGTAGCAATTGATTACTTCACAAAGTGGGTTGAAGCAGCTTCCTATGCTACGGTAACCAAGAACGTCGTGGCACGATTCATTCGGCACAACCTGATCTGTCGATACGGTGTACCTGAGAGGATCATTACGGACAATGGTACCAATCTTAACAACAAGATGATCACTGAGCTCTGCGAGCAATTCAAGATACAGCACCACAACTCTTCTCCCTACCGGCCGAAGATGAATGGGGTTATAGAAGCAGCGAATAAGAACATCAAGAAGATTGTGCAGAAGATGACAGTGACCTACAAAGATTGACACGAAATGTTACCGTTTTCTCTTCATGGGTACCGTACCTCAGCACAGACATCAACAGGGGCAGCTCCCTTTTCCTTGGTCTATGGCATAGAGGCAGTCTTGCCTATTGAAGTCCAGATACCCTCTCTCCGGATAATGAAGGATGCAGGTTTGAGCGAAGATGACTAGATCCAGACTCGGCTAGATCAGTTAAACCTAATTGACAAAAAGAGACTCACTGCTATGTGTCATGGTCAGACGTACCAAAAACGGATGATCAGGGCATTTAACAAGAAGGTCAGACGACAAGAGTATCAAGTCGGAGACCTGGTAATCAAGCGCATCATTCTTCCTCAAAGTGATTCCAGGGGCAAATGGACCCCTACGTACGAAGGGCCATTTGTGGTTAAATATATCTTCTCAGGAGGAGCTATGATTCTAACCACCATGGATGGTGACGACCTTCCTCACCCCGCCAATGCAGACATAGTAAAAAGATACTACGCATGAACTAAAGACCCGCTAGGTTGACACACCTAGGCAAAAATAAGGGCTTCCCGGCGAACCAAAAGGGTTCGGGCAAAAACAAGGGATGAAATGAAAAAAATCTGTACACCCGGCAAGTCGAAAACCTGCAAAGGCGACTTGGGCAAAAATGTGTATCCCGGTGGGCTGAAAACCCGAAAGGGCGGTCCAGGAAAAAGTTAGGGATAAAGCGTAATACTATGTCTCATTTGGATCACCTTGCATCCAAAATTCGGCATCAACTATCGGGCTCAGACGACACAATCAATCAGCTTCATCTTCAACTAAGCAGCAAAGTGATGAGACGCTTGAAGACATAAAGGCGATAGCAGAGTTGGAACCCAGTGGGATTATTTTTTCACATAGCTGTTTTGTTTCCTTTTCACAAAATTGTATAAACTCTATGTTGTTCGGCGGCGTTCTCTTACTAGGACGTCAGCCTCCTGTACATAAAACGCCTATTTACAGGCAAATTTCAAAATCAATACAAGTTCAATTTTTCAGACAAATTACCCATCGTTTTTCCTTTTTCTGTTTTGTTTTGCAAAGAACGTCCAATGTTCATTTTTGATATATGCATTTGACATTAATTGCTAATCATGAATATTTGCATGCGAAACAAAGGACTAATTACAGATGACATCAGAAACAGGGGCAATAAAGAATTGTCTAAGCGATCTAGTTGCTCTGTCCACCAAGGTACCAAGGTAGGTTCGGCTGAAGAACGTAACCAGGATACCTTCACTCCCCGTTGAGTAAGACAAGATTCAGCAATACTCTCCCCAGGAAGAGTTGGTCTCCCATCAGCCCTAAAAAGGCACAGTATCTCCAGCAAGTCAGCGATACTCTCCCCAAGCAGAGTTAGTCTACTGTCAGCCTTAGGGAAGTTGGGTATCCCTAGAAGATCTCAACATTCCCCAGCGGAGTATAGACATTCCTCAGCAAGCATCCCCGGAAGTCTTAATATAAGATTGTTCCCCGACGGAATACAAGACACCCTAGTGGAGCCAATCCCCAGTACAGTCTGAAAAGGTTCCCCAGGAAGGTTGAATCATCCTCCCCAGTAGATTCTGAAGCTTATCCCCAGTAGATTCTGGAAGCTTATCCCCTACAGAGTACGAACGCATCTCCCCGGCTTCATTCAAAGGTTATTTCCCACCAGAGCTTATAACTGGGTTATCCTCAGCTAATTACCATGGAAAGATCGTCCTCGGTGAAATTCTTCCTATCCCCAGCAGAGTTCATCAAATTCCCCAACATAACTTATCAGTGGAATCCCCAACGGAGCTCTCATCAAAACCTCAGCGAAGTATCTCTTCCCACAGAGTAATTCCCCGCAGAGTAATCTCTCCAACAAGTTTATCCCCCGACGGAGTCATCTTCTCCTACCGGTTTATTCTTGCAACCATCATCCCCAGCGGAAGCAAAGAACTCTACTCTTCAACATCAGCCCAGGATTTGATTTCCCGGCCTTCGTCAAGGATTTATTTTCCTAGTCGAAAACACATTCATAGACATTCCACATTTTATACATCCTGATACATACATATACGCATCATATCACACGATCTCATTTATTTTTGAGAACATCATGACATCATGCATCTCATACATCATGACATCATGCATTTCATACATCATGACATTGCATACAACTGATGTTTTGCCTTTTCAGGAAAAAGGTCAATCCAAAGATGATTACTATCAACAATCACAAATTCCATATTCGATTCCTGTATCCAGCCAGGGCATATCTGTGAGTATTTGATTGTGGATTCGACACCTGTATCTAGCCAGGGCATATCTGCATGAAGAGTTTAGAGATTCGATACCTGTATCCAGCCAGGGCATATTTATAGACGACCAATTCCAGATTTGATACCTGTATCCAGCCAGGGCATATCTGTAAGTATTTGATTGTGGATTCGACACCTGTATCTAGCCAGGGCATATCTGCAAGAAGAGTTTAGAGATTCGATACCTGTATCCAGCCAGGGCATATCTGTAGACGACCAATTCCAGATTCGATACATGTATCCAGCCAGGGCATATCTATAGACGACCAATTCCAGATTCGATTCCTGTATCTAGCTAGGGCATATCTGTGAGTATTTGATTGTGGATTCGACACCTGTATCTAGCCAGGGCATATCTGCATGAAGAGTTTCCAGATTCGATTCCTGTATCCAGCCAGGACACGTCTGTAAGCAAACTTTTGAAGTTTCGAATTCGATTCCTGTATCTAGCCAGGGCATATCTGTGAGCGTTTGATTGTGGATTCGACTCCTGTATCTAGCCAGGGCATATCTGCATGAAGAGACTAAAGATCAACACCTGTAGCAAGCCAGGAAACCATCTTTCTTTCCCAGGTACGCAAGTTCTCGCTAAGGATTCTCTTACGCGATTGACACCCCATATGGCAGCTTTAAGCCCATCTCCACCACTATCCATTACACTTTCAAATGGAATCTATAAGCCCATTCTCGACATCACATTGCTGATACTCCACTATGCGAGTGCAAATTTCTGGGCACTTTAGTGTTCAATCATCTTCCACCTTCGGATCACGAAAGGCACGCAAGCCAATCTACATCCTCAGGTCTAAGAAGATTGAACAGGGGCAACTGTTGTACCCCAAAATTTTCCCTCCCATTTCATCAATATTTTCTCACCACAAGACCCTTGGAGCTCAAGATCAAGTTAGGGTTTGCTCTGCTCAAGACTCCTTCTTGCACTGTTGACCCAAATTAGGGTTTGAGTTTGCACAAAGATGTTTTGACCTAAAATGCCCAAAATAACTTTCATGCTTCATGTTGGACTCACAAGTTTATCCATACCAAGTTTCAAGCCTTGATTCCAACCAGTCAATTGGACAGTTGACCTAGAAATCAGCTGTATTGAGGAAAAAGTCAACTGTGGTCAATTGACAGTCAAACATCATGATTTTTGACCCAAATCAACATTATGAACTCATATGGACCATTTGATCAAGTTTGGATCATAATTCCACAAGAAATTTGATCATATCACCAAAAGGGCAAAATAGTCATTTTTAGGGTTTTGACTGCACAAAGGCAATTTTTGACTGTTTGACCTGACCAATGGCAAACCAAGCTCACATATGGACTCAAGGACACAATGGCATGGTCTTGAAATATTCAACAAGTTCAAAAGATCCCAAATGCTCAGGATTGACAGATGAATTTTCCAGTCAACTGATCAAAATTTGACTGTATACTGAAAAGTCAAACTTTGACTTTTTGGTCAAAATCAAGTGTCAAGATTCATTTTTCATCAAGACATGCCAAAGTATGAAACTTGTTCATCAAGAAACCAAAGATTGCAAATTAGGGTTTAAAATGAAGAAATTTCATAACTTCCAAATTTTCTAAGTTATAAAATTTCCTTATTTTTTCCTAAATTTGTCCCATTTTTTCATCAAGATATATTTGGATTAAAACAAAACTCAAAACATTAAAGTTATAGTCCATTGCAAAATCTACAACTTTGATTCACAAAGTTTCCTCAAAAGAAGCTTGTAGCTCAAGTTATGATTTTTGGAATAGGGGTGCAAAACATTCTTAACTTAGAAATTTTTTGACCTATTTTAGGCAAGATTTTTGCCCAACTTCATGGCCACTTTTCACATGCTTCCACTTGGAATCTCAGCTTGCATCACAAAGATGGATTTTATTACACATTCCAAGCTTTCCAAATTGTCCAAGAACTCATCAAACACCCTTGTGGTTAGGGAGATTCGAATTTGTCAAGATGGGCAAAAGTCACTTTGTTCATGGCCAATTTCATGCACATAACATTGGCATTTTGAACTCAGCTTGCACAAGCTAGATTACAGGCCTCTAATCCCATTCTTACTCAATAATTTAATGCATATCCTTTGTGTTCATGTCTTGTTTTGTGTATTTATCCATTACATACAAGATTAAGCCATAAATGGAAAAAGCATTTTAGCCATTTTTGAAAAGATCCACTTTATGTCAAAGTCCATATCTTTGAAGTACAAGGAAATCTCAGAGGCACAAATATGTGGACATATCCCACTGACCAAGAACAAACTTTGTAGCATGTTTAAGGGGCCTGCATGAGCCTGTAACCTAACTTGACAACTTTGGCTTAAAGAAGAAGAAAACTTGCATTTTGAGACACAACATTCACTTCCTGCAAACACAAGCCTAAACAAACTTTGTCCATACATTTCATACTCCCTAACTAACCTGAAGCACGACCAAACCATCCCTAAAACTCCCTCATTCACAGAAACACCATTATTCTGCAAGAAACAGGGCATTCTGCATTTTAACTTGGCCAGTTCATTTCCATCGTGCGTTTTCATCCAAACCAGTTCAAATACATTCCCTACCATTTATACAAACTATCCCAAGCCTTGGAAACCGACTGTAACAGCCATAGCCAAGTGTGCCATTTTCACTTTTCTCTCTTGCAGGTTGACTTCCATGGAGTGATTCAGAAGGATTCATGTCACACCAAGCACAGAGGAAGTATCCTTGGACCTCAGGAAAGGTGTACAAATCCACAAATTCCATTGAAAGTGCCTCCATTGTTGCACACGATTCAAGCTGAACAGGTAAGAGATTGAACTTCTATCTCTCTATCCAAGCATATCTAGGCTTAGGTTTGTGAAGAAGTTATGTCCTACTCATGGCCCTGAAGCTACCTATATTCTCACTTTTCATTTATATTGTGTGTGTTAAGAGAATTTGGGACCTGAACATAGGAAAAAAGTTAGGTCAGGAATTGGGGGAGAAGAAATTCTCTCTCATTTCTGAGAGTTAGAACAACTTCTTTATATATTTAGAATCGTGACATGATGCTTTATAACATTGATGTTGTAAGTTTTTATTGAAAGTCAAAGAATCAATAGATAACAGGGATGGAAGGAAGTGCGCGTTTTTGTGTTTGAAAATGGCTGGAGGTTGAAGACAGGCCTCCTTGGGCTGGGCCAGACTTGTTTTTTCTGTTTGCACCTTCATTTTTCACATACACCCCCTTGGCCCATTGTGTGTTATTTTTATCATTTTTGATTTTTTCTTTTTGATTCTGACTTGTTATTTTTTGCTAAAATATGAAAAAACATTAAAAATAATTTTTCACCTTTTTTTGTATTTTTTAGGCATTTATTTGTTTTATTTGATATATGTATGTAAATAAATATATATATACTTTTTATTTAAACCCTAGAAAATAATACCAAATATTCTTTTTTAGTCCTTATTTTTTATTTACCTTTTTGAAAACATTTTCTTAAAATACACTTTTTTTGATAAATAATAAATATTTTATTTTTTTGTATATATTTAATATATTTAATACATAATATAAACACTTATATATTTAGAATATTTAGGGTAAAAATACAAAAATAATACATTTTTAATTTTTATTAATACTTGACCTCAAAAATTACTTTTTTACAATATACTTCTTTTTTATTTATTTTTTGTACATAATTCATAAATATTGTATATGATATAAATAATAAATACTATTTATTTACAAAATTAGGGTTTTGCCCTAAACCATGAAAATATCCAAAAATTGATCTTTTTTATTATTTCATTTCACTTGTAAATAAATCACATACACTTACACAAATACATTTACACATACACATTTGCTTATTCCTATACATTGATACATATTACATTGGCGATCGATTCGATTTGGTTGTAAATTATTTGGACACTACTCTCCTATTAAGTCTCATCCCCATTTGAACATTTGTACCCCCATCCCCATGATTATTTTGTAATAATTTAGGACTTTAAATTTTGCATTTTAAAGCTTTCTAAATATGCCATGATAGACTTAGGGTTTGTATGCAAATCAAAAAATGACAAATAGCTTGACCTAATTCAAAGACAAAAAAGCATGAAAATGGACAACACTAATCACACTTGCACCCCTAGGGTTACTCCACTTGTTGCCTTCAATAATGGGCCATGTTGCATGTTGGGTGTCTTTGGCTAAACAAAACAATTCAAATGATCATAGTCCCTCGATGACGCTTTCGAAAGTTGCCTAAAAATGATCAAGTCCCTTAAAGGAAAAATTGCCAAAGACACTTGGCACTATTGCAATCATGGTCTAAACGATGACCCGTGCCTGTCCCGTTAATATCCTAACACAAGATTGTCCACCAAATACAATGGTGGAACAAAATTTTTAAAAGGGTTAAAAACATGGGAAAAACCTTTGAGTAAATTTAGGGGTAGACAAACTTTTACTTACTTGATAAACTTGCAAAACACACTTGCCTACTTTTCAAAACCACACTCCACAACACTTTCAAAACAACTTCCAAAAACATTGAAAACTTTTCAAAAGATACACACCTTTGTATACATTCAAACATGGATCATTACAAAGGTTGCCACAACAATAGCCTCTTTTCAAAACATTTTCAAACCCACACACAAAGCACCATTTCAAACAATTGAAAACACAAGGCAAGTGATCTAAGCAAGTAACTAAGAGCCCATGGATAACCATGGATAGAAAGGGTGCTAATACCTTCCCTTTCTATAATCTACCCCCCGAACCCAAGAAAACATCTCAAAGGTTTTTGCTGTGCTTTTTAACCTTTCCTTAGGATAAAATAAAAAGTCGGTGGCGACTCTTGCTCAACCGAAACATTTGCGAAAACAAACGCAAAACCCAAGTCAGTTCTCCCACCGTATCACACTGTCGAAGGCCCTCACCACAATGTCACTGGGCTTTAGTGTGAGTCCTTTACAATCTAACCTGTCTAGAGTATTCTTGGTCAAGACATTCAGTGACGACCCTGTATCCACCAGAACATGGGCTAATGTAGTGTCCTTGCACTCAATAGAGACATGCATGGCATCATTGTGTTTCCTTCCCTTGGGAGTTAGGTCTGCATCAGAGAATCCGAGGCCATTGTCAGCTGTCAAACTAGCCACTCAATTCTCGAATTGATCAGCGGAGGTCTCTTGAGGCACGTGGGCAGACTTCAGGAATTTTACTAAAGCCTTAGTGTGGGCTTCAGAGCTCATCAGTAAGGCCAACATTGAGATTTTTGAGGGAGTCTTCCCCAATTTCTCCACGATATTATAATCACTCTTCTTGATTATCTTTAATATCTCTTCCATCTCCTTTTTAGAAGCCTCGGGAAGGGCTTCTGGGTGTGTCTTCATCTAGACAGGCTCAACCAATACCTCTTTGCCCCGAGTCTCGGCCGACTCGGTAGAAGGGATAACAACAGGACTAACAGTAGGAGTAGCAATGGGAATACTGACAGGAGTAACAGCAGGAATAATCACAGGGTAGTAATAATATTACTAGCATGAGTAGAAATAGGAATGATCACAGTAGTAGCAACCGTTTTTGGAGAGATCTCGGGAGAGAAAACTCTTCTGTTTCTCGTTATTTTACAAGAAAATATTTTTTTTTTGTATTTTTGAATAATGATTAATTAATTAAAGGAAAAAAACCCTAAATCTAATTAAATTAAATTATATACAAAAAAAAATAATCAAATGAAAAAAAATTATGTTAATAAAACCCTAATTCTAATTTTGGTGATTTGTGATTGGTAAAAAAAAGTTAATTAAGAAAGGAATTAATTAGTTTTAATTAAAAGAGTCTTTTTTTTATAAAATAAAAAGTAATAAGAAAATAATGGAAGAGAAGAAAAAAAAAGAACCAGGGGGGTCGTTGGGACTTGAACCCAGGACCCCTGCTTCATTGACCTGCGCCTTGACCACTCAGCCACTATGTTACTTCTGTTAAAAAAACAAAAAAAACAAATAACATATATAAAAACATTAAATTTAAATTGGAATAATGCGCGAAGGGGACAGGTCATCGTCTTCTTCGTTTGAAATACAAATACCCTTTAGTGACGGTCGTTGTCGTCACTAAAGGCATTATTGACACTCCTCTCCATAGCTATAACACCTGCAAACATCAAACTTGTGAAATATCAACCAAAAATTCCATCCATGCCCATGGTTCGACTCGTCTTTTTCTTCTAATCACGTTGGTGGCCCTAATTTGGCCTGAATTTTGCCTGGAACTAGAAAATCCCAAATTTAGAGCTTTGAACCCTAACAATGGTGAAATGTCATACTTGTACCTAAGCTTCAATTGGACAATCCAGAAACCTTCTATGCATCCATACAAACACAAATATACAATCGAAATTGGTTAATAATGCAAGAATGTAAGAACACAAATTTGAAGAAAAATATGGCAAACTGTGACTTGTAGGGATTGTTTCCTGATGCTTTAGGGCTCAAGGGTGATCGTGAAACCTTCAGTGATGTCCAGGGATGGTTGTTGAATCCTCAAAAGCCTCTGAGTTACCCTAGAATTTAAAAATCGAGTTTGACTTTCTCTTGAAAATTTCAAGTTTGGAACATGGTCTCTAGGCTGCAAATCCTCTCTCTTTTGGTCAGGCAATGTTGTGTTTATATATTGGAATCTATTAGGGCAACAAAAGTGGTTTGAATCATGAAGATTGAATAGAAAAAGATTTGATTTGAATCTTGGAACTCAATGTTTCTAAATTTGGCCAAATTTGCTCATCTCTCTCCAATCACGCTTCACACGAATTCTTGACTCAATATTCTGACTTTGGGCTCATGATATGATTATAAAACAAATCTTTTGGATTTAATCCATCATTTTACTATTTTATTTGATTTATTAATATTTAAATGAATAAAAATTCAAACAAATAAAAACAAATATCATAAAAATAAAATAATGGATTCAAATGTCTTGAATAAGTCCATGGATATGTTTGAGATCCAAAACCTAGGCCCATTAGTTCAAAGGATCCAATTTGCTCACGTTTACTTTTGTGCATTTTCACAAAATTTCCCAACTTATACAAGTCATAACTCTCTCAATTTTCGTCCTATCAAGGTGTTCTTGGCCATTTTGGAAAGCTCAAGATATCCTCTAAGAGCTCATTTTGGTTTCATCTCAATTGAGTCTTCCATGTTCATGTATGCTTCTTTGGAAAAAGATGACTTTTTGTTGACTTTAAAGATTACCTATAATGTCTTAAGCCATATCTCTCAACTGATGCTTTTTTGGAATTTTCATGTGAGACCCAAAGTTATAGAGAATTGAATTTCCTTCAAAATGAGCTTTGGTTGGAGAATTTCTAATGAAGCATGTGAAAATTATGGCTGGTCAAAGTTCAGTTGACTTTTCCTGAGAAACCCTAATTTAGTAACTTTTGACCTTTGTGAGATCTTGGGTTTTCTTGATGAATCATAATCAACCCTTGATAAAATGATTAATGTGACTTCAAAACCTTGATTTTGACCAAAAATCTTGAAGTTTGACTGCATGTTGACCATAGTTTGACTTGTTAACCCTTATAATCGACCGTTGACCTTTTGGGCATTTGATTGAGAAAACTTGCATTGTTTGGCATGAAACTTGACATGGAGATTCCTCGGAGAATATGAGACCATATGATGTCCACTTGGGATCTTAAAAGTCCAATATTCCTTGTGAAAACCAAAACCCTAGCTTGAGACCATTGCTTAGGAGGAGGATGTGCATGACCCATTCTTGAGATAACTTAAGCTCTTGAGATCCCTATAAGTGTAAGGAACTTATTGAGCCAAAATATAGAGGTGAGGGAAAATTTTGGGGTATGACACCTTTTGATGCAGTAATCGAAAGAACTTTTCATCTAAGGCATAAACAAGCTCGGTTAGTTAGACAGGAATCAAAAGGTTCATCAGATCATTCAGGTTCAGAGTCTGAAAAGAAAGAAACAATGGCTGAAGACCCACCACCACCAGAGAGACTTCTTAGGGATTACGGAGGAGAAAATTCTCCAGCAGGTGGGTTGACTATTGTGAATCAACCGGTTAATGTTGCCAATTTTTAACTGTATCCTTCAACCATCCACCAGCTCGAGAGTAAATCTTTCACCGAAAAGATCAATGGAGATGCCAATAAGAATTTGCATAGATTCCTCACCATGAGTACTACTTTGAAGATTGAGGGGCACTCTGAAGAAGCCAAGAAATTAAGGATTTTCCTGTTCACACTGTCTGAAGATACTGAAGATTGGTTTTACTCATTGCCTACTAGAAGTATCACCACTTGGGAACAGATGGAAACGAATTTTCTTGATGAGTACTTTCCTGCTTCTGTTTATATTCGCAAAAGATATGATATTGTGAATTTTAAGCAGAAGGAAAGAGAGTCGCTAGGTGGTGCTTACAAGAGTTTCAAGAGGTTATTAGTAGCCTGTCCCACTCACAACATGGGTCAAACTAATCAAATACAAATGTTTGTAAATGGCCTCAGAATAAAGACAAAGCAGATTATTGATACAGTTGTCGGTGGCTCATCCAACTTTACAGATGCCATTGGTGTGAAAAATATTATTGAAGTCATTGCTGCAAATGAGCATCTGGAGCTATATGACAGAGTTGTAAGCAAACCATGGGGAGTGATTGATTTGATGTAGGAAGTGAATAAGCAATTAAAAACTAAAGAAGCTATTGTTGGAGAAGTGGAGAAAAAGCTTAAAGCAATGAACATGGGTACTCAATAGGTAGCTAAATTTCAACAGGTACAAAAGGTTGTTTGTGAAATTTGTATTGGACCACACCTTACTGTGCAATGTCTTGCAACTCCACAACAAATTGAGGGGATAAAATTTTTGAGGCAAAATAACCCATATTCTAACACCTATAATCCTGGGTAGAAGAATCATCCTAACTTCTCCTGGAAAGATCAGCAGCAACAAGCTCCTCAGTGTTAGACGACGTGATCGATCTAGAAGGGGGTTGAATAGATCATTTAAATTAATTTTCGCTTTTTAAAATTGTTTTCAGAAAAATATGCGAAAGCTTCCTGGAATCTCCAATCGTCTAAATGATCCTCTATTGAAAATATCGGATATGCGTAACCGTATGAGATATAATGACAAAATGAGAATCAATGTGTTTTACTCAATTGATCAATCACTTATACACCCTCAATGATTATTAATTACTACCAATGAGTTGAATGAGATGATGATAAGCATAATGAATAATTCGTGGATTAGTCAATTTGTCAAACACCTTGTGAACAAAGCACCTTAGGTTTGATTTTACTAAATTGTAGTGGTAAGTTTTATTAGGTATCAATCAAAAGGATTGTTACCAATGTTTTGAAATGAACTCAACACACTACAATTTCAATAAATGCATATTTGACAAATTAATTTTCACACAATATAGTTATCAAGTATAGAGATAAAGAAAAAGCATAAGAACACAGGATTTATTAAGGCAATTCCCCTTGTCGTCCTCGTGTAGGGTACGTATGCCCCCAATTCTAGAATCTAGAATTGAGATATTTGATATTAAGTTGCAAATGATACAAGAGAAGATATAGTTCACAATATAAACAAACCAATGTTGCTGAAGTAACAATCTTCTTCCCTTTCCTTGGTTTGAGCAAAACCAATTGTCAAACTCTTCGAACAAACCTCCGGTTACCGCTACTTGATTGAGCAAACCCATCATTTCTTAACCATTTCACTCGACTGGTTTCGATCGTAGGAAATTTGACCCCAAATCAA
Organism: Vicia faba; assembly: GCA_948472305.1. Taxonomy (NCBI): domain Eukaryota; kingdom Viridiplantae; phylum Streptophyta; class Magnoliopsida; order Fabales; family Fabaceae; genus Vicia; species Vicia faba. The sequence continues at coordinate 1,373,683,721 of OX451735.1, read as the reverse complement.
TCTTCACAATCCTCCGGTTATTGCTACTTGATTAAGCAAACCCATGTTTCTTAATCCTTTCACTCGGTGAATTCAATGAAGGAAAGACTTGTGCAAAAAACCCCGCACCAATAGGAATCTTGGAAGAGAAAATCCTAATGATTTTATTCAAGAACAACCCACAATTGCTCAATCCAAATCTGAATTGAACTCTTGATTTGAACATTATCACCATAGCAATTTTCTTGAATCAACAACTATGATTATGTCTAGATGTTGATTTTTGAGAAGAGAGGATGAAGATGATGAGCACTATGTGTATCTTTCACTAATTCTTGTTGAATTTCCATAATGATGCATAATGAATATATATATATATATATATATATATATATATATATATATATATATATATATATATATATATATATATATATATATATATATATATATATATATATATATATATATATATATATATATATATATATATATATATATATATATATATATATATATATATATATATATATATATATATATATATATATATATATATATATATATATATATATATATATATATGTTACCTAATAGCCAAGACCCACAAACATAGCAAAAAATCAGATGAGGCAAGAGAGAGGTTGACTTAACCAGAAGGAGGGGTCGGCGTGGCACAACCCGCACCTGGAGAAAAAACTATTTTTAAGTACAATGCTTCGACCGCTTCAGGACTTGCATCGATGCAAACATTGAATAATCTGATTCCCAGGTTGAGTCGACCGGAAGGATCGACGTGTTACATCTAGCAGTCAGAGAGAATTCCATTTTGAAGTGAGGTGCGTTGACCACTTTAGGGCTTGCGTCAATGTAAACTTTGAATGCTTTGATTTGCAGTTTGAGTCGATCGGAAGGGTCGACCTGATACATCCAGGACTTGATTGAAGATGATTATTTGACCGCACATATCTTTGAGTTGACGCACAGATTAGATTTTCTCAAAAATACTTATTTCTGGAGATCTTCATTCCAATCATTTCATTGCAAGATTGTTCATAGGACTAACCCAAATAGAGAGAGATTAGTAGTCGTTTTGACATCATTAAAATACTTATATAGGAATTTTGCCCTCAAATACTCCCCCTTTTTGATGACGTCAAAACAATGCTCAAATATGCTCCCTGTGAGTTTGTGCGTTCCATTTGCAAGCTATGTATAGTCTTCTATGTTGACTTCTCCCCCTTTGAAAACATCAAAAAGAGAAAAAGCACAAGGTCAAAAGTAACAAAATATATCAAGTTCAACATCATTTTCCATTTGCAACAAAAACATCAACAATCATTCACATAAGATGAAATTAGTGCGGATCATTAAAATGCAATAATTAGACCAATGTATGTAGAATATTACAAACCAATCAATAAGGATAAGTGTATAAGAAAAAGGACATACGAACTTAAACAGAATTACATATATATAAACATGAATCAATTTTCTAGGTTGTCGGTATCATTGTTTTCAGGAGCATCAGGTGGAAGGTTTAGAAAATGCTGAAGGAAGGTGGAATGAAGGGAGGCAAGATTCTCAGCTTGTGATTGAATCATGCCTTCCAACGTGGAGTATCGCTGATCTTGAATATTTGAATAGTTTGAGAACATTTCGTTTTGGACTTTGACAAGGTTGTAGATGTTTGAAATCCTCTCATTTTGAAGGGATGTGTCTTCCTTTTGTTGGATTTTCATTTTCTCCAAAAGAGTTATCACATTGGCATTTTTTTCTTGAGGAACCAGAACATCCTCGTCCATATTTGCTTCATTTTCTTCATCCTCAGACTCTTCTTCTTCTTCATTATCATCCTCTTCACCCTCACTATTTTGGAACGAAACAGATTTACTTCTCACAACATAACGGTATTTTTGTTCCTTGTGATCCCATTGGAATCCCATCAAGGTAAGACATTTCTTCGTGAATTCAAGATCAGAAGTCATACCAGCATAAGGCATTCCTGAAATTCTAATCTTTTCTCGATTAAGAACTCTTTGAATGAAAGAGGGATAGCATAGTGCAGTGCCTCTTCCAGAGTTATGCAGATCAAACATGCGGCTAGCAAAATAGTTTGGCCAATGAACCTTTATTTTATGTTTAAAACATAGAGCAGTTGAACTTTAGGTTTATCCACACGAGAAAGACCTCCCTTCTTTGGTCGAATGATGTGGCAAACGATCCAAAAGAGAATTCGGTCAAATGGGGCTAGGGAACCAGTTGTTACAGATCTTGGAAATAAATCACTATTTACTATTCTGTCACTGTAAGGTTTCTTTAGCATAGAGTTTAAGGTCGACTTAAATTCATAGTTAGGAGCAAGAACAATATTAGCGATTTTAATAGCATCAGAATCAACTGGCCACATACCAAATAGGTCTTTCCATACATGCGAGCTAACCATATAATATTTGTTGTTCATTCTATATTTAAATTCAAAACCCTCAAAATTTCCTTGCATGCCAGCATAGAACATTTTGACTAAGTCCTCATTATACGGTGTATCACATTCAAGAAATAAGTGGAAGTTCTGAAATCTTAACAGTTCAATAATTTCAGGAAAGTTCATATGACCCAAGGTTTTCAGGTATAAAGTCAATTATCTAACTACGTTTCTCTTACCAAAAGTGTTTGCAAAAGTACCAGCAATATCATCAGAGAGAAGTGAAAGAGTAGTTACCAGATTATCCATCGGAACAATGGAGGAGCTACCTCTGAAGGTTATCTTCTTAGCTACCTTGAATCCATTAGGGAAAGTTTTGATGAAAATGGGTATGTGAGGGAGATTTTGAGAGAGATGGGTTTTGAGAGTTTTTAGGGTTTTGAGAGAAGAGAGTGAATATAGGAAATAAAAGAATGAAATGATAAGGAAATATAAATCAGACATATTTCGCGATGCGTCGATCACTCATAGCGTTGTGTCGATGCAAAAAAAATTATTTTGATTGATGCTGAGTGAAATATACAGTACGCGTCGATGCATGTAAGCTATGAGTCGACTTAAAAGTAAAGAATTTTGATTTTATGCAACTTTTTCAATTTATATCATGAAATTTATGCAACTTAATAGTAAAGATAAAGAAGAACAATTTTACTATTTACACATGATTAAGAGTAGAGAATAGATGAGAACGATATTACCTTCATGAGAGTTGATAAGAGCTTTAACCAAGGCTATCTATAAGTGCATCAGGCATTAAGAGAATATGTTCAATAAAATAAAAGATATGCAACTTATTTAAGTTAAAACCTATCCGAGATGTCAAGAACACCAAGTTCCCTATGGATGTGATGGAAGGGATCCGTAGCGAGTGGTTTAGTAAAAATGTCAGCAAGTTGATTTTTGCTATCAACATGCTCGAAAATAACATCACCCTTTTCCACATGATCCTTTATAAAATGATTCCTTATCTCAATATGTTTTGTGCGAGAGTGCAAAATTGGATTTTTGGTTAGGTTAATGGCACTTGAATTATCACAGAAAATAGGAATGTGATCAAGTTGGACATTGAAGTCGAGTAATTTTTGTTTGAGCCACAAGATTTAGGCACAACAATTACCAGCTGCAACGTATTCCGCTTCAGCGGTTGATAATGCAACTGAAACTTTATTTTTGTTATGCCAACTTACCAAATAACTTGAAAAGATTTTACAAGTTCCACTAGTGATTTTCCTATCTGATTTGAAACCAGCAAAGTTAGAATCGGAATAGCCAGCCAAAGAATAATCACTACCCTTGGAGTACCAAAGTCCATACTTAGTTGTACCACTAAGGTACCTAAGTATACGCTTTGTAGCTTTTAAATGTGACTCCTTAGGACATAATTGAAACCGAGCACACATGCAAACACTAAACATAATATCTGGACGAGAGGCTGTGAGATAAAGAAGGGGACCAATCATACCTTTATACCTTTTTATATCGACAGGCTTACCATTATCATCACAGTCTAAGTTCACGGTTGTAGGCATAGGAGTCTTTATTGCTTTAGAGTTTGCCATGTCAAATCGCTTGAGTAGGTCAAGACAATATTTGGTTTGACTCACAAATTTTCCTTCATTTAATTTCTTGATTTGAAGTCCAAGGAAGTAGTTTAACTCTCTCATCATGCTCATCTCAAATTCTCCATGCATCATCATAGAGAAATTCTTGACCAAAGATGTGTTAGAAGAACCAAAAATAATGTCATCTACATAAACTTGAACTAAAATAAAATTCTTTCCTTCATGCTTAATAAAAAGGGTTGTGTCAACCTTTCCTCTTGGGAATCCTTGATCTAATAAGAATTTGCTAAGACGTTCGTACCAAGCCCTAGGGGCTTGTTTAAGACCGTATAGCGCATGTTTAAGTTTGTAATCATAGTTAGGATTCTCAAAATCGGGAGGTTGAGACACATAAACCTCTTCATTAATGTATCCATTTAAGAAATCACTTTTTACATCCATTTAAAATAATTTGAAGTTTTACGAGCATGCATATGCAAGCAAAAGGCGTATAGCCTCGAGTCGGGCCACTAGAGCATAAGTTTCCTGATAATATATGCCTTCCTCTTGGTTATATCCTTGGGAAACAATTTGAGCCTTGTTGCGAGTTATAATTCCTTTTTCATCTAGTTTGTTCCTAAAAACCCATTTAGTTCCAATAACTCGATGGTCTCGCAGAGGGGGGACAAGGTCCCAAACCTTATTTCTTTTAAACTGATTTAGTTCCTCTTGCATGGCCAAAAACCAATGTTCATTGAGTAAGGCATCTTTAGAGTTTTTGGGTTCAATTTGAGAGACGAAAGAAAAATGATAACAAAAGTTACTTAACTTAGAGCGAGTTGTTACTCCCTTTGATATATCTCGTAGGATGTTTTCGATGGAATAATCCTTAGAGGTTTTCCATTCCAAATGGAGATCATTTTTATTGCTTGGATGATTTTCGTCTCTTTCTTCGGATACTTGATCCAACTCTTCTTTAATTTTAGTATATTCCGAGTCCTTTTCTTTGGGATCTTGTAGTATGCTTTCCGAAGATACACCTGCACCATCACAAACACTACCCTTTTCGACTAATTTCGGATCAGATTCATCAAAGGAAACATGTACAGACTCTTTAACTATATTTAATCTTTTATTAAATATTCTATAGGCTTTGCTTGATTGAGAGTATCCGAGAAAGATACCTTCACCAGCTTTTGAATCAAATTTACCTAAACTTTCTATACCATTATTTAACACAAAGCATTTACATCCGAAGACGTGAAGATGAGAGATATTTGGTTTTATTCCTTTCAAAAGTTCATAGGGAGTTTTGTTTAGAATAGGGAAATTAGAACCCTATTCAAAACATAACACGTCGTGTTAATGGCATTCGCCCAAAAGTATTTTGGAAGACGGTGTTCATTGATCATAGTTCTTCTGAGTTCTTCTAAAATATGATTTTTACGTTCCACCACTCCATTTTGTTGAGGAGTACGTGGAGTGGAAAAATTATGATCAATACCATATTTTTCACAAAATTTATCAAAGAGATCATTCTCAAATTCACCACCGCAATCGCTTCGAATAGTAACTATGCTAGTGTTCAACTTGTTTTGAGAAAACTTAGAAAATTTTTCAAAAGCAGGAAAGGTGTCACTTTTATTTGCCAAGAAAATTGTTTAACAAAATCTTGAGTAGTCATCTACAATAACGAATCCATAGTAGTTACCACTTAGACTTTTAATTATAGATGGTCCAAAAAGATCCATATGAAGAAGTTCGAGAGGTCTCGTTGTAGAAACAATGTTTTTAGATTTAAACGGGATTCTGGTTTGCTTCCCCATTTTGCAAGCATCACATAAGTGATCCTTGGAAAATTTTAATTTTGGTAAACCAACTACTAAGTCTTTTGAGACAACTTTATTTAACAGATCAAAATTCAAGTGAGCTAGACGTCTATGCCACAACCATGAATCCTCATTTAAAGTAAGGAGACATTTAGTTTCGGTTAGAGACAAATTATTAAAGTCAAGTATATACAAATTGTTTACCCTCAAGCCTTTAAACACATCATCTTTCTTATCATTGTGTTCAATTATGCAGCAATCTTTTGAAAATGATACATTGTATCCTTTGTCTCATAATTGACTAATGCTAATAATATTGTGTTTAAGACCATCAACTAATAGGACATCAGAGATAGTAGTAGAAGAGGGATTACCTACACTACCTTTACCGAGTATTGCACCCTTGTTATTGTCGTCGTAGGTAACAAATCTTTTCTTTTTCTCCACAAAGTCAAAAAATAGGGAGATGTCACCCGTCATATGTCTTGAGCACCCACTATCGAGAAACCATCATTTCTCCGTAGTCTTAAGACATTCCACCTACAAGTTTAACCAAGGGAAATAGGTACCCAAATTTTATTGGGTCCTTGTGTGTGAATGATACTTGAGTTGCATTTTGGAAACCATTTGAAAATTCCTTGAGGAACAAGAAATCTCCTAAATCGACATTTGCTAATGGTGTGTCCCCTTTTGCAACAGTATAAACATGTTAGAGTTTTGGGCAAGTTACTTTTTCTTGGAGGATATTTTATTTCATAAGTTTATTTTTTATATGGATTTATCATACTACTTCTGAAATTTTATCTATCTATGCTAAAAGTAATTTTAGGTTGTAAAGCCTTGTCAAGTTTGACTTTAAGAGTTTTTACTTCTTTTTGCCAAATGTAGCAAGTTTCACATCCAGCCCAATCATGCCAAGAAATCTTATTATCTTTGCTATTAGTTTTGATTTTCTCTACTATGGATGCCTTGAGAGCTTCCAATTCTTTTTGGGATTTGGACACTTTATGCTCAATATATGAAAAAAATAATTTGTTTGAGGCTAATCGTTTAAAAGCTTCCTTAGCCTCATTTTATAGAAAATCAAAAGCTCTTTGAAATTCTATGTGAGACATTTTATCAATGTGATTATATCTAGAGTGACTTACATTGCTTTTCTTCTTTTGATGAGCCATGAGGCAAAGGTTGATGGTTTCCTCTTCGTTACTAGAGTCACTTTTGCTTGAGGCTTCACTATCACTATCCCAAGCAATGTATGCTCTTCTAACTTTGTTAGGTCTCTTTTGAAATTTGTCTTTTCCTTTTTCTTTCTTGATCAACAGGAATTTCGGTTTGTAGTGGCCGGGTTTTCTGCAGTTGAAACATGATCCTATTGATTTAGATTTCTTGCCTTCATATTGTCTTGAAGGTTTTGATTGGTTTCTATAATTGATGAGATTTTTGTCCAAGTGTTGAACTTTATTCTTTCGGAGATGTTTGTGATATTTTCTCACAAACATCCTCATGTCTTCACTTGAGATTTCATCTTCATCACTAGAATCACTCACACAAGAGTTATTGGTGGAGGACTTTGAGCTTGAAGCCTTTAATGTGACGGGCTTCTTTTCAACGTATTTTGGTTATTCTTTCTTTTCCTTTTTCTCATGCTTATTGAGATTGATGAGCTCTTGCTCTTGCTCTTGAAGCTTTCCAAATAGTGTTGTTACGCTGAGTGTAGCTAGATTGTTTACTTCCTTGATAGCTATAACTTTAGGCTGTCATTCCCTATTAAGACATCTTAAAATTTTGTTAGTAGCAACAACATTGGGAGTAACATGACCAAGAGTGTGTAAGCGATTGATTATATGAGAAAATCTCTTTTGCATATTGTGATACGGTGGCAGAACCGATTGTTTAATACTAGTTTGCGTTTTGTGTTTTTTACTCACAAAATGTCGCGGTAAGCAAGAGTTGCCACCGACTTTTATTTCATCCAATTAGAAAGGAAAAAAGTACAAAAAAAATCTTTTTTCGAGATATTCTGAGTACGGGGGTAGATTATAGAAAGGGAAGGTGTTAGCACCCTTTCTATCCATGGTTTTCCATGAGCTTTTAGGTACATGCTCATCTTTTTAAAATTGCTTGTGTGTGTGCTTTGTTTTGAAACAGTTTGACTTCGTGATAATTGTTGTATCAGTCCTCAAAGGTGTGACGAAGTTGTTTTGAAAATTTGTTTGAAAAGTGTAAGTGTGAAAAGTTTTGATTTGAGCAAGTACCTAATAGCATCTACCTACTAAAAAAAAGATCGTTTCTATTCTCGTTTCCTTTAGACAGCGCTATCCTACTATTGAGAAATAGGTAGCACCGTCGTTGGAGTTATAAGGGTCAATTTGAAAGGGACGTACGACCACTAAAGCAATGTTAGGACATCTTAGTAATAACCCTAAAGTCTTAAGATCATATTCGAGGCAACATTTTCGAGGCAACATTTCTGAGGCAACATTCGAACAGGACATTTAATCTTTTTAGACAGGAGGGAAACCACTAAGACACCCTATACTTAATTATCGTTTACCGAAGGAAACCAAAGTGAGAGTATACCCTAAGAGTGATATGTGCGAGTGATTTGTTTCAGTTATTTGTCTTTGCACATAGGGGTTTCTAACTGTATTAATTTGTCATGCATTCTTGCCATACAATCCTATCAACATACATCTAAACAGTCAAATATTGGCGGGAGTTAAAATGCGAGAAATTAAATCTACGCTATTACAAGGCTTCGGGGAGGGGGATTAATTACATAGCCAAAAACCCGAGGAAAAGCGATAAGTAAAAAGTCCTAGATTAAACTATTATGAACCATGAACAGTTACAAAAATATTGGCGAAAATAAATAACATGCGCGCGATGAATCGAATACGAGACAACTAGGGTTTTGACCCTTGCCTAAACCTAATTGCGATTGATTTAAGAAATGTTTTTTTGTCATGTTAAAAATAATAAAAAAACATTAAATTAAAAAGAGAAATCCTAATTCTAATTAATTTTAAATTAAGAGAAATAAATTAATTTATTCTAAAACCTATTTTTTGTATTTTTATTTATTTGAGAAAAAGAGCAAAATAAAATTAAATCAAGAGATAACCTAATTTTCTATTTGATTTTATTTTATGAAAACAAATTACAATTTTCTAAATTAAACTAAATTAAATTAATTTTGATAATATATATATATATATATATATATATATATATATATATATATATATATATATATATATATATATATATATATATATATATATATATATATATATATATATATATATATATATATATATATATATATATATATATATATATATATATATATATATATATATATATATATATATATATATATATATATATATATATATATATATATATATATATATAACTAATTCTAATTTTTTTTGTGAATTTGATTTTATGATTTTTATGAAAAAATAATTAATTTGCCAACCAAAATGATTAAAAGATGATTAAAAGAATTAAAGAAAAGAAATAAGTAAAATAAAAAAGGTTAGAGGTGGGCCTGATGCTATTTAGCAATTGGGGGGTTGGAATATGAACTTTCTGGGCCCAAAGTTGATGGCCTGCTTGACTTTGCCTGATTCTGTGCATGCGTTGACTTGAGGCGCATGATGGACCTCTTGCTACTTGAGCTTTGGATCCAGATTGCTGATAGATCTGATGGTGGAAATTGAATGGCCTATGGTGGACGTTGGGGGCTGCAGTGTACCTGATTGCCTATTGAAAAATAATATGAACGAAGTTTGGGACCTGGGGATCGAACCCAGGTCCTTATTCCAAACACCAAACACGCCCAACCATCTGTACCACGTGCTTCATCTGTTCATATAAAGACAATAATACATAAGATATAAAATAAGCCAGTTAATTGGAAAAAACGCGCTAAAGTTCAAACTGCCCAACCAGGGAGTGCCACGCATCATCTTCTTCCTCCCAACCGTCGCTTTAGCCCAAGATGTGTTTACCTACGGACATTACGTTGTAGCTACAAACCTGTATATCTCAAAAATTGTCTACAAGCATGATAAATGACCATAGCTGGTACCAATCAACTCGTCTCATCCTCACGAGTATCTTGGTACCAGAATCAATGTCCAATTTCACCTGTATTGCAAAGCCCTAAAACTAACAAGAAACCCTAGCTATGGAAGTTTTTCATATAGTCATCAAAAAAGAAATTGAATATAATGGTTAGCTTGCAAACTCAATAAGGAACAAGAATATGTAATCAAAACGTGCAAATGATGTATAACCAGGCATAAAGTCAATTGGTTGCAATTGGTTGAAATCCCTTCTGGAGAAGTCCAGGAATCTGTTGATATTGTGAGAATGGCTCGAATTGGCCTCTAGGATCAAAATTGGATCACCACTTTTTCTTGAAAATTTTTGGTTTTTCTCTTGCTCTGCATGATTGTTCAACCTCTTTTCTTGCCTTGGATTGCTTTTGTATATGTAGTGCAACATATTAGGTCAACAAAAACGAATTGAATCTTTCCCATTATAAAGATTTGATTTGGTCTTTCATGGCATATGATATCTTTCCAAATTTTCTTCAATCCAATCTTTTTCCATCCAAATCAGTCTTGCACGAATTGGTTCTTATTTGACAGCACATAAGATCTTCCTTCAATGCAAAAATCATCCCTAAAACACATTATATGATTTATTTGGATTTATTTGATTTTATTTGACTTTTAAATGAATAAAAATCAAGATAAATTAAATAAATAAATAAAGCATGGAGGGTCCTATAGGTCATGTACTACATTATCATTGAAGTGCAAGCATAAAAAGTTGGGCTCATTTAGCAAAAAATACAAATTTGAGTATATTTGACTTTTGGCAATTTTGCAAAAAAGGTCAACTTGGCCAATGCATAACTCTCTCAATGATGACCCTAGAGAGGTGTTCTTTGACTTTTTATAAAGCTTAGGATGTACTCTAAGCAACCCTTTTGATCTCATCTCAATTGAGTCTTCCATGTTCATGTATGAATCTTTGACCCAAAAGGTGTTTTTGTTGACTTTTCAAAATGACCTATAATGTTAAAATTCATATCTTCTTGTGAGTGCATATTTTGAACTTGGTAGATGAAGATGAATTGTAGGTAATTTCATCCTCTTCAAAATGAGCTTTGAATGGGTAGTTTTTGATAAAGTATGAGAAAGTTATGCTTGGTCAAAGTTGAGCTGACTTTTCCTGCAAAACCCTAATTTAGCAACTTTTGGGTTTTGATGAATTATGAGCAATCCTTGATGAATCATGATCAAAACTTGATAAAATGATGAATGTTACTTCAAAATGATGATGTTGACCAAAAATATTGAAGTTTGACTGTATGTGGGCCACAGTTGACCTTTGACCTAACACAGTCGATTTTCAGGCCTTTGAGCAATTGATTGAGAAAACTTCTTCTGCAAGGCTTGAAACTTGACATGGATGATCTTGAGAATATATTAGGACAATAGTGAGCATTTGGAATCATTTGTACTCAAGCATCTTGATGAAAAATGAAACCCTAATTTGAGGTAGACTGCCTTAGAAGAGAGTTTGTCTGGTCAGCCTTTGAACTTCCTTGAGCAATTTGGGGACCTCACTTGACATTTGTTAAGAAATATGGGAGGGCAAACTTTGGTGTACAACAGCTGCCCCTGTTCAATCTTCTTAAACCTGAAGATGTAGATTGGCTTGTCAGCCTTTCGTGATCTGAAGGTGGAAGATGATTGAACACTAGAGTGCCCAGAAATTTGCACTTGCATGAAGTGATACTTGACTTGCGATATCGGGAATGGGCTTATAGATGCCATTTGGAAGTTACTAGAGACTTGCTGAATATGGGCTTAAAGATGCCATCCGAAGTAGTGTCGATCGCATAAGAGATTCCTTCGCGAGAACCCGTATACCTGTTGTTGAGGAGGACTTCGCTGGGGAATGCTGGTCGCTATCTTAAGAGAAATGGAGTTTTAGGAGCTTCAGTTGTTCGTTACTCTACTGGGGAATAATTCCGGTTTGGGAAGCGAAAGTGAACTGTGTGTTTGGTCGATGTACAGGTTGTACCACGACTTACTGGGGAAATGTGAAACCAATCGTATTTGATCGGTTCCCGGTCTTACAGTGTTGTGGACCGCTGTCTGGGGATAAGAGAGGAAGAACCCGGATAGTAAGGTTATGAGAAGGAGCCTAGATAGTAGGGTTACTTCGATATGAAAGTATGGATAGTAGGGTTGTGAGAAGGAACTTGGATAGTAGGGTTACTTTGATATGAAAGCCTGGATAGTAGGGCTGTGAGAAGGAACCTGGATAGTAGGGTCACTTCGATATGAAAGCCTGGACAGTAGGGTTATGAGAAGGAACCTGGATAGTAGGGTTACTTCGATATGAAATCCTGGATAGTAGGGTTGTGAGAAGAAACCTGGATAGTAGGGTTACTTCGATATGAAAGCCTGGATAGTAGGGCCGTGAGAAGGAACCTGGATAGTAGGGTTACTTCGATATGAAAGCCTGGATAGTAGGGATGTGAGAAGGAACCTGGATAGTAGGGTTACTTCGATATGAGAGCCTGGATAGTAGGGCTGTAAGAAGGAACCTGGATAGTAGGGTTACTTCGATATGAAAGCCTGGATAGTAGGGCCGTGAGAAGGAACCTGGATAGTAGGGTTACTTCAATATGAAACATGGATAGTAGGGATATGAGAAGGAACTTGGATAGTAGGGTTACTTCTATGTGAAAGCCTGGATAGTAGGGCTGTGAGAAGAAACCTGGATAGTAGGGTAACTTCGATATGAAAGCTTGGGTAGTAGGGCTGTGAGAAGGAACCTGGATAGTAGGGTTACTTCGATGTGAAAGCCTGGATAGTAGGGCTGTTAGAAGGAACCTGGATAGTAAGGTTACTTCGATATGATAGCCTGGATAGTATGGTTGTTAGAAGGAACCTGGATAGTAGGGTTACTTCGATATGAGTTTGGGTAAAACTGCATAGGGAACCTGGGTAAGGTTGTTCTTGTCGCGCTGATGATTACTCTGTTTAGCTTCGAGTGTTGATTATGGACCTACTGGAAGTTGCTGATAATAATTGTCTTTCCTGAAAGAAATACATGGTTAGTTATGTGTGATGCATGAGATGCATTGCATAATGACGTTCTCAAAATAAATGGGACTATGTTATATGTGATGTATGCACATGTCATGATGTATGAACATGAAATGCTGACGTAATAATCTGAATCTGGGAAAATAAATCCCTGATTGCTATAAAAACCATAGTTTTTATACTCCTGTTGGGGATGGTTAACAAAGATGAATGTGCCGTGGATTTTCCCCTTGGCTGGTGAATATTCTGCCGGAAGAGACCCTGTCTGAGGATAACTCTGTGAGGGAATACCTTTGTTGGAGATGAGATACTTTGTTGATAGATCTGCTGATCTGGAGGAATAAACTCAGTTGGGGATGAATTTCTGTTGCTGGTGATAATGAATTCTGTTGGAGATTGAATTTCTGCTTGTGAGAGAAATAAACTCTGCTTGGGGAAACAATTTATTGACTCATTCGCGATTGTGATCCTCAGCTAGGGAGAATTATGTCTTGTTCGAGAAATCTAACATCACTGTCTTTGGATACTTTTTACTCTGTGGGGAGTGTATGCACTACTACTCATGTTCTCAAGCTGGCTCTATCCCGGTACCTGATGGGCAGAGTAACTGTGAGGTTCGAGCACTTCTTATTTTCCCTATTTCTAGAATTACGAGTAATCGTCTTTTGTTTCTTATGTAAATTTTTATGAGCAGAAATTATTTTCAAATGCATATATCGAAAATGAATCATTGGACGTTCTTGCAAAACAAAAAAGAAAAAGAAAAACGATTTGGAATTTCTTATGAAAATGAATTGTATTGATTTTTGAAGTTGGCCTATAATAGGCGTTTTGTACAAAGAGGTTGACGTCCTAGTAAGAGAACGCCACCGAAATATAGAAATTACAATTTGTGTAACAGAAAGAAAAAACAGCTATGTTAAACAATCCCATTGGGTTCCAACTCTGCTATTGCTTTTATATCTTCAAGCGTCTCATCACTTTGCTGCTTGACCAAAGGTGAATCAGATTGATTAGCATCGTCCGAGCTTGATAGTCGATACCAAAGTCTGGTTGCAAGATGATCCAATGAGACATAGTGTTACGCTTTGATCCCTAATTTTTTCTTGGACCGCCCTTTCGGGTTTTCAATCCACCGGGATACCCTTTTTTGCCCAAGTCGCCTTTTCAGGTTTTCGACTTGCCGGGTGTACAGTTTTTTTTAATTTTCATCCCTTACTTTTGCCCGAACCCTTTTGGTTCGCCGGGAAGCCCTTATTTTTGCCTAGGCCAGTCAGCCTAGCGGGTCCTTGATTATGCGTAGTATCTTTTCACTATGTCTGCATTGGCAGGGTGAGGAAAGTCGTCACCATCCATGGTGGTTAGAATCATAGCTCCTCCCGAGAAAATGTTCTTAACCACAAATGGCCCTTCGTTCGTAGGGGTCCATCTGCCCCTGGGATCATCTTGCGTAGTATGATGCATTTGATCACTAGATCCCCGACTTGATATTCTTGACATTTGTCTTTCTTGTTAAAAGCCTTGATCATTCATTTTTGATACGTCTAACCATGACAGATAGTAGTAAGTCTCTTCTCGTCGATTAGGTTCAGCTGATCAAGTCGGGTTTGGATCCAGTAATCTTCGTTCAAACCCGCATCCCTCATGATCCTGAGAGAGGATATCTGGACTTCGATGGGTAGGACTTCCTCCATGCCATACACCAAAGAGTAGGGTGTTGACCCTGTCGACGTCCGTGCTGAGGTATGGTACCCATGAAGAGCGAATGGTAACATCTCGTGCCAGTCTTTGTATATCACTGTCATCTTCTGCACAATCTTTTTGATATTCTTGTTAGCTGCTTCAACAGCCCCATTCATCTTCGGCCGGTAGGGAGAAGAGTTATGATGCTGTATCTTGAACTATTTGCAGAGCTCGGTGATCATCGTATTGTTAAGATTTGTACCATTGTTAGTAATAATCCTCTCTAGTACACCATATCGATAGATCAGATTGTGTCGGGTGAACCGCGCCACGACGTTCTTGGTTACTGTAGCAAAGGAAGTTGCCTCAACCCACTTTGTAAAGTAATCAAGGCTACCAGAATAAAGCGATGCCCGTTAGATGCAGTAGGTCTGATCTCGCCGATCATGTCGATGCCCCACATTGCAAAGGGCCAAGGAGCTGTCAAAACATTCAGGGGAACCGGAGGTACATGCACCTTATCAGCATAGACTTGGCACTTATGACAGGTTCGAAAGTGCTGATAACAATCGGCTTCCATAGTGGACTAGTAATATCTTGCCCGTAGGATTTTCTTCTCCATGGTATGTCCACTGGAATGAGTTCCGAAGGTACCTTCATGTAACTCTGCCATGATCCTTTCTGCCTCGCTCTTGTCTACACACCGCAGTAAGGTTGAATCATGATTACGCTTATAGAGGATACCATTACTGATGAAGAACTTCGTAGCGAACCTTCTCAGAAACTTCTTATCATTAACAGATCCCCCCTCGAGGTATTCTTGAGCCTCAAGATACCTCTTGACCTCATGAAACCAGGGTTTATCTGCCACTTCTTCGGTCTCAATGTCAGAGCAATGTGCGGGTCCGTCCATCCTCTCAATGGTAATCTGGGGAGCTTCTTTGTTCCACCTGACTTTGAACATAGAAGACATGGTAGCTAGCGCTTCCTCCAACTGATTCTCTTCTCCTGGGAAGTGTTCAAAGGTTATCTCCTCAAAGTGGGGGAGCAATGTCAGTACATACTCTTTGTAAGGAATAAGATTCGGGTGTTTCGTATCCCACTTGCCTTTGATCTGACTTATCACCAGAGCAGAATCTACGAATACACTTAAGAACTTAATCCTCGGGTCAATAGCAGCTCGAAGACACATGATACACGCTTCATACTCCGCCATATTGTTGGTGCAGTTAAAACATAATCGGGCGGTGAATGGAGTATGACAACCCTTAGGAGATATAATTACAGCACCAATGCCATTACCCAATGTGTTCGAGGCTCCATCAAAATACATAGACCATCGGGATCCCTCCTCGGATCCTTCATCCGGTCTAGGTTCTTCGCAGTCAGTTACCAACATGATATTCTCATCCGGGAACTCCAAATTCATGGAGTGGTAGTCATCCACGGCCTGATGCGCCAAATGATCCGCTAATACATTCCCCTTGATTTCTTTTTGGGTCGCGTATTGGATGTCATACTCGGTCAAGATCATCTTCCATCTTGCTACTCTTCTGGAGAGAGCGGGCTTCTCGAAAATATACTTGATTGGATCCATCTTTGATATCAACAAGGTAGTGTGAGTCAGCATACACTGTCTCAGCCGGCGAGCAGCCCATGCCAAAGCGCAGCAAGTCTTCTCGAGCAGTGATTATTGGGTCTCATAGTCGGTAAACGTTTTGCTAAGGTAGTAAATGGCATGCTCTTTTCGGCCAGACTCGTCATGCTGCCCCAGCACACACCCCATTGAATTGTCTAGCACTGTCAAGTATAAAATCAAAGGTCTTCCTTCAACTGGAGGCATCAAAATTGGTGGGTCTTAAAGGTATTCTTTAATTCTTTCGAAAGCGGTCTGGCATTCATCATTCCACTTTACCACTTGATCTTTCTTCAGCAGCTTGAAGATTGGCTCACAAGTAGCAGTCAGATGTGAAATGAACCTGGCGATGTAATTCAGACGTCCCAAGAAACCTCTAACTTCTTTTTCTGTGTGGGGAGCCGACATCTCTTGTATGGCTTTTACCTTTGCAGGGGCTACCTGAATACCTTTGTCACTGACAACAAAACCTAGAAGCTTACCAGACCTTACCCCGAATGTACACTTGTTCGGATTCAACCTTAGCTTGTACGTCTTCAACCTGTCAAATAGTTTCTGGAGATGATCAAGATGCTCTTCCTCAGTCTGGGACTTGGCTATCATGTCATCAACATAAAACTTGATCTCATGGTGAATCATGTCGTGGAACAAAGCGACCATGGCGTGCTGATAAGTTGCCCTAGCATTCTTCAACCAAAAGGCATTACCTTGTAACAGAAGGTGCCCCATTGTGTAATGAAGGTTGTCTTCTCCATGTCCTCAAGAGCCATCTTGATCTAGTTGTAGCCATAAAAAGCATCCATGAAGGAGAAGATCTTGTGTTGCACGGTGTTGTCGACTAGAAAATCAATGTGAGGAAGCGGGAAGTCATCCTTGGGGCTCGCCCTGTTCAGGTCTCTATAGTCCACACACATCCGTACCTTACCGTCCTTCTTAAGTACTGGAACAATGTTGGCAACCCACTGCAGATAAGAAGTGACAGCTAAGAATCCTGCGTCGAACTGTTTCATGACCTCTGCTTTTGTTTTCTCTGACATTTCAGGGTGCATACGGTGGACCTTTTGCTTTACCGGAGGGCAGTCTTCTTTAGTCGAAAGGTGATGTACCACAATATCAGTGTCCAAACCAGGCATGTCTTCATAGGACCAGGAGAAGATCTCAACATAGTCATGTAGCATCTTTATTAACCGTTGTTTGACACTAGGCTCAAGATTCGCACCTATCTTAACCTCTTTCTTGTCTTCCTCTGTACCCAAATTCACTGATTTAACTAGCTCTTCATGAGGCTATATGGCCCTTTCTTCCTACTGTAATAGTCTAGAAAGTTCTCCAGGCATCTCACAATTATCCTCACCTTTGTCCTCGGCTTGGTTGATCGGATTTTTGAAGTCATAACTGGCAGTAGCAGAGTTGTTATCAATGGGATCCATAGTGGATATGGATCTGCAATATGATACGTGAGTGTGTGTAAGAAAATAGTTGTTTTGATAAAGGGAGAGACAGAAAAGAAAAACAAGGAGCACAAAATTTGTAATGGAAGAAACGTCCAATGCTTTATTAATGATATATCAAATGACAAATAATAACCCTCACAAACAAAGCAAGGCGCCTCGGGCAAGGCACCGGGCCGTAAAGTTTCAAACTGTTTATTATAAAACAAAAAGTCAATTACTGCAGAATAAAAGAAACAGGTATGAAGTCCTTTGTCGTCCAGTTATTCAGTCCACCGTTGGTTGTTGGGTAGATTCAGCTGTCGATGTCTGAGTCCTCTTCACTGTCCTCAATTGCATTAACTCCCCGATTGCTGATGTGTAGAGGAGGTCTTCCAATTTGTGCGTGCCTAACAGCCCTTTGAGCCCCTGTAGTAAAGCCCAAACCAAATTTGTCAATTTTGTGAGTGAAATCAGGGAGTTTACCCCAATTGGTACACCCACCTTCTTCAATTACAACCCTGGCGTCTTTGAGGGAAGCCATCTTTAACGGAGGTTTGCGGTAGTAACTTCAGTTGATGCCGAGAACTGAGGGACCTCTTCGAAATTCTGACAAGGCGTTTCTATGAATTCCCCGTCCATTTCCATGTAACAGAAGGAATTGAGATTACTCACCATATACTCTTCCTCACATCGCACCGTGACGATCTTCCCCTTCACCGGATACTTCAGCATTTGATGGAGCATGGAAGTAGCTGCCCCAACCTTATGGATCCAAGGACGACCCAGCAAGCAAGAATACGATGGTCTGATATCCATTACATAGAAGATGGATGCAAAAGTCTGAGAACCCACTTTGATAGGGATGTCCACCTCCACGTGCACCATTCTTTTTGATCCATCAAAAGCCCTCACCACAATGTTACTCGGCTTTAAAGTCAAACCCTCACAATCCAAACGGTCTAACGCTTTCTTTGGTAGAACATTCAACGAAGACCCGGTATCTACCAGCACATGGGCCATAGTGGTGCCCCTGCACTCAATCGAGACATGCAAAGCATCATTATGATTCCTTCTATTCGGTGTCAGATCTTCATCTGAGAAACCCAGCCCATTGTCAGCAGTCAGGCTGGCCATGCAATCTTTGAACTGATCCGCTGAAGTTTCCTGCGGTACATGCATATTCTTGAGAAATGCAATCAAAGCCTTCGAGTGGGCTTCAGAACATAATAGCAGGGACAACATGGAGATCTTTGACGGGGTCTGCCCCAGTTGCTCGACCACATTGTAGTCGCTCTTCTTGATAATCTTCAAGATTTCCTCGATTTCTTGTTTAGAGGCTTCCACGATGATTTTCTTAGGTGCCTCCGTCCGGGCAGGCTCACTTATAATTTCCTTGCCTCGAGTCCCAGATGGCTCAGCAGCAGGGGTGATAACTGGAGTAAGAATAGGAATAGTTGCAGGTGTAACAATTGGAGTAGGAACAGGAGAAATGTCAGGAGTGTTGATTGGAGCAGCAGTTGGAATAACGGTAGGCTTGATGATAGTCTTCGGGGAAATCTCAGGAGAGAAGACCCTTCCACTTCGGGTAACTTTACTGGTCCCGACAATATTACTGACATCAGTATCAGCTTCTTCAATCTTCAGATCTTGCTTAATACCATGGTAATATACATCAGCACCATAATGCCATGGGACAACCTTGTCTGAGGTGTACGGAATGGGACCAGGAACAGTGATTATTAGTGGAGCAATTCTTGGAACAGGTGTAATCCTAACAGGTTTTCTCGAGGAAACCTTGGAAGGATTGGCGGAAATGGTTATAATGGCAACATCTTCATTAGGAACAACAAGAGTCATAGTCTTCTCAAACAAAATTTCTTTATTATCCATCAGGCGCTGAACACCTGACTTCAATAAATAGCCATCAGCAGGTATAATCGAACACATGTGGCAACCTTCACCATAACCCGGAAATAAACCGGCCAACAGCAAATTCTTCTTAACGGTCATCAGAGGAGTAGAAATTTCTTCAATAGAGGTCACAAACAAATCGGTGTCAACAACATTAACTCCACGACCATGTTTGGGCATGGGGCAGTTATAACATTCGGCTTTTCTGGAGCGTCAAACTCAATCTCTCTAGCTTCCAGAAAATCTTGGACTTTATTTCTCAGGGCCCAGCAATCATTTGTATCATGGCCTGGACTCTCAGAATGGTAAGCGCACCACACGGGATTGTATCTGGGAGAAGTAGTGTTTGGATTCTTGGGAGCCTCTCTCAAGGTCGCCAAGTTGGATTTCAGCAGGTGAGGCAGAACTTCAGCCAAAGTCATGCTGAGGCGGGTAAACTGTCGATGTGGTCTTTCCACCCTTTGTTGATTGTTGCATTGTGGAGCAACTACGGGTCTTGGTATCACTACAACATTTACCGTTTGACGGTGTTCAGATCTTCTCTGGCCCCTCGGGCTATAGACTGCATTGGCTTCCTTCTTACCAGTAAAAGGTTTCTTTGTTGAATTTGACGAAGCGTCCTTCTGAATTTTACCACTTCGAATTCCAGCTTCCACTCTTTCTCCAGTCAAAATCAACTCAGTGAAACCAGATGACAAGCTGTCGATCAAGTGATTGAAAAATGGACCAGATAGCGTCCTTAGAAACATGTCAACCAACTCCCTATCAGACAAAGGGGGTTAGACTCTTCCAACCAAGTCTCTCCACTTCTGAGCATAGTCCTTAAAACCTTCACTTGCACCCATGGACATACCCTGGAGCTGAGTAGGAGTGGGGGCAAGGTCGGCGTTGTACTGATACTGCTTGTAAAAAGCAGCAGCAAGATCTTCCCAATTTCAGACATTGGCTCCCTCCAACTGGTAAAACCATTCAAGCTGAGTCCTTGACAGACTATCTTGAAATAAATGGACCCACAAATTTCTATCAGCAGTGTGGGGTTGGATTTTCCTGACATACGAACGGAGATGGAGTTTTGGACAAGATACTCCATCGTACTTGGCAAAAACCAGAGCTTTGAACTTATGAGGGATCACCACTCCCGTTACCGGTCCCAATTCTCAGAAATCCAAACCAGTTATTTTCTTAATCTCCATAGCGCTCAAACGATCTTCTAGCTCTTTGTACCTATCCTCAGTAGGAGGATATTGCTCATTGTCATAATCCGTATCGTTATCAGAAACTGCAGGACTAGGGTCATTTTCCCTTTCTTGATTCTCCCCGTCCTTGGATAAGGAGGTCAGATTAGCTGGTTTCCTCAACCTTTCTCCGAATCTTCTACCCATGTTCAGAATACCGACCTTCTTCTTCTTCTTCTACTTCTCTTTCAGAATAAGGGTCTTCAGATCCTCTTGCCCTTTAGCCAGACTTATGAACATCTGTTGGAATTGGGAGTTCTGTGCCTGAAGATCTTTGATGGCTTGATCGAAAGACATTTCTGCTGAAATAAACAACGAAGAAGATGAGAAACATGTAAGGGTACCTGTAATGATGTGCATGATAATGGAATGCGCATGTAATGATTTCAAAGACTTTGGGAGATTTAAATTTGCAAACCAAAAATGAACAAAAACTTTATTAGCTTTAAATTTGAAAGGTTCAACAATGCCTTTAAGGCGTTACAAAGAAGTAAATAACAAAATCTAAAACTAGAAAAAAGCAAAATCAAAAGTCCCATGGTCGCTTCCTCTTTGTGTTGATGTAGTCATTGATCACTCTTTCTTCCTCGAGCTGCCTGGTGAGCTTCAAAATCTTCCTTTCTTGCTCATGGTACTGTTCCTGGTAAGTATCCCGCTCATTCTACAGCTGAATCCAAGACATCTGCAACTCCCCAGGATCAGTAGGCATGTAAGGATAGAGAAATGTGCAAGGAATTCCTTCTTCATTAGTGGGTTCCACAATCACTGGTAATACGGCCTTATAGGGCATCCCAAGCTTCTGGGCACGAGCTCGGACCCATTGGAGGTAAGGCTGCATAGGAAGGGAAGTCTTTGGTCCCAACTCTTGGGGGTCAGATCTGTTCACCATGCCCTAAGCTCGTATAAACCTCTGGCGATGCTCCTTAACGTCCTCTTTATAGTCGAATACAATGTCCTCGAGAAGTAACTCATGGGGATTGTTGTACCCCAAAATTTGCCCTCCCTTTTTCACAAGAAATCACAACTTTAGGGTTTTCCCTGATTTTTTCAGATTGGCTCAAGAATAGGTCAAACAGACTTTTCTTTATCAGTCAATCCAAAATTAGGATTTCCATTGATTTTGAATCGGTCAACAGACTTTTCTTTATCAGTCAATCCAAAATTAGGGTTTCCATTGATTTTGAATCAGTCAAACAGATTCTTCTTATCAGTTAATCCAAAATTAGGGTTCCTATTGATTTTGTTGAGTTTGGCTCAGGAATTGATCAAGAAGACTTTTCTTTGACCGCAAATCTGCAATTAGGGTTTTTCACTCGTATTTCTCAGAAGAATTTGAATCCACAGTATTTCAATTGACTATTACATTGCTTTTACGCTTGTTCAAGATTGCTGTTTGTTTCTCAAAACCTAAACATCTGGGATAGGAGCTGAGGCTTTTGATTGAAAGTTTGAAGCATTGGTTTGATCAGTGAAGTGAAAGGTGTATGGATGTTTGTTTGTTTAACTGTACAAAGCATATGATTAATAGGAATGTCGGGCGTATTGTGGTTAATGCAAGGTTGCGAGATTGCAAAGTTTGTTGATTATTTATTTTATCTGAGTTAAAATTATTGGGATGCATTTCCAGTTATTTTAATTCAAGAGATTTAAATAATTAAAAAGACAGTGCAGAAGAAATAAAGAATTCTTAGCTGACAAAGACTTTTTATTTATTTTAATTGTTGTTACAAATGTTATTTGAATACTGTAAATTTATTTACAGTGTTTACAATAATATTTATTACAATAATTGAAAAGAAAATAAATCTAAAATCTAAGTCTCTTGAAGTCTTCTATCTTCTACTGCTTCTTCCATTATCCAACTGGTATTTACCTGCAAAGACAGAAAAAAGAAATCAGTACAGTTAAATTTAAAAAAGCATTTTCAGACAGATAAATATAAAGTCATCATTAAAGATTGTTGGCCGGAATCAGATCGTTTTGGTTTCATCATGTTTTACTCGTCCTCTTTGCAAATCACAAGAAGATTTCTCTTCTTGGTTCACAAAGAGGAAAGTAAAATAATTTTGCAAGCATATAATCAATTAAATGCAAAGGTACAAGGCACAAGGCTGCACACAAAAAAAGGGCACAAGGCTTCACACAATGTCCAACTGAAATGCCAAACTGAGTTTCACAATGTTAAACTGAAATGCCAAACTGAGTTTCACAATGTCAAACTAAGCTGTCCAAACCAAGTACACTAAGCTGTCAAAGTACAAAAAACTGTCAATGCAGAAAATATGGAGGTACAATGCAGAGATAAACCAAGATACAAGCAAGCAAACTTGTCAAAACATCTCATCATGTTCTGGCCAACAAAACTTTTCAGAATAAAAATTATATTAAGCAAAAGATGCTTTTATGGAGAGAGAAAGAGAGAGTGAAGCAGGTTTTGCAGTTTGGCAGGCTATACAGAGCTGGGAGAAAACAAATAAATATAACAGTCTAACAGTTCAAAGAGAGAGAGAACCACAAACTGAAAACTGCAAGCAAAACTGCAAGTTATCAAAACCTGCCTCAGAATCATACAAACTTGCACAACAAAAACCAAGTCTGCAAGTTATCAAACTACTTGTAAACACAAGCATAACCTCCAGCCTGCCTTACCAAACAAAACCTTTAGCAAGCTAACCTGTAACCTGCTAAAATCTCACCAAACAAACCTTCTAGCCTGCCTAAAGCCAGTTCAAACCTGCATAAACTGCAAACACCAAGAATCCTTCATAACTACACCAAAGCTCAACCACCTGCAAAACTGCTTGAGAATATAAGCATCAAGCAAAACTGCATAACCCTGCATAACTACAAACACAACAGCATAGCCTACCAAAAAGCAGAACTCACAGGTCTCCAGGCATGCCTTACAAACTCAAAGCTTGTTCCCAAACACATTAACATTCATCACCATCAATATAAATCAACAAAAACAAACAAATCTTCAGAATAAATTCATCATCAGAATCAACAAAGCCCAAAGAAGAGGAAGAAGTCAGAAGTGAAAAGAACAAACAATAACCTTCAGAATATATTCATCATCAGAATCAGCAAAGCCCACAAAGAGGAAGAGTTTTGAAACAAGCAAGTCTCAGAAATAACATTCATCATCAACAATCAAAAAACACCAAAATAACCTTTTTTAGAATATATCAATCATCATCAAAAGCCAATACTCAGAGAAAATCAGGAACAAAGCAAGTGTTTTTTTTTAGAAAATAACATCATCATCAAGTGAAAGATACATAAATACCCAAAGTAAGCAAGCAGTGTCATCACGCTTCTCCCTCCTCCGGCCACCTAGAGCGCCACCGTTCCACCGTCCACTCTCCAAGAAATGAAACCCGAAAGGTATCATTTTCCTTTCCCTCTTTCTTTTTCTACATCTCACACCAAAACATCCATGATTAAAACACTGTGAAACAATAACATGCAATAATCGAATCTAAAAAACTCGTCAAGACGAAAATAATACCTTTTCCAACTAATGTCTCATGCCGTCGTGAAGAGGAGAGGGATGGAGGTAACACTCTGGCGGATGGAGGGTGGAAGTATTAGTCATGGCTCCGTTTGATAAAGACAAAGAGGATGAAGACGAGAGGATAGGAGTGGCGCCGTTCACAAACTGCAAACCTAATTCTGAAAACGCAAACCAAACCCAAAAAAATTTGTTAAACATTGCCATTGGGCTTTTGTCCCTAAAACCAAACTGAAGCCCAAATACGTTTGGCTCCTACACCCCCCCCCCCCCCCCCCCTTTACATCCAATTTTTTCTATTTTTTTTTGCTTACTTGGGCCATACTACCCATTAGGCCCGTCATCATCATTTTTATTGAACTAATCTTTTTTTTATCAATTATTTTCTTTTTTTACGATATACTTCCTTTTTCTCTTATTGCTAAAATATATATATTTTGTATAAATTTTCTTAATATATTTTTTCTAATGATTATTACCTTTAATAATACAAAAATGCATAAATAATAGAATTTTTTAAGTTAAACAATTCTTTCCTCTTTTCTCTCTAAAAACCCTTTGTTTATATATAACTAACAAAAACGTAAAAATAATAATAAACACTTAATTTTCATTAGGTTAATATTTTATTTGATCATTTGTAAATAACCATATACATCTCACAATACTTTTGATTCTCTTTATTTTCATGTCTTGTTACAATTTTACATTGAGAATGCGACAATTTTGATTTGGTTGTAACCCATGATATTTGGGACATTATTCTGATAAGACTCATCCCTATTTGTAAACATTTGTACCCCCATCCCCGGATACTTATTTGTAATAACTTAGACTTTAAATTCCCGCAATTTATCGCTTTCCATATACTGTATAGTAATTAGGGTTTGTATGCGAAGATTCAAAATCAATCGCTAGATGACCTAATACAAGATAAATGCATGAAAATCAATACACCATTCACACTTGCACCTCTAGGGTAACCTCGCTTGTTGCCTCGGAAAATGAAATCATGTCCCTCGAGTATGAGACACTCTAGAAAATGCCCCTTCGATAAACAAAGATCGTAGTTCCTCGATGACCCTCGATGTTGCCTTCAATAAAACGATCTTGTCCCTTACAAAATTGCTAGAGCGTCTTACAAGTTACCTTCAATGATTGTATACGATGACCCGCGCTTGTCCCGCTAAACATCCTAACGCAAGGTTGTTCATCAAACACAATGGTGAAACAACACTGTTAAAAGGGTTAAAACATAAGAAAATCTTTGAGTAAAATAGGGTAGACAACTCTTAGTTACTTGATCAAAAATCTTGCAAAACATCCTTGCCATTTTTCAAAACACATTCCACAACACAACTTCAAAAACAAACTTTCAAAACATTGAATTATCTTTTCAAAAAGACACACACCTTTGTATATATTCAAACAAGAATCATTACAAAAGTTGCCTAGACAAGGCATCTTTTTCAAGACATTTTCAAAACCACACACACAAAGCACCATTTCAAACAATTGAAAAGCAAAGGCAAGTGATCTAAAAAAAAGTAACTAAGAGCCCATGGATAACCATGGATGAAAAGGGTGCTAGCACCTTCCCTTTTCATAATCTACCCCCCGAACCCAAGAAAATATCTCAAAGGTCTTTCCTGTGCTTTTTGACCTTTCCTTAGGATAAAATAAAAAGTCGGTGGCGACTCTTGCTAAACCGAACCAGTGCGAAAACAAACGCAAATCACAAGTCAGTTCTCCCACCGTATCACAGAACTGGCGACTCTGCTGGGGATTGGCTGAAAGTGGGGTTACCTTAGGGTTTTTAGATCACCTTTACATGCATAACTTGATTGATTTGATTGCTTTACCTTTTTGTTCCTTGTTTGGGTTTGCTTTAAAATCCTACACCCGGATTTGGGGGAACCTTTTAGGTAAGTAGCAATAAACTGTGAGGGAACTGTGCGGGGTATACCGACATGGTTGAAGCAGTAGCTACGTTAGTGTGACATATTTGTGGGTACCGGTAGCCTTTGAGTTAATCAAATAGAATATAGGGCCGCTGAGTTATGTCATGAAGCACTAACGAACTCTTAGAACCTTACTTGACCATCTTGGCCTTTTTATGGGTAGTGAGATGACCGACTTTGGTGCAGTCCGAAGTTGGTAGATATTCGATACTACACTCATTGAGGATTGTTTTCTTGGAATATTTTGGTCTCCAGTTAGGTGGCTAAACCAAAACAATGAACACAAAAAATAATCCAGTGATATTGAGCTCCTTAGAACCCGGTTTCTATTTTAGGACAGGTTTGAGCCAACTAACTTCAAGAGGGTACTTACCTACAAACCCCATGCAAGCCTAAACCTAAGGACTTGTTTGCTTTGTGTGAATATGACTACCTGTATATACACTTGCTTACTTTTTGCATACATGTACATAACATCATAACGTCATACCATAGCATTTTCAATAACCATTTCAAGGATCTCGAGGATCTTTTGATGCAGGGTCACGTTGAACCAGACGTCTACCAAGGGGCAAGAGGTTTCATTTTCCTCTAAACAAACACCGTCAAAGATCAAGTGCAACAACTTGAATCGGGGGCTATGACCCACTTGACATGGTGAGCTTGATTATCGTGGAAAGACATCCACCAATACAAAGTTCTCCAGTCAAAGATGTTGATCAAAATTCGACCTCTAACATTTTCTTGTGTTTACCCCGAGAGATCTTTGGAAAGAATGCATCCACATATCATGCATTGTATCATAACAGGTTTTCCTTTTCAGGTTTCCTTATTCTCCTACTATTTATTTCAGTACAGATGGCTCTAGAGAGGACTGTCAAAGATATCCAAGATCAAAATTCTCAACTTCAAGAAATGTTCTTGAACCTGTCACAGGGGCAAGAAGAAGTGAAAGCTCTCCTCACAAGGGGCATGGTCCTCGGAATTCAAGCAGTGTCAGGAATGATCAGTTGGAAGAACTACAGATTGAGCTGGCAACAATGAAGATCCAGATGATGGGACAACTACTGGGCCAGATGGCTCTCATTCAAGACTTGGCTCAAAGACAAGAAGAGCTCAGGGTTCTCGTCAATAAACTGCTTCGAGACAACTAAGTGGGGCAAACATCTAGGGTTGAAAATCAAGTCATCATTCAACCTCCTTTGAGACAAGAAGACAAGGGAAAGGCTCCCCAACATGCTTCAGGGTCATAAGCCCAGTCACAACCTCGCCAGCATCATCGGGGTAATCGGCGTAAGAAAAACACGTCTGGAAGATATTTCTCTGAGATTGACATACCATCATCCCTAATATTGAAACGCCTGTTGGAGGTCAATCTGCTTGCTTTAAGGGATCCTATTCGGAGGCCCAATACCTCTACTCCTAGCTACCACCCCGACGCGTTTTGTGTATACCACTCCCATAGTCCTGAACATGACACCTATGACTGTTGGGCTTTGAAAAACAAGATCCAAGACTTGATTGACGAAGGAGTGCTGGAATTCATGCCAGATGGCGAGATGAAAATCTTCCGCTAAGGATTCTCCACCTGAAATGACAAAGCTCGAACTGAGAGACTTTTGTTCCATTAGAATTTTCAAGTTGTAATTTCTTTGGTTATTCAAACAATTATCTGTTGATGTCAAACTTTGTTTCATTAATGCATTGCATATGTTTGTCTTGAATTCATCCATTCGTTTTCACTATTCTTAAACTATGCTTTCTATTTTCTTTATGATATTTAACTCTTGATAAAAAGCTATAATTCTTTAGAGGGAGGATGACGAAACAATGCCATAATCTCATACAATATGCTTTTGAACAGACCTTGTTGACGATGTACAGGCGTTTCTTTCAAATCCTAAACACTGGAGTTATAAGGAAGATAATCCCTAGTCAACCCCTTAGAGCCAAAGAAGTAGGAGTTTTCTGTTTTAAACAATTTGAAACCTTTGATTTAAACCTGGGGTAGGGTAGTCTCTCAGTTAATTCAAAAATAAAAGATGTGCATTGAAGTCGCAAACTCTCAGTTCGTAATACAACGAATGACATCAAAAACATTCCTTTGGAACCAAAAGACAGTGATGGTTCCTTACCTCATAGGCAGTCATTATCTCTCAAAAGAGAAAAGCCCACTGATCCAAAACCTACAAAGGAGGCTTAAGAAAGCTGGGGCATCCCGCTGACTGTAATCTCGAAAACAGGAATAGTCAGGCAAAAGTTAGGGATAACGAATAAAAAAAAGAGGTCATTACCAATCCTTAACAACATGAAAAATGTTGCAAAAATGATGATTGCCTTCCAATAAATTCAACTGGTGAACCATCACCCGAAATGTCGTTCCAAACTCGAATAGAGTTCGACGCACAAATTAACTGAGTCTAGGATTGAAGAACATCACGAAGAGCGGGTGGGTGCAAATATACTTTGAGCCTTTATCCTTTGTTTCTTAAACCATGAACCAAGCCACGTTACAACCCTTCGAAAGTCCTAATTGAAGCATGGGTTAATTTGAAAGCATACTGTTACAAAAGGTATCCTGACTCTTGTAAGGCTTTGCCCTAAATCTTGTGTTGAATTTGTCTTGTAAAAAGTCTTCTGCTAAAAAATGCATTTTTCAAAAAAAAATCGAGACAAGCATAAAACTTTGCATTATTTATCATTGTTTGCACATGTTTATTTGTTTTACAGCGAAGAAATTCACAACAGTGAATGTTCGGAGAAACGAAAACTCTCTCGGTGAATAAAATCACTTCAAGTGGGATGACACTCCCGTTACAAAAATCTTCTATCAACAAAAGGGGATTTGATATTGTATTGTCCAGTGAACCTGGGGCAGTCCAGTCAAGATTTCAACAAATCTTTTAAAGTTAAACTGGGGCAGTCCAGTCAAGATTTCAACAGATCTTTCAAAGTCCAGTTAACCTGGGACGGTCCAGTCAATATTTCAACAGATCTTTCAAAGTTCAGTTAACCTGGGACGGTCCAGTCAAGATTTCAACAAATCTTTCAAAAGCTCAGTGAACCTGGGGCAGTCCAGTCAAGATTTCAAGAAATCTCTGAATTACAGGATAACTTGGGGCAAGTCTCCCTCACCATCACTTGGGGCATTTAAACGTCAATCTCAACAAAGGGTTACGTGCAGTCCAAGTGTCCTGGAAATATCGCAAGCATCTGATACTAGGGGCAGTGATGAAACCTCTCCGAAATCTTTCTGAAAAGAAATTCAAGCGTCCTCGAGAAGGTTATCATCTCTCTAGCAGACCAGAATTCATGGGTTTATTTCCCCAACATTTGTCAAGGATCTATTCTCACCAACAAAATTACATTTCAAGTTGAACGGTCGTTCAAAAATTCCTTCATCACCTGTTGGAATTCGCGGTCGTTCAAAGTTTCCTTCATCACCTGCTGGAAATTACGGTCGTCATCAAAGTTTCCTTCATCACCTGTTGGAAGTTACAGCCACCAACAGAATAACGGACAATTGAAACTCCTAAAAATTTGTTTCTCTTAACAGAATGAAGACTCTCATCCTTGAAACCTCATAAGATTGGTATACTCCCAACCTCCTGACTCTTAACAGAATGAAGATTCTCATCCTTAAAACTTCAGAAGATTGGTATACTCTCAACTTCCTGACCCTTAACAGAATGAAGATTCTCATCCTTGAAACCTCAGAAGATTAGTATACTCCCAATTTCCTGACCCTTAACAGAATGAGGATTCTCATCCTTGAAACCTCAAAAGATTGGTATACTCCCAATTTCCTGACCCTTAACAGAATGAAGATTCTCATCCTTGAAACCTCAGAAGATTGGTATACTCCCAACCTCCTGACCCGACAGAATGAAGATTCTCATTTCTCAAAGTGGTATAACATCTGAATTCCTGGTATCCCCAACAGAGTGAAGATTCTCATTCTTAAAGTGGCATACGACCTAAACCTGAACTTCTTCCAGACAGGAATAAGCCTTTTTAGAATCCTGAGTTTTACTCTCCGACAGGATAGCTACTTTTCAACAGTATGGCTATTCCCCACAGAATTCTTATTCCCCAAGCAGAACAAAGACTCTCATTCTCAATACCTCACAAAGTATTCAGATATTCCCCAGTGAAGATCTCTTCAAAACAAGAATCCTCAGTAGATTGGCATACAACCCAAACTCCTGATTTCCCCAACAGTGGTCCCAGGACTTCTCATTTTCAACGATCAAAGGATTTTCAATCCCCTGCAGCAATCAAGGATTTACTTTCCCCGACAGCAGTCAAAGATTTCACTATCCAGGATTCATCTTCCTCAGCAAGATAGCTACTCAGCTTACATGCGCATCCATTACATTCATATTATAAACATTGATGAAGTACAATTCACTACATCATACATATCATGCAACATGACTTTATGTTTTAGCTAACATTTTACCCTTT
Organism: Vicia faba; assembly: GCA_948472305.1. Taxonomy (NCBI): domain Eukaryota; kingdom Viridiplantae; phylum Streptophyta; class Magnoliopsida; order Fabales; family Fabaceae; genus Vicia; species Vicia faba. The sequence goes on along the minus strand of OX451735.1, from coordinate 1,373,652,902 downwards.
TTCAGGATAAGATTAAAAGGCTATCGTTAACAATTATCCAGATACAATACAGATACATCCCAGACACGGCGGTCATTCTAATACTCATTCAGACTTCAGTAACCCGATACAGACTAGATACGCTCCAGGCACGGTGGCCATTATATCTCTCATTCAAATTCAACTATCAACCACAAGTTCAGATACGCTCCATACACGGATGCCATTCTGTCCCTTACACCAACAACTTGATTCTCCCCAGTGCAATCGCCACGGAAATCATTCTGTCACTTATTCAGATCCCAGTTACAGTCTCAGATACACTCCGAACATGAAAGTCATTCTGGTACTCATACAGACCTTAACTTCTGAAAACAGTTTACGGATTCTCCGAACACGGATGTTAATCTATCGCTTGTTCAGATTCAACTTCTGAAAATAGTTTACGGATTCTCCAGACACGGATGTTAATCTATCGCTTGTTCAGATTCAACTTTTGAAAACAGTTTACGAATTCCTCCAAACACGGATGCTGATCTATTGCTTATTCAACTTCAACTTCTGAAAACAGTTTACGGATTCTCCAAACAAGGATGTTAATCTATCGCTTGTTCAGATTCAACTTCTGAAAACAGTTTACAGATTCTCCAAACACGGATGTTAATCTATCGCTTGTTCAGATTCAACTTCTGAAAACAGTTTACGGATTCTCCAGACACGGATGTTAATCTATCGCTTGTTCAGATTCAACTTTTGAAAACAGTTTACGGATGCCTCCAAACACGGATGCTGATCTATTGCTTATTCAACTTCAACTTCTGAAAATAGTTTACGGATTCTCCAAACATGGATTTTAATCTATCGCTTGTTCAGATTCAACTTCTGAAAACAGTTTACGGATTCTCCAAACACGGATGTTAATCTATCGCTTGTTCAGATTCAACTTCTGAAAACAGTTTACGGATTCTCCAGACACGGATGTTAATCTATCGCTTGTTCAGATTCAACCTCTGAAAACAGTTTACGGATTCTCCAAACACGGATGTTAATCTATCGCTTGTTCAGATTCAACTTCTGAAAACAGTTTACGGATTCTCCAAACACGGATGTTAATATATCGCTTGTTCAGATTCAACTTCTGAAAACAGTTTACGGATTCTCTAAACACGGATGTTAATCTATCGCTTGTTCAGATTCAACCTCTGAAAACAGTTTACGGATTCTCCAAACACGGATGTTAATCTATCGCTTGTTCAGATTCAACTTTTGAAAACAGTTTACGGATGCCTCCAAACACGGATGTTAATTTATCGCTTATTCAACTTCAACTTCTGAAAACAGTTTACGGATTCTCCAAACATGGATGTCAATCTATTGCTTATTCGGAACCCCAGTTCAGAGATGTTCCAAACATGGGTACCTTTCTGATACTCACCCACTCGCCTATGACAGACAGTTCAACAAACGTTCTTGGATGGCATCTTTAAGCCCATCTCCGCCAAGATTCTGTCACATCTCCAAATGGCATCTTTAAGCCCATTCCCTCAACTACGCTTTGACGAGTGCAAATTTTTTTGGGCACTCTAGTGTCCAATCATTCTTTTACCTTCGAGTCGCGAACGGCAAACTTGCCAATCTAACTCTTCAGGTTCAAGAAGATTGAACAGGGGCAACTGTTGTACCCCAAAATTTGCCCTCCCTTTTTCACAAGAAATCACAACTTCAGGGTTTTCCCTGATTTTTTCATATTGGCTCAAGAATAGATCAAACAGACTTTTCTTTATCAGTCAATCCAAAATTAGGATTCCCATTGATTTTGAATCGGTCAACAGACTTTTCTTTATCATTCAATCCAAAATTAGGGTTTCCATTGATTTTGAATCAGTCAAACAGATTCTTCTTATTAGTCAATCCAAAATTAGGGTTCCTATTGATTTTGTTAAGTTTGGCTCAGGAATTGATCAAGCAGACTTTTCTTTGACGGCAAATCTGGAATTAGGGTTTTTCACTCGTATTTCTCGGAAAAATTTGAATCCACAGTATTTCAATTTACTGTTACATTGCTTTTACGCTTGTTCAAGATTGTTGTTTGTTTCTCAAAACCTAAACATCTGGGATAGGAGCTGAGGCTTTTGATTGAAAGTTTGAAGCATTGGTTTGATCAGTGAAGTGAAAGGTGTATGGATGTTTGTTTGTTTAACTGTACAAAGCATATGATTAATAGGAATGTCGGGCGTATTGTGGTTAATGCAAGGTTGCGAGATTGCAAAGTTTGTTGATTATTTATTTTATCTGAGTTAAAATTATTGGGATGCATTTCCAGTTATTTTAATTCAAGAGATTTAAATAATTAAAAATACAGTGCAGAAGAAATAAAGAATTCTTAGCTGACAAAGACTTTTTATTTATTTTAATTGTTGTTACAAATGTTATTTGAATACTGTAAATTTATTTACAGTGTTTACAATAATATTTATTACAATAATTGAAAAGAAAATAAATCTAAAATCTAAGTCTCTTGAAGTCTTCTATCTTCTACTGCTCCTTCCATTATCCAACTGGTATTTACATGCAAAGACAGAAAAAAGAAATCAGTACAGTTAAATTAAAAAAAGAATTTTCAGACAGATAAATATAAAGTCATCATTAAAGATTGTTGGCCGGAATCAGATCGTTTTGGTTTCATCATGTTTTACTCGTCCTCTTTGCAAATCACAAGAAGATTTCTCTTCTTGGTTCACAAAGAGGAAAGTAAAATAATTTTGCAAGCATATAATCAATTAAATGCAAAGGTACAAGGCACAAGGCTGCACAAAAAAAAAGGGCACAAGGCTGCAAACAATGTCAAACTGAAATTCCAAACTGAGTTTCACAATGTCAAACTGAAATTCTAAACTGAGTTTCACAATGTCAAACTAAGTTATCCAAACCAAGTACACTAAGCTGTCAAAGTACAAAAAACTGTCAATGCAGAAAATATGGAGGTACAATACAGAGATAAACCAAGATACAAGCAAGCAAGCTTGTCAAAACATCTCATCATGTTCTGGCCAACAAAACTTTTCAGAATAAAAATTATATTAAGCAAAAAATGCTTTTATGGAGAGAGAAAGAGAGAGTGAAGCAGGTTTTGCAGTTTGGCAGGCTATACAGAGCAGGGAGAAAACAAATAAATATAACAGTCTAACAGTTCAAAGAGAGAGAGAACCACAAACTGAAAACTGCAAGTTAGTAAAAACCTGCTTCAGAACCATACAAACTTGCACAACAAAAACCAAGTCTGCAAGTTATCAAACTACTTGTAAACACAAGCATAACCTCTAGCCTGCCTTACCAAACAAAACCTTTAGCAAGCTAACCTGTAACCTGCTAAAATCTCACCAAACAAACCTTCCAGCCTGCCTAAAGCCAGTTCAAACCTGCATAAACTGCAAACACCAAGAATCCTTCAAAACTACACCAAAGCTCAACCACCTGCAAAACTGCTTGAGAATATAAGCATCAAGCAAAAATGCATAAGCCTGCATAACTACAAACACAATAGCATAGCCTACCAAAAAGCAGAACTCACAGGCCTTCAGGCATGCCTTACAAACTCAAAGCTTGTTCCCAAACACATTCACATTCATCACCATCAATATAAATCTGTAGGTGTTTAGTTATTGGCATGTATTTTTGGTAAAACCAGGTGTGTGAATGTCATGACTGATGTCATAACATTCTGGTTTATCAAGTACTGGTTTATTAGGTACCTTTGCAGAAAAATAATGGCATACAGTAGCTACTGTGTATAAGTGTGTATCTGAGCATTTTGCAAAAGATCACATTTATTGCCTTCTACCAAAATCAGTAAACAGGAATTCTGATGTCATAACAAATGTTAAGACATCCTGTACTGATCTAACAGTAGTGCAGTTTGGTTAATTCTGAGATTTTTCAGGAAGTTGGCTCATTCCTTCCAGAACAGAATCTCCCATTGTCTTTGGGTTAACCTAGCTCAACCCTAAACTGGTTGATAAAGTCTTGTGACCAAGTCTTATGGTTAAACCTAATTAACCCTAGCTTTTTGTGGAAACCCTAACTGAAGAAACAGCTGCTATATATTCAACAGTATGTTGTTTGGAAAATATCTCTTTGGACTGAAGATCAATCAGAAACTGTATAGTTTTAACTGCTGTAATCCAAGCAATTATCATTGTGATAAGTGACTTGGAATAGGTTTTGTTTGTAAGGGTTTTTGTACCACTCAAAGCTTTGAAGCAAGAGTGTTTTGTGTCTCTTGACTAAAGCTTTGAAGCAAAGTCAAGTTAGGTTTATGTATCACTCAAAGCTGTGAAGCAAGAGTGTTTGTGTTACTTGATTAAAAAGCTGTGAAGCATAATCAAGTGTATGTTTTGAAGAGTGTCTTCATTAATTCATTAGTCAATTGTTTTAAGTATCACTGTTGTGATTGAGGGGGAGTGAGTAGGAACTCGGGTTTAAGTAGAACTTAGATTGAAGTTGCATTGGGTAGGTCTTAAGTGAAGGAGATAAACTGGTTGGTTTATTCCTGAATTAATATCTCTTATAGTGGATTTCCTCCCTGGCTTGGTAGCCCCCAGAGTAGGTGTTGTTTCACACTGAACTGGGTAAACAATTGACTATGTTCTTTACTGTTTTTGTATTTACTGTCTTATAGAAAGTCAGATACGGTGTCATAACATTGACTGTGACATTGAGTATCTGCAGCCAGAATTTCAAAATCAACAAAAACAAACAAATCTTCAAAATAAATTCATCATCAGAATTAACAAAGCCCAAAGAAGAGGAAGAAGTCAGAAGTGAAAAGAACAAACAACAACCTTCAGAATAAATTCATCATCAGAATCAGCAAAGCCCATAAAGAGGAAGAGTTTCAAAACAAGCAAGTCTCAGAAATAATATTCATCATCAACAATCAAAAAACACCAAAATAACCTTTTTCAGAATATATCAATCATCATCAAAAGCCAATACTCAGAGAAAATTAGGAACAAAGCAAGTGTTTTTTTATAGAAAATAACATCATCATCAAGTGAAAGATACAGAAATACCCAAAGTAAGCAAGCAGCGTCATCACGCTTCTCCCTCCTCCGGCCACCTAGAGTGCCACCGTTCCACCGTCCGCTCTCCAAGAAACGAAACCCGAAAGGTATCATTTTCCTTTCCCTCTTTCTTTTTCTACATCTCACACCAAAACATCCATGATTAAAACACTGTGAAACAATAACATGTAATAATCGAATCTAAAAAACTCGTCAAGACGAAAATAATACCTTTTCCAACCATTGTCTCATGTCGTCGTGAAGAGGAGAGGGATGGAGGTAACACTCTGGCGGATGGAGGGTGGAAGGATTAGTCATGGCTCCGTTTGAGAAAGACAAAGAGGATGAAGACGAGAGGAGAGGAGCGGCGCCGTTCACAAACTGCAAACCTAATTCTGAAAACGCAAACCAAACCCTAAAAAATTTGTTAAACATTGCCATTGGGCTTTTGCCCCTTAAACCAAACTGAAGCCCAAATACGTTTGGCTCCTACACCCCTCTTTACATCCAATTTTTTCTATTTTTTTTTTGCTTACTTGGGCCATACTAACCATTAGGCCCGTCATCATCATTTTTATTGAACTAGTCTTTTTTTTATCAATTATTTTCTTTTTTTACAATATACTTCCTTTTTCTCTTATTGCTAAAATATATATATTTTGTATAAATTTTCTTAATATATTTTTTCTAATGATTATTACCTTTAATAATACAAAAATGCATAAATAATAGAATTTTTTAAGTTAAACAATTCTTTCCTCTTTTCTCTCTAAAAACCCTTTGTTTATATATAACTAACAAAAGCGCAAAAATAATAATAAACACTTAATTTTCATTAGGTTAATATTTTATTTGATCATTTGTAAATAACCATATACATCTCACAATACTTTTGATTCTCTTTATTTTCATGTCTTGTTACAATTTTACATTGAGAATGCGACAATTTCGATTTGGTTGTAACCCATGATATTTGGGACATTATTCTGATAAGACACATCCCCATTTGTAAACATTTGTACCCCCATCCCCGGATACTTATTTGTAATAACTTAGACTTTAAATTCCCGTAATTTATCGCTTTCCATATATTGTATAGTAATTAGGGTTTGTATGTGAAGATTCAAAATCAATCGCTAGATGACCTAATACAAGATAAATGCATGAAAATCAATACACCATTCACACTTGCACCTCTAGGGTAACCTCGCTTGTTGCCTCGTAAAATGCAATCATGTCCCTCGAGTATGAGACACTCTAGCAAATGCCCCTTCGATAAACAAAGATCGTAGTCCCTCGATGAGCCTCGATGTTGCCTTCGATAAAACGATCTCGTCCCTTACAAAATTGCTAGAGCGTCTCACAAGTTGCCTTCAATGATTGTATATGATGACCCGCGCTTGTCCCGCTAAACATCCTAACGCAAGGTTGTTCATCAAACACAATGGTGAAATAACACTGTTAAAAGGGTTAAAACATAAGAAAATCTTTGAGTAAAATAGGGTAGACAACTCTTAGTTACTTGATCAAAAATCTTGCAAAACATCCTTGCCATTTTTCAAAACACATTCCACAACACAACTTCAAAAACAAACTTTCAAAACATTGAATTATCTTTTCAAAAAGACACACACCTATGTATATATTCAAACAAGAATCATTACAAAGGTTGCCTAGACAAGGCATCTTTTTCAAGACATTTTCAAAACCACACACACAAAGCACCATTTCAAACAATTGAAAAGCAAAGGCAAGTGATCTAAAAAACAAGTAACTAAGAGCCCATGGATAACCATGGATGAAAAGGGTGCTAGCACCTTCCCTTTTCATAATCTACCCCCCGAACCCAAGAAAATATCTCAAAGGTCTTTCCTGTGCTTTTTAACCTTTCCTTAGGATAAAATAAAAAGTCGGTGACGACTCTTGCTAAACCGAACAAGTGCGAAAACAAACGCAAATCACAAGTCAGTTCTCCCACCGTATCACAGGGACCATCTCTCCGAGCGCGACCAAATTGTTGCAAAGCTAGACAAGGATTATAAGTTATACCCCCTCTGATTCCAAGCAATGGGACATTAGGTTATCCCCCACAACGGTCAATAACAGCAGTGTCTTCCATAGCCCGGGAATACCAAAGAATATTTGTATGAGCAAGTGACATTATTCTGTAGGACCAACCCAAACCTTCTTCGTTCTTCAGCACAGACTTAGGGAGGTGAGAAATAAACCACCTCGAGAGAAATGACATGCAACACATAAGAGTCCCTCTTCTCCTTATAGTACGAGTATAGAGAGAATGCAAGATATCCCCAAGCAAGGTAGGCACAGGGTTGTAAGAAAGGAAAATATTGACAGCATTCACATCTACAAAGGAATCCGGATTCGGGAAGAGAACCAAACCATAGATAAGGAGAGCCAAGAAATCTTCAAAAGCTTGAAAATCCAAATCATCCCAGAATAGATGAGTCTGGTCTATCAGAAATTTGGCTAGAAAACCTTCGACCCCGCTTCGTGTTTCCCAATTGGATACTACATCAGCCCGTTTCAAATGCAGAGCTGAGGCAATGTCTTCTGGTCTAGGAACTTCTTCCATACCTGTGAAGGGTACCTGTTCAAGGATGGATATTCCTAATAGATGAGAGAACTCTTCCAAGGTGGGTACCAGCTGGTAATCTGGAAAGGTGAAGCAATGATGTACGGGATCAAAGAACTGAAATAGTACGCTCATCATCTGCTCATCAAGATTTGAAGTAACCAGGATGAGAAGTTGACCGTGTCTATTAATGAACATAGAAGTCTCAGAAACTCTTGAGGCTAGCTCTTTAAGTTGGGCAGGTATTTGCACAAAGTTGACTCGAATTGTATTTCTTTGCACGGAAGCCATGCTCTGTAAAACAGAACAAAGATAAATTCCCTTGGTCTTTGAAATGGTTAGTGTAATGAAACATGAATGCCATATTATGATGCATGATGTCATGGTAAACCACAGGTATAGCAAACACAAATATTGCAAACACAGTTAAATCACACAAAGCCCTTAGGTTTAAGGCTTGCATGAGGTCAAAGGTAGTACCCTCTTGAAGTTAAGTTGCTTTCAACCTGTCCTAGAAAAAGTAATTGGGTTATAGAGGATCTCAATATCACTGACCATCCTCCATCAGTCATGGAACTATTCTGAGAGTATGGTCTCAATGAGTGTAGCATCGAGTATCAACTAGTTCTCAGATTTACACCGAGGCCGGCTATATCACTACTTTCTAATGGCCAAGTTGGGTGATTAAAGGTTCTAAGGTCAGTTGATGCTTAACGACACCACGCAGCGGCCCCGTATTCTCCTTGTTTCTCCACAAGGGATACCGGTACCAACCAATGTGCCACATCAACGTAGCTACTGCTTCAACCGTATCGGTCTACACCGTACAGTTCCCTCACAGTCTATTTCTACTTACCTAAAAGGTATCCCCAGATCCGGGTTAGGATCTATAGTAACCCCAAACAAAACCCTTAAAAGTAAAGCAAACAAAATAATCAAGAGAAGTAATTATGATGAACTAGATCCTAAGGTATACCCCACTTATAAAATCCCCAGTAGAGTCGCCAGTTCTGTGATACAGTGGTAGAACTGACTGTTTAATACTGGTTTTCATTTTGCATTTTTTACTCGTAAAATGTCGCGGTAAGCAAGAGTCACCATCGACTTTTATTTCATCCAATAGGAAAGGGAAAAAGTACAGAAAAAATCCTTTTTCGAGATATTCTGAGTACGGGGGTAGATTATAGAAAGGGAAGGTGTTAGCACTCTTTCTATCCATGGTTTTCCATGGGCTCTTAGGTACTTGCTCATGTTTTTAAAACTGTTTGTGTGTGTGCTTTGTTTTGAAACAGTTTGACTTCGTGATAACCCTTGTATCAGTCCTCAAAGGTGTGACAAAGTTGTTTTGAAAATTTGTTTGAAAAGTGTAAGTGTGAAAAGTTTTGATTTGAGCAAGTACCTACTAGCATCTACCTACTCGAAAAAAAGATCGTTTATATTCTCGTTTCCTTTAGACAGCGATATCCTACTATTGAGAAATAGGTAGCACCGCCGTTGGATTTGTAAGGGTCAATTCGAAAGGGACATACGACCACTAAAGCAATGTTAGGACATCTTAGTAATAACCCTAAAGTCTTAAGATCATATTCGAGGCAACATTTCTGAGGTAACATTTCTGAGGCAACATTCGAACGGGATATTTGATCTTTTTAGACAGGAGGGAAACCACTAAGACACCCTATACTTAATGATCGTTTACCAAAGGCAACCGAAGTGAGAGTATACCCTAAGAGTGATATGTGCGAGTGATTTGTTTCAGTTATTTGTCTTTGCACATTAGGTTTTTCTAACTGTATCAATTTGTCATGCATTCTTGCCATACAATCCTATCAACATACATCTAAACAGTCAAATATTTGCGGGAGTTAAAATGCGAGAAAGTAAATCTACGCTATTACAAGGCTTCGGGAGGGGGATTAATTACATAGCCAAAAACCCGGGGAAAAGCGATAAGTAAAAATTCCTAGATTAAACTATTACAAACCATGAACAGTTACAAAAATATTGGCAAAAATAAATAACACACGCGCGATGAGTCGAATACGAGACAACTAGGGTTTTGACCCTTGCCTAAACCTAATTGCGATTGATTTAAGAAATTTTTTTGTCATGTTATAAATAATAAAAAAACATCAAATTAAAAAGAGAAATCCTAATTCTAATTAATTTTAAATTAAGAGAAATAAATTAATTTATTCTAAAACCTATTTTTTGTATTTTTATTTATTTGAGAAAAAGAGCAAAATAAAATTAAATCAAGAGATAACCTAATTTTCTATTTGATTTTATTTTATTAAAACAAATTACAATTTTCTAAATTAAACTAAATTAAATTAATTTTGATAATATATATATATAAAAAAACTAATTCTAATTTTTTTTGTGAATTTGATTTTATGATTTTTATAAAAAAATAATTAATTTGCCAACCAAAATGATTAAAAGATAATTAAAAGAATTAAAGAAAAGAAATAAATAAAATAAAAAAGGTTAGAGGTGGGTCTGATGCTATTTAGCAATTGGGGGGTTGGAATATGAACTTTTTGGGCCCAAGGTTGATGGCCTGCTTAACTTTGCCTGATTTTGTGCATGCGTTGACTTGAGGCGCATGATGGACCTCTTGTTACTTGAGCGTTGGATCCAGATTGCTGATGGATCTGATGGTGGAAATTGAATGGCCTATGGTGGACGTTGGGGGCTTCAGTGTACCTGATTGCCTATTGAAAAATAACATGAACGAAGTTTGGGACCTGGGGATAGAACCCAGGTCCTTATGCCCAACACCAAACACGTCTAACCATATGTACCACGTGCTTCATTTGTTCATATAATTACAATAATTTATAATATATAAAACAAGCCAGTTAATTGGAAAAAACGCGCTAAAGTTCAAACTGCCCAACTAGGGAGTGCCACGCATCATCTTCTTCCTCCCAACCGTCGCTTTAGCCCAAGATGTTTTTACCTACGGACATTGCATTGTAGCTACAAACTTGTATATCTCAAAATTTATCTACAAGCATGATAAATGACCATGGCTGGTACCAATCAACTCGTCTCATCCTCACGAGTATCATGGTACCAGAATTAATGTCCAATTTCACCTGTATTGCACCCTAAAACTAAACAAGAAACCCTAGCTATAACAGTTTTTCATATAGTCATCAAAAACGCAATTGAATATAATGGTTAGCTTGCAAACTCAATAAGGAACAAGAATATGTTATCAAAACGTGCAAATGATGTATAAATCCATGAAAACAAAAACGATTTTTTTTGGAAAACCGTGACTTTTGTACCTTTGATTACAGGTGTGAGAAAGCTTGCAATTGGTTTAAATCACTTCTAGAGAAGTCCAGGAATCTGTTGGTATTGTGAGAATGGCTCGAATAAGCCTCTAGGATCAAAATTGGATCACCACTTTTTCTTGAAAAATTTTGGTTTTGCTCTTGCTTTGCACGATTTTTCAACCTCTTTTCTTGCCTTGGATTTCTTTTGTATATGTAGTGCAACATATTAGGTCAACAAAAACGAATTGAACCTTGCCCATTATGAAGATTTGATTTGGTCTTTCATGGCATATGATATCTTTCCAAATTTTCTTCAATCCAATCTTTTTCCACCCAAATCAGTCTTGCACAAATTGGTTCTTATTTGACAGCACATAAGATCTTCCTTCAATGCAAAAATCATCCCTAAAACACATTATATGATTTATTTGGATTTATTTGATTTTATTTGACTTTTAAATGAATAAAAATAAAAATAAATTAAATAAATAAATAAATAAATCATGGAGGGTCCTATAGGTCTTGGACTACATTATCATTGAAGTGTAAGCATAAAAAGTTGGGCCCATTTAGCAAAAAATGCAAATTTGAGTACATTTGACTTTTGGCAATTTTGCAAAAAAGGTCAACTTGGCCAATGCATAGCTCTCTAAATTTTGACCCTAGAGATGTGTTCTTGGACTTTTTAGAAATCTTAGGATGTCCTATAAGCAACCCTTTTGGTCTCATCTCAATTGATTCTTCCATGTTCATGTATGAAGCTTTGACCCAAAAGGTGTTTTTGTTGACTTTTCAAAATGACCTATAATGTCAAAATTCATATCTTCTTGTGAGTGAATATTTTTAACTTGGGAGCTTAAGAGGAATTGTAGGGAATTGCATCATCTTCAAAATGAGCTTTGAATGGGTAGTTTCTGATAAAGTATGAGAAAGTTATGCTTGGTCAAAGTTGAGTTGACTTTTCCTATAAAACCCTAATTTAGCAACTTTTGGGTTTTGATGAATTGTGAGCAATCCTTGATGAATCATGATCAACCCTTGATCAAATGATGAATGTTACTTCAAAATGAGGATGTTTACCAGAAATCTTGAAGTTTGACTGTATGTGGGCCACAGTTGACCTTTGACCTAGCACAGTCGATTTTCAGGCCTTTGAGCAATTGACTGGGCAAACTTCTTCTGCAAGGCTTGAAACTTGACATGAATGATCTTGAGAATATATTAGGACAATAGTGAGCATTTTGGATCCTTTGGACTCAAGCATCTTGATAAAAAATGAAACCCTAATTTGAGGTAGACTGCCTTAGGAGAGAGTTTGTTTGGTCAACCTTTGAACCTCCTTGAGCAATTTGGGGACCTCACTTGACATTTGTTGAGAAATATGGGAGGGAAAATTTTGGGGTACAACACATATCAACAATGGTTTCAACATGCTTCATGTAAAATTTATCAAACTCTTGAGTTAATGTATTGATTCTAACAAGTTTAACATCATTTGTCCCTTCATGGGTGAAATTCCTGGTATGTCACAGACTCAGGATGTCTAATGGAATGTTAAGACATCTGATCTGACATTAAGCGCTGTACAGGTAGAATAGGCTGTACTTTTGATATCTGTTCTACAACAGTCACTGGACTATCATACCAGAGCCTGCAACACCTTTTGACAAACGCAGGTTCTGATTTACTGAAGTTCAGAACAGTTAAGGTTAATCAAATACATTGATGTCACGAGGAATGCTGTAACATCAAACACATAACCAATGCAGAAGGTAAATAACACACAGAATTGTTCACCCAGTTCGGTTCAACCAACCTACATCTGGGGGCTTCCAAGCCAGGGATAAAGTTCACTATTAGTAGTATCAATTCAAAGACCCTACAGCCAACACACCCGTTGACAGCCTTCTCACTTAATCACTACCCAATGACACTTTTACCTAAGATCCAATCCTAGATATGAGACCCCTCTCACTCCCCCTCAATCACCGCAGTGATAACTTTCTACAGTACATAAACTGTTCAGAAGATACACTTCCATTACACATCTTAATCATGCTTAAAAGCTTCAATCAAGTACAATGCATACATCCTTTTACCTACAGGTTTCAAGGAGTATGGTGACCATCCCACAGCCCGGGTGGTTCACAACAAAACTAGCCCTAAATCATTACATCTTGTCAATCCGCGAACTCCCTTAAATTAGGTTACAATGCTTCTATTTATAACCCTCTTTACCCAGCTGGATTTGGGCCTTCACATAACAGCAATGCAGCTCTAACAACCTGCATAAAATAAGCAGAAAACTTCTGCTACAAGTTAGGTCTTCAATCGAGCTTTTCTCCTTATCCTTAGCTTCTGATTGAATCTTCTAGGGCTCCACGTATGCCTTCAATTTTCGCTACTTGTTATGCATTCTATTTGGCAGAATATTCTGCATAACTTTAGGAACAGAACTGCATCAGTCTTGACAGTTCAGTAGCTTGATGTCTGGTATGATGTTATGACATCTCTTGAGACATGTTGTTCCAGAGCATGTTTAGGCATTTACAATAGAATTTTCAGGCTGTTCCTATTGTACATTACATTACATTATTGTTGCTATTTGTTTTACAAGAGATGAGCCAATCCCAAACGAAGGCACTTACAATCTCCCCCTTTGGCTAATTTTGGCTAAAACAAATACAACAATAATACTCACCATTCAGGACCTCTTGTGGCACAGGAGGAAGAGGATGCACCTTATTCCCTTTTAGACCACGAACCATTTCTTGTCACTGATGGTGGAAAAAGAGGACCGTGGGAGATAAACTATCCTTTCAGAGGCATCAGAGAACCTTTAAGGAGTGACCAGAATATCTCCCTTGTAACTCAGAACACAGGTCACAACTGTGTTCATAACTCAGATCACAAGTCACAAAGAAATTCACGCCATTTGAATTTCTGCTGAGTTTGTGACAAGTCTTTGTGATCAAAATTTTGAGTAGTAGCTGCTGCAACGAGGACAGTTTCTAACAGTACTCCTTTCTCCCCCTTTTTGGCCAAAAATTGCCAAAGAAAGCCCTCACAAAACCAGATCCAAGAACAGTTTTCCCAAATCCGTATAAACCCCATGATGGTTGTGAGAGAATAGAATGTGTGACAGGAGGTTATATAAGGAGATAACAGGTTCAAGAAGATGGTAATATAAAATCTTGGTCAAGGATACCTGTTAAAGTTGTTTGCATATTTCAAACTGACTGTGCATGCATTTGTTTGTTTCTGCCAAAAGAACCAGTCCTAATACATGCATAAGTTTGGGTCAAAGCAATTCCTGAATAAAATCAGCCTTTGACCGACTTTTAAGGTTGAAGATTCTTTTGGGAAACAGAATACCAAATATAGCTTCTGAATAGCTACAATTACGTGGTGACGTTATTTTCCACGTATTCTTCTTGATTTCTCCAAGGATGTAATGTCGTTGGTAATGTCATGACACTAACTTAGACATTCTTCAACAACAGCAGCCTTCTTTTTACTTCTCTCAGTTAGGCACAGAGAAGGACACTTTAAACAGCTAGTAACAAGAGACTAGTAACATTAAGCATGGCCATCAATCATGCTTTCTTAAATGTTGCTGAGATCTACCACAATTACTTTCTACCATCTTCCAGACAGCAAAATAAGGAAGGAGGGAATAAACCAGAAGGCTCCAAAATGCTTCACAAGACATCAAAATTTAGATGCCACGTCAATTTCTTGTAGTAAAAGGACCCCTTGAACATATGCTGAATATATCTGATTTACTTCTTCTGATCTACCATTCACTAGTAGTAGCTAGAGCTAGTGAAGTCTTTACCACAAAAGCATTTCTGATTTGCCAGACCAAGTTGTTATTGATAAGATCTGAATCTTCCAAATTGCTTCAAAGTATCAAAACTGCCACTTATGAGATTTTTAAGAATCTCTGAGATTTTCTTCCTGAACCCAGACAGATAACAAGAGCAATTCTTCAATCTCCTGATGTTGAGACATTATTCATGACTTCACTTAGAAGTTCACAATGTCATATTATCAGAACACATAAACATCAGTATACAACCGTCCTCTTCTGACTTCTGATCTTCAGATCAAGTTCAACAATACACATACAAAGTCTCCCTTTAATGTATATTGTAATTGGGGAAAGTGCAACTCTCAGTGACTCCCCTTGTTAAGGCCAATCAAAACCGTAGCGTGGAAACCAGTAGCACTAGCTCTGAGGTAGTAACTTCAAGCACCCTGAACTAGTCGTAGAATAGTAAGGATATCTCTGATTCATGACCTTGCACTTCCACAGTTATCATGACTCTTTGGATGGCTGAGAAATCATGTAGCCATAGTCTGAAACCAACCTCCAACCTTCTTAGTGTGCTTACAAGCTTTTACTAAGATTCAGACTTTCTAGAAGGATTATCCTTTGATCATGTATAATATATTTACTAGTAGTTGCTAATACTAGTAAGTTCTTCAGACCACAACAGTAGTTATGCATTGTTAAGCATACTACTTTTAAACACAAGTAGAATCTACTTATTCCAAACCAACAATAGAACTGCCACTTCTGAATGAGGCAATAGAATATTAAGATTCACAGACCCAAGTCTCTGCCACTGACTTCTAACAATAATGATGTTACAGCATGAATCTATCTGTTTGGGTTCTGAAGTTAACATCCAGGGGATTGATGCCCTTTTATATTCCCCATAAGAAGGTATGATCTTCATCTTCAGCAATAATTACTCACCAGAATACTCTTAGAGAAAAATAAACTCTCTACCAAGTTCTGAGAAATAGGTTCAGAATACAGCCTTGCATGCACTTAGTCTCCCATCAAGGTGTTTATATATATCTTTATCCAAGATCCTAATGAATACTTAGTCTCCCGTCAAAGTATTCATTATTAGTTAGATTATGCCATCTTCTCAAGGTAGTATAATTACTCCATGCATGAAGAACCAACTGGTCCTTACAAGTTTCCTCTGCTGAAGAGACCCTTCGTTTGAGATGATGTTGCAACATTGATCCCAAGCACACTTTTCTTGTAGAGGATACAAGAGTACACCAGAAGCTAATCATCCTTTATGATCAGATCCATAACAACCACATAACCTGTTCTTATTCCTATCCTCCTTGGAAATCACTAAGATCATGAGAAATAAACCCAAGCATCTTACAGAACAAGGTAAGATGAACTCCCTTTCACATCAGCTTGATCATATTACTGCCTCTGAACAAAGGGTTATCCAACTTCCCTCTTTATGGATACATTGTTGAGCTCTTTACTTTAGACACATAGTAAGTATTCTTTATTTGGAATTTGCCACAGGTTTCAAATTAAGAGTCCTTAGTTTGCTTGCTGTACAAGTTTCAAATTGCCACATTCTGTAACTTGTACTAGAAGAAACTTCATTATCAATCATGAGGATGTTTGATAAGTCTGGAACAACTGAAGTCTTCAATAGTTGTGATGTTGTACATCCTTTTTCATCACGAGCTTTTGATTCTGATTTCCACATATTTATCACAGAATTATTTAATCACACTAGATGTTCCTGACTGATTACTTCTTCATGCTTGCTAAGCATATTTGCTTGACTGAAGATCCAGAAATGATGTTCCATCATCCATCACATGAGGGAAAACCTGGAAATCATAGCTTTAAAGTCCTTTTAAGTGCATTTAGCTCAGTACATATACTCCCTTAAACTCATAACTGGAGTAGATGACCTGTTGATCGTGTCCTGATCAATTATTCCAAAACAGATGTCTCCTCTTCCAGATCAGGAGTAGGTTCCAAACATATGTACTCACATTACATGTGTTTAGCACCCAGAACATCTGTTCTTCAACTGGCAGTTGCATGATGTTCTAACATCCTTAAGAACATCAATTCCATCTCCTTGGAACACATTATCCTTGATAATCTTCAAGGTCTTCAAGCAGCTTGCAGATGTATATGAGAATCATTGATCAATTGATACTCATCAACACTTACAATAAAAGCCTTTATGAGTGGACTTGAGGAATTCTCAAGTATCTTTGACATTATTGATAGATTGCAAAATCTGCTTACAAATTCTGTTGAAAATAATAACCCTAGAGTTCTTCTTTCACTTTAGGGGTTGTATCAGAAGTTGTGCAGCGGAATAGCAGTAGAACCTGCTTAAATTAATCCTTCAAGTTGTTTGCTTCTTCACCAAGCAACTTTCTAGACCCAACTCTACAGCCCTGTTAAAAGGAAGCTTTATAAGCACATATGATGCCTTATCAATATCTTCACTCCCGCATGAAGGTTTTGATAATACTGAATATAGGTTGAACAATGCTCTCCAAAATCTTCACTCCCGCATGAGGTCTTTGAATTTGTTCAAACATTTTCACCTTCCTTCAACATAGCTGATCAGATTGATCTAGTTTCTCCCAAATTGGTCCATCCTCCACTCCTAGGGACCAAAAAATAACTACTGGTTCAAACAATGTTCTACCTTGTACACAACAGGAAAGTATCCCCCATGGATCTCATCCAGAGACAGACAGGATGCCTGCTCTGATACCAATTGAAATTCCTGGTATGTCACAGACTCAGGATGTCTAATGGAATGTTAAGACATCTGATCTGACATTAAGCGCTGTACAGGTAGAATAGGCTGTACTTTTGATATCTGTTCTACAACAGTCACTGGACTATCATACCAGAGCCTGCAACACCTTTTGACAAACGCAGGTTCTGATTTACTGAAGTTCAGAACAGTTAAGGTTAATCAAATACATTGATGTCACGAGGAATGCTGTAACATCAAACACATAACCAATGCAGAAGGTAAATAACACACAGAATTGTTCACCCAGTTCGGTTCAACCAACCTACATCTGGGGGCTTCCAAGCCAGGGATAAAGTTCACTATTAGTAGTATCAATTCAAAGACCCTACAGCCAACACACCCGTTGACAGCCTTCTCACTTAATCACTACCCAATGACACTTTTACCTAAGATCCAATCCTAGATATGAGACCCCTCTCACTCCCCCTCAATCACCGCAGTGATAACTTTCTACAGTACATAAACTGTTCAGAAGATACACTTCCATTACACATCTTAATCATGCTTAAAAGCTTCAATCAAGTACAATGCATACATCCTTTTACCTACAGGTTTCAAGGAGTATGGTGACCATCCCACAGCCCGGGTGGTTCACAACAAAACTAGCCCTAAATCATTACATCTTGTCAATCCGCGAACTCCCTTAAATTAGGTTACAATGCTTCTATTTATAACCCTCTTTACCCAGCTGGATTTGGGCCTTCACATAACAGCAATGCAGCTCTAACAACCTGCATAAAATAAGCAGAAAACTTCTGCTACAAGTTAGGTCTTCAATCGAGCTTTTCTCCTTATCCTTAGCTTCTGATTGAATCTTCTAGGGCTCCACGTATGCCTTCAATTTTCGCTACTTGTTATGCATTCTATTTGGCAGAATATTCTGCATAACTTTAGGAACAGAACTGCATCAGTCTTGACAGTTCAGTAGCTTGATGTCTGGTATGATGTTATGACATCTCTTGAGACATGTTGTTCCAGAGCATGTTTAGGCATTTACAATAGAATTTTCAGGCTGTTCCTATTGTACATTACATTACATTATTGTTGCTATTTGTTTTACAAGAGATGAGCCAATCCCAAACGAAGGCACTTACAATGGGCAATTTATAGAGCATCCCACATTGCCTTAGCAGTTGCACAATGTGATACTCTAAAATATTCATCAACACCTAAGGAAAAATAATCATATTTCTACCTTTCCAATCATAACTATACTTTTTCTCATCTTCCTCATCCCATAGTGCTTCCGGTTTTGGTATGGTAATTGTTGTACCCCAAAATTTTCCCTCACTTTTTTCATTCAAGATACTATCCTAGGGTTCCTCGAATACTCAATTTGGCTCAAAGGTTGACCAAACAAATTCTCTTCCTAGGAAGTAAGTCAACAATTAGGGTTTGTTATTTCCCAAAGAAAATTGAGTCTCCAAGGTTTCAAATGGTCTTCATAGATCTTCATGCCTCCTCAAGGATGTTTATGCCAAGTTTCAAACCTCGCATTGCAAGTTTGCTCAGTCAATGGTTCAAATGACTGAAAATGACTCCATTGACTCAAAAGTTGACCTTTGCAAGATCAAGTTCAAACGACTGTAACTTCTTCATTAATCGATATTTTTGAGCGGTTCTATTTGCATATGACTCTCATTGACGTCATCTCCAATTTCTCTTCACAAGTCAAGAGCTAATTGGGTGCGAAAGATCATTGGAAATTCGAATATTTTAGAGGTCACTTTCTGTTTCTGACCTAATTTCAAATAATTGTGGTCTGCCTTCCAAGAGTCGTAATGTCCTCAATCTTCAAGATCTTGAGACGACTATTTTTGCGCATTGTCATAAGTGATGTCATCAACAGGTCCTCTTCAAGAAAAATGACCTATCAACGCTTCACTAAATTTTTAAGGTTCCGAGTTCTCGACACAACAACTTTTATCTTGAAGCCCACTTGTATTGATCATTCAAGGCCTTTTAGGTTTGGCTCGACTTATGATGCAATATGAGTTCATTCGTGAACGTTCGGTGCAAGGCATTCCTTTTAAGTATTCAAAGTGGGTTTGCAAATTTTCATATTTGAAAACTCTTTGAGAAGAAAGGTGAATTTCAAGGTGTGATTAAATTCAGTCCATTTCGAAAGAGGAATCTATCATTAACTCTTGGAGTTTTTATCCTCCAAAAATTCAAAGGTTTTTATCCTTTAAAAACTATTTGAAAGTTTTTATCCTTTCGAAAGAGGCATAGTTTCTTTATTCATCGAATTTCACTTAATGCATTCTCATCATTCAAGATATCAAATTCTTATTCCATTCAAGAATCAGATTCAAACCTCAAGATACAAGTTTATCAATGCTAATTCATGGAAATTCAAGAGTATTCAAGGCATGTATCTTTAATCTATTCATCATTCGAAGGTCCACTACCATTCAATTTCATTCATTTTCATTCAATCTTCAAGAAGAAAAGTTATATGGATTTCAATTCTAAAGCTTTGAATAATTTTATTATTCAAGTGTACAAAAATACAAATCAAATTCATTTTCTTTTCTTCTTCCAAGTTTCAAATTACAAATCACAAAAAAATTACACAAGTATACATAATTATAAACAAAAAATCAAATCCTAAATCTTAAAGTTACTAAGATTCAAACTTTGCTTCATGCCAAGCTATTGCCCAATATCATGTTGCTGCCCCTGCATAAATCAGCCCATAAAACTGTCCAAAACAATCTTGCTACCTTGCTGCCAATTTCCCTACTACACCTGCTATGTTATACTGCCAAAACTGTACCAAAATTAGCCCTATACCAGCTGCCAAAAACCTACATAAACCAGTCCCTAATCAGTCCAAAACAAGCTGCACAATAAATCTGTCAAACCTACATCAAAGCCTGTACCAAACAGCCCAAAGGTTGCAAAAATTCAGCAATACAAAAACTGCAACTAAAAAAGTAATGGAACAGTGCCCCAAAATTGTTCAAATCTATCTCATTTTTTCCCTCCCAATTCAATCTCTTATTCTTCTATAAAAAGGAAAGACAATAAAGAGGAGGGGAAGACGGATATGAGGGAGGAAAAAACAAGGAGAAAGCAGTAAAAAAATCACACCAGAATAGAGGAGAAAAACAGACAGAAAATCCACACAAAATTCATTCCAAAACCTCTGCTTAAACTACTCAGTATAAACTCAAAAATTCTTTAACAATTTGATATATTTTCTAGCAACACAAATCTCTAGATTTCAAGAATTAAGAACAAGGAATAGAAGCATAATTACCTCATCTCTGGTGTTATTTTCTTATATTTGTCGGAATCGGTAAACCATCGGACTGGCTCCGACCATGTAAGTGCTTCTTGATTTTCTTTAACATCTTGCTGTGTTGTATTGTCGATTGTATGCATAGAATAAAATTGCTGTTGAAAATCGTTGCTTATGCCATGTTGAAAATTTGTGTTGTTACTATTACCATAGAAACATAACTGTAAAACTAAGTTTTATTGTTGTTGTTGTTAAATCATGAAAAACAAATATGTAAAAAGAATTAGAAACAGGCCGTAAGAAAATCGTGAAAAGAGAGTGGTTCAGAATTTTACCAACAGAGGTGGAAGACACCACCTGCTACCATCTGATTACTCCCTCACGAGCCATCACAACAACCTCACTGAACTCACTTTGTCTTCTTTTATACACGAGACCAACTTCATACCCCCTTTGTCTCTTACTGTGAACCATAACTTCCATCTCTTCCTCTCCGCGTAGCATCCGAATCCAACCATCAGTGATACAAACCCAACCAAAACTCTCAACTTCCTGCACGAAATCGGAATACATGGGTTAACGAACCAAAGCGCAAATCTGTTGAACACGCGTGTGGAGGAGCTGTGATTGAGAAGATTGATGTGTGGCATTTGAGTGAGACGGCGTAGGGATGTGATGAATGTGAGACGATTGAAGGAGGAGACTCAGAGACGAGATTTGATCGGAGAAGGAGAGATCATTGTCGTTCGCTGAGAGGAATCCACTGTCGAATTGAAGAAGAAGAAGAAGTGAACCCTCATCCCGTTTTCTTTAAACCCTTAATCTTCTTTTAATTTTTGTTCTGGTATTTTACTTTATTTTTCTTCTTTTAGTTTTAATTTATGTTAACATATTAATAAAACAAAAAATCTAGAAATAATTTGAGATGTTGTACTACCTGGGCCGAAATCCTTCCCTTAGCCCATCATAACCCTGCTTTTTTTTAAAAGCCTTGTTTTGTTAAACAACAACAAAATCTTCTTTGGGCTTTTACTGATTGGACTCAGCACCCAGTTTACTTTGGTCATACACCTAATTCTACTCTAACACCCCCTATTTCTTCTAGATTTTCTTTGGTTATAATTTTCTCCTAACTTCAACCTTTTCTCTTAATCTTTATTAACAAATTAGTGATCAAATATTTAAACACTTTTAACTAAATAATAGAACTAAGAAAAATATATTATCTTTATATTATTATTTATTTTTCTAATTAGTTTTATTAAATAAATTGTTTTAGTTTAATTGTTCATTTCTAATTCGATTGAGTTGTATTGCTTGTTTATTTATACTTTTAAACGCCTTGTCGATTCGATCCATCCCCATTTGTAAATTTGTATTCCCCATTCCCGAACCTCTGTAATAGCGTAGAATTTCAATTTCTGCATTTTATTGTTTTACTTATTACTGTATAGTAATTAGGCGTGTATGGCAAGATTTAAAATCAATCGCTAGATAACCTAATTTCAAAGATAAAATTAACTTGAATCAAAAACACTTTTCACACGCACACCTCTAGGGTAACCTCGCTCGTTGCCTCAGAAATACAGTCATATCCCTCGAATATGGACTCTTTAGCAAAGACCCTCGATAAAAAATATCGTAGTCCCTTGATGACCCTCGACGTTGCCTTTGATAAAATGATTTATTCCCTTATAAAAATTGCTAAAGCGTCTCATAAGTTAATTTTGATGACTGTAAAATTGACCCGCGCCTGTCCCTTTACATCCAACGATGGGGCTTCTTACCAAATCAATGGTAAGATAGCAACATTAAAAGGAGGAAGAAAAGAACATTTGAGACCTTTCGAGTAGGTAGATTCGCTCCTAGTTGCTCGCTTGCTCACGACAAAAACATTTTTACACCAACACTTTCATCTTAAAACATTTTCAAAAGACAAGACCTTTTGTATATGTTCTTATAGAAACGAGAAACATTGCAAAATATCTTTTCAAAAACCACTTTACAAAACACAATCCACAAACACATATTTGAACTATCTTTCGAAACAAAACTTTGTACGCGTTCTTATAGAAACGAGAACCATTACAAAGAGATTTTTCAAAACACTTTTAAAACTCACACCACAAGCACACTGTCAAAACAAAAGCAAGTGATCTAAGTGAGTAACTAAAAGCCCGTGGAAAACCATGGATGAAAAGGGTGCTAATACCTTCCCTTTTCATAATCTACCCCCCAAACCCAAGAAATAATCTCGAAAGGTCTTTCCTGTGCTTTTTTACCTTTCCTTTTGGATAAAAGAAAAGTCGGTGGCGACTCTTGCTATCCACATAAATGCGATCAAAATGCAAAACACCAAGTCAGTTCTTCCACCGTATCACAGTAGTTATCCTCATTGGTCATGGTTATTTGCATAGGACCATCCTCTATAACTTTCCATATCTTTCTATTAACAGGTTAATATGCACATGTATACAATCTTTCCAATAGTTATAGTTTTCACGGGTGAAAACAGGAGCTCTCGTATAAGCCCATTTTAGATCGTTCTCCATTTTCTACCAAGTAATATGTGAAGCACCAGATGAACCGGTGCTCTGATACCACTTGTTAGACGATGTGATCGATCAAGAAGGGGGTTTAATAGAGATTTTAAAATAATGTACGCTTTTTAAAAGATAAAATTCAGAAAAATATGTGAACGCTTCCTGGAATCTCCAATCGTCTAAACAATCCTCTATTGAAAAGATTGGATACGCATAACCGTATGGGATGTAATGACAAAATGAGAATCAATGCGTTTTACTCAATTGATCAATCACTTATACACCCTCAATTATTATTAATTACTATCAATGAGTTGAATGAGATAATGATAAGCACAATGAGTAATTTGTGGATTAGTCAATATGTCAAACACCTTGTGAGCAAAGCACCTTAGGTTTGATTTTACTAAATTGTAGTGGTGAGTTTTCTTAGGTATCAATCAAAAGGATTGTTACCAATGTTTTGAAATGAACTCAACACACTACAATTTCAATAATTGCAAATTTGATAAATTAATTTTCACACAGTATAGTTATCAAGTATAGAGATAAAGAAAAAGCAGAAGAACACACGATTTGTTAAGGCAGTTCCCCTTGTCGTCCTCGCGTAGGGTATGTCTGCCCCCAATTCTAGAATCTAGAATTGAGATATTTGATATTAAGTTGCAAATGATACAAGAGAAGAGATATTTCACAATACAAACAAAACAATGTTGCTGAAGTAACAATCTTCTTCCCTTTCCTTGGTTTGAGCAAAACCAAGTGCCAAATTCTTCGAACAAACCTCCAGTTACCGCTACTTGATTAAGCAAACCCACCGTTTCTTAATACTTTCACTCGGCTCGTTTTGATCACAATCAATTTGACCCCAAATCAATCTTCACAATCCTTCGGTTACCGCTACTAGATTAATCAAACCCATGTTTCTTAATCCTTTCACTCGGCTAAATGAAGCAAAGACTTATGCAAAAAACCCCGCACCAATAGGAATCTTGGAGGAGAAAATCCCAATGATTTTATTCAAGAACAACCCACAATTGCTCAACCCAAATCTGAATTGAATTCTTGATTTGAATGTTATCACCACAAAATTTTTCTTGAATCAACAACCATGATTATGTGTAGATGTTGATTTTTGAGAAGAGAGGATGAAGATGATGAGCACTATGTGTATCTTTCATTAGTTCTTATTGAATTTACATAATGATGCATAATGAATATATATATATATATATATATATATATATATATATATATATATATATATATATATATATATATATATATATATATATATATATATATATATATATATATATATATATATATGTTACTTAATATCCAAGACCCACATAGCAGAAAATCAGATGAGGCAAGCAAGCGGTTGACTCAACCAGAAGCAGGGGTCAGCGTGACACAACCCGCACCTAGAGAAAAAACTATTTTGAAGTGCAATGCGTCTACCAATTCAGGACTTGCATCAACGCAAACATTGAATAATATGATTCCCAGGTTGAGTCGAACGGAAGGGTCGACACGTTACATCCAACAGTCAGAGAGAATTCCATTTTGAAGTGAGGTGTGTCGACCACTTCAGGGCTTGCGTCGACGCAAACTTTTAATTCTTTGATTTTGAGTTTAAGTCGACCAGAAGGGTCGACCTGATACATCCAGGACTTGATTGAAGATGATGAGTTGACTGCACATATCTTTGAGTCGATGCACATATTAGATTTTCTCAAAAATACTTATTTCTGGAGATCTTCATTCCAATCATTTCATTGCAAGATTGTTCATATGACTAACCTAAATAGAGAGAGATTAATAGTCGTTTTGACATCATTAAAATACTTATAGAGAAACTTTTCCCTCACACTCAGAAGGCAGAGTGGGAGGTGGCTATTGAAAAGATGGCTGCCCACACCTCTCAATTTCAAGAAGAGACAAAGAGTAATCACGGGAATACCACAACTGCAATAAAAAATTTGGAAGTTCAAATGGGATAGATTGCATAACAACTAGCAATGCAAGCATAAGAAAATTAGAAAAAAAAATCATGAGAATGTTAATGTTGTCACAATAAGGAATGAGAAAGTTGCTGAAGAGAAGAA
Organism: Vicia faba; assembly: GCA_948472305.1. Classification (NCBI taxonomy): domain Eukaryota; kingdom Viridiplantae; phylum Streptophyta; class Magnoliopsida; order Fabales; family Fabaceae; genus Vicia; species Vicia faba. The sequence goes on along the minus strand of OX451735.1, from coordinate 1,373,627,453 downwards.
AGATGGCGTAAAATTTGATGATAATATCATAGAAGTAGAGTTGGAAGTGAGAGAGAACAGAAAAAAACAGGAAGAAGTGGTCTCACTTGTGAAGCTAGATGAAAATAAGACTAAACCAATGATCAAGTTACCGTATCCATCTCGAGTGGAAAAGAACACAAAAGAGAAAGAGGTTGATAAATTTGTTCAGTTGTTTAAAAAGCTAGAGATTAATATACCATTCTTTGAAGCACTCGAGAAAATGCTTTTGTATCAGAAATTCATGAAAGAGGCATTATCAAAGAAGAGATCAATAGGAGGGGGATCGGTACCCTGTGATGAAAAATTGTGTGTAATTGCACCTGAGAGGAAAATACCAGTCAAGCAGAAGGATATGGGGTCAGTTGAAACATCACGAACCATAAAATACATAACTTTCAAGAGGGTTTCGGTTGATTCTGGCTCCAGTGAGAGTTTAATTCCATTATCTATTTTCAACAAGATCGGTATTGAGAAGATAAGCAGGAGTGTAACAAAATTTAAATTTGTTGATCACACCATCAAGAAGTCATATGGGATAGCTGAAGATGTATTAGTGGAAATTGACAATTTTGTTTTCCCAGTTGATTTTTAGATCATGGACATGTCTGAAGGGTTAGGGTTTAACCTTGTCACGAATCTTTGTGGCATGTGGAGTGCTCTTTGTTTTGCTAATGATCTTAATATTTGTGTGTTAATAATTAATGTTTATACTCCATTGTATTAGTACTTGTGTTCAATCCAAGGAAAGAGAATGTAGTGTTAACTTGATAGTCATGTGCATGTGTTTGTCTTATGTTCATTTTCATGTATTCACCTTTGTATGTCACTTTTTGTGAATGTTTGCCTTGTGTTTACCCTTGTACACCTAAAACCTAATCTTATTTTCAAACTTTGAAACTTATTTCTTAAAAAACCTTGACTTTGTCGTTGCATTTTCAAACTTTCTTTAGTAAAATCTTAAACACGCTTAAGCATATTAAACAATTTTAAAAGACTAAAAGAGATTCAACCTCACTCAAAAAAAATTTCCACTTGGATTTTCAATTTAAAATCTTTTCTCAATGAGATTAGACATGAGTCATCTCCATAGTTTAGATATAATTCTCATATCCCCATGATAATGATTGAAATGATATTGACTCTTTTCCACTTGAAGGAGTTAGTGGCATACTTGTTGATTTTATATCCAAGTTGGAGTCCTTCCCTCACGATGATTCAAAGATTCATCTTCTCATACTTATGGGTTGATTAGTTGAGTATTCTCCTTAAGATGACAATTTGTTTATTCTCTTAAAATTCAATCACAACAAATACTTTTGTTATTTGTACCCTGAACTACGAGGTTTTGATCCTTTATTGGTACGTAGGTATAAGACTTCATGTTTTTCCAAACACAAAATCAATAAAAACAATTTCTTTTCTCGTCTCCGCACTTTTTTGCAAACAAACTATTTTAACCAAAAAAATAGATATTACAAGAGGTTCCTATAGAGTACTATAGATACATAAGGTGTTAATACATTCCCTTTGTATAACTAACCACCGTACCTTAGATCTCTTACTTGCTCTGTTTTTGCTTGTGCATGTTTAATAATATGATTTTGATCTTTTCCCTTTCCTAGGAAATAATAAACTTCGGTGGTAACTTTCTTAATTTGTAAGTCAAGTTAGTCAATAGTCTGGTCTCTGATTTTTCACTGTGATGGTTGACCTACAGCCCTATACATCTGAGATCCATATACCCAGCCCAACCATGCAATGGCTAATTAAAATTATCCAACTTATATAATTAATACACGTAAGATTTAATGTACACTTTATTGATCTCACAATTTTACTCCACTCATCTTCGACTTTATAAGTAACTTAGGCATTGAAGTGCTAACCTTACAGTCCACTACTACTTTGTTGTATTGGAGATCAACATCACTGCTTTCGAAATCCATCATCATCAATCAAACACAATTCTCTCTCT